>OZ008370.1:41552888-42164000 GCA_963931995.1 Phaonia tiefii | reverse complement strand
GTTTTTTTGACTGTTGTCTACTTCTTTATTTAAAAAAAAAATGCAATTGACTTAATTTTTTTAATTTGTTGCTCAAGAATTTTTTTTAAACCCTAATACACAAATTGTTTGTTATATGTGACTTGCTCCACGAAAAGGGACCTCTGCGCCGAAAAGAAGTTATTGAAGAAAACGCGTTTAAAAAAAGCGCTTCGTTTTTCCGTGTTTTGCGAAACACCAAAAAAGCGTGTTAGGAGTAAAAACGAGTAAAATGTTGATATTTTTGTAATTTTGTAGCTTTGATATTGAACTTTTTTTAAATTTCAAATATTATATATATTATCTGTTTATATCACATTTTTCAATTTTTTCATTAATTATGTTCATCTTTACAGGTGATTTGTAAAAAAACTAAAAGACATAGAAACTTGCGGTTTGCGGCATTTGAAAGAGCGTTTTTATACCCTCCACTGTAAGTGATAGAGGGTATATATCAGTTTGTCATTCTGATTGTAACATATAGAAATAAGGCTTTGCGACCCCATAAAGTAAATATATTCTTGATCCTTATAACAACCGGAGTCGATATAGCCATGTCCGTCTGTCCGTCTGTTGAAAACATTCTCACGACTTCAATCGGCGATAACGCGGTTTGGTTTTTGGCCAGAATGTTGCACGTATTCCTGAGCAGTTTGGTATTGAAAATCGGCGAAATCGGTCCATTGGAAAAAATTTTATGATTGGAAACGTAAAAAAACTCATAAAATTTTCACATTAATTTTTGTAGTTTTATACTAAACTACTCCTTTTGCCGTGTGGTGAATTTCCATGTTGAAAATCTTTGTTATTCTTTATAATAGGTATGTAAGTATTTTAGAATGTTTACATGTGTTTCATGTGTTCATACATTTATATGAATTTTGTCACACTTGATCTAAGGTCGATGTGACCTGATCGGTAAAGGGTTGCGTGTTGGAGTCTGAGGGTTGTTAGTTCAACTCTCGTCCCTGCTTGTTTTTCTTTTTTTAAAAGATCTTCAAAAAATTCTTTTTTATTTTTAAAAAATGCTTTGCAGCATGTTTTTTTTTTTAACAGTTCTTTAAAAAAGGTTTTTTTGGTTTTAAAAAATGCTTTTTTATTTCACTTGTGAGAAATAACTTATTTTTACTTTTTTTAAAAAAGTAAATTTTCTTAAAAAAAAGTACATATCTTAAGTACGTTTCAAAGTACATTAAGTACATTTCTTAAGTACATTTCATTAAGTACATTTCTTAAGTACATTTCTTAAGTACATTTCTTTCTTAAGTACATTTCTTAAGTACATTTCTTCTTAAGTACATTTCTTCTTAAGTACTTAAGCATGTGAGCATTGAGAGCAATGCATTTGTGAGCATTGTAAGCATTTGTGAGCATCCTGCATTTGTGAACAAGTAATTGCATTTGTGAACAAGTAACTTATTTTTATTTTTTTTTAAAAAGTACATTTTCTTAAAAAAGGTCCTTTTTAAAATTTAATATTTTGCTGGTTAACACTAAGGTGGAGGGTATCAAAGATTCGGCACAGCCGAATTTAACACTTTTACTTGTTTTTTATAAGAATCACTCAAAAAGTAAAGAATCACTAAAAAAGACCTCGGCGCAGAGGTCCCTTTTCGTGGAGCAGGTCACATATATGAATATATTTCTTTGTTGACCATACCTACTATTTCGATACCTTTTAATTTAGTTAGACTCAAAATAGTTGCAAATAGATGGCAACATTGTTAATATCTAAATGTAGCGTTAAAATATAAATGCGTTTAGTTTGGGGAGTTCCCCTTTTATTAAAGCATCGAAAACAAAGTTACATGTACGTCAAAGTTAAACATTTTGTCATTGCGAAATTTTCTGCGGTTAGGAAAGGTTGTTTATAAAAATATTTAAAAACTGCAAAAGTAATACTTAACTTTCGTGATGTCTTAAAATAAATCTGTAAAACTTGGGTCTGCTGATACAAACGTGTATTTAATTGGAAAATGTGAGAAAAAAATAGTTGGAAGTAAATTACCGTCAAAACTGCAAGTGTTGCAATGTTTTTTTTATTATGTGCGGTGTGGAAACAAAACAATTAAAGAAAGTGGAAAATTGGCGTTGGAAGAAATTTTGCCTTTTTGGGAAAGAGCACGTATTCCAACGTTACACGGAAGAACATGTGCTGAAAAATTGATAAAATTGTATAATGAGTGGAGAACGGTGCAAAAAGTTTGTAAATCTCCGTTTCCAATTCATCGTACAAAGGAAAACGACTTCAAAGAAAATTTGAACACCTTATTTGATATTGCGCCTTGATTTGCGACATGATTTCTATTCCGGACGATAGAGACTTTTTAATTAAACAAAGAGAACAAGGTCGTGTTGGTAGTATGACTTCAATAGAGCAACGTCTCGCAAATAAAGAAAAACGGAAGGCGCAAAGAGTAGAAGAAGAAAATCGACGCAAGATAAAGTATCAACGCACTCAACGTATTTCTTACATTCTGCTTCAGCACACAATGAGTAATTTTGTTCTTTCAATATATTTTTTGTTTAGACTTGACTGTAGAATCTGATGTAAATGATGAAGATGAAAGTGAGTCTGAAAAATCTGCAGAGCAGTTGATTATCGTGACAAGCAGTAACAAGCCGAAAAAGAAGCGTGGCAAGAAAAGCTTCATAGATGACAGAATGCTTGTATGCATGGATGCTGGTAATATGTCGAATCAATTCGCAGTTCATTTTATTTCTGCAACAGCTAAAGCTTTGGGTCACAATATTGAAGATTTAGTTATTAATTGTACAAGTTTGAGAAAGCAGCGCAAAGAATATCGCCGGCGTCATGGTTTAACAATTATTGAGAACTTCAAGGTATTACAGTTTATTTTAGATTGGTTATGGATACTTCACAGAGTGACCATTCTTTAGATTCCTGATAAATTTGTGTTACATTGGGATGGCAAACTACTGGCTGGAAAGGAAAAAGTTGACCGCCTAGCTATTGTTTTAAAGGCCGAAAATATAGAGAAATGAATTGTCATTCCAATTATTGAAGTTGGATCTGGTGCAGCAACCGCCCAATCAATATATGTATATTTATTTAGGGATAATGAATATGATGGATTCGTTGGAAATGGTGTGCTTTGACACGACTGCTTCAAACACTGGGCAACATAATGGTGCTGGAATGTTGCTGGAACGAAAATTGGAGCAAAGTTTGTTGCAGGCATCACATTGCAGAGATCATAGTACGAGCTGTATTTGAAATATATTTTGGAAAATCTAGCGGCCCCGAAGTTGTTATATTTGAACGTTTTTCACGTGAATGGAACACTTTTAATTTGAAAGATTTTAAAATCGGCATCATGGATGAAGAAGTGCAACGTGATATTAGTGTCGATTAATGTCAATCCAGTAAGGAGTTTTGCATCGAGATTTTTGCAAAAGGCCACATTCGGTATGACTACAAAGAGTTATTACAACTCACTTTTATTTTTCTTGGTCGCATCATTCCCAATGTTACATTTCGTGCTCCTGGAGCACCGTCGCATGCTAGCTTCATGTCGAAAGCGATATATGCTCTAAAAATGTTTGCTTTGCATAAACAGTTTAAAATGTCTTCCAGCCTGTTGAATGGCATCCGTAATGTGTGTATTTTTCTAGTACGCCTTTATGTTCCATATTGGATCAGACCGTGCGAGCATTGAACAAATGAAAGAATTCACATGTAAAGATTTAAGCTATTTTGTAACACAAAGAACTAAAAAGTTCTTTTCGCGAATGGAAATAGACATGGATTTGTTACACTTTGATCCGTCGAATTAGAGCGAAAGAGCAGAATACATAAAAGGCGTTCAAATACTCAAAAACGTTACTGTCTTTAACGCATAACGAAGAAGACAGACAATACTTGCTTCATATTGTTGAGAACTACTGACAAAAATTCCCTTCATATACCAAATCATCGCTTTTGTAATCGCTTTTGTAAAAATACAAATTTAAAAAATTAAGTCAATTTAATTTTTTCTAAATAAAGTCAAAAAAACGAGTGTTTTTACTATATTTGAACTTTTACCTCATTTTGGCAGAGGTTGGCATACTCTGATCGACTTGAAAACATGAATTTTGACATCAAATGTCATATTTCCAAAAAAAATTAACAAATGTCATATTTCCAAAAAAAATTTAAAAAAAAAAATTAACGCCAGGTCTTGAGTACATATTACTTAAATTAATCATTACCATTGAAAAGTCTTTAAAACTCATAATATAATCATTAATACATAATGTTTATAATAAAACTCATAATGACTACGGTCCCTGCCTTCATTGGATGAAGGAACAATAGACGACGATAGTTTCGGAGATAAGAGAAGACTGTCCAAATTATCCAAGTTAGGAGTTACTGGCACAATTAAATTACGTCACTAGAAGCTTTTTGTCCGTCTTGGAGAGGACGAGATGTCTTCAGGCCATTTAACAGTAGCAAACATTATCTCCAATGATTTAAGTTTCAAACTAATAGAGACAAAATCAGTATTTTTAAGTTTGAAATCCTTTATTTGCCTCCTTAAATAGATTAGCTCCAGCGAAGCCCGCTTTCCATAGCCGTAATTACATCATAATTCCTTCCATTGAAGCCAGTACACTTCACATGGACATGACTATCACAAAGCCAACATTGAAGAAATCTACCTTAAATATATGTCCCTGACTGTACAAATCCTAAATCCTAAAAGTATGCAAAATAATACTGGGTTGTATACAGGGTTATAGCATAATACGGTTAAAAAAGTTGTTTAACATTTTTCCATTTAGCCCACATCCCGCAACGTACGATAACAAACTTCGTTCCAAAAACTATGAAGAAGCCAAATCAAAACAAAACTCAAAATCAGCCAGCCGACTACTGACTACATTGACGACTACTACATTTGGGGCATTTCACGTGAAGCGGCCACCCAAAAAATGTTTCTTCTCAAATTACCACATTCTGATTAACTTCCACCACCTGAGCTAAAAACCTGGAAGTGCTAGTCAACATCTTGAATATAAGCCATTGGCAGTATTTAGTCAGGAAATGAAGCAGTCCAATATAAATGTCACAAGAGCATTTAAATGCATTGACACGGAAGTGGAATCTGTGTAAAAAGAATATTTGATAACGTGGTAGGAAGAATTCGAAACTGTTTAGCTACATCTTTTTTATTACTCCTTCTTCAACTTTATTGATAATTAATAATTTTTTTTCAAGAGAAATGCTACTGCGCTGCGTCATTATCGATTCACTGAACACCGGAAACTGATGCCAAAATTGTTATTGATGTGACTTTCTTCTTTTTTTTGTTTTGATTTCCCTTATTTGGGAATCCCGTAATTATATGCGACTTCATTCTCGGTACACAGAGCTGTTAGCGTGCGTAACAGAAAATTGTTTTAATTTAAAATTCATTATAAGGAGACATTCTGATTAACTTCCACCACCTGAGCTAAAAATCTGGAAGTCCTAGTCAACATATTGAATATAAGCCAATGGCAGTATTTAGTCAGGAAATGAAGCAGCCCCACGTCCAATATAAATGTCACAAGAGCATTTAAATGCATTGACACGGAAGTGGAATCTGTCTAAAAAGAAATCGGAAGTATTTGCTGTAGACTTGAAAAGTCTTGATCTGCTTGAACCTGGTATTAATGTTACTTGTTTTCGTAAACGCTAAGGCATTTTTCTGCGATACTTTTCCGTTAACGAATCCAACACATTTACTAATTGCAACGATATTGATGGCTCAATAGCGGAAATGAATATAACCCCGAAGACTGGCGTTTCTTTATAGATTCATCCAAGAAAATCCTTAAAGCTGTACTCCTTTATTACGATAATTCCAATTTTGTATGGAGTTGACATGAAGGAAATTTATGATTTGGGTCGGTTGTGACTGAAAAGTTGTTGGCTATCTCTCGGGTATGCAAGCTGGATACATTTAAAAAATATGAATGCTTTTTATGCGGATGAGATAGCAGATGGAAGGGGAACCAAAAAGCAATGGGAGCCAAGAGTTGAAGGGACATTCTGCAGAAATATTCAATGTCATTCGTATAGTTTCAATCACAAAATATTTTAAATTAAATGACAAGAGACTGTAACAAAATACTTTTCCTGATCAGGAAGGAATGAGTTTGGATGCTGCATTTATTGAGGAAGAAACAAATCTGATCTTAAATCTGACGACGATGACGGAGACAATGTTGACCAAGAGACTGCCTCAAATAAAACAATTTGGATAAGTAAAGATGGTACGAAATGTCATAGAATAATATTACGTTCGTTCATGGCCATAATACCACACACGACTTCATGGGTCACATTTTTTGCATGATTCACCAGACCATTAGAGTCCAAACGTTTAGGTAAATAAATAAATTAATTGTTTCGCATTAGAGAGCTTCTCACAAAAGGAGAGCTGTGCGCTTTCTTTCTACTCAGTGATTGGACCTAAAATTTTACACCGGTTCCGAACGTTATTCTGAGATGGGTTTTCATGAGATGGTAGTCGATAGTGTCAACGTCAGTAGGCGAGCTGACCGTCGTCGAAAGAAATGTAAGTTCGTCAGAGCAGGGATTAAACCCACCTTCTCATGTAACTGGAATATCAACAACACCGAAAAAGAAGCATTATCATGAACACCAATTTCTTGGTGGGATTTTTTAGAACTTGTCTTATAATGCGTTCGCAGGTAATCAAGTAAAGAACCACTAATTAATCGTTAGCATGAAATTTTATGCACTCTTTACGAATGGGGAGAAGATACCTTCGGCAGGATGAATAAAGATGTATCTTTGACATGGTAAACTGCATGACCAGTTATTTGGCTTCAGAGGTCGCAAAAAATTAAAGAATATATTCGGAGTGAACCAGGAATATATGGTATTGAAATCTGGTGGACATGGGGTACCAAATATTTGTATTCTCTAAATGCGAAAATGTATATAGGATAGTGAGAGGGTTCTGAAGAATTAAGTTCAAAAGTCCAAACAAAGACATGACACAATGTAACAATGTAATGTAACCTTACCGTAGTTAGATGGCCTGGACAGATGGGCATTGCCTGTAGTTTCAACATCAAAAAACAAACAATTCTAAGCTTCAAAAAGGCGAGAAGTTTATTCAAGCAAATTTGGGTTTAGTCCTAACGCAACCTAGTGCTCCTACGTACGATACCAGCAAATGGAAAATCCGTTTTACACTTGTCATTCTTGCATAGATATTCGGCTGTATCCAATATAAAACAAACATCAGAAATTATTTTATGTTATATTAAGGCTAGAAGTGGTTTGGATACCATGAACAAAATCGTTTCCCCTTTCTTAATGAAAATTTTAATAACTCACTGGCCATTGTCTACGTTTTACAATTTGTTGGATTGGAGCTCTTGCTCCATATATAATTTACGTCAGTAACAATCCACAAGGTGGAGTAAAAAACCTTAGTATTCTCGATATAAGAAGTACAATGTATTTTAGGCAGGTTTCAATACATTTGTCGAACATTTTCACCGTTCCAGGTGAACCAAAATCTTCGAATAGCGTTGGCACCATCGAAGTTAGTGTGGCCGATGAAGTATAAGAGCGGGATTGTAGTGGAAGTACGAAACAAAAAGGTAGCTGTTACAAATGCTACCATGAGTCTAGGAAGTAGAGATCTATACGACATACATGTGCCCCATGTAAAATGGATGTATGCATTTAGGTTTACACAGCCAAAGCGGAAATATTGAAACATGGGTATATCTTAGCCCTTCAATGCATTTTGTATCATATATGAGACAACCACAGTTTTTCATTTATTACATATATAATCTGCAAAGTAGTGATAAAAGTCGCAGTAGTAAGTGAGAAGACATAGCGACGCACAAGATCAAACAAGAATTCAATGCTATGCAATCATATTTATGCTAAAATAACAGTTGTTTTTTGACAGTCGCTGAAAGTGCACGTGTAATTTGGCAGCTGATATAAATCGTACGTTTTAAGGTAATTACTACTGAATTATAGATATATGCACGTCGAACTTCCTTATAATGAATCTGCATGGGACCAGAAAATCACTTCATTGTATAGAAACTTCATTATAAAGAAATTATATTATTTCCCCACATTTTATTTAAAACAATAAGGCATATTAGTTTGGGTTACACTTTTAGATTTTTCTTCCTCAACAAAACCTTTGAATACCAAGTAACAAAACCATTGTATAAAAACTATATTTTTTCAATTTTTATTTAAAATAATCAGGTATTTAAGTTTGAATAACACTCTTCCATTTCTCCTCATCAACAAAACCTTCTAGTATATTTAGAGACTTAAATACATTAGTCGGCACGTTACTCTTCATCTGCACAAAAGTTCGAAGTACATCAATTGATGAAGAAACGTGCTCCAATGTAGGTATCGTCCCATTGACATCAGCCAATTCTTCGCCCGCCGGTTCTTCTTCATCGTTATCTGAATCTATAAACGTAGAAGTAATGTTTATCGGACATTTATTTGGCATTAGAATATGTATGTAAGCACACAAATCTAATAAATAAATATGTACCTGCCATAGCCGGAACTCCACGAGTTTCCAGAACACTGTTGAGAATATCCTCATCGGACGGGATGCCCATCGCCTGCACATCAATATCAACATTGACATAATCTTCAAATGATGCATCCACGTTCGTTACTTTCCTAAATGAAGCCTGTAGAGTAGCCAAATCAGCTAACGGAAGATAGTCGTCGTCATCCCAATGAGCCTGCATTCCATCTTTCGAAAATCCTGTCTTTCTGAAACAATTCGAAATTGTTTCTGGTTTTACAAAGGCATCCCACAGTGTGCTTAAATTTCGAATAGCTTCAAGTAAGTCTACGGCCAAAACAGGTTCGTTCTCATCCTTTTGTGACAATATGTTCACCAAAATTCGTTTTCTGTAAAGTTGTTTTATGTTGTAGATAATGCCTTGGTCCATTGGTTGAAGCAAGGACGTCATGTTGGGTGGAAAATACGCAAGCTCAATATTTTGCAGCTTGTCTTTTACCTCCTTAGGATGCGCAGTGCAGTTATCAATAAAAAGTAAAACCGTTCTTTTTAGAGAAACCAATTTTTTGTCAAGCCCTAAATGCCACTTCGTAAAAATTCCACTTGTCATCCAGGCTTTTTTGTTGAACTGATAATCCACATCTAAAGATCTCACTCCTTTAAAACATCTAGGATTTTTGGCCTTTCCTATCACAAGCAGTTTCAGTTTCTCCAAACCAGTCATATTGCTTGCTACTAGGACAGTAATTCTCTTTGCTCTGTTTTCCTCTAAAGCATTTCTCATTTTTGAATGTTAGTGTTTTGTTTCGCAAACATTTGAAAAACAAACCAGTCTCATCGGCATTAAATATATCATTTTGATCATATTTTTGTATCAATCTCGGTAAAACGTTCGTAATCCATTCATCACGATCTCTTATGTTGCCGTCAGCACTTCCACACATAAGGTTTTTGCTACAATACCATACCGTTTTTTAAATTTGTCTAACCATCCTGTGCTAGCTTCAAAATCTTCGTGACCCAATGAATCAGCGAACTCTTTGGCTTTTTGCTTCATTAATGGCCCAGATATAGGAAGATTTTTACCACGTGCAGCAGTGACCCATTTGAGGATTGCTTCATCAATATCGTCAAAAAGGCAGGTTCGAAGCCTTTTGGGTTTAGTGCTCAATTGCTCGTCTTCTAAATTTTTTAGAATCACTGCTTTGTTTTTTAAAATATTTGATAACGTGGTAGGAAGAATTCGAAACTGTTTAGCTACATCTTTTTTATTACTCCTTCTTCAACTTTATTGATAATTAATAATTTTTTTTCAAGAGAAATGCTACTGCGCTGCGTCATTGTCGATTCACTGAACACCGGCAACTGATGCCAAAATTGTTATTGATGTGACTTCTTCTTTTTTTTGTTTTGATTTCCCTCATTTGGGAATCCCGTAATTATATGCGACTTCATTTTCGGTACACAGAGCTGTTAGCGTGCGTAACAGAAAATTGTTTTAATTTAAAATTCATTATAAGGAGACAAAAACGCATATGAGTCAAATTTACAACTGCAAAATTGTTTCATTGTATAGAAAACTTCACTGTACAGAAATTCATTATAAGGAGTTCAAAGTACAAGAAAATGGGAAGCAAAACGCTGTGTTTTTGAAATCAATTCATTATAGGGAGAGCTTCATTGTATAGAAGTTCACTATAGAGAAGTTCGACTGTAATTTATATTCTATTTGTTACCAGCTAGACCCGCAAACATCGTTTCGCCGTCAAAGTTTTTGTAATGCCAAAGGGTAAAAAAAAATTTTGTTCCATTACGTTTCAAACTATAGTTATGGTTGTTATATCGGTTTCTTTCAAAGGGGACGTGGCACCGCTCTCTTCCACCCTGGCTGTAATTCATACTGTTCCAACGACATATATACCAAGTCTCATCTTCATATCTCTGACAGTTCATGAGATATAGCCATTTTAAATTTCAAGTTGTGCCATGCCCCTTTATCCAATCACAACCAAGTATAGCCAAGGATTATCAGCAGGTCGTCAGTATCACATTGTGAAATTTTCATAACAATCGGTCTATTGGTCTATTAGATAAGCCGTCAGAGCGATTTTTGAAAAGAGGGCGCGGCACCGCCCACTTTCGCCCTGGCTGTATAGCCTATGTCACCCGCTAGATGATTTTGAATGTTGTGTGAAAATTTCATCAAATCGGTCCAGCTGTTTTCGAGTCCATTCGCAACATACACACATGCATACATACATCCATTTCCATATATATAGATTTAGTATATTACATTATTTAGTTTGAGTATTTGTGAAATTTTATATTTTAGTAGTCAATAAATAGTTTATTTCGGTTGTACCACATATGATGCATTCTGCGTTCAGAAACAAAAAAATGGTTATATCATATATGATGCAATCCCATGTGTACATGCAATTTTACTGTAAAACAAGTTAGAATATAGTAAATATTTAAAAATAGTTTATAATTTTTTTTTTAAACTATAAATCATGTCATCTAAATCTACATTTTTAAATGACAAAATGATAACTAATTTAGTTAATCACTTTTCCGAGAGCGAAGACGATTTGGATGATAATGGTAGTGACGAGGAAAAATTTTCAGAAAACCTACAATATGCAGATTACCAACCGAGTTATCCGGGGATGATACTGAAGCTGACAATGATGTAGACGATTTCGACATAAATAATTTACCAATCGTGTCTTTGAACGAAAATTACCAATTCGTTGCAAACTCAAGAAAAGAAATTCAAGATTTGAAATGTAAATATAGCAAAATTTTGTGAAAAAATCAAAATCTTCAGCCATCACCGGAAACTGAACAGTTCAAGGGTAGTGAAACGCTCTCCCCAGAAATAATGTCGCGAAGTACTCCTTTGCACATTTTTAAATATTTCATTTACAATGACCTTATGTCGAAAATTGTTGAGGAATCGAATTACTATTCTGCTGAACTCAATATTGATATTCCACACACGATAAACGACAAAGATTTGCAAGCATACATTGGAATTTGTATAATGACATCAATGCACCAAGTGACATATTGGTGCGTAGATACTGTTCATATGAGGTTGGTAATCGAGTTATAAAAGAAACTCTGTCTCTATATAAATTCGAGAAGATTAGAATAATTCTTCATTTCAGAAACCATGATCGAATTTTTAAAATACGTCCTGTTGTTGACGCTCTACTGAAAGGATTTGCAACAGTCGCAAACAAAATCTTTCTGTAGACGAACAATTATGTTCAACACGAGCTAGACGTTACTTGAAGTAATACATGCCAGTGAAACCCCATAAGTGGGGACATAATCTCTTCGTTTTGAGTGGTGTCTCAGGCTTTACGTATAAATTAGAAATATTTACTGGCCAGGAGAATGAAGTACGGTTGACTTTAGAAAACAATTTGGGATGTGCTGCAAATGTTGTCATCATATGAATTGCCGTGTTTACTTCGACAATTCTGTGGTCACAAACAATAACAGCCTAAGTCAATTCTAAAATTTTTCAGGGACAGCAGTTTAAAGTTTAATATATTTACTGGAAATCAGGAGTCGGAGTTTTTGTGATAACTTTGTTACAGATAACAAGGAAACGAATTCTTTTACTTACTTCTTAACAAAAAAGAGTTGCTTATTTGAGCACGGTGACTTCTCAAAAAAGTTTTTTAAATTTTGTCCTAACTCGAGTTAGGCTGTTATTGTTTGTGACTACAGAATTATTACACGACTTTGCCATTAGCTGTGGAACTGCATAAAATCGGCATACTAAGCATTGGTACGGTACGGCGAGATAGACAACCACCGTGTAAGCTTCCAACAGAGCGGTTCATGACAGCCCAACCTAGAGGAACTTTTCATGAGTTTACGTGTTGATACAAGTTCGGTAGTTTGGAAAGATACGAAATTGGTTCATTTGCTTTCGGCTATTGTGGAAAATTGCCAGTTCATACTGCTCGAAGATATGACATTAAGAATAAACGAGTGATTGAGTGCCAAATACAGTAAAGATTTACAACATACACATGGGAGGTGTAGATCTACTTGACAGCCTGATTGGACGCCATAAAATTAAACTCCGATCCAAGAAATGGTATAAACGATTATTTTACCATTTACTGGATATTACAACTGTCAACTCGAGGATACACATTTCAAAAGAACGAAATGAGGAAAAAACTTTACCTTTAGCGGATTTCCGAATTAAATTTGGGGTAAGTTTGTATAGAGTCGGCCAAACATTGAAGCCTCTTGGACGTCAATCAAGTCGCGAGTCGCGCGTCGCAGGAAATAGAAACTACGGAGAAAAAACAGCAGACAGTTGTCCGAGGCCTTCGGCCACGGACTGTCCCTACAGGCTGTGTCAGAGACACGGCCATTAAGTTTAACGTAGAATACGCCATCCGATAAGACAGAAAACATATATAACAATAAATGATAAATAACATAAGCAAAAACATCCATGTTAAATTCAAATTCACATTTAACATTTTGTTTCACTTAAATACATGAGTAAATATACGAAATTTCAATATTTCATCAATCAAAACAACAGCCGAAGGTTTGTGTCCACACTGAAACAGCAGCATAGTTTGTGTTCACACATATGTTTGAGTGTATGTGTTTAAACAATTTTCATTTGAGAAATTTAAATATTAGGAAGATATCAACCAATATGAAATGTATATCAAACGAAAGATAACATCTTCATTTACCTACAAAAAAATTTTAAAAAAAGTTATCTCGCCGTTTCCTCATAATCAATGAAATAAAGATTACCACAATAACAATCTGACATGACTCCCTATACCGTAAGGTAAGACGTATTCTACGCCAAAAGCCTAACGCAGCTCTTATTCCATCAAAAGATGTTCACGATGATAATTTATCTCATTTTCCAGTATGCACATAGGGAAACGATTAGTTGGAAATCAAGTCAGGCATTGGAAGTTCCATGATAATGTCTATATTTTGATTAGAATTCAAAATGGTCAAACATTAGAATTATTTGTCGATGTTATTGATAAATTAAAAATAGATCCTACTAAATACAAGTTTCTACTACCAAATTTTAGTTGTATTAACCAATTTGAGTATTTCAAAAACCTCATTCATCTGAAATGGAAGATACAACTAATAAAAAGTACAATATTAGAATTTTTGTTCAAATATTAGTCACTGTAATCATAATTTAGCTTCTGTTACAAAAACACTTGTTACAAAGTTATGTATTCGAGTTTTCACAAGAGGCTTTGTTGTTAAAGAAAAACGACGTATATTGGAATGTTACACGAGGACTTTACAGAAAAAATAATATTTTAAACAAAAAGTGATAAACAAAGTTCAACAAAAGTTGTGAAAAAGTATATATGTAGATATCAGCCAGCCAAGAATACATAATATCATAAATTGAGGTGAAGTGAGACTTTTAAACACAATCGTTGTATCTGACGTCACTTGTGACGCCTTCACATTTTCCGAGGAACTATTATTGTGGACGACACTTAAACAAACATATGATACCCAGGGTAACCCATCCCCATTTTTGATCGAAAATATAAAAAATTTAGAAAAACTATCTATATCTGGAAAATTTGTTTAAAAAAAAAAAGAAAAAGGCATCCATTGGTTGCGGCCTCTATGGAGGTAAAAAATTTATTATTTTTTCGATTGGACGCAGCGTTTCCGAGATATAGCCATTTTTTTTTTTTTAGCGATTTTTTTATTTTGGCGATTTTTGAAAAAAAATTATTTCAGGCGAATTGGAACACTTTCTGAACCTTTAGAAACCCGCAAAAATTTGTTACATTTTCGATTGGACGCTGCGTTTTCGAGATATAGAAAATTTTTTCATATTTTCGATCAAAAATGGGCACGAAATACGAACCCTGGTTATAAATAATAATAATTTTGTTTAAATTTAAATATAAAATACACAATTCTAATAAAAAATTATTTTTTACTTCTTTTTCTATAAAATTCATAATGAGTTAAAGAATCACCAAATGGTTGTGACAGCCACCAAATTCAAGTACATAATTAGTCATTGTCACAACTACATTAAGAGCCAACAAAAATTTGGCGGTTCCTTGGACTGTCACATTATTCAGTTGTGATTACCAATAATTGTGTTCAGTATCACCAAATGTTGTGCATATCAATTGATTTGTAATTCAGTTTTGGTTGCAAGAACTGAAATATTTAGTTGAAGCCACAGCAACAAGAAATAAATGTGATCTGTCAATCGAGATGTAGTTGTAGCAATCAAATTATCCTTTAGTGGTGAATATTCTACTAGTTGGATGAACGAAAAATGTAAAAACTAAATCGGTTGTACCAAATAATATATTAGTATGCTCAACTAAAGTAATTACTTGAATTTGATGGCTGTCACAATCATTTGGTGATGCTTTAACCCATTATGAATTTTATAGAAAAAGGTATTTTATTATTAAAATTGTGCATTCCACCGTTAAATATAAACAAAATTATTATTACTTATAACCATGGTTCATATTTCGTGCCCATTTTTTATCGAAAATATAAAAACAATTGTTTGCATGTGTTTGTGAAAGCGTCAATAGTGGCGTCATATTCAACGATTGTTAGGATAATATGTATTCTTCGCTGGCTGATATCTATACACTTTATTGATCTTCCACAACTTTGTTTATCACTTTCAAATATACGTAGTTTCTCTTTAACAACAAAGCCTCTTCTGAAAAAACGAATACATAACTTTGTAACAAGTGTTTTTGTAACAAAAACTAAATTACGATTTAACACGAATTCTAATATTGTAGTTTTTATTAGTTGTATCTTCCATTTCAGATGAATGAGGTTTTTGAAATACTCAAATTGGTTAATACGACTAAAATTTGGTAGTAGCATCTTGTATTTAGTAGGATCTATTTTTAATCTATCAATAACATCGACAAATAATTCTGATGTTTGACATTTACGAATTCTGATCAAAATATAAACTTTATCATGGAATTTCCAATGCCTGAATTGATTTCCAACTAATCTTTTCCCTGTGTGTGGAAGGGTTGGGGTGGGTCAAATTTTTTTGAGACGAAGGCTCATCATGATTCTTGTTTTATGTGTCAATTGAAGAAAGTGTGCCGAAGAAACCATAGTTCTAAAATGAATTTCGAGCCCCCGGATTTTTCGAAATAGGTTTTTTTTTTAAATATTCAATAATCGAGTTAGATTAGATATTGGACTAAAAAGGCAGAAGTAAATTTTATTTCCTCTAGCTAAATTTGTATTTGGGGGTTTTTTGGGTCGACGAATCCATTTTTGTTTAACATTTATTTTTATTTTTGAGTACCGCCAGAGGGCGCTTTAGCCAATTTTTTGTAATTTTATCGCCTGTTTTGGGGAAAATTGACGAAATTGTTGTGAAACTTGACGAATATTTGAGTTTCTCATAAAGCAGTCCCAAATTTTAAATAGCCCATAATGTTCAGCGCTATAATTTAGGGGGGTACTTATTCACGACCTATATCGCTTTCATTCAATTCGAGACAAAGAATGAAAAAAACATATTTTTTCCTTATTTTACTTTATTGTTTTTCTTTAAAAATTCAACTTAAGTGATAAAAGCATGTAAAATGTAAATGAAAAAAATTCAATTGAATTCAGTAAAGAAAAGGAACAGAAACACGACATTAGAAAATAAAGAGACGGAGTTATTTTTGTAAGTCTTTCTTGCTTTCAAGTCTAGGGAATTTTTCACGGATTTCTAATGTCACCGCCAGAACTCCTTATCGATTCTGTTCCACAAATGGTTTGGACACGCTAGTGAGCAATTCCGTTCCTTGTATGTGTAAGGGAATTTTTGGATCATTGCCTTCTAGATATTGCTGTAGATATTCATAAGGAATGCTTACAGTAAATGGTGGTTCGAATATGATTCAATTATCATTCATGTCAATTATATTCGTATAATCCATGCAATTGAAGTTTATTGTAGGTTTCTTGTAAACTCTCAGTTGCATCGGATCTTCCACATGGTTTTCATCGTCGAACAACACCAACACTCAGGGGATGTCCGCTATAAATGCATTGGACTTAGGAAAAGGAGATAGGAGTAGGAGGAAAGAGAGAGAAGTACTTGTTAATGTTTGACTTAAACTTGCTGATATTGTAAGAAGTATACACTTACCGGAAGCTTATTCCACATACGTACTGTTCGGCTGAAGAACGAATTGTTTTTGGAATGCGCAGTTCGATCCAACGGGCTGGAAATAGAAAAGGGATGAGTTTCACATGAAAACCGTATCGTACGGTTACATACCATAACTTCTGGAATGAGGCATGTAACTCGGCGGAACTCTTTCCATGAAAATACCTATAAAATAGCGATACACAGCTAACATTGCGTCGATGCTCCAAGGAGGCAACAGTGCTGGATACACTGCTGTCGCCTATCAGCTTCAACCCTCTCTTTTGCACACGGTCTAGAAGCTGTAAGGTATTTTGTGTGTATTAAATTCGACTCGGTTTTCCCTGCCCCACTCTCTAATCGGATTCAAGTCATGATTAAGCGAGTCATTCATTCGTCTATTTCCTTGCACTACGGAAAGATTGGGTCGACGATCGAACGAATATGAGTGACATAAATTACTATCATCAGCGAAGGAGTAGATGGGATTTGTATTCCGATTCAGAAGGTCGTTGATGAAAATAAGAAAAAGAGAGGGAGAAAGCACAGAGTCTTGAGGTACTCCCGCATTTATTTTATACTCATCGGAAGAGATACCGTCTATTACAACTCGTATGGAACGGTCTCTGAGAAAACTCGAAATAAATCGAGAGAAGTTTCTACCTAAACCAAAAGCATTAACCTTTGATATGAGTACTTGGTGCCAAACTCTTTCAAATACTTTAGAAATACCTGAGGCCACTATTGTGCTCTCACCCATTCTAGGCACGGACCGATTCCACTGTTCCATGAGGAACGCCATCAGGTTGCCAGTTGAACAGTTCCTGCGAAACCCATACTGACGATCACTGAGTAGACTGTTAACTTCCAGGTAACTCACCAACTGGTAATTTACCATGGTCTCCATCACCTTTGAGAGCGTAGAACATATCGCAATTGACCGGTAGTGATCGGGAGTTGTAGCCTCTCTTTTTTGGGGGATTGGTTAGACATTTGCAACCTTCCAGCGAGTAGGGAAAATACCTGTATGGTATGACAGGCTGAAAAGGTTGCGCAGTGGACGAGCAAGCGTCGAAAAACACTTGCTCAAAACTAGTGCCGGAATTCCATCCCGACCCGGAGACTTTCCTACGTTGAGCTCCTCAAGCACCTTTTTAACTCCTCGCGTATACGAAATAATATCTCAGGCATGGAGCTAGACATATTTGCTATGGCGGGGAGTGGTTGAGAGCTAATCGGCAGGGAGGAGTTTTCTGCAAATATTTCGACAAAATGGTTAGCTTTATCAACCGGGTTAGTATATATTATTTCATTTTTAATTAAGGTTGGGATAGATGAAGAACAATTATTGTTTTTAATTCTCTCGACAAATGACCAAAAGCTCATACTTCCGCTGGGAAAAGAAAGATCTTTGGCGCGAAGACGCTGTTCATGCAGGAATTCGACGCGTCGTAGTACCTTGGCACAATTTGATCTAGCTAACTTGCGCAGCATATCAGTAGTTGGATTTTGTATTCAATTTCAAGTTACTGAAAGCTTCCTCTTTGGATCTGACAGCAGAAACAAGGCAGTGATCAGAATTACCAAGAGGTGCAAGGATATTAACTTCATACTTGTCAGGGTGTGAAGTTGGAAAAAGGTCAAGAGTGTTTAAAAATTGCCCTTCAACGTCCGGGATGTGAGTTGGGGCATTTACCATTTGTACTAGGTGATTGTGTGCAGCGACAGATCAACGTATTGACCTCCGGATTGGACGGTTCGAATGGGTAAGCCAGAAATGTTAAAATCACCAGCGATGGCAATTTCACTAGCCGGACACTTCTCTAAAATTTGGGTTATTGAGTCAGAAACGGCGTCGAATCCATTAAAGGAAGCCTCCCTTTCTTCGTTCTATAAAGGAAACCGAAATGCGTGACGTGTTGATTAAGCCGGAATTTAAACCAAAGGCAGGTAAATGCAGGATCTGTAATGTCCAATTGTGGCATGGACTGAAACACAACATCGTCAAGTACATATACCACAAGACCTTTTCTGTGTGAGAACAAAATTGAATGAATGTGATAACGAGGAATGGAAAATATTGAGTCCAACGTATGAATTTATGAAATAATGCAATACCGTACACGACAGAGTTGTAATATTTAATATTGAAGTACATTGGCGTATATACTTTGCCAGAATTTTAAAAGTTATAGATGGTTTATTAGTTGTCACATATGACCCTAATAATCTACTGGCCTTGGTGAGCCAGCGAGAATGTGCAGTTGGCCCTGGTTTAATGTTGGACAAATCCTTCACAAGGAAGAAATTGCAAGAGCCATTTTGAGCAAGTACATTGCGTCGGTAGTTAATTCAACTGTACTTAAATCAGATATATTTTCCAGTGTGATCATCTCAAAACCGTTTACCGCCTGAAAATAGAAGAGAAATCGAGTTAAAAGTAGTAATAAATAATTTATAAGAATTACATACCGGAAGATTTTCACAAGTTCCAATTTGTTTGCTTAAGGTTCCAGTTGTGGATCGTGGTCCAGGGGTGGATGATTTTTCCAAAGTAGCGAACAAATGTCGAAGCGGAAGCTCGTTAAAGTGGAGAAGACAGACAAACAAATGCAGTGGTCTGTTTAACTGCATTTCGAATCGTCGCTCACCATCACAGCTTATGCCACTCAAAGAATCCAGAGATATTGCTTTATTGATGAAAAATTCGTTCAATTTGATGACTTTGTGTTCCGAGTCTTAATTTTCCACTTTTATGTAGCCTAATAATTGGGAATGTGGTTCCTTTAAAACAATTAGATTAGGTTCTTTCACCATCCTTGAATGAAATTTGTTAATGATTTTTTCCATCGTTAAAGAATCATTTTTCCTTCCGTCGAATGAAAATGCAATTAAATTGGAAGCATCATTTCGATTAAGAAGAACGTTTTGTCTACATTTAGCCTTTTCTCTACGAACTTTATGACAAGATTGCCACGACTATCTTTAACACCAATGTCTTCCATAAGTGATGTTGAAAATGCTGATGGTACTCTATCAGACACACCAAATCTGTCACACTTCATAGCAAAGTTCAAAGCATCGTATCTGGGAGTACATGGTTCGTCTCGTTTGAGATGCATCTTGTGGACCTATTGAATGTGAACTAAGTTCATAATCAATATCCTTATCATCTACTGGCACGTATGTTTGACCCCGGCTCTCTTCAAATGTTTCTATTATTGTAGACGTAGGTACTTGCTCTTCAATTTCTGTGTCGTATTTCGGTATCGTAGATCTTCTGTCATTATGTTGATCCATCATGAACTCTTTCAACTGTTCTGGAATCAACTGTTCTGGAAAAATCCGGGGCCTGAAATTCATGTTAGAACTATGGTTTCTTCGGCAAACTTTCTTCAAATGCCCCATAGAACAAGAATCGCATGAGCCTTTTTACATTTTTTCGGCCCCCTACAATTCGGCCCGCCCTAGTATACGAGTATCTGCATCAAATAGTTGTTTACGTCGATCATTTCAATATATTTTCTTAAAATTTATATTGGAAATAAAAACCACAACTATTACAGCTTCATTTATAACAAATATTTACCTGAAAGTAGCAACCTGACAGCAATGTTATTTGTATCTTCCCGGGTAGATACTATTAAACCGCGTACACAAAGATATAAAATTAAGAAAAAATTAAAAAAAACCTATTTAAATATAATTTTTATTTCATCTACTGAAATAACGAGTATTTCAATAAGAGCGCTACAAAAGTTTTTGATGTGTTAACATCTATACGCGCGCCTCTAGGGCAGTAAACTATAAATTTAATACATACGCAAGTGTTAGGTTTGAAAGAGTAAATCATCGTTTGTTTGTTCGTTGCTTGGCAGTCGGTATCGAAAGTGATTATTGGGCGATTTTCATATAATTTTCCCACGCGATTTTCTCCGGAAATTCATAGCCGATTTTATTAATTTTTGGATTAAAAAGCTAGTGCGGGTTTCGACGAAGAGTTTAGGCCAAAAATTAAGGCGATCCGATATCGGCGAGCCGAGATTTAAGTGTTTTAATTTGGAGTAATATTAAAAAAGTGTTTTATGTTGATCTTCGGTTTTGTCTTATCATCGTTTGTTTGTACGTTGCTTGGCAGTCGGTATTGAAAGTGATTATTGGGCGATTTTCATATAATTTTCCCACGCGATTTTCTCCGGAAATTCATAGCCGATTTTATTAATTTTTGGATTAAAAAGCTAGTGCGGGTTTCGACGAAGAGTTTAGGCCAAAAATTAAGGCGATCCGATATTGGCGAGCCGAGATTTAAGTGTTTTAATTTGGAGTAATATTAAAAAAGTGTTTTGTTGATCTTCGGTTTTGTCTTATCATCGTTTGTTTGTTCGTTGCTTGGCAGTCTGTATTGAAAGTGATTATTGGACGATTTTCATATAATTTTCCCACGCGATTTTCTCCGGAAATTCATAGCCGATTTTATTAATTTTTGGATTAAAAAGCTAGTGCGGGTTTAGGCCAAAAATTAAGGCGATCCGATATCGGCGAGCCGAGATTGAAGTGTTTTAATTTGGAGTATTAATTTGGAATAATATTAAAAAAGTATTTTATGTTGATCTTCGGTTATATCGTACGAATATAACAATGTATGTATGTATGTACAAGTGTCTGTTGCTTTGCATTCTTTGACTTTTGTGGGAATAAAAAAAAAGTATTGAGCAAGAATATAATGACACATGTGCTTGCACTGGGTCTTTAAATAATTTTAAGTATTAATATTATTTAACTGTAACGTCATCATATGATTGATTGAACGCTGTTTTTTATTTTCCAATGTAACATTTACGAATGTGTTCATAGATATCGAACAGGTACCGTGTAGCAAAAAGGTGTTAACACATCGCCCGTGAGTTCGAACACTCATTGGATTTTTTTTAAATAAAACAAAACCGGTTTTAGATACCAATGAAATTCTTTATTCCTGTGAAAGTCCGTTCGATGCCATTATGTATGGAACTCGATTTCTTTTGCATGGCCACCACGGGCACGCTTGCAGAAGTCCAGACGCTGAACCCAATTTTCGACGGTTTTCAAGCATAAATCGGCCGATACTGCTGCAATTTCACGTTCGATATTCGTACGAAGTTCATCAATCGTCTCTGGCTTGTTGGCATAGACCATAGACTTGACGTAGCCCCACAGGAAATAATCTAACGGCGTCAAATACCACGACCGAGGCGGCCAATCGACTGGGCCATTTCGTGAGATAGCACGTTCACCATACTTGGTTTCCAATAAATTGATTGTGTCATTCGCTGTGTGGCTTGTGGCGCCGTACTGTTGGAACCACATGTCCTCCAAGTCCATATTATCCAATTGGGTCCAAAAATATTCGGTTATCATTGAACGGTAACGATTTGCATTCACAGTAATGTGCACATTTCGGGATGTGTAATTTTTTCGGGATGCAATGATGACTCATGGATTACGTGTGAATTGCTGTCTGATAATTTGCTGATTGAAGAAGCCATTCAGCCAGAAATGAGCCTCATCGCTGGATATGATTTTCCGATGAAAATCCGAATCATTTTCAAGTTGTTGCTCAGCCCGATTCACGAACATACGACGCTTATGGTGGTCAAGCGGCTTCAGTTCTTCCGTCAATTTGATCTTGTAAGGATGTAGACCACGATCTTTTCGCAAAATTCGCCACAACGACGTCACAGAGATGCCCAACGCTTGAGAACGACGTGTGAGAGACACATTTGGGCTTTCTTGAACTGAAGCCTCAGCGGCAGCAATATTCTCGACACTACGGCACTTCTTTGTCCCACTGGCACGGGAACATTTTGTACTGTGCCTGTGGATTCAAATTTTTCCACTAGACGTTCAATTGTTGATCTGGTAGGACGATTATGACGACTATAAATTGGACGTAGCGCTCTTAAAGTTGAGGCCACTGACTCCAAATTTCGATAGTAAATTTTATTAATTTCGACTCGTTGTTGGCTCGTATATCTTCATTGAAGCATCAGTTGGCTACAGAGCCCGATGAACATGGTATATGATTTCATCAAACATGCGTACCTACAGAAGAACGCTATAAAGTGAAGAGTTTCATTCTCTTATAGCTGACATATGCTGGGCATTGTCTGATAACGGCATAGAATTACCAAGAGCTAAAAGAAAAATTAAATATATAAATTCTTACTTAGATACCCAAATTTATACTGATCGTGTTTTTTATAGACATTATTTCTACAGTTTTCTCTTGTTCAGTGACTTTTAGGGAAATTTTACTTAGAATATTTTTTCAATACACACCTACCCCTTAAAATGCAGTTTTGTGGAACATGTTAGCGTCGAGTCGGAATAAGTGCGAAATTAACCCTTAAATGGATTTTCAGTTTTGACTTATTTTTGGCATTCAAGTTGAGTTTTCAGCGTTGGTGCAATAAGAAGCTTATAGTAGAATTTACACCTCGTAACACCCCTGTTTTAGGGGTGTCTTTTACCCCTTCCACAAAAAGAACAAAAAAGACCCTTATATTGAGGCGGTAGAGGGTTAAATTATTTCACAAAAATGTTTTTCGGGTATTTGTACATGAAATTGCTGAACACATCCTGTACCTAAAATGTAAGGATAACATGGTTTTCTATGCCGATTCATCATAAGAATGTGCAAAAGAGGTAAAATTTCATCTCCCATTAAAAAAACACGCCGATACACCTATATTTTTGTATCCTCCCTCTACAGGAATCCGTTGTCAGAACCATGGTATTTTCGAAAAAGTTTAAATTTTTTCCACAGTGTTATGTATGTGTGTAAAAATTGGTGGAGGTTGGAGATCATTATGGGCGATATTCTATAAGTCGTGAACAGTCACTTCGCGTTACCTTTGTCGTTTTGGTAGTTTTTAAAACGCCACAGCTGTTCCGTGATTACCTGCGTTGAGTTACGTTATTTAATGGGTAGTTTATAAAACGCTGCGCAACATTTTCAATCATTTCAGCTGTCAAATGCAACTCGCAATAATTCTTCGTGTTAGTTGAAGAAATGACAAATTGAAATGAATTACTTATAAATAATTGTTAATTTTTATTTATGTACTTAGGAATAAAAAGCAAAACCAGCTCAACAATTTGACTTGTTAATGGCAGAGATGGATATAAATCTTGACTGAATTGCCGGAGTTTGACCGAGGCACAAAACTTGAAAAAACAAAAACCGAAATTAGATAAAAATACTGTATTTTATCGAACGTACTTATGGGGCCACTTGGTTCAAAAAAGAGGTCCATTTGGGGGCAACAGGTATCTGCGGGAGAACAGTATATGGGGTAGTCCAAGGTAAAAAAAATATTTTCCAAGTGACATGTCACCGAATTTGCTGAAATTTGCTCAAAAGTAAGCCTATACCAAGAAAATCTCAACCTCAAAATTTGGAGCTTTTTTGAGCTTTTTTGTGGGTTTTATAAGCTTTCAAAGGAACCAGTATCGTTTTTTTTATTTTCAAATAACTCGAAAACGGTAAAAGCTAGAGTTTTGAAATTTTCCACGCATGTTCACAAGTAAATTGGCTTTAAAAAAAAATTTGGAAAAAATTTTTTCAAAGTTTTTTTTTGCAAAAAAAAGGTTTTTTTCAAAAAAATTAGTGTAGCAAAAAAGACCCATCCTTCGATTTTTTTTAAAAAAATATATGTTAAAGCGGCATTTTTTCCAAACATTTTGCGTGGTTCAGCATGTCTGTAGGGTGCAAAATGAGGTAGTTATAACCATTTTTGTGAGGCAACCTCCCAAATTTCAATACAAGAAAAATGCTGTAAATGGTAGTTGGTACTTACTATTTATTATTGTAATCTATTACTATTTATATTATTGAAATCTAACTACTTTTGACTCTAAACTATTTGATGTGGTTTTAACTTTCAGTTCAGAATCATTAATTGCAGCTACATGATGGAGACCAAGCGTACCTTTTATTGTTTTACAGGTTTCAAACCGAGACTTTAAATACTCTGCAGACTCCTCATAATCTTTTTCGAGCAAAAGAAGACGGTATAATTTTTTGCGTGCTCCTTTGCCCACTCGAAAAGCTTTTCCGCCGTCAAAATGTCGTCTTTGATACCTTTCTGTAGGCAGTATCGCCTAGCTGTCCGTTTTAATGTGCCACCCACACCATCACAAGCACCTTTGCCGTGCGCAGTAGCATAAAAATTCCATTCTGCTGCTATTGAAATGTCTTTACGATGATTTATCAAATTTTTAAAGTTTTTCTTATTTTTATATTGCTGTGGTGCTCCGCCAGAAAGTATTTTATTGATTTAGTGGTTGTGAAGTTTTTCTTCAAGTATTCTATTAGTTTTCGTTGAAACATATAAGTGTCATGCTCAAGGCAATCAGATATGCCAACGTACGAAATATGGTCAACTTTGGATGTTTCCTGATTCCGGTAATAAAATACAATCGGATGAATTGTCGCTTGATTATTGTTCCAATGAAAACCTTGAACTGCTTCTTGAACAACGAAAGCAAAGTTTTCCGAAAAATCGAGTGTCACCAAAAATTCACCATCTTGTAGGTTTTCTTTACAATTTTTAAAATACTGTGTTCTGTAGCGACAAAATCATGAACAAGTAATTTTGACAATTTGTCCATTAAAAATGAAACAAATTCTTCTTTAGTGTCAGTCAACGTTTTTAAAGTGCATCTAAATATTAAAAATTACGTTAAAAATTCCGGTATAAGTAAATGGAAATAAAAGCCAAATAATAGTTACCTGTCTGTTGCTATCCATTGTTTATAAGTAACATGATCAAATGATTCTTCATCAAAAGCTTCTAATAATTTATTGTTAACATCACTTTTGTTTGGGCAGGATGAGCAAAGACCTTTATAGCATTTTTCACTTGGAACAGAGCATATCAATTGTTTGAGTAATGATTTATACCCACTTTTTCCATCAATAGGAAACTCCCAAGCTTTCGTTATTTGGTTTAAATTACCACCTACAAAAGGGCATTTAAAAATTATTAATCAAAAATTACATTAGCATTCAGTCCTAATTACTTAATGCTCAATAAATTTGACATGCTTCTCAAAATGTGTTTAAACATTTACCTTCGATCATGAGTTTGACGTTTTGATGCGTAATGCACACACAAACGGTATGGGTTCCAGAAGCCCCTGCCAAAACGCATTCTTGTGGACGGTACTCGGCGAACTTGGAGAACCCGACTTTATGGTTCGGCAACTGTATTTTGAACAAATGGTATAATTCGCGCAAATTGCAATATACGAGTCTTTTTTGAATCCTCTCCTTTTTGCCAACACTGTTTTTTATTGAGACGTAATCTTTCATTCCTGGCAGCTCTCTTGAATTTTCGTCGCTCAAATAAAACTGCTTAATCAAATCAACTGTCTCACTTGCTAATCCTTGTCTTGGTGTGTCGTCGGGAACACTCAAAATACCTTTTTGCCTTTTGATTGAATTACATTTGTAAAGCAATGTTGTAGAACGAACAGCCAAAATTTGTTACTACATCGGTAGTTTTTAAAGAAGATGGTAAAGTCGTCAAAATGCGGCATTTATCGCCTCTGAAATTCCGAAAATCGAAATCTGAAATTATTATAATAATGCTCACGTTGGCTTTTAAGTTTACAACTTTACCGCGTAGTGTTTTCATCCTTAAACTTTTCTTCTAGTGAAGTCATGATTTCATCGAAAGCATTCACTTTTTCCTCATTTCCGGTAGAAATCTGCATATTTGACACAGCTTCAAACTTTTCCTTGATAGTTTTTTGTGCGGCTTCGACTTTTCCAATAACATATTTTTTTGCATAAAGTCTATTAAGAATATTTGCATTAAGATAAAAGAATATTAGAAGACAGTTTTTTCTATTTACAGACCTTTACCATCTATTTTGCTTTCATCAAGAGCAACAAGTACGGTGTTAAGTTTTTTAGCCTTTCTTGTCGATCTGATAGATCGAAAGGCTCAGAATCATTATCTGATGAGCTCGAATTTGAATTCGTGTTAGTTCCCGGTTCATGTTTGTTAATGGCAGTTCGGCAATTTTCGCATACTTCTGCGTTTTTAGGGACAAAGTCAAATTTTAATTTATTTTTTGCTGAAAGGCTTCTAAATGCAGTAGTACCTTCAAAATCATAAAAAAAATTATGTTAGATTTGTAGAATATACGCAAAAGCTGCAGACATACGAGAACTGCATTTTCCGAAAGGATTCCAGCAGAGTTTCTTCTTCGGGTTACTCATTTCTGATTAAATTAACGCACGCACTTTTTTCGCATTTAATAACAATGAGGTGATAAATGCAGTGGCTTACCTGCCTGTGCTTTCAAATATCTCTCAAAAACTGTCAACAAACAGTAAAACAAATAGAAACACTTCATTCAGTAGGTAGCTTTCAACAAAGTAGGCTGACGTCGCTTTTTTTAAGAAATGTTGGAAAAATAGTACACTAGTCTCAAAACACCAAAACATTCACACTCTCTCTTTCTGCCGACTACTGATTTAGAGCATTTTTCTTGTATTGAAATTTGGGAGGTTGCCTCACAAAAATGGTTATAACTACCTCATTTTGCACCCTACAGACATGCTGAACCCCGCAAAATGTTTGGAAAAAATGCCGCTTTAAGATATATTTTTTTTAAAAAAAATCGAAGGATGGGTCTTTTTTGCTACACTAATTTTTTTGAAAAAAAAACCTTTTTTTTGCAAAAAAAATTTGACAAAAATTTTTTCCAATTTTTTTTTTTAAAGCCAATTTACTTGTGAACATGCGTGGAAAATTTCAAAAGTCTAGCTTTTACCGTTTTCGAGTTATTTGAAAATAAAAAAAACGATACTGATTCCTTTGAAAGCTTATAAAACCCACCAAATTTCAGCAAATTCGGTGACATGTCACTTGGAAAATATTTTTTTTACCTTTGGACTACCCCATATATAATAGGGTTTTTATTTTTCTGTGGACCCAGATAACTGCAATTTACCATATTATAGTGTGTCTTGAGAATCGGAAAACGCCAAACACTTAAAGCATGTTAATGTACTCTAGATTGGGTCCAACAAAAAGTTGCGCTGGTCACCCCCTAGATTTGAAGACTAGGCAACAACGATTCTAGAACATAAGAAAAACTATAGTTACGCGCACCCTAAAAACGGGCCATTTAGTTTTTTTTGCGCTGTGACGTCAGTTGAAATCCGATAGAAAAAAAATACACAGTTGCTTTTGGTTTTTGAAAGGCATCATTTCCCCCATAGGTAATTTTTGACTCCGAAGGCAAATTCGACTAGTGACTGGTTCTATCTCGATTTCTACCCATTTTATGGAGACATTTTTCATAACGCACGTAAAGATATTAAAAACTTTTGCCTTTGAAGTACCTACTTTTTTCGTAAAAAAAAAATTACAAATGTTTGAATGCTCAAATTCGTCTTGTAATTTGGTATCACTCATTCACACCACACACAGTCACTCATACAGCATTAATTTGTATATACTGATGTGTGTGGTGGAGTATGTTACTATATTATCGAGCCGATACTAAAATTGAAAATAATAATAATAGGAAAGGTCAACTATATATACACCTTAATTTTAGTTTAATCCTAATTGTTTTCTCTACTTTTTCGATTAATTACGTTGATTAATTCATTTTATATTTTAAAGTTCTATTTTAATTTATTTATACTAAATTTAAATGTTGCTTTTATGTAGTTTAATTTGGCAAATTATTTGAACCATACTTATTACACTTAGGGCCTGATCATGTTGTCAATTTTCCATTCAGTCAATTTTTTCGCTCATCTTTTGTCAAATTTTTTTTTTGTCAAACACAACGTATGATTTTTTGTTAAAAGTGATGTGAAAGTTGTTGTGCAGAATATCAATCATAAATCAATAATTATAATCATAATGACTTTTAAAACGAGGGATTATGCTACAATAAGTTTTGATCTGAAAAAAATACGAATTTCTTTAACCCGCCTATGGTGACGCAAACTTGATTTTGATCAATGGTGACGCCCGTTCCAACTGAAGATTTTTCGAAGCGTGCTACTAACAATTCATATGTTTTTGAAGCGGTAATATCTATAGGCACGGGAAGGGCAATCTATCAAAGTGAACACATGCAAACAACACACAGCGTTAGCATCACATACGTGGTTGTTGTACAACAATAGTCTCTGCCTGAAAATAAGTATGATGGTATTGATGTAGCGGCAGCGAACAATCAAGTAGGTCGTCGTCGCCAAAGAGTATAGAATAGTATAGGACATCTGGCGAATGATTAAAAACGTATTACCCTCTTTTTTCATAACTTGGTCCATTCATAATTTTGATGTGATACATTTATGCTTTTTGTATTGTTTTCTGTAATAACATTGTCGAAATAGTGCATTTGTATAGAAATATTCTACACAGAGAATAAGACTCGTTTATGCTCTTTTACTCAGACTCTCTGCATGAGAGCGGAAAAAGAGTGCAATAAGTTCTCTATACTATTCAGTACTTTTTGTCGTCGCTTTGTTTATGACAAAACAAAAACATTTATTTAAGTGCGCTAAATATTGGTTTTTATTCAGTTGAATGCCAGCATTCAAACAAGCAGGTCGTCGTCGCTCTGACGACAAAAACAATTATTTCAGTGAGCTAAATATTGCTTTATTTATTTTAAACAATATTACAACTTATGTTAAAACAGATGTAAGAAAAAAAAAGAAAGTGCAATTGCAAAAGAGACTTCAGCACAAAAACTATTCTCTTTTTATTTTCCAGTGCAACATTTACTAATGTGTTCATAGAAATCGAACAGGTACCGTGTAACAAAGAGGTGTTAACACATAGACCGTGAGTTCGAACACTCATTGACTTTTTAAATGTATGCTGTTTGACAATAATACAAAGATATTTAATCAATTTAAGCTCTGTTATTTCAATTTTAAAAAATTTTTAATTAGAGCATTAGAAATACAATGTTTTTAGTAGTACATTTTTTAAAATTTGGAAAAATATAAAAAGTCACACATTCATAAAGGAAAACAAAGTTATTTAGCCTTTAGAAATTCTGAACTTTTACAAAATAAATTAAATTTGGTATCCTTCCAGGTAAACAGCTGCTTTAATACGGCACAACGTGTTTAAGACACAAATATTGGTAACATTTACGGCAAGAGTAGTAGGTTTTTCTGCTTTTTCCATCCACACTCATGAAGGACCAGATATCCGAGGGTCATCATCTATATGTAAAATCTCCGATTAATCATTGATTGTTTTACTCACATACCCAGTGACACACGGTCTCACGCACCGGCTAGTAAAAAAATACACAACATGTGCTCACTAGGGATGCTAAACGGGATTGATTTTAAAAAAATCATGAGATTCGGGATTATAAACATCGCGCGATGTTTTGAATATTTGTTTTGTACTTTCCTCAAACAAAAACATAATTATTTTAAAAATTTTTTTTCAAAATTTCAACATCCGACAACTCGATAAAATTTTGACTATAGGAAAAAGTGATATCAATGGCTTAAAACGGTACGGTAACGCCTTACCCCTCTCCCATATCCGAAATTTCGGGGCCCATAACTCCGTAACTATGCATTTGCTCCGATTTTGATATTTTAATTTATTTGCTTAAAATAACATGTTCTACCCCACGCAATACATTTTTTAATTTTTGGAGAGTAAGCAATATTGTTACGAATAAGTAAAAGCTTTTGCTTACTGTTAATGACTCTACTAACAGTATGTAAACATCAGGCGGTTAGTGCTGCGCCTGAAAGTATGCATTGTAACAACGTACCAGCTCGCTAAACCAGTAGCATGACTTCACCTCAGTAAAGATAATTCTCCTGTGTAGGAGAATGTTCTACAAAGATAAACAACAACAACAACATCTATTTTCTAGAAGGTTCTTGAATTCGCTAGATATATGTACCTTCATTTGTGTATGGTGAGTTGGTATAAATAGCGGAGGTCTTTGGAATGGACAGTTCAGTTTGTGATTAAACCCCGTAAAGTAAGCAACGCGAATTGATAGTAAAATACAAGACTTGTTAACGTGTTATAAATAAAGTAAACTGTTGTACTGTATAAATAAATAAAAGGAAGTGATACCGTTGTAATTATCGTAATTAAAAACGAACCTTGTTTTATTATTGGGAATAAAACAACGCAAAAAGGACGAATAAGGAAATTCGTAACATTGGTGTCAGAAGTGAAATTACGAATTAAGGACAACGATGAAGTTTGAAGAACTCAAAGTTGAACAACTAAAAAAGGAGTTGAGTAAATTGGATCAACCGACAGCTGGTAATAAAGTAGAGCTGCAGAGGCGATTAATAGAAGAATTCAAGCGCCGAAACATTGACATTGACAAATACCAGTTTGAATGCAAAGAAGAAATGGAGATATCTGCAAATGAAGCAACTGGTAATGTAGATGTTTCTACAATGTTTGCGGCCATGATGGAAAAGTTTGCAAAATTGGACGAAAACTCTAGAGTTATTAACGCGAAGCTGGACGAAAATTCTAGAATTATGGACGAACAACTTGAAAAGAAATTTAGCGAGAATTCTAGAATAATGCAAGAGACATCTAACGCCACAAATGACAAACTTCAACAAATTTCGGAAGTTATGAACAACATGGAAATACATGTTAATGAGAAATTCGAAAACTTCGAACAGAAGTTCGAAGAAGTTGAACAGAAGTTTGAGAAAGTCGAAAATGATGTAAGTGAATTGCAAAGAAAAATTAATGAACTTCAGTTACAAGAGGGGCCAGTGCGAGTAATTTCTGAAGCCTCTAGTAGATTGAAAGCTCCCAGTTTCGATGGCTCTACACCATTTGACGTTTTTAAATTCCAATTCGAAATGGTCGCAATTAAGAACTTGTGGAACAGCAACGACAAAGCAGTAGAGCTAATTTTAGCACTGAAAGGCAACGCAGCAGAAGTCCTTCAGAGCATTCCCGTCATTGCCAGAAACAACTACGAGGATATACTGGCTGCGTTACAACGCAAGTATGGTGGCGATCACAAGAAGGATTTATATCGCATGGAATTGAGAGGCCGAGTGCAAAAGCATAATGAAACGCTTCAGGACTTCGCAACCGAGGTGGAACGTTTGGTGTTGATGGCATATCCTGGAGAACCCCAAACTTTCCTAGAGCAATTTAAGATAGAGGCATTTGTTAGGGGCATTAACGATCCTGACGTTAGATATTCGGTGTATGCCTCACAAAAAGCTACATTTGTGGAAACAGTTTCATTCGCTTTGGCGAATGAGACGGCGAGGGTTGTTGCCAGTCAACAGACATATCATGTGCGAAGGGTAGAAACGGAAGGCAAATCAAAAGATTTGAAAGGCGCCGTTAGCGAACTGAAGGAAGTGATTCGGATTCTCACGAAAGCGCTATGGCAAGCAACAAAATTGAAAGGTGACAGTCGTGGCGAACGTGGCCATATAGGGCGTGACTGTAGAGACCTGAGAAAACGGTCAAGATCTCCAGCGATAGCGGCCGATACCGGACGAGTAAATGACCGTCCACATGTAATCGAGCCTAAACAGGATTTTAAGGCTGAGATCAAAGAGCAAATTATTGACGTCCGATCCCTGAGAATTGAATCCGACGACGAGTGGTTCACGGCACAGAGAAGTGATCCTGTATTGGCAAAAATTATTTTGGCAAAGGAAGAGGATAGACAATTAACGCGGAATGAAATCGCTTCAGAAAGCCCCGTTTTAAAATCATATTGGGCCCAGTGGAATAGCCTGAGATTACTAGATGGCTGTCTATACCGTGTATGGGAAAGTGAAGATGGTAAAACGGAGAAAAATCTAATTGTGGTACCTGCCTTGAAAGTGAAAGAGATAATTGCAGAATCTCATAATGGTCCGAGTGGTAGGCACCTCGGAAAAGGCAAAACTATGGAGAAACTAAGGGAACGTTTCTATTGGGTTGGTCGTCAAAAAGCTGTATCCGAGTGGATTGCAGGCTGCACCCAGTGCATGACAACTAAAGGACCAACGCGGAGGAGTTGCGAACAGAGACATCAGGAGAGCCCAAGTGCTCCCTTCGAGCGAATATCCATGAGTGTGGCTGGTCCATATCCAACGAGTAGCTCTGGGAACCAATATGCCCTAGTCGTTATGGACTACTTCAGTAAATGGCCCGAGGTGTACGCTATTCCAAATAAAGAAGCGAAAACAATAAGCAAAGCTATGGTGAACAACTGGATAAGTCGTTTTGGTGTCCCTTTAGAACTGCATTCGGAGCAGGGTAGAAATTTTGAATCTGCGATCTTGAAAGAAATATGCGAGAGGAGTGGAATTCGTGGTATAAGAACGACATCAGTGCGTCCTCGGACTGACGGTACGGTAGAGAAATTTAATCATGCTCTTGAAGAATATTTGAGCAAGATCGTCAGTAAGGATAGAAAATTCTGGGACGAACGCATACCAAAATTCCTTCTAGCATACCGGTCGGCCACCCAGGATACCACTGCCCGAACACCAGCTAGTGCCGTCTTTGGGACAGAGTTAAAGCTCCCTAGAAATTTGGAGTTTGGCAACTGCCTAACATCCGACAGTGGGGAGAATGATGGTATCCCAGGGGAGCTTAGCGAACTTCACGAGTTTGTTCGCAGCAGAATGAAGTTGGTCAGTAATAAGATGAAAGCCAGGTACGACCAAGCGGCAAATTCCGAAGGATTCCATGAAGGCCAGCTAGTTTTACTGTTCAACCCACAGCGCAAGAAGGGTTTATCTCCAGAACTTCAGACTCACTGGGAAGGCCCTTACAGGGTTGTAAAACGAATAAACGACGTGGTTTATAGAATCCAGAAAAGCCAAAGTCCAAGAGCTAAAATGAAAGTCGTGCATTTGGAAAGACTAGCTCTGTATGGAAAACGGAGGGTTGAGCCTGCTCGGGACGAACAGGCTTAAGTGGGGGGCAGTGTTACGAATAAGTAAAAGCTTTTGCTTACTGTTAATGACTCTACTAACAGTATGTAAACATCAGGCGGTTAGTGCTGCGCCTGAAAGTATGCATTGTAACAACGTACCAGCTCGCTAAACCAGTAGCATGACTTCACCTCAGTAAAGATAATTCTCCTGTGTAGGAGAATGTTCTACAAAGATAAACAACAACAACAACATCTATTTTCTAGAAGGTTCTTGAATTCGCTAGATATATGTACCTTCATTTGTGTATGGTGAGTTGGTATAAATAGCGGAGGTCTTTGGAATGGACAGTTCAGTTTGTGATTAAACCCCGTAAAGTAAGCAACGCGAATTGATAGTAAAATACAAGACTTGTTAACGTGTTATAAATAAAGTAAACTGTTGTACTGTATAAATAAATAAAAGGAAGTGATACCGTTGTAATTATCGTAATTAAAAACGAACCTTGTTTTATTATTGGGAATAAAACAACGCAAAAAGGACGAATAAGGAAATTCGTAACAATATGATAGACATTCGCCAAAATTAACTTACGTTAAGATATTTTACGAGTATTAAACCTTTTGTAGAGCCGCCATTGAGTTTTAAAACCTTTTTGCATAATTTGAATTTTTCATAGAGGTGGGCCTTTCGACTCTGCCAAAAAATAATACCACACTGAACGTTTGTCATTGTTTTTAGTTTTATGTTCTTCAAAATTAATAATAATCCCGAAAAATCCCGAGATTTACTTATTAAAATCCCGGCATTCGGGATTCATCAATCCCGAAAAATCCCATTTCTTGTTCTCACTAAGCAGTTTTGACGTGTTACTCGAAATTGCAACAAACAACAATAACGGAGAATAAAGTTTTTCGAAAGTTTTAACACATCCGGTTTCACAGACCAGTAGATCACCATTGGCGGGTTAATAATATCGGGTTAATAATAGGGATGCCAAACGGGAAATTCCGAAATCCCGGGATTTTTCGGTATTGATGAATCACGAATCCCGGGATTTTAGTAAGTAAATCCCGAGATTTTTCGGGATTATTATTAATTTTGAAAAACATAAAACTAAAAAAATTACAAAAGTTCAGTGTGGTTATATTTTTTGGAAGAGTCGAAAGGTGCACCTCAATCAAAATGCAAATTGTGCAAAAACGGTTTCAAAACCAATGGCGGCTCTACAAAAGGTTTAATAACTGACACCTTAACCTAAGTTAAATTTGGCATATGTATGTCTATTATACGGCTTAATCTCCAAAAAATTACAAAATTGATTGTGTTGGGTAGAACATGATATTTTAAGCAAAGAAAGTTATATAACAAAATCGGGGCAAATGCATAGTTTCGGAGTTATGGACACATTTCGACATTTCGGTATCCGACATTTCTGATACATTTTCCTCTAACGTATCGCGTAAAGCCATTGCTATCACTTTTTTATATAAAACAAGTCATATCAGACTCAAAAAATAATGTAGCATTTTTCGATAAGTCGCTTAGTTATCGAATGTTAACTTTTCTCAAACAAAAATTTAAAAATTTTTTTTAAATAAATATTCGAAAAATCGCGCGATGTTTTTAAAATAATTTTTGTTTTTGTTTGAGAAAAGTAAAAAAAAATCGGCAATTTTTCTAAATGTCAACATCCGATAACTCGATAACTTAGCGACTTATCAAAAAGTGATACATACATTATTTTATGAGCTTGTTTTGAATTGTTTTATACAAAAAACTGATATCAGTGGCTTGACACGGTACGTTAACGCCATAGCCCTCTCACATATCCGAAATTTCGGGGCCCATAAATCCGAAACTATGCATTTGCCCCGATTTTGTTATTTTCCTTTTTTCCTTAGAATAACGTATTCTACTACCACCTTTGTGGTTGTTTTTTGAAAAAATTTAAAAATAGAATCCCGAAAAATCCCGGGATCCCGCAAAATCCCGATTTTTTTAATATCAGTCCCGTTTAGCATCCCTAGTTTAATAAACATTATTAATTATTAATAAACATTACAATAAACATTTCATAATATAAACATTTCATTGGCCAACACGAAACATTCAAGCTGTATCAAAATTCTAATTAGGTTTACTAAAATGTCACACATAGATGGCAATGCTTACTCACCTTACTCACCATGCAAAGCGAATTCACACACCGTTTATAGAAACCATCACTAGATGTCACCATTTCCAACAGAACCACTCAACAGCTTTCTATCTCTGCAAGTCAGCGCCATCTAATCGTTAGAACTTGGACCTGCTCTAGTACTCTGTTGTAGCTGATGTGCAACATTGGACATGTATCCATCTGTTCGCCACCACCATTCTTTGTGGCTTTTAACCAAAAAAGCTACAATATAAATGAAAAGAGCAAACCACCCCATTGCCATGCGCGGTTTCGAACTGACAGTGTCAAAATTTTTCCCAACTTGTATTATTTGTTTTTGCCATCCTCACCAGCCATCTCCGTAACCAAGAAAACGAATAATTCCAATATAAATAATAAAAAAAATATACAGAAAAACGGTTTTGATTCCAAACCAACAGATACCTACAACTGCCAATGTAAGAAATTGTTTCCTAAACTCTCCGGCTGCAGCAAAATGTTGAATAGTTTTTTAACTATTTAGTCACATTAAATGTCTGGTCACACCGACAGGCACACCATAGCCACAGTCTTGAGGCAGTTGTGAAAATCCACCGTATTCCATACGCACCCCCGAGGAAAAAACACCACCTACATCAACCAACCGTAAAATGAAAACAACGTGCAACCGAAACTGTCAAGTTCTTTAGTAAAAGTGAGTGAGTATAAGGAAGTGATAGAAAAGTAAATAATTCAAAATTTGTGTTCATATTAGTTCAATACAAACGCCACATCAATATGAGAAAATCTGTTCTGAAAGCGATTGCAAATGCAAGTGATCATGGTAGCCAAGGTACCCTACTCGGAGGGAGTACTTTAGTTACCTTTAGTGCAAGCATTAAATTCAACCCACTTTTGATGAGTAGATATTTGTTTTGTACTAAACTGGGAATAGTACGCGGTTGATTTCAAATTAACAACTTTGTTTTCAGGCCGATAGAAGGAAACTAAACTAAAAATAAAGTACGGGTATACAAATTTCCATCAAATATTGGCGGTATTCACAATATGTGACCCTGTGTAAGAAACTGACTTAGTGTGTCAAATTTATGAATTCACTTTGTTTTGGATTTGATTGTAACAAACCTTCAATTTTCATATGAAACCGTTCGCAAGTCTCAAAGACATCGGAATATAATGTAAAAATGCAATTATATAAAACAATAAACTACGAAAATGCAACACAGAGGCAGAACTTTAATTGCGTTTTACTCAAAAACTTGTTTTGACACACTAGGTGGGTTTTACAATGCATTGGTCTTGTATTTTGTATTGTTGATTAATTTGATATTTGAAATTTATAAAAAAAAATAAAATACACGTGATTAAAAATTCACTGGCTTATCCGAAAAGAGAAAATAATACAATGGTTTCCTATTATATTCCATGACGGGATTGGGAAGAGGTTGTCACAAACAGTGATCTGTGCACGTTCTAGTTTTACACTCACTGATTGGGACCTAAAGATGTACACCTTATTTTGATCCTGAACCCTAAATTGATCCTGAACCGAAAAATTATTAAAAAATATGTTGAATTATATATCAGACGTTTGAGGTCCTCTTCTGGGGAAATGTGGGCCACCGCAAAGAATTCAAATTTTTATCAGGGATACAAGTTTTAGGCAAATGACTCAAATTTTAAATTTGGTTAGCAAACATTTGGTCAGCGATGACATAATAGTGTTTTTTCTTGTATTTAAGATTTGATTGGATGATAATTCACAACATTGATCACTGCGTCCCACAATTCCTTTCGTTACATTTTTCTTAGAAACACCAATGAATTCACATTGGTTTAAGAAAAGGGTGGTTATGTTCGAAAACTAGTTTTCGATAAATAAGTTGTTAAAGATCATACATGGGGCAAATTAATTATATGGCAGTTATCATTTGTAGTTTAATTTGTATTACCTGTCCAAATGCAAATTCAAAAAAAGTTCAAGACCATTGGCAATTGTAGTTATTTTTCTTCATATTGACAGTTTTGGTTTTCGAATATTTTATACAGTACAGGTTTATGAATTTGATAGTACTATAAGGCAATACATATCGAAGCCACAAACCTCTAGATGTGAAACACAATAAAAACAGAATTACCAGCAGTCAAAATAAATTCAAAACAATTAAAAACATCCAATATTTCATTACAATTAGCATCCGATTCCACAACCCTCATTTGCATTGCCTGAACAAATGCAAATTAAAAATTTTTTAATTGCCATTGGCAATTTGGCAACCCTCGTAAAAGAGAACCAACAAGTGGTAACAATTCACTCAAACGCATTTCTCTCTCGCCTCATATCTGGATTATTTCACAGTGTTTGCAAAGTTTATGTATTTTTACTTCAACATGGTTTGAATTTGTACAGTTATATATAATATCACTATCAAAAATCTGCTCGTGGCTAGAAATATTCATTGATGAGAGTAAGATAGAGAGAGCAGAGAATGATTAAGGCTTAACTCGTTTTGTTTGTTGGCATTCAAGTGAAGAGAAATTTTGACTGTCTACTTTAGTACATCATTTTTGGTAGAAATACAAAACTTGACCTAAGCGTATCCGATTTTGATGATTTTAGGTGTTATATACCCAGCAACATATTGCAGGAACCATGCATATGTTTGCAACCACTGTTTTCATGAAATGAAGGTCTGCTGCGTTTTTTTGTTTCATTTTTGTTTGTCACGGTTTTTGTTTACTGCAGGTTTCAACGAACAAACGCCACATTTTGTTCAGAAAAACATTAATAGGGTTTTCCAATTTGAGTGATATGGTTATGTCATAAATAGCACGTTCAAAATTGAATTCTAGAGCTTAAAGAGAGTCTGGTTTATTGCTAAATACCAATGAATTCAAATAACCCCACAAGAAATAGTCTAACGGTGTTAAATCACAACTTCTTGGAGGCCATTCAATGTCACAATTTCTTGAAATAATCGAATCTCCAAACTTTTCTCGCAATAATTCGGCTGTTGCACGTGCTGTGTGTCACGTACCCCCGTCTTGTTGGAACCATATGTTTTCAAGATCAACTTCTTCCAATTTCGGCCATAAAAAGTTGGCCATCATCGATCTATACCGCTCTGGAAATCCCTTTATTATGACCTATTAATCATTGATCCTCCAACGTGTAATAGTGAATAGCAAACACAATGTATTTGGACACAAGCATACTATATTTGCGCAAGACAACACGTAATATTTGCATCCACACAACAAAAACGCAGATTTTTCAGCACGTACGAGTAAACTATTAATTCCCACATTTTTGAGGGGTTAGCAATTTCAACTGCACATTTTTCATATAGTCTCTTGTGGCGTATTGATAACACTGTGAAACAAAATTTAATTTTTTTTCAAAATGATGGGGTTCTGTCAACGGATTCTGGTAGAAAAGTCTAAAAAAAATACGTGTATCGGCGTTTTGCCAGATCTGATCAGAATTTTTTTTAGGGCGGGTCAAAGTTTCCGCCCCTCGGAACTTTCCTGCAACATATCGGCATGGAAAATTGTGTATCCCTTACTTCTGTTCGGTGACTACCTGCGTTGAGTTACGATATTTAATGGGAGTTTATAAAACACAGGGCAACGTTTTTAATCACTTCAGCTGTCAAATTGAACACGCCACAGGTCTTCGCGTTAGTTGAAGAAATTACAAAGAAATTAGAAAGATGTCGATCGAGGATGGGCAGAGGAAGTATTTTGTATTTCATTGCTTAGAACACTGAACGGAAAAGCATCGTCACATGGATGAAAATGTTCATCGCCTCGACAACTTTTGTCATCGAAAGTGAGCTAACGTAACGTTTCACTCCCGTTATGAAAATGTGTTCATCAACTGCAAATTGTTCGTGACTGTGGTGAAAGTATAGTTGTTGCTGCAATTAATTTGCTTCACTGTAGCAACGAATTTGTTTCGTTGCTGCAATGAATTTGTTTCATTGCTGCAATGAATAAGTATCGCTCTTGCAAGGAATTTACTTCATTGTTGCAATGAATTTGTTCATTACTGCTATGAATTTGTTTTATTGGTGCAACGAATTTGAGTAATTGTTGCAATGAATTTGTTTCATTACTACAATGATTTTGTTTTCTTTGCTGCAATGAATGTTTTGAATTTTGTTTGAAATTATTTATTGACAATTGTACATAAATACACTGTTAGTAATACATTGCAGGTGTTTTGATATCAATTTTTTGAATTTTTGTGTCGAAAATGGTCTCAATTTGCTAAATAGAATACATTCATTCCATGTTGAAACACAAACATTGTTATTGTGGCTGTCGTAATCAGGTCCATCTATTAAAAACAAATTTCAGGAATTTATTATTAATATTTCTTATTAAAATATGTACATACTCGTATCTATGTCTGTACTTACCATGAACCATACATACCATGAACATAAGCACTACTCCCATATTACTCTACTCCTTTAACATGGACCACATCATTGTTTTGTTAAATCATGCAATTGGGGTTGTGTTGAGGGTTCTGATATTCCAGAGGTTCTAAGCCAGAGATGGCTCTGCGAAATTTTCTTCTACTGCTCTTTTATTTATTTTAACCAAATTTGTTAAAATTTCGATTGGATTCATTTGATTGTACGTTGAATTGTTATGTTTAATGTGCGTCGTACCTGAAACACTTTGTTTCTTTGACTTCTTAATTTTAATTGACTGCCCGCACAAATGCTTTCGTTTTTTTCTGAATCCAAATACCGACACAACGAAACAGGTGCGACCAAATTATAATTAAAACACAAAAACACGAACATTTTGTTGTGACTTGTACCGCCACGCGTATACACACATACAAACGTTCAGTTACATATTTCGTGGTAGTTTTTCTGCTATCGATTCGTCACTTTCTTTGCTGTCGTGTTGCTCCTTGCATTCTATTTATTTATCTATTTGATTTATAGATTCGCAAGTTACACAAACGATCACAGCAGATACATTTAGTCAAACAATTTAGTTTTCACAATATGAGATTATTACTAAGCATAACTAATTAGTCTGTTTTAAAAAATTTATTTAAATTGTTCCAGCGGAGAAATATGTCTACCACTTTCGGTTGTTGCAATGGCACTGATTTAAGATGGGTACGTAACCCACCATTCAGGCTCACCATTTCTCTTGCTGGCCTTTTTTACGCTCGCTCATTTTTTCGACTGCTTCTCTCTCTATACCATTATAAAAATTTGTTTCGTTACAATAACGAAATTGTTTCGTCAACTAAAAATTTTGACAAACCTCCAAAATAAATAAATAATAAATATAAACTATAAAAAGTAAGAGATAAACCAAATGTCAGTAGTTTAAAACTCATGCCTTTACTTTGTTTAATTATCAACCAATTTTTCCACAAAATTCAAATAAAATTGTTGCAGGAACGAAGAGTAAGTTTTTGCAGCAACGAAATGAAAAATTGTCAAAGAAAACAAGTATGAAATTTTTCGTTGCAGCGACTACCAAATTCTCGGATATACGACACTTTTCACTATAACAACGTAAACAAATTAAGGAAAATCTTTCATCCATTCGACGACGCGTTTTTCTTTCACTGAAGTAGTTGCCAATTTTGACTGAAATACAATCAAGCTCAAACTTGTTTTATTTTAAATAATTCAAAATTATAGTGTTTACTCACTGAAATTCTTATGTACAATAATAAAATTAGAAGTTGATGTGGACAATAATAAACAAAAGAACCAATACATTACAACCAATACATACCGCCAAATGGCGCGTGTTTTTGAAAAGATATCAAATTTAACATAGATGGACAAATTTATTCGACATTGCAACCCAAAATAGCATAGGTTTTTTTACATTTTTTGTGAATATTGTTGGTATTTGTAGTATTATTAATCTTAAAATCTGTTGATATATTGAAATAGAGCTACATTTTTTTTTATCTTTTTCATTCTGTGCATTTCACTCAAGATAACTTTTTCTAATCTATAATTGTTTATTTTATTTGGGCAGCCCTATAAACCACAAATGTCAGTGGCAGCTTTCGTAAGCGAACGCAAGCGCGAAGTGATGTATAAACCACAACCGATGTACAAATAGACCGTTAAAATTTCTCTGCACACAAATTCCACCAAACAACGAGTGAAACCATAGAGTAATCTCAGACTAGAGAGAATATTTGGCTCATCTGACGTTTCCTTTCACACTCTTCGTGATGCGGTCGGTGTGATAGAGAGATGTTTGACGAAAAGTGATATACACCAGGTGGAATTACAATAACTTCGTGCTTTAATTTTTCATGCCATTTTGGTGAAAAACTGTGAAATTTAAATGTGCTTTAAACTTTTTTATTGACTGTTATTGTTAGCATACATTTGTGTTGTATTTAACACAATAATTTTAATAATTGTTATTTTGTTCGTTGTTTTGAACCATTGCCTCTATCTGGTATTAGTAAAGCAATTCTTTTCAACATCAAACGTAAATATGACACCAGGCCAAATGTCATAAATTTGGTGGGAGAACTAGTAGATCTACTATAAGTATTAATCTATGAGTGAAACCCTAGTCATTCTGTGTTCTCTCTCCTACTCCTTTCAATACACGAGCAGCTTTTTGATAGTGTTATTGTATATAGCTATACAAATTCCAACCATGTTGAAGTAAAATTACATAAACTATGCAAGAAGTATGAAACAATCACGATATGACGCTTGAGAGAAATGCCTTTGAGTGAATTTCTAGCACTTTTTGGTTCTCTTTTACCAGGGTTGCCAAATTGCGCACATCTTTGTATAAACTAAAATTTTTTTACTTTGGCGTTCGCGTTGGCTTTTGCGTTTACGTTCACTTTCGGGACTTTTAGAATACTACCCTAAATTTAAAAAGTGAAACTTACTGAGACACCCTTTATAAACCAGCTTTAATGTAATGTGGGTCGAATTAAATATCCATTTATGTTTATTTCTAACGATAGCCCTCATTTCTTCAACACATTTTACACAAGTATTTTTTGTACAACATTTTATGTGTTTTTTGAAAAATTATTGGACCGGCAGTCTAGACTTAGCTTTTCATGGAATGTTAGCACTAATGCCCAGTATTCAGTTCTTGCGGAATTTTCGGTCTTCACAAATATTTAATTTATAATTCCTCGACGCACTCTATTTTAGTTTTAATGCACGCGGTATTACTTTTGGTTGTTTGAATTATCGAAATGTCAAAATTAGCAGACACCTGTTTTCGTACGAAATAACTTTGGCGTAACAACCCTGCACTTGATGTTGCCTACGTAATTTTCGCAAACAATTATTGTTTTTCTTATGGCAACGAAAATTTCATAAAAACTGAATACAGGGCTTTAGAACGTTTTAGGCAAATCCATAGAAAACCGCTGCATAAACTGCTGTGCATAAACATTTATGCAAAAGTAGCGTTGCGACTAATTTTTTGTGAAAAACCCTTAATTTTTTAAGATAATGTACAAAAAAAATCCTCAAATCTTTCAAAAATATGCTAATAAAACTAAAATATGCAAATACATAGGCATTGTGGATTTTCAGGCAAATATCCCATAGAGTAATGTCGTATAGAGACGCCAATTCTCTCAGTAAATAGATGACATTTGCTGTGTTGCAGATGGGCTGTTGGATGTTGTAAATTATTGCTTTAATAATACCAGATAGAGTTAATGACTCAAACCATCCAACAATAAATCAGCAAACGCATTTCGATTTGTGCGTTAACATTTTAAATACACCACAAATATATACTAACAATAAAATATATCAAAAAAAGTTCAAAATACGTTTAAATTTCAGTTTTTCAGTTTTTTTTTGTTATTCCACCTGGTGTAAGTCAATTTATGTCAAATAACTCTCTATCGCACCGACCGCACCACGAATAGTGTGAAAGGAAATGTCAGATGAGAACAATGTCAGCTCTATACGTCAGTACTCTATGATATATTCTCTCTGCTGATTACATACAGCCCCCTACCGGACGTTGAAGTTTCGCTTCCTAGTGAATTTGGGTAAAAAAATATTTTTTGATTAATATGGAGCTCAAACAACGTGTCCTGATTAGAAAAATAAAATTTAAAAATTAAATTAAATTCAAATACGGTAGCATTTTGAAGTCTTGATCAAGCTTATTTTTTCAGATTTTTCGATTATTTCTCCTTGTAGTTCGCGAATTAGCTTTTAAAATTATATATATTTATATTTTTTATAGTATTTTCATGTAGAATTAAAAAAATAAATAAATTGTAAATTTAATTCAAATTGGGAAGAAATTTTATATAGAATTTTATTTTATATATAAAACTATACTCCATCATCATTTTGAAAATATATTTTTCTGTTTATGCTCTACAGGACACGTCGTTTGACCCCCAAATTTACCCAAAAACTATAAGGACTTTAGTACCCACGTATAAAAAACATTTGACGTTCCCAACCCCCTCCAAAAATATTTTTCAGTACACCCTACGTTCAATAAATTTTCGATTGAACAGGAATTTCCGATTGAACGGGATGAGTAGTATAATAAATGGGGTTTTTCCAAAATCCGTATCATACTATGGAAAAAAATTCTTGTTAAAATGAAACACCTTCATTTTATTATGAATAACATCAAAATTTATACATCGATTTTCTTAGAAAAACTAATTTTATTCGTAACAAATTAGACTTCACGATCATGTTTTGTCGTTTTTGATTTTACATGATCCTTAGTTAAAATTCTTTTTTAAAAAATGGTTTAAAAGATAATTGCGGAAAGCACACTACGCTCACTGACATGATTAGTTTCGAACTCCGTGGACGAGTTCATCATCAGATGCCTGCCTACTCGGTGTTCCTGAATTGGTAGCATTGGTACGAATAATATCATCAATCGCACAAATACGTATCAATACTTACATCCAATTCATTGGATTCAATGAAAGCCTACAGAGACAAGAAGTTGTGAATATTGATGACTTCGGCAGAGTATTGTTTTGGATGTTTTCGCACTAGTAGGTGTTGTTGAAACAATTCTCGTTAAATTTGCTTATCCCTATAATGTGTGATGATATACCTAAATACTTGTGGAGAAGGGAGCTGATGAGATCCCTTGATGGGCATCAATACACAGGGTGAGTTAAAAGCCACCATGGGGTTTAAAAATGTAATAACTTTTTCATTCATATACATACTTTTTTCCAGATTATAAAATATCAAAATGAAAATCTTTTTACACTAAGTATGGAAATAATGCCAATTAAATGGCCCCCGTTTTCAGCTTCATAATGATGGGCTCGTTTTAGAGCATTTTCCATAACATTTTTCAAAATTTGTGGCGGTAGTCTTCGAATTTCTGCAACAACGTTGGCCTTGAGGTAAAAGGTTGTCTCGAGCCTGTTCACATAATGTATACTCGTTCCTTCAAATAACCGCAAAGAAAATTGTCGGGTGCTAACAAATTAATTTACCAATTTCCAATTAATTACGAATTTCTGGAAATTATTCGCTTTCCAAAATTTTACTTAACAGTATCATTATGTCTCGGGCAGTGTGTGCAGTGTCTCCATCCTGCTGAAACCACATCTCAGGTTTATTTTCAAACGTTCTATCATAAACCGATACCGCTCTCCATTTACGGTTACAGCACTTCCATCTTAATTTTCGAAGAAGTAAGGCTCAATGATTTTTCAGATGTAATGCCACACCGTACTGTACACCTAATGGGGTGCACCATACTGTACACCTAATGGGGTGCAGAACCCCAGAGCCTACAGTTCTGCTTATTAACAAAGCCATACAAATGAAAATGAGCTTCATCACTCATAATCAGATTTTCAATAAATAATACAATTTTAAATTATAAAATTCTATTATTCTGGTTCTTTGTTCAGTTGTGAATCTCTCGATTATTCATTCTCCTGGTGTCATGTATATAATCTGAAAAAAAATAAACGAAAACGTTATTAGGTTTTTGAACCTCATGATGAATTTTGGCTCACCCTGTAGCTATATTCAATCCATTTATAAACTGTTTCTATTAACAATTATTTTGATGATGAGTGATGGAAAAAAAATTAAAATGTTAAAAGTTTAATTAATAATCAGGACATTTTCTTTTGTTTTTGATCGAAAACATTTATTACACCGTCCGACAGTCCATATTACACTTGAACCGGATGATATACGTCTGAAATTGTAGGTAAAATGGAGTTAATTGGCGTTTTCAGTTTTCATTTTCTCATCCTGTTGCCCCATAAAAGGACTACAAATTTTCAAGGGATAACATTTTTCAAAAAAGAAAAGTTAAATACTAATTCGCACTCTACGATACCGATATAGGTGTCAACTTAAAGAAGAGAATTATGGCTATTTTTATTATTATTTTATTTATACCGTTCCAGGATAAAAAATACTTAAAAAATGTCCTTGAAAAATTAAATCCTTTAAAATCCTTTGAAAATCTCCAACAATTTATTCGAAAAAACTATATGTTAATAGCCTGTATATAGTGTAATACTCCCCAAAATTTCAACATTCTAGTTTTATTAGTTAATTTTTAATAAAAGTTTACATAAAGCTCTTCCAACAAAAAAAGTACTTTATTATATGGAACAGAGTATAAATTTTTTTTTAAAAGGAGTTACACATGAACCAAATGATATAAGAGTGAAACTGTAAGCTAATCGGACTAAAATGGCATTTTCAGTAGTCCGGCAATACAATGAATCAATGGGTGGTGTGGATATTTGCGACCAACAAATGCAAGCTTATCGCTGCTTTTTCAAAACTCGATAGTGGCCATTAAAAGTAGCTATACATTTCATAGATTTGGCATGCTGCAATGCTTGGATGGAGTACCGAAATGATTGCCGAAAAATCAAAAAACCGCCAAAGGATACGCATGACTTATTAAGTTTTCGACTTGCGTTAGCTGAGGCATTGGTTGCCATTCCAAAAACTACTAACGTGGAGTGGAGCTCTGAGTCCGAAACAGACGAAGCTGAAACTGCTCCACAACCAAAACGATATCGCCCAGCGGACCAACCATGTCCCGAAAAACGGCTGGATGGCTATAATCATTGGCCGGAAGAGTTAGACTTAAAATCAGCCCGTATGTGCCGTCGCAAAGACTGTAAGTCGCGTACGCGCACACGATGCACAAAATGCGACGTGTTTTTATGTTTCAGCAAAAAAAAACAATTGTTTTAAGCTGTATCATACTGATACATAAACAAAATTTAAAAATTGTTAAAACTGGGCTTTAGTTATTTTAAAATGAAATGAGACCGAAATGCATCAATTGTGCGTGTCCTGAAAATCCTTGAAGGATATGTAAATTGCGAAACCTAAACAATGAGAATATTTTTATACCATATAACGACCATACATTCCCAAAATCATAAAAAATGTTCACTAGTTAAGCGTCGGGTCTGAAAGGATTAAGTGGACACCTATATCGGTATCGTAGGGTGCGAATAAGTATTTGATTTTTTTTTGGAAAAATATTATCCCTTGAAAATTGGTAGTCCTTTTATGGGGCAACAGGATGAGAAAATAAAAAACTGAAAACGTCAATTAACTCCGTTTTACCTATAGTTTCAGACGAATATCATCCGGTTCAAGTGTAGCGACTTTTCTTTTAAATTGTCGTACGGTGTTATCAATGTTACTAAGTTTAGTCTATATTGATTTAGGTTTAATTTTTATATTATTTATATTATTAGTATACCATCATTCAGATCATAGAATAACACATACTATAGAAGAACTTATTCTCTCATCTGACGTTTCATTTCACACTCTCTCGGTAGGTCTGTGGAAATGTTTACATACACCAGGTGGAGGTACAAAATATGTTCACTTAACTATTTCCTGTCGTTTTGGTGTAGAACTGAAAAATTTAAATGTATTTTGCACTTTTTTGTTGACTTTTAACGTTGGTATTCATTTGTATTGTATTTAACACAACTAGTTTGCCACAAAAACACGAAATTCGGGTGTAGTTCCTTTGTGGATCGCTGTATACTATTGCCACCATCTGGTATTATTGAACCCATATTTTCCACCCTCCACTGTATAATTTCCATAGTACCTATGACGTTTAATTTATTGAGCGAATAAAACCTTCTACGTATGTGTTATTCTATGATTCAGATTTAGATCTATCAACTTTGTAAAGGGGCTGTTTTTTTGGTTTCTTGATCTGATACACATGCAGACGTACGGAACAACTTTTGTAATAATCGAATTGAAGATTGCCACCAAATGAGTTTATTAATGAATGTTCATAAATTCTCTGATATTGGGCATGCTTTTTCTAAATTTTGGGTTATTGTGCTATTTAGAACGTGCTATTTAAAAAAGTTGTAAAAATGTCATGTCAAATATTCACATTGTTTGACAATAAATATGAATAATAGACCGACTCCACCACTCAAAATAAAATGTACCTTGGCTTGTTTTATAATAATTTCAGAAATATTTCGTGTCTAGCGTTAAGATCCCGTGGTCTGGACCATTTATAAAACTGTATTTTTTTAGTTTTTCAAAGAATTTTGTACTTTACCTATTACCATGTATGTAAACAATATTGGAATCATATGAAAGGCTTTTTTAAGGCGCGTCCAACGGAATGTAAAACATGCCAAAGCATGTGCTGACTAATTCCGTTTTCAGGGATATTCTGCAAAGAAATACCATTTTTTAGGTTTTAGTACCAAGATTTTTCTGATTTAAATATCAGATTGAGATATTTTAATCTTTAGTCGATTTAAGTTAAATATGTGTTTCAGGTTTTTGAAATTCGCACTAGTTCGCGGTTTATCAAAAATGCAATACGTTGGGAAAATTACGTTCTAAACAGGACAAAGTGGGTATCAAATCTTTTCATTTGACAAGGACTTTTTATTTTGTACTACATATTCCGAGGTGTTCTAGATCAAATTTTCAATATTTAAAATTACTCCAATCTGACATTTAAATCAGAAAAACCTCCGTACCAAAAACTTATCCCTGAACAAAAGGATATGTCAGGGCATGCTTTGACATGTTGTATATACCGTTGGACGCGCTTTAAAAGAGCCTTTCATATGATTCTAATATTATATAAAGAACATTGCCTATAGCTAAAGTATAAATTTTTTTGAAAAACTAAAAACAATATGTTTTTTAAAAACGACCCAGTTCACGGGATCTCTGTATTTTTTAATTTAAAAAATTATTTTTTCTAAAACAAAATAAACAGTTGTCTGTCTTGCTGCCAGCATTTACATACTATATTCAGATACAATTACTTCGTTGTTAATGAAAATGATACTTTAGAAAATGGTTTAATTTAATATTGGAGTCAGAGTGCGGTCGTGGATTTTCAAATTGCTGGAGTCGGACTCACCATCGTCCAATTTTGACCAGCCTCAACAGCCCTGGATATAAGACCATACCGCATCAAAATTATATAGTGGTTCTAGGACCACAGATTTTTTTTCGATTTGTTGCTAGTGTAATTAATTGAATTCTGTACAACAGTAGCTGCATTGACAGCTTTTCAAAGGATTAGAATATTTTCAGTATATATCAGTAACATAACTCGCTGGAAATCCTTCTGGTTCCGCGATGGATTTTTGGAACGAAGTTCCTTATAGCACTTTGCGGGATGGGGGCTAAATGAAAAACAAAAATAAACAACAAAAATAAACAACAACACTATTATACTACAACCCAGTGTTATCAACTATATTGGGTACTTTTGCTTTGGTTTGTGTCTAGACTAACGTATGTTGGGAAATTTCTTGTTTAATGGGAAGTTTTCTAGGTGGAGCCAGTAGCCAATATTTAGTATATATTGTTGTTTTAGTATATATTGTTGTTTTGAACCCAATAAAAAGTAAATTTTGAAAAGCCAAAGTGGAAGAAGTTTAAAAATAGAACATATAGACAATAAAAACAAGTAAATTTACTCAAAAAAAATACCTATTCATATTCTTAAACAAAATACATTTTCTTAAAAAAATACCTTAAATTAATGAAGTACCTTTGCTTTAAAAAATAAAATTTTCTTACAAAAAGCTCCTTTTCTTAAAAAAAAGTATTTTTTAATAAATAATCAATATTCTTCGAGCTTGAGGTCAGATTTTTGCTCTTGTTATATTTATTTTCCTCGATATTTCAATACTCCTTTGTGTAGCATCATCAGGAGATATAAACAATATATATTAAACAAAAATATTTTTTTGTTTTTGTTTTGTTTTTAATTGTTAAATATTGTTTATATCTCCTGATGATGCTACACAAAGGAGTACCGAAATATCGAGGAAAATAAATATAACAACAGCAAATCTGACCTCAAGCTCGAAAAATATTGATTATTTATTGATAAGGAAACGGTCGAACAACAGAATAAAAATACAAAAGAATTTTTTTTTAAATAAGTACCTTCTCTTAAACAAGTAAATTTTCTTACAACAAATTGCCTTTTAGAATACATTTTTTGTGAAAAAAATAACTTTTCTTGAGATAAATACCTGCTCTTAAAAATGTACCTATTCTTGAAAAAAGGACCAATTCCAAAAAAACCTTTTCTTCAAAAAAATGCCTTCTCTTAAAAAAATACCTTATCTTACAAAAATTCTTTTTCATACAAAAATTCCTATTCTTAAAAGTAACTTCCTTAAAAATAAAATAATATCCTTTCTTGAGATAAGTAGCCTTTCTGAAAATAAGAATATTTTCATAAAAAAATAGCGTTTTCCTAAGGAGTAAAATTACCTGTTGTTAAAAAAGTACTTTTAAAAAAAAATCATACTCTTATGGCTTTTTCTTACAGAAAGTACTTTCTTAAAAATAGTAAATTTTCTTTAAAAAAAACAATAGCTTTAATAAAAGAAGTACCCCTCTTTAAAAAGGACATTTACGGGAAAATATTAGGGTAGTATTCCAAAAGTCCCGAAAGTGAACGTAAACGCAAAAGCTAACGCGAACGCCAAAGTCAAAAAATTTTAGTTTATATATCACTTCACGCTTGCGTTTCTTTACGAAAGCCGTCACTGACATATGCGGTTTATAGAGTTGCCAAACTAAAATAAACAATTATACATCAGAAATAGTTATCTTGAGTGAAATGCACAGAATGAAAAAGATAAAAAAAAGTAGCTCTATTTCAATATATCAACAGATTTTAAGATTTCTATTATTATGTATAATACTACAAATACCGACAATATTCACACAAAATGTGTGAAAAACCTATGTTATTTTGGGGTTCTATGTCCAATAAATTTCCCCATCTATATTGAATTAGTTGTCTTTTCAAAAACACGTGCTATTTGGCGGTATGTATTGATTGTAATGTATTGGTTCTTTTGTTTATTATTGTCACAATCAACTGATTTCTATAATTTTTAAATATAATTATAATAGTTTTGCAACGCATTACTTATTTGAACCTTCCATTTCTAATTTTATTATTGTAAATAAGAATTTCAGTGCGTAAAATTGGCAACTACTGATAAGCAATGAAATGCAAAATACTTCCATCTGCCTATTCTAGATCGACATTTTTCTTTAAATTTGTAATTTCTTCAACTAACGCGAAGAACTGTGGCGTGTTCAATTTGACAGCTAAAGTGATCAAAAACGTTGCGATGCGTGTTATAAACTACCCATTGAATAACGTAACTCAACGCAGGTAGTCACCGAACAGCTGTAACGTTTTATAAACTACCAAAACGACAAAAGTAACGCGAAGTGACTGACTCACGACCTATAGAATACCACAATAATACATATTCTTACAAAGAGAACCTAAAAATATACTTTTTTTTAAAAATACATTCTATAAAAGAAATTTCTTAAAAAAAGTTTATCATTTTACAAAAAGTATCTTTTCTTCAAGAACTATTTAAAATATCGTATTTTTCAACGGGGCTCTTTAATCGTGTTGGAACTAACTAGAACATAATATAGAGCGTAAGGAACTTCGTTTCAACCGGGTGTCCGCTGACACCTCATATAATACCTAATACATACATTGCGCTAAAAATGGACAACAAACAAAAAGCCCAACCCTGAAATTGCATAACAGAAAAGTGATTTTGTGTTTATCTTCCTGACAATGCTACCCAAAGGGTAGCGAAATGTAGAAGATAAATTTAATTAAAAATACGACCAAACGCTCGTACAAATTAATTTTTGAAGAACATTTTAATTTAAATGTGGAATGATTTTTCTGTTATGTCTCCTGAATAGAGATCTGAGCCGACCAAAATAATCGGCGGAGGCTCAAGTCTGTCAATGTGAAGCCTCAAATCTGTCAAGGTATGTGTGCCGAAATCTGCACGGCTAGCATCCTTTTTATCGGTTCATACGTTTGTAAGTAAAGGACTTGCTGATCACTGTTAAAATATGAATTACTCCTTTTCTTCCTTCGGAAATCCCCATATGTATTCCAGTTTCATGTTAGCAGCTTTAAGTGGTTACATTTTAAGTTCGGACATTTTTTAAAGAAATAAAAAAATTATTTAAATTTAATTGCAGTAATGAAAAAAAGGCGGTATGGCATTACAAGGTTGGCGACTTTGCGGCGTAACAGTAACGATTGTTATTTACATAGGGGGTGTTCTATTTCTATCCATGAATAATGTTCCTGGCTCTCATCCAAGACGCACGCGCACTGAGCGTTTTGCCGAGGTAAACACGAATCTACCACACAGATAAAACTAACACACTTAACTGACCGTTGTATACCCATTCCTATGTCCTTCACAGTTTCCTAACTATCGAAATCAAAAACTTTCCGGAATTAATCAGAAGGTGACAATTAGATGGTGCAAAGAACTAAGATACATGCAACCAGAGCTTCCAGTAGAACCTGCAGATGCAGCTTCCGAATTTAATAGTAAGACTAGTTGTTGTATGAGTCACATGTGTGAGTTCAAATGTTTCTTTACTGCCCTTTCAGATCCAAACATTAGTGATAATGATGACAGCACTAAGACTGGATTGACGGCATTGGCGTCTTTCCCGGGAAGTGGAAATACTTGGCTGAGGTATTTACTGCAACAGTCCACAGGTATCGTACTCATCTGCTATCGACAAAAGGACACGGTAATAACATGTTCCTGAACTTTTGTCGTTTACAGGGATTTTGACTGGAAGTATTTACAAAGACTATGGACTGCTGAAAACAGGATTTCCAGGAGAAAATATATGCAACAATTCTGTGTTATTAGTGAAAACCCACGAATGGGGCCCCAAGGCTTGGGCACCCTTTTCCAAGGCTATACTATTAGTTAGAGATCCCGAAAAAGCCATCATTGCCGAATTCAATCGACAGAGCGGCGGTCATGTCGGATTTGCCTCCCCGGATCGCTACAAAAGAACGAAGGGAAAATGTAAGTATGATTATTATTTTGTTTGCCCCCAATTATCACTACGAGTATCTCTGGTTATCCTCAAGTTATACATAATTAGGGTGTTCACATGTGTTAAGTTGAGTAGTTAGCTAAATGGGGTTGGTGAAGATCTGATTGGAGTCAATCTCTGTGGAAGATATGAGAGAGTACTCTTACTAACCAAAACAAAGTCAGAGAATTAATGTCTCTGATTTTGTTGCTTCACAATAATGGTGAAGCAGGAACCCAGTTCGTAAGAATACAGTTCAGAGTAGAAAATAAAACACAGAAATGGATTAGAAAAAGGTTTGGATTTGTTTTATTTTCTTGGATTAGATTTGGGGAACGTCTTACCAGTATCAGCTCAACAATGAAACAGAGCGCAATATCTTTTAGTTCAGCGGAAACTGCATATGCAACCCGACATAATAACTTGACGAAAAAAGAGTGACAATCAAGTTAGTTGGGTATTTGTATATCTGTCAAGTTTTTGTATCTGGGAATTTTTACATTGATTTTAGGAATTCATGGATATGAGGACGTTCATATCTCTTTAATTTCAAATGAAAAGGAGTTTACAGTTTAACGTAAACATTGCCGCCCGCCTTGCAGTATGGCTGCAATACAGATTAGTATATGGTTGCAAATACATATTCTTTTTGTATATAAGTATGTACATACATATAATGAAAAAATATAATGAAAAATGAAAAATGTAATGAAAAATATAATGAAAAATGAAAATCTGTAGGAGTTCATTATAGTCTACAACAATTCAATTATTTTTACATTGCTATATGGTAATTGACTAAAGTTTTGATTATTTAATTAAGAAAAAAAATTAATTTTTTTTTTTTTTTTTTAAATTGATAGAGCACCAAACAATATTATGCCGAATTCCGTGTTTATGGCCGTCGGGAGGCCAGTTCGGATAATAATGCCTTCTCTTATAATGCGGGAAAATATGTCTACGCCCAGAATGACATCAACGGAGGAACATTTGTAGTATGATTTGTCAGCTAGAACCAAATGCTCGAAGTGCTTACGCATGGATGCGGGCAATGTATCATTTGGCGTCCTGGTGCATATTCGGTTATTGACTCTCAATGTCACTTCCAATGTATAACTGGTGTCAACCATTGATTGTAAAGAGAGCGGGCAAATTACTTCGCCATCTAGCTCCAAGGTAGTTAAGTCGTACTTGTCCACCAAGCTTTTAGAGATGCAGCTGATTTTGGAGCCGGAGTCCAAGAGGCATCGAACACTGTGTTTGCTGTTTTTAGCTTCGATCTTTACTATTGCCGTTGGTAGCAATGTTATTATATTCTGCTTCAATATTGCAGACAGTGAAGTTGCACCGGGCCTGGAAGTAGAATGTGCACGGTTTTGACGAGTAGATGCTGATGTCGATGGACGCTGTATTGGAGATTTGGATGCAACTCTTATAGATGTGCGAGGTTGAGATGATGTTTTTTTTGTTTCCCGACTCAGCCGTGGATGAATATGAAGTAAGGAGTGGTGGTTCTGGTTGCAATACCGACACCCGGTTTTTGTGAAACACGCACCTTCCGAGTGTGAATGTGCCAAACAATTTCCACAATAACCATACTTGTTGACCACATCTTTCCTCGCCGAAATGTTCATATCTAAAAATCGTCGGCATGTTCTTAAAGGATGCTTCTTCCTGCACAGTCTGCAAACAAACTTATTCCCACTGTTGGTTTTACTCAGTTGCCGCCTGTTATTACGCATAATGCTAAGGAGTAAAGGATGGAGAATTATGAGTAACAAACCTACATGAATTAAATAAATAAAGTATCAGATTATAGTTGTTGGGTAAAGTTCACCGAGAATTAGGATGGTAGAGCAACTAATTTAGTGATAGGCCTAATAATGGCGACCTAAGCGCCAGCAGTTTGGAGGTAAATTATCTTCTTTTACAACGACCATCATATTCTCTTTCAAATTGTCCTCTGGACTCTTCCACTTGGTCCGTTTGTGAAGCTCTTTCAAATACTCGTTTTTCCAACGAGTACAAAAATTCTGGTGAATAACTTTGAGTCTCTGCCAGCGGTTTCGGATTGACGTAGGAGCCTCTTGAATATTGGGATCGATTGGATTAAGAATTGGAGATCCGATCAAAAAATGGCCAGGAGTTAACGCCGTAAGATCAGAAGGATTTTCTGATATAGGAGATAACGGTCTGGAATTTAGACATGCCTCGATTTTGGATAAAAGTGTGCTAAACTCTTCAAAGGTGTATTTGGAGACCCCCGCAACCTTTTTGAAATGCTGTTTAAAGCTCTTCACGCCAGCTTCCCAGAGACCGCTCATATGAGGAGCTCCAGGAGGGATAAAGTGCCATTGGATATTTTGGTGGGCGTAATTTGATGTAACGGCTTGCATGGAGGTTTCCAAAAATTCTTTCTTAAGCTTGTCCGATGCACCTACGAATGTCTGACCATTATCAGAGTGTAAATGGAGCGGACACCCTCGTCGGGAAGTAAATCGACTGAATGCTGCCAAAAATGCAGGCGTAGAGAGGTCTGAGGTTACCTCTAGATGGACTGCCTTGGTGGAGAAACATACGAATACACAAACGTATCCCTTTGTCACCCGATATGTTCTTCCGGTGTATGTCTTTATTTCGAATGGGCCTGCAAAGTCCAGGCCAGTATGCGTAAAAGGTCGAAATATTTCACCTCTTTCTGGTGGTAGGGCTGACATGAGTTGCTGTTGGCACCTTTTCCGATAGATAACGCAGGGTTTGCAGTTGTGAATAGTTGTTTTAATAAGGTTTTGAACTTTAGGGATCCAGTAATTCGTACGGACTAGTCTCAGTACCAACTGGTTTCCACCGTGTAAACTTATTTCATGGATGAAGTTCACGAGAAGTCTGGAGAACTGACTGCTATATGGAAGTAGGATTGGATGTTTCTCATTGTATGTTAATGCGGGGGAGTATTCCAAGCGCCCGCAGATTCGCATTATTCCCTCTCCATCTAGGAATGGATTAAGGCTCAAAAGTGGACTGGATTTAAGGATTTGCTCTTTGGATGATAATGATAAGTATTCCTTAGGATATAATGCCTGTTGAGTCACAATTATTAACCGATTTCGAACAAATAGGATTTCCGAGCAAGATACGGTGACTGACTCCCGATGATAACTTGAACGATATCTTGAATGCGTGCTATGGAGAAAACGGAATACATAAGCCAAAACTCTAAGAGCCCTTGGAAAATAAGAGAATCGTTCAAGAATATCAGTATAGTTTGAAAAGTACAAGAAGTTCACTTTTATGGTTTTCTTTTCCAAAGCTGTGTCTTCAAAAATGACTTTAGGTTTATATAATGGCGAATATAAAGGCTCTGACAGCCATTGGGGTCCTCTCCACCAAAGTTTATTTTCAACCAATTCTTGGGGCAGAACACCGCGGCTCGCTAGGTCAGCAGGGTTGTCTTCAGATTTTACGTGAAACCATTCAGAAGGATTTGTTACTTGAATAATTTTGGATATTCTGTTGGCCACAAATGTACTCCAAGTACCCGGAGGTTTTGCCAACCAAGACAGCACAATAGTGGAGTCTGTCCAACAACCAATAGTGTAATTTTTGACATCTAATTGGGGAAGTATAGTGTCGATCATATCAACAAGAAGAACCGCTCCACACAACTCTAGACGTGGAATCGATAGGGTTTTAATAGGAGCCACTCTTGTCTTAGATAGCATAAGATGAGTGTGTATGGAATTTTCCTTGGCTACACGGATATAGAGCGCCGCAGCATATGCCTTTTCTGATGCGTCACAGAAACCGTGGAATTGAACATCGCAATCTGGTGCAAAACCAACCCATCTAGGAATTTTCACCAGGTTTATTTGATGATAGTTGGTTAGAAAGGTATTCCACATACAAAGTGTTTCATCAAGCAGGTGATCATCCCAATCAGTATTATCTATCCAAATCTTTTGCATTATGATTTTTGCTAAAACTACAATTGGGGCCAACCATCCTGCCGGATCAAAAAGCTTTGAAATTTGTGAAATCACTATTCTTTTCGTATATTTAGTTACAACGGGAAATGGGGTTATAAAAAAATAAAAACAGTCAGAACCCGCATTCCAGCGAACACCTAGTGTTTTAGCAGAACTACTGTCATCTAGTTTAAGAAAATTTTCATCAAGAAGGTGTTCCATCGGAATACCCGTCAGTATCTCTTTGCAGTTCGCTGTCCATTTTCTTATAGGAAAACCTGCTGACTTAAGAGCACGGATTAGCTCATTTTTAGCTTGAATTGCAGATTGAATCGTATGAGCTCCCGCCAAAGCATCATCTACGTACATAAAATGTTTCAAAATGTGACTTGCTACGGGATATTTATCACTGATATCGTCTGCTAACTGCAAGAGTGTGCGGATGGCCAAATATGGGGCACAATTAACTCCAAAAGTGACGGTGTTGAGTTCGAAGTCTCTAAGGGGATCCGTCGGACTTGTTCGGTAAATTATTCTCTGGAAACTCGTATGGTCAGGATTAACCAGTATCTGCCTATACATTTTCTGGAGGTCTCCACTAAAAACATAACGGAACAATCGCCACTTTAAGATAAGCACTGTGAGGTCAGTCTGAAGGACAGGTCCTGTGTACAAAACATCGTTCAAACTAATGCCATTGGACGTACGAGCCGAGGCATTGAATACCACACGAACCTTTGTGGTAGTGCTCTCAGGTTTAACCACAGCATGATGTGGCATGTAGAAATGTTCCGAAAATTCGCATGCTCTTGAAGGTGTAACTGGACTCATATGACCTAATGCCATATATTCTCGAAGAACATTGTCATATTCCCCTTTTAACTCAGGATTTATCAAAAGACGACCTTCATTTCTATAAAATTGAGCCAAAGCGCAATTTCTAGAGCGTCCAAAGCTGAATTTCTCTGGAAATCCCTCTTTAAAGGGAAGTGAGACAATGTAACGTCCCTCTTCAGTCCTTTTAGTACTTCTTGTGTACAAATCCTCGCATATTTGGTCAGAAGTTGACCAGAAATGTTTCCTTGGAAAGTCCTCCACCTCCCAAAAGCGAGAAATTTCTTTTTCTAATGAAATTTCACAGTCATAAGAGATACAGGTTGATAGAGAACAAATAGTGTTGGATGGTATGGGCCCCGTGAGTAATAAATGGCAGAGTGTGAGTTATTTAAACCGGAAATTTTCGCCGAAATGCGCTTAAAAGGCAATTTGAGACAGTTAAAAAGTTTCTCAGAAATAAATGTCCCTTCAGAGCCTGAATCTATCAGGGCTCGGGCCGAATAAGCTAATCCCGCGTGGCAAACAATAACCCTTGCTGTACCCAATAGAATGCCTCTAGAATCGGATGAGAAATATGTTCGGACTTCATTTGATGCTTTAGTGGACTGTAATTGATTAGATGGTAGAGATGGAACAAATGAAGCAGATGTAGAAGTTAGATTAGTAGTCGTACTTGAATTTTTACCCATGTGAGTCGTGGAATCGGCCGGGTCAAGTTCCTTGTGTAGAAGCGTATTGTGACGTTTGCTACACTTAAAACAGTTGTATTTGCTTTTGCAGTTACGTACCGAATGTACACTAGAAAAGCAGTTTAGACACAAATTAGCCTTTTTAATTTCAGCAAGTCTTTGAGGCTGCCCCATCTTAAGAAATTTTGGACACTTTCGAATAATGTGACTCTCTTTTGGACAGAATCGACATTTAGTTTCACTAACCTTGGTTTGAAATGCATGAAGGCCCTTAGTATTCTCTTTAACCCTTTGGGTAATCTTTGGCTTTGACTGAAATTCGTTTTTTAAATCTGACACAGACTCTAAAGTACGATGTCTGTTGGTTAAAAACGCATCTAGCTGTGACCATTTTGGAATGATCGTCTTTTCACTTAAGGTGTGTTCCCAAAGAATCAAAGTGGAGTCAGGAAGTCGATTGGAACAAATAAACACAAAAAGAGGTTCCCAGCTCGTGACATCAATTCCATACAGTCTGAGAGCTGATATGCAAGAGTTGATGTCTCTTTGTAGTTGCTTAATACCACTTGCGGATTCAACTGTTATAGTTCGCAAATTTAAAAGTGCCTTAAGCTGTAGGTTTACCAAAACTCTTTTATTCTCGTAACGTTCACAAAGATTACACCATGCTGAATTAAACCCATCGTTTGTCAATGGACTTCGAGATACTATGTCATGAGCTTCGCCCTGCGTTTTCTGTGTCAAATGAAAGAGACGCTCGATAGGACTTAACCTGGAATTTTTTACGCATAGGGCTGTAAACAAATCGCGAAATGTAGGCCAAGAGGAGTAATCGCCATTGAATACCGGAATTTCACAAGGTGGAAGACTGAAATTGTGTTCTCTATTTACATTGGAAGTATTTGCTTTTGGAGTTAAATTACAAACAAGCTCGCTAAGCTTCGTAACACAGCGGCAAAAGGTGACATAGGAGCTGTTATACTTATCCTTTACAGTCTCTATATCCTTTGCCCCATCTTCCTCGTCGGCTTCTTCGCTATTTTGAATGTCCGATAAACAAACTTCGTACGTTTCCTTCAATGCCTTCCAAATAGATTTTAATTCATCCTTGTGTGTTTCAATAGCAAACACTGATGACACTGGTAGTTTGTTGTCATTAAACGCCGCCTCAAACTCGACCAAACTGTCAGTTATGCGGATAAATCGATCAAGAGACATACTGTAATGTAAATACTGATCTCGAAATTAAGAGTTAGGGACTTATTGTGCGAATCTGCCAAAAATATTCACGGGCTTGCCCACAATATTTTAAAAGATTTAATTTGTAGATGGTTAAAAATTCGTAAACAAACGAATTGTACGTAAAATGTTAGGAAAGAAGTGTGTTCAGCTAATAAGAAAACGACTTTCACCCAAATGGCGACAAGAATCAACAAATTGGAGTAATAATATTACTGTTCGACAATATATTATTTCGAGAAAAAAAATTTTAACTAGCTGATCGTACCTATATTTATTAACAGTAGTGTACCTTCTGCCTTTTATCTGCGTACAGAAAGGTTCTAGATAGAACAAAAAACGTATCCCGTGGATTTGAAATCTGTTTACAAAAATAAATATCTGAAATGACGACATCAGTTAAACTCACTTGAAAGCAAATCATATGTTTTAGAGTGCCATCATACCCAGAAAACTCTCAGCGGTCATTGACCTAAGAACAACTGGAATATCGTCTACTATGATGATGAATTATTTTCCCTTCTGCAGAGTGTGTGGAATAAAGAGAATGTAGATCAGAAGTATGTATGTATGTCAATACCGCAGAGGAACTGCCAAATTCAATGGAGATGATAGATTAGGCCGACTGTACTAAACTGTTCACATAAATTTCAAGTACATAATTAGTATTAGCAACCTAAACCATAGTTGTCCTAGTAAAGCCGCGCGATGTATAGATTATTAAGAAACTACATATGTTCAATTAAATTGATCAATTTATGACGTGCGTGCAGATATTATGATGTAAATACATATTGTGTAGGGATCCGCTTTAAGAAACGAAAATTGAGGTATAAGTTCACAATCTAAACTTCACTTGTGAATGTCGATGTTGAATTCGCATAGTACAAAAATGTACAAAAGTATGATTTTCCCAGTACCGATAATGATAAGAGAATCCGTGCCTATTTATTCTTCCAATTTGAGAGCGAGTGATAAACAAGACATATGCATCTATATATGTATATATATATATGCTCTTAATCGTCATTAGTCGACGAGACAGTTAAAGAAAATGCGTGATATTTCAGTTCCACCATACCACAAAGGAGAACTGTGAAACAACCAAAACTAGAACGTAGTGATATCGAACTGCCTCTTAAAATGAAAGAGCGCGAAAAGAAAACGCATTAGAGGCTAACTACCGAATTAGCTTACAAAGTGTGGAGTATAAGAGAATAAGTTCCATCTTTCTGTAATAACGAAACGCTCATACATACATATTTGGATTCTGTTCTTGTAAATAGCAGAATGTGTATGAAGATATCGAGCCCGCTGTTAAAGACAATTGAACCGCATTGAGAAAAAATTTGCGTAAATTTTGAGTTTTCTTTTCTATTTCGATGGAAACAAAAATTACTGGACGACACTCGTACGGATAGTTAGGATTTTACCTTTTCCTTTTCAACGCACTAATCACTTTTCACTTTAAAGTTGAGGGGCATTTACTTACAAAACAAAAATCTGGCGCTCCAAAAGTCAACTCTCACCACGATTATTTCCAGTAAGTGTAGGATAAATGCCCTACCGTCCAATGTCAGCCAATTATATGTAATTTCGCCGCTGCAATTTTGCCAGTGATAAATGTGATTTGTGCTAGCAGCAGTATTTCCCGCTCAAAATATTTGCAAAATTCTTATTTTCTGATGTTTCTTGTGACCACATGCGCGTACAGTATGTAATAAATATATGATCCAACAAAGAATAAACCCAGACTTTTCTGTAAGCACGTTGCTGCCGTTAGCTCTTGAATTTTTAGGGAGAGATTGCTCTCAACAGCTTCAATCCGGTTCGCGATGGACCAAATGTTAAGTTGAGTACTTAGCTAAATGGGGTTGGTGAAGATCTGATTGGAGTCAATCTCTGTGGAAGATATGAGAGAGTACTCTTACTAACCAAAACAAAGTCAGAGAATTAATGTCTCTGATTTTGTTGCTTCACAATAATGGTGAAGCAGGAACCCAGTTCGTAAGAATACAGTTCAGAGTAGAAAATAAAACACAGAAATGGATTAGAAAAAGGTTTGGATTTGTTTTATTTTCTTGGATTAGATTTGGGGAACGTCTTACCAGTATCAGCTCAACAATGAAACAGAGCGCAATATCTTTTAGTTCAGCGGAAACTGCATATGCAACCCGACATAATAACTTGACGAAAAAAGAGTGACAATCAAGTTAGTTGGGTACTTGTATATCTGTCAAGTTTTTGTATCTGGGAATTTTTACATTGATTTTAGGAATTCATGGATATGAGGACGTTCATATCTCTTTAATTTCAAATGAAAAGGAGTTTACAGTTTAACGTAAACAAAATGAGTGTCCTAACTGTTGTATGTGTCGTATGTGCTAAAGTTCTACAACAGTTGTACAACTGAAGTAGATTTTTCCATACAAAAGTGTTGTACGATATTACAACTTTTGCAGATCCAAGCGGTCAGCTGATACCATTTGTAGCAAGACGTAGTGAAGAACCAACACATCTGAACGAGTTTGTTTATATTCGCCTCGCAATTAGAGTAATCAAAAACTGAAAACTGGTCCACTAGTGGGGTGTTTTCATATAATTTTAGCTACAAATGTAAGACACAAAAATTTGGGTAAAATTCTATATTAGAAGTTATGGGCCTCCAAAGTTCGGATATACGGGGGGCAACTATGTATTAAAACGCGTGTAAAGGAATTTGAATTTGATAATATAGGGAAAAATAAACAAATCAAATTAAATGAAAATTTTCGATAAATCGCTTTGTTATCGAAATATCGGCGGTTCAAATTTTGAAAAATTATCGAAAATAGTTTTTATATTTTACATAAATAACTGAAAACCCGGTTTCTGGGATAAGCGGGTTCCTGAATACTCTTCTCACAATCAGCTGGTTTTGACAATTTAATTAATTAGAAGTCGCCCAATAACAACTAGTGCAAAGTGTATTTATATCAAGTGGGAGCATTAGCACACTTGATTTCAATATTTTCATGACGTTGTCAAATTCATGCGTATTTCGTTTTTGTACATGCTTGTTTACTTTCATTGTTGGTATACATACATGCAGAGTTTGTCACAACGCCGGTACGAAATAAAAACCAAATGCCTGTTAGTTTTGCCTACAATTACGATAACGCCTAATGCTTCCACTTGATATAAATACACTTTGATCTAGTGCCACCACCTTCTTCAATACGCCGTGGATTGTAGTATATGCATTTAAGACTGGGTGTTCACATATGTGCTATTGGAGGTCTCATATTTTCTTACAACCTACAACCTTAGTACACCTTGTGAATTCCCTAAATAACTCACAGCAAATAGCCATCAGTTTGTATGGAATTGGAACTATATAATTGTTGGTTAGCGCTAAACATATACGGTGATAATCACCCCGAGTCTTTAGATATTTATTAGAGTTTTATTCTCACCCGTTAGAGATCTGTTTTATATTCGGAAACCTCTCCGGTACCCGATATGACACAGAAATACATTAATGGTATTCATGCAAATACTCAAGAGCCTCTCGAAAATGTCAACAAATCGAGTTACACAAGTGTAGAAAAGTTTCGAGTCAATTTTGCTGAGGAAACATCGGAAACGAAATATAGGATATTCGTTTGTATGAGAACATTTTTGTTTTGTTTTTATGTTTGCTGTGCAAGTTTTCGATGTTCTCCAGTTTTTCCATTAACATGAATACCACTATTGTTATTTCGTTCAGTACAGTTGCTCTCGGCGAATAATTTAAATTGAAATTGTGTAAATTTGTTATATAGTCTCACACAATTTTGTAGTATGTAGCCTCAAACTACCACATAGAGAGGGGCATATTAGGTATCTTTTTGTCAAATTGTTTTTTGATGTGTTAACATCTATAGGCGTGGGTAGGGACTAAACTTACAAAGAGAACACTTCCAAACACAGTTTGTCCGACTGCGATCACACAGATTGTTTGGCGTTAAACTCCTCCGAAACGGCTGGACTGATTTGTATGAAATTTTGTGTGCATATCGGGTAGGTCTCAGCAACGGCCAACATCTATTTTTCATCCCCCTAAATGATAAGGTTGACCCACCCCTATATAGAACACAGATTTGTCCGACTGCGAAACACAGCTTGTCAGACTGCGAAAACAAACACAGTCCGATGTTGCGGCAGCGAATAGTTGTCTTGTGTGGGTGCGGAGCACTCCCAGAGCAAAGAGAATAATGACGTGGTTATACGTATGTATATAAAAATGAGATAGCAAGAGAGCAACGAAATTTGTGTGAACTGTAGCATTCTCTTTGTTTTTTGTGGGAATAAAACAAAAAGTATTAAGCAAGAAAATAATGGCACATGTGCTTGCACTGGTCTTTAAATAATTTTAAGTATTAATATTATTTAAATGTAACGTCATCCTTTGGATGAACGCTTTTTTTTTGTTTTCCAATGTAACATTTACTAATGTGTTCATAGGTACGGTGTAACAAAAGGCCCGTGAGTTCGAACACTCATTGGATTTTTTTTATTGCGTTTTGTTCAGAACCTTTATCATTCATGTATGTATGTGAATAACTTAAACTCAGCTGTTCGTAAATTTGCATACCTAGAGAGTATTGACAAATTATAATAATAATTTCATCGTTGGAGCTAAATCTCTTTCCAACGAGCCATTTCTTTAGGTTTAGAAATAGGAAATAATCACTGGGGGCTAAATCCGGAGAATATGGCGGATGAGGTACCAATGGTCAGTTGAGAGCAATCGCGGCACCCATTTGGCAGACAGCTTTCTTAAACCCAACTGATCATTTAAAATCGAAACCACACTACCATATGAAATTCCTATGGCACCAACAATCCAACGCACTTTTACTTTTCGATCGGCCAACACCATATCGTGTATTTTTTTGACATTTTCGGGTGTATTGACCTCAATTGGCAGTCCAGAACGTTCAGCGTCATTTGTACTTGTGCGACCACAACTGAAGCTCTCCCCGGTCCCTTCATGGGATGTAATGGGAAACCATTTTTTTTATTTTTTAATGAACCCTCGAAATTCACTTTTTTCCATTTTTAAAAAAAATGCGCGAGGTTGTTTATTTTGAACAGCTTTTAAGCGCAAAGTAAATGACGGAACTTGCTCAAAGTAGTAGTAGATAGTAGTCTATTAACAGGTGGAACTTGATGGAGCAGTGTTGCATTTCATATAATTTCGAGGGAAGTTCGAAAAGTCACGGACTTATTGATCCGCTCTCTACATTGAACGTCACCAAAGTTGTATACTTTGACACCGTGTAGCACATTGCGTGTTGCAACATGATGTCTTTAAATGTGTGAAAAGTCAGAAAAATTCTGAAAGTCTGACTCCCCCTAGAAATGTCTAGTACTTTCTAAAACGAGCCGCCAAATAGTTTAGAAGTTCTGATTTTATCACCACTTTTTTTCAATCGACCCCACATTTCGACAATCGTTAAATTTCTTCTTGGAATGTTTCATATGGGGCATGTCACGTGAAGCGGACAATCAAAACAATTTTTTTTCTTCAAATTCTTTCATTACCAGTAGTAGTAGTAGATTGCAAAGTTTTGCCGTTTTTTAAATTTGTTGTTTTTAAAGCATTTTGACGTAGAATACGTCTTACCTTACGGTATGAGGAGTCATGTCAGGTTTTTATTGTTGTAATCTTTATTTCATTGAATTTGAGGAAACGGCTAGATGAAGATGAAGATGTTATCTTTCGTTTGATATACATTTCATATTGGTTGATATATTTCTAGTATTTTAATTTCTCAAATGAAAATTGTTTAAACACATACACTCAAACATATGTGTGGTGTTTGGTTGAGTGTTTTTGGTTGCTCAACATTGCTTAGGAACATGTATCTAGTAAAAAGTGAAACGAACAGCAAGCTAATATTGCTTGGCAACATGTATCTAGTAAAAAGTGAAACAAACAGTAAGCTAACGTAATAAAGCTTTTTTGCGAAAGCTTCAATAAAGCTGTTGTAACATTAATTTTGAATTGTAAAGCGTAAAGCTTTCACACAACGCTCGAATGCTAATGCGATGACTCGATAAGGTAAACCTTTTTTAATATTAGGGCGGCCCTCTCAACATTCGCAGAACTTATTTCAATAAAAATATTAATTAAAATACATAAATTAAATAAAGTTTAAAAAAATTGAACATAATATTTTTTTTTAAACGGACTTGAATCAAATGCCGTTGGTAAATATAAAAATTACAGCAGACAGTTGTCCGAGCCCTTCGGCCACGGACTGTCCCTGCAGGCTGTGTCAGAGACACGGCCATTAAGTTTAACGTAGAATACGCCATCCGATAAGACAGAAAACATATATAACAATAAATGATAAATAATATAAGCAAATGAATTTATTGTTATATATGTTTTCTGTCTTATCGGATGGCGTATTCTACGTTAAACTTAATGGCCGTGTCTCTGACACAGCCTGCAGGGACAGGCCGTGGCCGAAGGCCTCGGACAACTGTCTGCTGTAATTTTTTTTTTTAACAAATAAAAGTTGTAATAAGGTGCGCGATTGGTATAGAAAATTGTCTGCTGTTTTAAGTAATTAAATCATATTTGAAAAAAAGAATTGCATGCGCAAAGCCGGAAGTGACCATTTCAAACCAAAATTTTTGTAAGTTCGCTTAATTTTTGTAAAAAAAAAATTTATTCAAAATTGGCTGAATGTATACTTATAACATACTAGAAGTTTCACAATGGAATCTGCACTGTTTCATTAGATATGTATTTTAATGTACATGCATGTCGCACTGTGTATAATGTTACCCGTAACCCTTTTTCTTTTTAAAACTGTCCATAATGCACTTAAATGTAAATTAAAAGTTATTATGATTACACATTCTGTTTTCCAAATATGCCTTTAATTACTTCTGGGAAGTCCTTTATGGTAATTTTCTGCTAATTTTTGTTTTGTAACTTAGCTTTTTTTAAATTTGTAATGATTGCAGAATCAAATATATAGAAAGGAATTAGGGAGAGCTTCTCAAAAATCAGTGAGCTGTGCGCTTTCTAGTTTCACACTCACAGCTTGCAGAAAAATTCTCTCACGTTGAATATCGTCTTTAGAACAATAGTAAATCGCGGTTTGTTTTAAAGAAGAATTTGCCAAATCGTATAATGGCTTTGGTGAAACGATTGCTCTACTTGCAGATAACTATAGGCTTGAATGCTTCGCTAAACGCTTGAGGTTCCCCCCAAGAGCGTCGAATGGTCCTTTTCCATGAGTTTTCGAAACTTGGGAAGTTTTAACAAAATTTCACTTTAGGACAAACATATCACAAAGTCCAAGGCTGCTTTGCCTCTTGTTTAACATAATTGTTATATCCGAATATGTTTCCACGGAGCCTGTTAAAAATTGTCAATGCGTCCTAGCATATGTGGAAAACACCCATTTTTGGGAATTTCTGAAATTATTTGTGGATTTGTGGGATTATATTGGGTCTATATGAAAATGTTGACTGTTTTCCATTCTAGATTATGTAACTGAACAAACTAATAAATTTAATTTTCAGCTCTAATTTCCTTCTATATTTTTGATGGGTAAAATTTAAATTAATATCGAAAATAGTCGATATAAATTGTAAGAAATTTTTGACTTGTGGCGATTTCATTTCGGACAAAAAAAAAAGTTCAACATTTTGTCTGCCTGCCTTCTTGTGTTCGATTGTGAAAAAAGTGCAACCCTACTTGAAGGTTTTGTGTTCTTTTCTGAGAATGTTTCAGTCAAAAAGTGTAAAAATTTTGCATTTCTGCCCTCTCAACGATTCACGGAGGAGAATGTTGCCCGGTAAAATGGCTAAATTTCTGTCATTTGGTGTGTGTTGTTTGTCCTCGCTAAGCTAATTGTTCTACCATTTGTGTGGGGCGCTAAGCGGTTTTAAGCGGCTGCAGTTAAAATCGCTTAACCTCTCAAAAGAAGTGGTTGAAGTGGTTTGGCGGGAATAACAAAAAAATACCAATTGTTTTGGTACTTCATCGATGAGTTTCTACTAAGAGTCGCTTAATATGGCTTTGGTCTCGAACACACTGGTCGAATTTGTACGAAGGGTATCTCAGTAAGGTTGCATTTTTTAAATTTAGTGTATTTTTTTTGTACCTGTGGTAACTATTAAATTTGGCATCTGTCACATATGTTTATTGGGAAATATGAATGACTTTCCGAAAGAACAACGCATTATAATTGTGAAAACTTATTACAAAAATTTGGAAAGTTATGCTGAGACCGCTCGCAAACTTCGAAGAATTGTCAGTCCAGAATGTGCACCTAGAGTGGTCAAAATAATTGAAGAAACTGGGTCGGTTATGGACAATGAGACTCCTGTGCGTCAACGTACCGGTCGGTCTCATTGCTGCTGCTGTAAACGAGAGTGTCACCGAAAACCCGAAAACATTAATTCGGTATCGTTCTCAACAACTTCAAATTTCACGAAGCACCACTACGCAGCGAATTTTGTCAAAAGACCTGCACATTCATGCGTACAAAATTCATCTTACTCAGGAGTTCAAACCAGCAGACAATGGAAAGTGCCGACAATTCATTCAATGGGTAATGGAGCAAAGTGAAGATTCGAAAAAGATAATTTTTGCACCCAAAACGAGCAACTGTCTGGTGCGGATTTTGGTCAGGCGGCTTGATTGGGCCTTACTTTTTAATAGATGAGGCCGTAATTGCAGTGACTGCGAACGGCATTCGTTACAGGAACATGATAACGAAGTTCTTGTGGTCTCAACTGACCGGCATGGATTTGGACGTCTTGTGGTTTCAGCAAGACGGCGTCACCTGCCACACCTCTCATGAAACAATCGATTTATTGCAGCATCAATTTCCAGAATAAATTATCTCAAGAAATTCTGATTTCAACTGGCCACCGAGATTATGCGATTTAACGCCGTGCGATTTCTTTCTTTTTGGGTTTTGTGATATCTCGGGCGTATGCGACAAAATTCCTAAGCTCAAATCCGAGAACCAACGCGTCAGCGGTGAGATACAGCCACATCTCTGTTAAAAAAAGTTATGAATAATTTCATGAAAAGATTAATGGCCTGCTATCAGAGCCATGGGGGCCATTTGACGGATATTTTATTCCATACTTAATCGGAACTTGTCTTCTTTACAATCCAATATAAACATCACAACTTCCTCAAACAATACGTATTTTTATATTAAAATTAAAGAGTTCATCATTATTGAGACCCCCTTACAAGCGAGGTAAATAAAACATGCTAAAAAAAATCAATGAGGTTCGAACTCACGGATGATGTGTTAACACCTTTTTGCTACACGGTACCTGTTCGATTTCTATGAACACATTAGTAAATGTTACATTGGAAAATAAAAAATAATGGTTTTTTTGTATGCTGTATATCAAATGACTCGCTTTGTTTGGCCATAGCATCAACAACCCAACATCACACATACTTTGTCGGAAGTAGCTGACGTATACGTGTGTCACATAACCCCATGTTTGCCATATCAACAGCAACGAAACAGCCAAACACACAACATCACGCATACTTTGTACGAAGTAGCTGACGTATTAGTGTGTCACCATAACGTCGACTGCGCAAGCCTGAAAATGAAATTTTGCGTGGCTATGCTTTATATCTCCGTTCAACAACAGCAACAGACACACATGTACATTAGGGTGGTTCAAGAAAAAAAAATTTGAGCTATTGACTGGGCCCCCCCCTAAAAATATGTATTTAGGTATAAAACAACGTCTGGCAAAAAATTAGGATAATCGGATATCGGGAACAGGTCCCTCAACGGCCCTGAAGTTTGAAAAACGGTTTACAAGGGGAAAATATGATTTTTTTTGAATTTCTCAAAAATTTTAATATTTTTAATTAATCTTCAATTAAAACGATTAAAAAATCGTGATTAATAGTAAATTATCTTTCTAATAAGGCAAAAAAACTTAAATCGGTTAAAAAAAGCTAAGTTATTACAACTTCCCCCGGCAACTGATGTGTCACAGGCCACTTAATCAAGAAGTTCGAGCCCAAATTTTGAAATTTATGTAAATAATGTAATGCAAAAATATTTTTGTGTTGAATTAGTTCCAAGGTACTCAATTAAGAAGTATTTTTCATCCTATGTTTTGCTTACTCGTTTTTAATAAATGCCAAAAAGGTCGGAATTTTTAAACACTGTTTTCAAATCCCCAATTTTAAAGTTTCAAAATTTTTTTTAAAGAAATTTTTAAAAATCAACGATATGAGTTAAATGTAATAACTTGGCTTTTTTTTAACCGATTTAAGTTTTTTTTGCCTTATTAGAAAGATAATTTACTATTAATCACGATTTTTTAATCGTTTTAATTGAAGATTAATTAAAAATATTAAAATTTTTGAGAAATTCAAAAAAAAATCATATTTTCCCCTTGTAAACCGTTTTTCAAACTTCAGGGCCGTTGAGGGACCTGTTCCCGATATCCGATTATCCTAATTTTTTGCCAGACGTTTTTTTATACCTAAATACATATTTTTAGGGGGGGCCCAGTCAATAGCTCAAATTTTTTTTTGCTCCATACAAGGTTGGAGCACCCTAATGTACATACATACATTATTATGTTAATACATACGCTATAGACACAATTTCGTTTGCCTCACCCCTGCCACACCACTCTTTCATTGCTCTCTTGCTCGCTCATTTTTGTTTAACACGTCATTATTCTCTTTCGCAGTCGCAGAAAATCTGATTTTAGCAGCAGCATAAAATCTGGTTTTAGCAGCAGCATAAAATCTGACTTTGATAGATTTAGTCCCTATACGCCGCTATAGATGTTAACACATCAAAAACAAAAGGAAGAATACAGTTGTCAGAAAATGCAATAGTTTTATGTTATTTTCTTACCCCAAAAAGGCACAACTTTAAAGGAGTGATGGCGACATTTTTTAATTGTCGCCTCCTTATATGATTATTTTTTTAGAGACGAAATCCACATTTTAGTTAGGAGTTAATTAATAGTTTGGACAAATGTTCTTATTCTTGTACTGGCCCACTAGTACTGTTTTTCCATTTCCAATTAAGAGTCGTATTTTTGTCCAGACTTCTTCTTTTCAATTTATTCTCCATTGTACCCATACAATATTTCTCGATTGCATTGGCTTCACATTCAGTTGCATATAAAACGTTTTGTTTATCCATTTTTGGAATTTGTCCCAGTTTAGACATACAAATGTTCCCCAAAATCCCCAAATATGTGTTCCGTGAAGCAACGAAACTTGTGGTAATGAACGATACAAGAATTCTTGTATGACATGTTTCGTTGTATCAACAATTAAGTCGTTGGATGGACGCAACCTTTCATTGCAGCAATATAAACATACTAACGAACATATTGCGTCCCTACGACAAAGTGTCGTTCTCTCAGTGCACTACACTAATTTTTTATATGTATTATTTTACATATTTTTGTCCGATTGAAGGACAACAATTTAATAAATTCATTTTTTGGTACTCAGGAAAAATTATTTTTATCAATTAAAAAATGTGAAAATTCAAACAAAGACCTACGATAAAAATCCGCATATCGGCAACAATATTTGTAGGTAGTTCATAATTATAATATTATTTTTATTTTTTTGAGAACATTAACTACAAGATATTATTTTTAAATCGATTTAAAATTTCACCCGTCTACGAAATTATTTGTACGTTATTTATGAAAAATATTTTCCATTTCATTCGATAAAGAACTTCACATAAATTCATTAACTCATATTTTGTCACCGTTCCGAGATTTTTTTAGAAAATATGTTTGTTTTAAAAAATTTGAAACAGCCGCGGTAGGATTCGATCTCATCGTTGCTGGACAATAGTTTCGATGTTTGTGAATCTTCTGCAGCGTCTAGACCATGACGCAACCGACTGCTTGTCCAAACTTATCACTAATCGAAATTAGTTGGTTCCTCATATCATTTTTATCACTCATGCGGTTTTTTTAATTTGAATTGGATTTTTATTTGTATTAAAGGGTCCGCCAAATAACGTTTTTTTTTTTTGAAAATGCTATAAAAAAAACTACTGAATATTTTCTCAATTTTTTTTTATTTGAAAGTACAATCCTTCCGGTTACTAATGGAAAATAATTTCATTCAAATGGCTGCCTCGGCTGGCCATGCAGTAGCCTACACGATCGGTCCAATTTTTAAGCACATTATCGATTGTGTGCAGCTGTATTTCACCAATGGCTTCACGAATATTGTCCTTTAAAGCGTCAATTGTCTCTGGCATGTCGGCGTAACACTTATCTTTGAGGGCACCCCACAAATAATAGTCCAACGATGTCAAATCGCAGCTCCGAGGTGGCCAAACGACATCAGCTCTGCGGCTGATAATGCGATCTTCAAAAACAGGACGCAAAACATCGAGTATAGCTTCGGCTGTGTGGCACGTGGCGCCGTCCTGTTGAAACCAAATGTTGCCAATATCCTCCACTTCAATTTTTGTGAACAAAATTTCGTTCAACATGGCCCGATAACGATCGCCATTGACTATAACGGCCACTCCTTGCTCATGTTCGAAGAAAAATTACCCAATTATGCCTCTGGACCAAAATCCGCACCAAACAGTGACTCGTTTTGGGTGCATCGGCTATTTAATGCATGCGTGCGGGTTTTCTGTGCCCCAAATGCGACAATTTTGCTTGTTTACATACCCGCCAAGATCAAAATGAGCTTCATCTGAAAAGATGATTTTTTTGGCAAAATCGGCATCTGCAACATTACCATGATTTTCAAAGTAATGTCGCAATATTTCCCAGCGTTGTTCAAGCGTATACACAATCACATTCGTTCAGCGGAAGGATAAAACTAATTATCTGTCAAATCAGACATGAGCTAAGTGTTACCATTCACCAAATAAGCACTAGTTGAAAAAAAAACACGTTAGATGGCGGACCCGTTACTTTATCTAATGCAAAAAATTTTGAATTTGCATTTGCTCAGACAATGCAAATGCAGGTTGTGGAATCGGATGCTAATTGTAATGAAATGTAGGAATTCATTTAATTATTTTGAATTTGTTTGACTGCTGGCAATTTTGTTTCTAAAGTATTTTATATGTAGAGGTTTGTGGCTTCGATAGATATTGCCTCGTAGTACTTTCGAAGTCATAAACCTGTACTGTATAAAATATTTGAAAACCAAAATTACCAGGTATGAAGGAAATGCTTTGAAAATAAGTCCAATTGCCAATGGTATTTGGACAGAAAATTCACATTAAATAACAAATTATAATTGTCATATAATTAATTTGCCCAATGTATGATATTTATCGGAATGATCGAAACTATAAACTATTATTTTTTTGTTAATTTAACCAAAACTTTTATTGGAAATGGTATACATATTGATGAATTTATTGGTTAATCATGTTAATTGAGTGTGAATTATGGTATTTTCAAAAAAAAAACTTCATTCAATTATTTCCCATGAAATTTGCTGTTCTTCCCATTTACCCATTTTTATTTCAACATTTGATTAATTTTTTTAGTGTATCATTGAAAAATTTGATTGAGTGTTGAAAATTTTCACGTACCAATTTTTTTTTGTTAACATTTAATAGTCGTCTTTTTTTTCTGTGTAGTCGGGAACACTTGCAACAACTAATTAATGCCAAGACACAATCAATTAAAAATAATGATTTCGATTTGACTAAATTTAAGGGATTTTGTGAAAAGTCAATGGGAACTTTTGGCATCCCACTAAATTAGTTAAATATTTCTTATTCCCCTGGTTTAAGCAGAAACATTAATAATTTTCAATTAATTTACATTGTAAATAATTTCTTCTCTTTACAGACTGGCAACAATTTGTTACAAATAAACTGAGAGGTTGGGAACTGATGAATCTGAACTGGGCGCGAAACTTTACAGGAAACGTTAAAATTGTCTTCTACGATGAATTAGTTAATAATATTGAACCAGTATTAAGAAGCATTTTAGATTTTCTTGAATTTCCAATTGACGAGGTAAGTTTGCACTCCACAGCACAACATCTCAACCCTCAGCTGAATTCTCATTCACACCTTGCAGGCTCTGCTGAGATGTGCCCTGGTTAGGAAGGAAGGCATCTTCAGACGGAAAAAGCGCTTATTGTCCTTTGACCCATATACACCAGCGATGCGGGCGAACCTCGAAGAGAGGAAACATTATGTCTACAGCATACTAGGGCGTCTGCGATAGGCCCAACATCAGCACCAACACCAGTGCACCTATGATAAGTGCATATGTATGTGTTTCATATTCCACCACCTTAGCCACTTAACACTCAAACTTTTGACGAGTCGTCGATTGAGCACAATGTCCTTTCGCAGGGAGGGGACATAACTTCACTATCGAATTACTGAAACTTCGAATATACAATAACAACCAAAACAATAAAATCCAAGTAGATTAATTCAACGTTAGCTAAGATTTTTTTGTATTTAGCCCACATGCATACACACAAACATCATGCATACAAAGTGTCCACATGTAGACACGCAGATGCAGGTGCGTCCGAGTCACTAACTAACCAATGCGAACTGAATGACACTGAGCATGGGTGTGTGTGTGTGTGTGTTTGTGTATTATAATTAGATATAAATATATGAAATAATAAAATTATAAACAATTGATTTAACAAATGGGCATTCAATTCTACATTCAATTGCGCCTCGAGTCGGCCACTATTTTAAAATACAGCGAACTCTCGTTAATATGCACTAATAAAAATCAAGGGTGCTCAATTTATCGAATTTGCACACATATTCGATTGCAGCAACAACTTTAATTGTAGAACAACTTTAATTTACTTATCCGATTTAGAACAACCCCGGGGGGCCAGGAGGACCTTACAAAACGAAGATAACATATTTCGCCAACCAGTTCGATCTTTTGCCTTATCCCTCCAGTTGGCAATATCAAGTGTAAGCAGGGATTCGTCAACCTGATCGCTCCAGCAGAGTCTTGGTCTTCCTACTTTTCGTCTTCCTTCGAATTCGGTTTCGGAACCCCTTCGTTTTAAAACATTAGTGAAATACAATGAACACAAATATTTTTTAAACTATTGCTTGTTCCGATTGAGATTATAAAACATACATGGGTTTTTTTAATTTGCATTGGATTTTAATTTGCATTACTTTATCTAATGCAAAAGAATTACCATTGGTCGCAATGGCAATTAAAAAATTTTGAATTTGCATTTGTTCCAGCAATGCGACTGCAGGTTGTGGAATCAGATGCCAATCGTAATGAAATGTGGGAATGCATTTAATTATTTTGAATTTTTTTTTACTGCTGGCAATTCTGTTTTTAAAGTATTTTATATGTAGAGGTTTGTGACTTCGATAGATATTGCCTCGTAGTACATTCAAATTCATAAACCTGTACTGTATAAAATATTTGAAAAACAAAATTGCCAGATATGAAGGAAATGCTTTGAAAATAAATACAATTGCCAATGGTATTGGAAGTTTTTTGAATTTGCATTGTGGCAGGAAATTCAAATTAAACAACAAATTATAATTGTCAGATAATTAATATGCCCCATGTATGCTATAAAACAGACAATTTTCAATATATATAAATATGTATAATTACTTGTGACGTAACAACAAGTATACGCCCGGTCTAAACTGCAATCTTTTGTCAACTGATTTGAGTTTTCTGCCGAAATTTGTCAATTGTGTGTCTGTTGACTTGCGCACAACGGTCTGTATCACGTTTATAGTTGAGTCTTTTCTCCATTGGAACAGCAATAATATGCAGCATTTCCTGAATGAGAAGTCGTGAGTAACATTTCTCTTCAGTTAAAATGTCCACTTCCTCAAAATTTGGGGTGTGCCCAGTTAAATTACAGTGGGCTGCGAGTGCTGTTTTTGGTTCCAAAATTTTATAGTGAGTTATTTGTAGTGTGTACATTGTAGTGCCAACATATACTTTTGGCATATGTTGGACTTGTCCCACTTGCACTTGATCCCGTATACCACATTTGGCATGCCCTCTGTGTCGATTCTTGATTTGGTCCGGTGAAAAGTTGGTTCAGAGTGAAGTTGGACTTAGGTGCCAATTTATATTTCTCCCCGGCGTAAATATTCGAATGTTTAATTCTCTCAAAGTGAGTTATGGACTTATAAATTTTCCCTGAATTTTAATTGTTCATTGGTCTTGGGAGTTTGAACGCTGCTCGTATCAATAGGTCATTAATCGTACTCAGAGGGAAACTGTTCATCCTCAAAATGTACCATATTTTCTCCTAATTTTTTCTATGAAATTCGACGCCACTTATCCGTAATACTCTGTTCATGAAAATACCTACGGTATTATTTACACTGTGCGACAGCCAACGTCGACGAGGGTTCTGACTACCGGGAAAAGTTTCATTGGTCACAAAAAATTAATGTGTGTCCCGACGTTTCACTGGGAATCGAACTATATCGATATGAAGTTAGTAAGTATGATATAGGGGAATTTGTCAGGTTTGAGGCTCTTTTGTTTGACAGAACTCGAGAACAGACAAGTTTGAAGTTTTGCTGCAACAAATTTAGAGAAATTAAGAATTCCAATTCCTGTTACCCATTGATACACAATTTCTCTACATAATCAACAATTTTGCAGCAATAAATAACACAGTGCAACACGAAAAAAAATAATCATATACGGACACCATATGACACTTATATTAAAAAAAAAAAGACCCGTGTCTCCCAATTTTTCCCAAAGTCATGCACTTTTTTTTTTATGGGCCTCCAAAGATTTGGGGCCTCGGTATCATTTTCGTAAAAATGGGATCATTTTCTCAGGCTCATATCTCATATTCAGAGTTTCGATTTACTCTCTGAAGCAAAGTTGTAGCTCTTGTCATAAAGAACAAAAATTGCGAACATATAAAATCAAAAAAACTTCACCTTCCAGATCAAAATCGCAAAAAACTTAAAAAAATTCGATTTTTTTTTACCTTTTTTCCCGTGTTCAGGTCCATAGGTAGCAAACCGTTCAAAATTCAAGGAAACAATCAACTACAAAAATTTACCTAAGATCTCAATAAACAAATTCCTAGAACATATAAACTTCCTGGGAATTATTCTTAACACCGTTTTTTAATTTCATTTGTTTTTTATTTACTTCAACATTGAGATACTATGCTATCTATTACAAAAATATTAAAAAAAAGTATTCGTATTATGTTTATAATGTTGATGGCCCTGGACTTGCAATTCGCGCTCTCTTAAGTTGTGGATCCAAATCGTCGTCCAAATCGTCCGAATCTGACTCTGATTCAGCAATTATGGTGTCCACAGGCACGTTGCTTCCAGACTGCCCTCCATCATCAGCTCTTTCTTCTTCAAATACTTCATTAACATCATACAGGGTGATCTTAGAGCTACAAGAGCTACAACTTTGCTTCAGAGAGTAAATCAAAATTCTGAACGGTTTGCAAGATATGAGCCTGAGAAAATGATCCCATTTTTACGAAAATGATACCGAGGCCCCAAATCTTTGGCGGCCCATAAAAAAAAAGTGCATGACTTTGGGAAAAATTGGGAACACGGGTCTTTTTTTTGGTCTTTTATCACGTAGTGGTGTCCGTATATGGCTATTTTGCCATGACTTAAAAAATTACACACAGTGTTATATGACTAATTATGTTACCTGGCAGCTCTGGTTTTTGTTATCTTTCGTTCTTTTCCAATATCTTTAACAAATTCAAAAATTTTTATTCAATATGACCACAAACATATTTTGGGAAGCAAAGGAAATGAGAAACAAAGCAAAGCAAACAACAAAATCAACTATTCGCTTGGTGATTTCGAAAACATAAAATAACGCCGAAAAATAGAGAATTATGTGATTTTCAGAACACCTATAAATCACCGGCGTGATCTTAAAATCGTCGTGATATCAGAACAGGGCTCTAAGAAAAATGCCCCAAACATAAAACGAAAAATGGCACAAAACCAAAATATGGAGAAAAATATGAAAACTTAACCAAAGACTCTGAAACGAAAGTTTCCCCAATATTTACGAAAAATACCCCAACGAAATATTCGCCAAAAAATATGAAATAGACCCCAAACAATAAGCGCACAACTAATTTGTAAATGGGAAAAAACCACCAACAACTTTCTTATTCACAAAATAAACAAAAAAAAAGTAAACAATTAACTCCACCTTTTGATATGGTGTAATTTTCAAACGTAAAGTATTATTACATCTTCGACATCTTCTCGGCAACATGGGCACCTAATTCTATTATGATTCATTGCAATAGATTGAGCTTGTAGTTTTAAGACACACCCGTTGCATCATCTCATATGCTTACATGACAGGAAGGTAGAATGGCCTGATCTGTATGGCAAAAAGTTTGATTAATTTGTATACCCTGGTAATCAATCCACTGTCTTTCGAAGTATTTCAAAAAATCTTTGTACTTCCCATTTTCATCGAATTGATCAATATGTTCCTTTATACGATAGCATAATATGATAATTAGATATCTTTAGGTGGCAGTAAAGGTAAAGCAAGCAGTTTGTAATATGTATATTTGGCATCCTTTGATGAACGTACTTATATATGCGCCTAAGCAACGATACTTTTGAGAAACTTTACGACGAATTGCCGAATTTTGGCTTCCGGAAATGTAATTCGCAATGCTTTTTTCAGGGCGTGCTCAAAATCTGTTATAAAGGTTGCGGCTTCCATTTTAAATATATTATTATTAATATATTGTAAAACAAATTTATACGCAGCCAAGCTCTTTTTATCCATTAAAACATAAATAAATGGAAATATCTGGGAAATAGTTACAATAAAAACAAAACCAAAAATTTCACTTCATGTTATTCGTGTAAAACGCGATGACGCGCGAAGGCGGCGCGGCTGCGGACGCGAGCACGACCGCCTTGGTCGCTCCAATACCCGGACACTACGGCTAAAATAGTTTTAAAACTCACCTTTCAATCTAAATATTCCACATAAACGACAAGTAGCTGCTTAAAACATCCATAAGGCACAATTTTGAATGTACCATCCATTAACTATTTCTGGAACCTGCGGCAATGATCACTTTATTCATATCGGCAATAGCCTCTCGATGCGTATCCATCCGTGCGTGCAGGACAACCTTTTGTGTAGCAAGTATAGTATGTGTTGACGCAGTTTTGGTTTTGAATGCATACATTTGTTTTTCTTCTAAAATATAAAGTAGCTTGCTACCAAATTGTCCCCTTTGCACCAATTCAAAGCCCATGGACATGGTGAATACCTATTTTATAAACAACAGACGTAAGAATAAAGACGCGCACTGCACTACTCAATGACCGAACGGCCAATGAAATTGTAAAAATAATGTGACAAATGTGTTTCAAAATGTACAGTTATTATTGTAATAACTACACCATTTTCAATTGAAATTTGAAAAAAATCAATTGAAATTTAAAAATTCTATTTGAAATACATCAATTGAAATTTGAAAAACATCAATTGAAATTTAAAATACATCAATTGAAATTTGAAACACATCAATTGAAATTTAAAAAAACATTCATTGTAATTTGGAATACATCAATTGAAATTTGAAATACATCAATTGAAATTTGAAACACATCGATTGAAATTTAAAATACACCAATTGAAATTTAAAAATCTATTACATAAAATCGGTTAATAATTTTTAAATTTCAAGTGACGAATTTGAATTTTGAATTGATGTCTTTCAAATTTCAGTTGATGTTTTTTAAATTTCAATTGATGTCTATCAAATTTCAATTGATATCTTTCAAATTTCAATTGATGTTTTTTAAATTTCAATTGATGTGTTTCAAATTTCAAATATAATTTTCAAATTTCAATTGATATTTTTCAAAATTATATTGATATTTTTCAAATTTCAATTGGAAATGGTGTAGTATTTGAAGATTTTTAGTTTCGTTTTACAGAAATAAGATAATGATAAATGCTCCAAAAAAATTATAAAATTCCCCAAAAATAACTGGGGTATTTTTCGTTCCTGGAGCTTTGCGGCATTTTGCATATAAAAAACTATCTGAAAAGCCCTATACTTCGTTATCGGTATTTTTATGAACCAGGGAGTAATGACATATCCGAATTAACAAATTTTGAAAATTTCAGCTTTTTAGTCAATGGTGTTTGGGCAGGCCGCCATGGGAGAGAATTTTCCAAATTTCCAAAAATCCCGTCTTAGCGGACGTCAGCGCTAGAGGATGGACCTCCATGCCAAATTGCAAGTTCCTAGCTCCAGCTGTTAGGGCTGGGCGATGTTGAGTCAGTCAGTCAGTAACGTTATTCTTTTATATACATATGTATATAGATAACACAAACTCGAAAAATGTAATTTTACCAAAAAAAATCCGAAAAATCCCCATTGTTTATGGGGAATATTTCATAACGAAAAATTCCCCAAGTTTGTATGAACATTTTTATAGGGCATTTTTCATTTTTATTTTGGGGCATTTTGCATTTGGAGAATTTTTCATAGAGCCTCAGAAGAGTTCTGTATCAAAGTGAACACAACACACATCGTTAGCATCACATACGTGGTAGTTGTACAACAATAGTCTCTGCCTGAAAATAAGTATGATGGTATTGATGTGGCGGCCAAAACAAACAAGCAGGTCGTCGTCGCCAAAGAGTATTGAATAGTATAGAGCACTCATGGAACGAATTGTAGGGCTCAAATGCACTGGCGAATGATTCAAAACGTATTACTCTCTTTTTATCATACCTTGGTTCATTCATAATGTTGATGTGAAACATTGATTCCTTTTGAAACATTTATGCTTTTTGAACTGTTTTATGTAATAACATTGTCGAAATGGTGCATTTATATTGAAATATTCTATAAAGAGAATAAGGGTCGTTTATGCTCTTTGCTCATTTGTGTTTATATAAAAATATTACTCAACATATGTAGCACGAAATTTCTCCCAGTGCACTCAAAATACACTCACCACTACACATACATTTTTAAGCTGGCTCTATTTATTATGGACCATGATTTAGAGCAGACATGTGCAAACTGACACAAACGCATTTCAAATCAGTTTTACGAATTTTGCGACTGTGTTAAGTTGAACGGAGCAAGCAGAACAAAAGCAGAGAAAACAAAAGTAGTACACTGAGTAAAAAATTAAAATTAAAACTAAATCTTAAAAAAAAAATCAAATATCAACATCTCCAATGATTATTTCCATTTATGATTTTTGCCATTTACAAACATAAAAATTTCTTTATATTCGTCCATGGCAATTAAAATTTATTTTTTAAGTGTAGTGTGAATGCAGAACAGCAACTGACTTTGAATCGGTAAACAAGCAGCACGCTTTCGGACATGTTGGTGTGAAAAAACGATCAGGCTACTATCGGTGTGAAAACACGATGACTCAAAAGAGTACTAGCTGCACATCTATGATTTAGAGGCACCCTATGCCAACACAGTTGTTGCTGCAGAGTATCAAAATTACCCATTTTGGTGCTGTCAGGTACTTACTTCGACATTTATAGGCCGATTACAAAGATTTTTTACTTTTGAGAAACTACTATGCAAGACAACCAAAAAATACCCGAAGTGTTGCTGAATATCTTTTATCGTTATTAAGATATTCTCTATCAAAGTTTAAAATTGCTAATTTTTTCATTGACGTTTTTCAGTTTTTAGTTAATAACTCGGCCATTTGAGGGAATCGAATATTTCCCAAAACACCAATAAATTGGAAACACTTCAGACAAGAATACACTGTTATCTCATTGTTATATTTTAAGTTCTCTCAAGGCGTTAGGAAATGACGACTTCTCAAATGTGGAATTTTTTTTTCAACCTGTAAAAAACACAATATTTTAACCAAGTATTTTTTTAGTTTTTCCCAAGAAATCTATACAAATTTTAAAATTGTTCTGAAAGACAAGGCTTGGGCAAATGAATTTAATGTAAAATTTTGATCATACGGAATTGCGCACCCTACAGACTGCATTCATTGTCGATGTTTGGCAAAAATTTCGCTCGGGGTTTTTGACGTAGAATACGTCTTACCTTACGTTATGAGGAGTCATGTCAGGTTTTTATTGTTGTAATCTTTATTTCATTGAATTTGAGGAAACGGCTAGATGAATTTTTTTAAAATTTTTTTTGTAGGTAAATGAAGATGTTATCTTTCGTTTGATATACATTTCATATTGGTTGATATCTTCCTAATATTTAAATTTCTCAAATGAAAATTGTTTAAACACATACAATCAAACATATGTGTGGTGTTTGGTTGAGTGTTTTTGGTTGCTCAACATTGCTTAGGAACATGTATCTAGTAAAAAGTGAAACAAACAGTAAGCTAACGTAATAAAGCTTTTTTGCGAAAGCTTCAATAAAGCTGTTGTAACATTAATTTAAATTGTAAAGCGTAAAGCTTTCACACAACGCTCGAATGCTAATGCGAAGACTCTATAAGGTAAACCTTTTTTAATATTAGGGCGGCCCTCTCAACATTCGCAGAACTTATTTCAATAGAAACATTAATTAAAATACATAAATTAAATTAAGTTTAAAAAAATTGAACATAATATTTTTTTTTTAAACGGACTTGAATCAAATGCCGTTGGTAAATATAAAAATTACAGCAGACAGTTGTCCGAGGCCTTCGGCCACGGACTGTCCCTGCAGGCTGTGTCAGAGACACGGCCATTAAGTTTAACGTAGAATACGCCATCCGATAAGACAGAAAACATATATAACAATAAATGATAAATAATATAAGCAAATGAATTTATTGTTATATATGTTTTCTGTCTTATCGGATGGCATATTCTACGTTAAACTTAATGGCCGTGTCTCTGACACAGCCTGCAGGGACAGTCCGTGGCCGAAGGCCTCGGACAACTGTCTGCTGTAATTTTTTTATAATTCTTTTTAATTTTTATTTTAGATTGAAATGTTCTTAAATAGAGGCCATAAAAAGAAATACATCCTACGCATAAATGAGCTCAGGAAAGCTTAATTTGTATAAAAAATTGTTTATGTGTAAAAATCTTAGTTTTTTTTTACAATTTAGAAAGGAGCTTGATTCGATTTAATAGGCCGTGCATTGTTCTAGAACATACAATAAATAGTAAGATACCATATATATGTGTATTATAAATACAATTTTTAAAAGATTATTATATTTATTTTATTTTATTTTGAGGCCGTCGGTGGTGCAATGGTTAGTGTTTCATATTTTTACCTAATGTCATTATTTTGTGAATCTATGGTTTGGGATCATACAATACGTCGAACTTGCCTAATTTCGGCGAAGTCCTCTTCAAATCTATTCAATCCATTGCCATATGTCATGGCAAAGAAATTGCCAAAAACAGTACACTTCCATTAAGCGAAATCACGAAGGAAGCACAAGAATCCAGAAACAGAGATGCCAATACAGATTATGTAATTAGCGCCAGTGTTCAAAGATGTCTCAAAATTCAGATTTAATGCATCATTTATTGGCATCATCGGATGCGGCTAGAGTGTACAAAAAACCGTAATTTTTTAGTAACCGGTTTTAAGTTTGTGCGAAAAATCAATTTTTCAAGAATTCGGTTTTTAATTTTGGCAAAAGACGGTGGAACCGGGGTTTTCAGGATATTTTTGCGTTAAATTAAATTACACAAGTAGAACTTACAGTACATTTGTTTAACGACCATTTCATATACTTATTCGTCTTGAAAATAACTATATATTTAAAACTAAAATGTTCGAGAGTTAGGTCTATTTTAAATTATTTTATTCTTCAATATTTCGCTAACCACTGGGTAGCATCGTTGGGAAGATAAACCAATTATTAATTAAAAGTGAAATGAAAATTTTAATTAATAATTATGCTTATTTTCGTGAATATTGAAGAACAAAATAATTTCAAATAGACCTAACCCTCGAACATTTTAATTTTAAATATAATTCGAAAGGTCAAATAAATCATCACATTTTAAAAAATATATGTATATCATATTCCAGTTTGGAATGCGTGTTTAATTTTAAATTTAAAAGTTTTATTCAAATTCGCATTAAATGATTTACAATCGAAAATCATATTCAAATTTTAAAAAGATTTTCATGTACGAAAATCTTATTAAGTTTAAAACATTTAGTTATCAAATAATTTTAATTTTTAAATTTGATAAAAAAAATGTCTGGAAAGCTTAATTAATTCTTCATTAATTTTTAATTAATTCTAATGCAAATCATAAAATCATTTTGAAAAAAAATTGTTTGGAAAAGTCATTTAGATCATATTTCAAAATGGAAATCATGCTTCTCAATTCCAAAATTTCACTAAAATTCAAAAATCATATAATTTTAAGGATATTAACACAAATTAAGTAAAGTCCGATTAAACGACGATTACGTTTTTTAAAACTGGCAGACGGTTAATAGCAAAAAACTCGGTTTACCGGTTTCACCAGTTTTGGACACTCTAGATGCTGCTCAAGGGACATGGGACTGTCCTTGGAGGTGGAAAGTTCTGATAGCCATTCACTTGGGAGTGGCCAGAAATGATTCCTTCATTGGGCAGTCCAAGCAGCTCACTACTTCCACGCAGTATGTCCTTGGCAATGGCTTATCGGAAACCTCCGTTATCTAGCCAAAGTGAGAAGGCGAAACGAATGAGCAACCTGAGTGGTAATGCGATCACTGATACGTCTCAAGATTGTTAGGTTACCCTGTCACTGAAGCTCTTCGAAGTAGTGGACATATTCTTCTGTCCTTTGAAGGCGGATGAGCCAACACCCCTGGCCAACGGCGGTTCAAAATTGAAGAAACCAAAATCCAGTTTCGACACATTGGATTCTGCTCAGCGTCTGATCCATAATGGGCGGCTGAAACATAATCATCCTGGCAGTAGGTAAAATGCAAACCACGGTGGGCTGGGTTTGCCTCCCGCCACCGTCATATCGGCAATGAAAATACACAGAAAATGTAATGAACAAAGAAACCCCCCAACTGTTGATGACCCTCGCAAACGTTATAAGGACCATGATTTAAGTATATGTACCTGGAATGTGCGAACGTTATACAGGACTGGTGCCACTTTGCAACTGGCGGATGTCCTCGGATAATATAAAGCTGACATCACAGCGATCCAGGAAATGCGATGGACAGGATATGGTTGCACCAGAAGGGAAAACTTCGATGTTTACTACAGCCGCCATGGGCGAAAACACGAATTTGGGTGCGGATTTATAGTAGGCAAGAGACTGCGACACCTAGTTTCAAGGCTCAACCCAGTGAGCGACCGCACTGCCACAATTCGCATCAAAGCGAAATATTTCAACATCTCGTTAATTTGTGTGCACGCACCGACAGAGGATAAAGATGATGAGGTCAAGGAAACATTTTATGAGCGCCTGGAGGAAGTATATGAACGCTGCCCTGACCACGACATTAAGATTATTCTAGGCGCTTTTAATGCCAAATTAGGAAAGGTCTACATGATACCACCTCCGATAATGGAATAAGACTGATAGACTTCCAGCATAAGGACATTCATAAGGTGACCTGGATATCTCCTGATCAGCGGACGAAGAACCAGATTGATCCCTTGGTAATAGATGGCAGGCACTCTTCTAGTGTAATGGATGTACGTGTGATTCGAGGTGCCAATATCGACTCGGATCATTACCTGGTGGCTGCGAAAGTTCGCACGAGATTGAGCAGAGCGAAAACCGTACGAAGCCGAACACAGCAAAAGCTGAATATTGACAAGCTACAAATACCGGAGATATAAAACTCTCTCTCCTGGTAGAGCAGAATACCCCTCCTCCCGAAGAACCAGATTCGCAGTAGAAGCACATCTCCCATTTTTTGGAAACCGCTGCAAGGACTGAACTTGGCTATCAAAAACCGCAGAAGGATAAGCCATGGTACAACGAAGAATGTCGCATTGCAACTGATGAAAAAGACGCTGCACGTATGGCAACCAACAAATCAGTCAGTTACAACGCGTGCTGCGAGTGAGCGGTACAAGAAGCTAAGAAGGGAGGAAAACCAACTATTTAGGCGGAAAAATGTCAGTGGGAGCAGAGAGAGAGTGAAAGAAACGAAATGTGCAGGATGAATGGTGAATCCCGAAAGTTTTTCCAGAGGGTAAGTGTGTGCTCAAAATGTGGAGAGACCACTTTTCAGCACTACTCCACTCAGATTCTTCCACTGAAGATCAGGAGGTAATGATAGTGGAAGGTAGCGTAGATTGTACCCCCCCCCCCCCCCAACCAAGACGAGATTAGAACGGCGATCACTGGTGCGGGATGGCCTACCCGCTGAACTTTTTAAGGCAGGTGGCGAAGGACTGATATCCCACATGCATCAACTGATATGCGGTATATGGCTGGGGGAATCTATGCCTGTTGATTGGGGTCTCAATGTATTATGTCATGTATTCAAAAAGGGTGATCCGTGTGTCTGTTCCAACTATCGCGGTATCAGTCTTTTATCCATCGCGTGCAAGGTCTTGTCGAGCGTATTATGTGAAAGACTAAAGCCAATTATGGAAAACCTGATTGGACCTTATCAGTGTGGTTTTAGACCAGGCTAGTCCACAACTGACCAAATATTCACGCTACGCCAAATCCTGTAAAGACACACGAAAACCAAATCGATACATACCTCCCTTTTCTCGATTACAAAGCTGCTTCCGATAGCCCCATTCGGGGAAAACTGTACGAAGCTATGTCCGAACTTGGTATTCCGACAAAACTGATCCGCCCCTGTAGAACACCAACACCAAATCAGCAGTGAAAGTGGGGAAAGACCTCACTGAACCATTCTGTACCAAGCGAGGACTTAGACAAGGCGATACACTTTCGTGCGATCTCTTCAACATCTTAACGGAGATAATAATGAAAAAGGCTGCAGTAAAGACGAAGAAGACCATTAACACGAAAAGCCATATGTTGCTGCAGTATGCTGACGACATAGACATCATTGGGCGAAATTTGCGAGAGGTTACTGCAGTATTTTCAAGAATCGAAAAGGAATCAGCGTAGGTGGGTCTTGCAGGTAATGAGGGCAAGACAAAATTTATTGTGTCAACGACTAGAGAAACCTCTCGACTTGGTCCGCACTTGAACGTTTACAACCGATTTAATTTGAAGTGGTAGATGAATTTGTCTACCTTGGATCCGCCGTGAACAAGGACAACAACGTCAGCCTGGAGATAGATAGGAGAATTGTGCTTGCAAATAGATGTTATTTTGGGCTCAGCAAGCAGGTTAGGAACAAAGCCCTCTCTCGACGGACAAAAGTCCAGCTATATCAGACTCCCATTTTACATGTCTTGACATATGGCTCCGAAACTTGGGTCATATCGCAAGCGGATGAAAAACAACTGGGAGTTTTCGAGAGAAAAATTATCCGTAAAATATATGGTCCTTGTAGGGAAAACGGCGAGTATCGACGTCGCTGGAACTTAGAGCTATATAATCTCTATTCTGAAAAGCAGGAAAAGCAGGAAAAGAGGACGACCAAGACTCCGCTGTAAATACCAGGCAGAAGAATCCCTCCGTATCCTTGGTGTTACCAACTGGCGAGACAAGGCGAAGGATAGAGCCAGTTGGAAGAGTATGTTGAAATTTGTTTAATTCGTTTGTTTAATTAATATGTGTAAGACGTCTGACCTCATGAGGTTGTAAAATAGTCAATAAAAGTAAAAGTAAAGATGCGGCTCAATGTTCAATTACACCCAAAGTCTTACCAAGAATATCCCACGATGTAGACAACGACGACCCTGAAGCGAGAGAAATTGAAGATATTTTATCTGTTGATACTTCAGATCATTTTGTGGAAATACTTTGGGATACTTACATCATGGGCAGAGAATGCGCCACTGAAGGGAGAACCATAGATTCATAAAATAATGACATCAGGTAAAAATATGAAGTGTTTGCAAATGCCATAGTGTAGTTGTCGTCCTGAACGATACTATCGGCATGGGAAAAATCAAGTCAACGTGCTAGGTTTACGAGTGATACCTACCCTTGCTGTAATACCGTACAGAGACACATTATATACCGCTGGAAAGGTGAGCTCCTCTCCTATAGAACTTTGTTGAGAAATATCCACACTTCAAAAATTTCTTTAACACTTTTGGAAAAAATACGGAATAAAACTGAAAATAAAAATTTTTGGAAAAATCTTTTAAACATTTGATTTAAAGTACATATTTATGGTGTCTTCCTATTTTTTAAATGTTATATATAGACCAATACACGACGAATTAAATCCAATCAAGTTCTTTCCCAATTGTCAAAAACACTTGGAGGTTTTTACACAAATAGAAATTTCCTATGAAATTTCGACTTTTTTACATATTAAGCTCTGGGGCGCATTTAAGCGTAGAATCTATTTCTTTGTTTGGCGTGTATTTAAGAACATTTCAATCTACAATAAAAATTAAAAAAAATATGTAAAAACCCCCGAGCGAAATTTCAAATATGTCACATATTCGGTGAATTCTGACTGTAGGGTGCATTTCTGAAAGTTCAAAATTGTACATTAAATATATTTGCCAAAGCTTTGTCTTTCAGAAGAGTTTAAAAATGTGTATAGGTTTCTCGGAAAAAACTAAAGAAAATACTGAATGAATCATGGTATCTTTTCGGGGAAATATTGTGTTTTTTACAGGTTGAAAATAATTCCAAATTTGAGAAGTCGGTATTTTCAAACGACTTGAGATAACTTAAAATTTTTTACAGTGTATTCTTTAGTGAAGTGTTTCCAATTTTATGCTGTTTTGAGAAATATTCGATCCTCTCAAATGGCCGAGTTATTAACTAAAATCTGAAAAAGGTGAATGAAAAAATTAGCAACTTTAAATTTTGATAGAGAATATCTTAATAACGATAAAAGATATTCCGCAACACTTAGGCTAGTTTTTCTTTGTACTGCATAGTAGTTTCTCAAAAGTAAAAAATCTTTGTAATCGGCCTATAAGTGTAGAAGTACCAGGCCGTGAAAATTGGAACAGCACCAAAGTGGTTAACTTTGACAACCTGCAGCAGCAACTGTGTTGACTAAATACAATATTCTGAAATCCTGACTCCTCCTCTACAAATTTTTGGTACATTCCAAAATGATCAGAACAAAAGTTTAAAAGTTGTGATATTATTACCGTATATTTTCCAATCGGCCCCACTGTGCGTAGCTTTAAGCATTTTTGCAATATTTGACTGGTTACGGCTCGGTACACACTAGCGTTTTGTTGAAGCTCGTTTTTAGAAGCTCTGCTGCCAAAAATAAAAGCTCAACGTCGTGTACTCTTCCTAAGTGTCGCACTAGTGATTTGGAAATCTCTTTGTTGTTTTTGCTGATTTGGCTTCCATCTTGAAACTAATAACGGGTTTTTCAATAACAGCGCTACAAAAGTTTTTTTAAATAAAACAAAACCGGTTATAGATACCAATGCACTTCTTTATTCCTGTGAAAGTACGTTCGATGCCATTATGTATGGAACTCGATTTCTTTTGCATGGCCACCACTAGCACGCTTGCAGAAGTCCAGTCTCTGAACCCAATTTTCGACGGTTTTCAAGCATAAATCGGCCGATACTGCTGCAATTTCACGTTCGATAGTCGTACGAAGTTCATCAATCGTCGCTGGCTTGTTGGCATAGACCATAGACTTGACGTAGCCCCACAGAAAATAATCTAACGGCGTCAAATCGCACGACCGAGGAGGCCAATCGACTGGGCCATTTCACCAAACTTGGTTTCCAAAAAATTGATTGTGGCATTCGCTGTGTGGCTTGTGGCGCCGTCCTGTTGGAACCACATGTCCTCCGAGCCCATATTATCCAATTGGGGCCAAAAATGTTCGGTTATCATTGAACGGTGGCGATTCGCATTCACAGCAATGTGCCGGTCTTGATCATCACGGAAGAACTACGGCCCAATGACGCCGCCGGCCCATAAACCGCACCAAACCGTAATTTTTTCGGGATGCAATGATGACTCATGGATTACGTGTGGATTACTGTCTGATCAATAACGCATATTTTGCTTATAGCCATTCAGCCAGAAATGAGCCTCATCGCTGATTGTTGAGGCCTCTTAAAGTTCGCCTCTTAAAGTTGAGGGCACTGACTCCAAATTTCGGTAGTAAATTTTAATAATTTCCACTCGTTTGTTGGCTCGTATATCTTTCCATGATGAAATGGCAAACCTTACTGAAGAGAAATGTCAAAAGAGCGGGGAAAAATATGGCGTCGTTTGCTGTCCCTATCGATTTACTTTTGTAGCGTCTCTGTTGAAAAACCCTTTACTACGTCTACACTCCAGCTTATATTGTGATATCATATCGCGACATGTCAAACAACTTTGTCACGAAAGTTTAGTTCGATTATCGCTTCAAATCACGATATGGGGAACAGCTGTTATTTTCAAGACGTATATTTTACAGGTGGAAGCTAAAACTGCTCATTTGAACAAGATACCTGTTGTTGTTGCTTACAACTACAACTCCGGCTAAACCTGTAATAAATAAATCTTGTTGAGTTTTGTTCATGTTCATACATGATATGTTTAATGTAGTACAAACCGAGACATGGAGATATCGCGATATGATCGATATTGCGATATGCACCGCATAAATGCAGTATAAATTAATTTGCAAAATTATATGTTAATCAGGGTTTGTTTTTCGTTGGTAATGTGTTCACTGGGTAACGAACGATCGTTTACCCATTACCCACAGGGTATGGGTAAAATAATGGATAGTTACCCACGACCGTGGGGAATTATCCATTGCCTATAGGACATGGGTTAGCGGCCTTTACACATTGTCCACGGCAAAGTGTTACCCAAGGTAACCTATCCCAATTTTTTATCGAAAATATGAAAAAATTCAGAAAAAACGTCTATATCTGGCAAACGGAGCATCCAATCGGAAAAATTATTTTCTATTTTCGTGAATTTCTGAGGCATTCTGATAAAGTGGTCCAATTCGTATGGAATTACAAAAATCGCTAAAAAAAAGAAAATCGCTAATATAAAAAAAAATCAATGAGTGTTCGAAATCACGGGCGATGTGTTAACACCTTTTTGTTACACGGTACCTGTTCGATTTCTATGAACACATTAATAAATGTTACACTGGAAAATAAAAAAAGAATAGTTTTTGTGCTGAAGGCTCTTTTGCTATTGCACTTTCTTTTTTCTTACATCTGCTTTAACATTATATGTAATATTGTTTAAAATAAATAAAACAATATTTAGCTCACTGAAATAATTCTTTTTGTTTTGTCACAAACAGATCGACGACGACCTGCTTGTTTGATTGCTGGCATACAGCTGAATAAAAAGCAATATTTAGCTCACTGAAATAATTGTTTTAGTTTTGTCATAAACAGAGCTGAGACAAAAAGTATTGATTAGTATAGAGAACTTATTGCACTCTTTGCCCGCTCTCATGTAGAGAGTTTGAGTAAAATAGCATAAACGAGATTTATTATCTTTACAGAATATTTCAATATAAATGAACCATTTCGACAATGTTATTACTTAATACAATACAAAAAGCATAAATGTTTCAAAAGGCATCAATGTTTCACATCAAAATTATGAATGAACCAAGTAATGACAGAAAGACTAATACATCTTGAATCATTCGGCAGATGTCGCCAGTGCTTTTGAGTCATCATCATACCATCATACTTATTTTCAGGCAGAGACTATTGTTGTACAACAGCCACGTATGTGATGATAACGATGTGTGGACGTATGTATGTATTTAGTATGGCACAATTTTTTGTATTTAAAGTCGCTAAAACTAACTCTTTGTCAAATAAAAAATCGCTAAAACGTTGACACGTCTATACCTCGGAAATGGAAGTATTAGTTCGGATTGAAGAACTAACTCAGTTCTACGGGTTTCTAAGATGGTTTCATACAGTGATCGCATTCCTGTGGAAGATGTTATTTCATATAAACGCCAAAATCAGAAAATTATGCCATACATCTACTTGTTAAAGCCTCCTTTGGAGGTCAACAATTCGTTTCCGAGATATAGACATATTTTTATTATAGCGGTTTTCCGATTCTGCCGACTTTAAAAAATTCTTCCATTCGAATTGGGCCACACTTTATAAAAATCCCTTAGAATCTCGCCAAATTTGGTTATTTTTTCGATTGGATGCTCCATTTTCGATATATAGAAATTTTTTTAAAATTATTTATATTTTCAATCAAAAGTTACCCACCGCACAGTGGGTCAGATTACAAAAAACGTGGTCATAATATCAAAACTTGTAAACTATTAGTCGGGTCGCTTAATAATGTACTAGAAAGGTGTAAAGGAGGAGTCAGTCATTTAGGATATTGCATTTGTAGACACCCTGTTATTACGCAGAGTTTGATACAGGGTCTCAAAGTGCACCACTCTGGTGCTGTTAATGTTTTAAAGACCTGTAACTTCTACAATACTGAGCGGATTTTTAAAATTTTTTGCTTCAAGAAATCTCCTAAGAGAGACAAATAAAAAATTAGCTGATATGATTGATTTATCTCTGACCATACAAGAGATATTTGCAGTCAATAATAAAAAACGTCAATATTTGTCTGGCCTTTTTTTAGTTTATTTTAATAGTTCGCCTATTTTTAATCAAATCTTAATTTTGAAAACACTGTCGTATTACAAACACTGCAGGAAAGAATAACTTGAAATAGTTTTTGATTTATCTCAATTCGTTTGGAAATGACAGGTTCTCAAAGATAAAAATTTCTTTTAACCTCAAAAAATTCAAAAATTTATTTAAAAAGGTGTCTTCTTAATCATCTCCTTTTTTTCTTCCTCGTCAATGAAATATTCATCATCATCCATGCCTGTTTCTTCGTCATCTGCATCGGAGTCTTCATCGTTTTCGATGTCTGTTTCCTCGTCATCTGCATCGGAGTCCTCATCATCTTCCGCCACAGGAACCAAGAGGGCAACAGCTTCTGGCAGCAAACTCTTCAATTTTGTTGTTATTGATTTTCTTAGAGATGAAATTCTTCCATAGTCTTAACTCTTGAAAACTTTCGAGAAAAACTCAAACGATACCGCTTTATCAACTTAGCATCCTCCGAGAGTTGACCGATGGGTAAAATGGCCGATGAAATAATGTCTGGTCCGTGGATCAGCAATCTATGGACTGATGTTGGCATGTTGTACCAGGGGTATTCCTTGACGTAGTGTCTGGCAGTTGATAAGGCGTAAGCTCGATACTTTTCAACGTCGATTTCACGTCCACTCGAAATCGTCTGCAAAATGATATGGAAACCGTGGATTAGTTCTTCTTAGTTCTTAAACCTTTTGCTTTCGTTAATTTCAAATCTAAGAGAAGTGCTACAGCTTCATTCGCATCATAAAAGGGTGGCAATGATGATGACAGTCGCAAGCCTTCCTTGTATTTTGTTGCCTTGGATGGACTTGACAATGTTACGTCTTTCACAATATTCGCAGCGTCTAAGTGCCCAGAAGTTCGAAGAGTCATTTGCGTAGCGAACGATAATTCGGCAGAACTGAACTTCGTACGTATCTCCTCAGTTCTCCTTCTTTTAGGCCTATCAGATAATGCTTCAAAATTTCCGGCAGGTCGACCTGTTGATTTATTTACAGTTGAACATTTTGCATCAATCGGAAAATTTACTGTTTTATTTAATCAGCTTTCGTTCTTCTTGAAAAAATAATCTTGTCGTCGAGCTGCTTCCTTATATTTGCTTCTAAGCTTTGACAATAAAGTAGAAATGGTACGTTTCATGTCATCGGGGATTGTAATTATATATCCACTCTTTTCTGTCAATGACTTTTCCAAAAGTTCTATGATCACTTGCAAATCGCTTGTAATATATTCTTTTGTTATAAGAAAGATCTCTTTCTTCGAAAGTCCAAATAGTGCAAGAGGTGGATCTGATGCACGTGAAATTTATTTATGTATGTATTTATTTATTTATTAATGCATTCATTTATATATATGTATATATATTAATATTCTTTACCATGCTTCTAGGCATCGATTAATATTAAAATTGTACAATTACTTACCTTCCATAATTGTAAAGAGTTCTAACAACTTCAATCGGTTTATTCTGAATGTTTTCGGAACTTTTATCAGTCTATATCGCACAAAAACTTAAAAAAAAATAATCCACGTGGTTCACTTTGGGTGCGTTCCAAATCAATAAAAACAGATTTGTAAACACAAAAAGCAAAACAAACCTACTGAAAACCTTAACATGTGATAAGGTACACCTCACAACCCAGTTGTATTCAACTTAAACCCAGTTTTATTAAAATTTTATTTAAAACTTTTACAGTTATTTCAATTTCAAGTGGTACACATACATATGTATGTACCATCCGTAGTGAAATGGTTAAAATATGGCTCAAATTTGTAGAAAACATTTAAGTAAACATTTTTGGTTTGTTTATGGTTTCTTTTGAATATATTGGAACAAATCATAAAAACCACCCATAAAACGGGGCGGGGCGGGAATAAAATGTTCTACAAAAATGTTGGCCATTGAATTTTACTATACGTGTCAGAACACACCAAAGCCCACAAATTAACACAAACACCAAAAATCAGGGTTAATTTAGTTATTATTCACATTTTTCAAGAATTTTCGTTTTGCAATTTTGAATTAAAACATGGCTCAAATGTGGAGTAGTGCCAGGTAGCAGAATTTTAAGGTTAAATTACAAAGACTATGCTATATCCCTGAGAAAACAGTGCAAATCAAAGCGGTATATCGTGGAATTCGTAACTTATCTCTATTTTTAAAGAACATTTAAAAAAAATTTCGATAATTTTTCCGTATTAAGTATATGCAATAAATAACATTTATAATTAATTATTTAATAATAATATTAATGTTTTTTAATTAGTACATACTAAACATCTGAAACAAGCTGAGTTGAATCAGTTTCAAATGACTCGTTCCCATTTCAAGTGCTGCCTAACATTCACAACTAATGTTTAAGCAGTTACTGCTGAGGAACGATTTGAACATACAACGTAGAACTTCAATCAAAGCAACAAAAAAAACTACAAAACACGCGGTATACAACGATCAACCACATGCTGCGTTGAGAGAAGTGTAATCGAATCATTCGAGAGCATGCTTGTGTGGCATTGCGCTCTTTCTTTCCTTCATCGTTTCAGCGCCACACTGTCAGTTGGCAGCGAGTGCAGTAGAATATTATCAATGTTATGATAGCTTGTAGCGCTTGTAGATAACATATGTGTATCACAGTAACAAAGCACAAGTAGTAGAATATTGTGGAAAGCAATAGCAACTGTTGTGTTGTTTTAAATTAAGCATTATACAACATTTCTGCTGTTATATACAAACATATGTATATTCTTTGCAAAGTTATTAAGCTATTTTGATGTAGTAAACATAATGGAAAAAAAGATTTCTTTAATGTAGAAGTAATATAAATATTAATTTATTATTTAATGTGGTTAACTACAAACATCTTTAAACTTGAAACATAAAAAAAACTTGGAATACTTCAAAAGAAAAATAGTACCAATAAAAAACTAATCAAAACAATTCACGTAGATCTGGTATTAAATACAAAAATAAATATATAAGTACATATGTATATCACATTTTCAATTCATTTATCCATAAAATAGACTTAAAATATTATAAAAGGAAAGAAAGTTCTATGAAATAGCATATAAACATTTAAAAAAGTATAAAAATTAATACATACACAGGCACATCAATTACTACACAGAGAGCGATGTTTTGCTATCCGCGTTCCTTCAATGTTTCATTGCCACACTGACACAGAAGGCAGCAAGTGCAATAGAATAGTGTTCATGTTATTATAGCTTGTAGCGCGAGGATAGACCATGCATAAACAACATGAGCACTATAACATAGATGTTAGTTTGATACACTTGTGAGTTGATGATTGGCTGTGAATCAACAACTTCGTAACATTCCCTCAAAAACGAGTAATCATTCGTCAATTTTGGGTTGCTTTGGCTGTTGTTATGTTTTAGGGAAGATGTGTAGTAAAAAATGTTTACAAGTACTGTACGTACTATTTTGAAATGTTTTGTTTGTTAAGAAATCAAGCTGACTCGTTCTATGCTTTAGTACATACCCCCTGGAACACGTTCCATTTTAAAAATATTTGTTTCATGTTCACACAACAACAATACTTATCTTCGATGACAAGACTAATTTGTAGCCTTATCGGCTGCATGCACACCTGAAAAATAACGAATGAAATGAACAGCTGCTCGTTTGTACAGTTAACATTGAGTAGTTCCAACATCACTGTAGCCAGCCTGATAGTCCAAAATTATCATGTAGAAAATTTTTTTCTTCCTTTATGACCAGCTTTTTCGAGATCTGACCCACAGTGCAGCGCCGTGGGTAATGTGTGAAGGCCGCTTACCCATTCGCTGTAGATAATGGAATCGTGACGGGTAATTCTCCATTAATGGGTAATGGTAATGGGAATGGGTTGTAAATACGTAATCTGGTATTATAGCTACTACGTCAGTAACAAAATAAATACACACACAGTGAGAGGGAATTGAGAGCTTTTAAAAACGCGCTCATTAAAGAAACGCGAGACGATGAAAGCTAGAATGGCATCCCCTAGTTGATTGTGTATTAGGGGTGGGCTAGTACACGATTTTTCGATATCTCTAATTCTGTGAGGTTGGAAATACAAATCATGCGCAAATGGCTGCGCATTGTGGTTCAAGGTGGTGGTGAAGGAGAAAAATCTACAACAAGCCCCACAACTGTCCCGGACTTGCTTCTAAAGGGTGATATGTATGACCGACCCCATCAACTCTTCCCACCCAAAAATTTATCCAGACGTACCTCCCCTTATCTTCACCCCTAAGGGAGTTCCCATGCAAAAATTATTTATTTTATAAATTTTGCTCCCACCGCTCTAACTGCCCCAAGGGTGCCCTTAGAGGTGTCCAATATTTTTCCAATCCAGATAGATTCTCGGAACATATCCACCCTCTGTCTTTAACCCTAAATAAAGTGGTCCTCATATAATTTATTTTATTTTTTATAAGTTTTTGTGAAATCTACTCCTGCCGCTCCCATGGTGCCTCGTAGAGGGGCACTTTTATTTCCTTCTTTCTTTCTCCCACCATTTGTTCCGAGCATTCTTACCCTCTATCTCTATCCCATAAGGAGGGTTCAATACAAAATCCACTTAAAAACGACCAAAACAATAAAGAATTTGGCCACAGAATATTTTCATTAAAATTTTTCGCCTTTATTGACGATAATAAATTTTCGTTTTTAATGGGCGTAAAACGATATTACTTTTGTTTTAGTTTTATAATTCGATCTTTCAGAAGTTATGTTCTTTAATAATGTTTCGGTTCATGAAAAAGTACTTGAAGATTATATTAATATGAAAATTTACTTTTTGATATAAAAGTACTTTTTCATAGAAATTCATGTAGAACCAAAATTTTAGTAAAGAACGTAACAAGATACATGTTTTAATTCGAAAATATTTATAGTTCGAAAATGTGAATCAAATTAATTTATATTTATCAGGCTGTGGATATTTTTTCCGATTTTCGGCGACGACAATATTTTTTCTTCCTCGTTATGGCACAATACGCTGCTATAGTCCTCTATTAATTGTATGCCTTTTCTCCGGCAGCGTCGTTGACAACATGCAATTTCTAAGGGTTGCCGGTAGTCTTCGTGCTCTTCCCAGGTTTTTGGATCGGTAATAAGGAAAGCTATTGACAATCCGAAGCGTGCGAAAAATTTGGCTGTCTCAGGTGTGATGTAATGGCTCATATCGTTTTGATGCCAAGGTAATTCTTCTCACACCTTCGAAGCCAACATGAACTGAACGAGCACCATCTTGGTTGTCACTGCATGACTGATGGGTCCTGTACCGGAATTCTGTAAATTTTTGGCGATAAAAATCGGTAATTAAATTGACAAAATTGGCAAATTTTGTATTGAAATTTTATGAATTTTGACAATTTAAGGCGGATTTTTATCGTTAAAAAGTTACAGAATTCCGGTGCTGGTGTGCTGAAATAATGATTGGGTATATTTTCACCAAGGCACAACAAAACGATTTCAAGGGAGTCCTTGTAGTCATCTCTGGGTTGTTTTGTTTCAATTGGTTGCGACTCCATCATCTTCTATGCCAAGACTGTATGGTTTGTTTTTAGTATTTTCTCATTGCCCTTTGACACGGGAAAACTTTGCCACTTTTATACCAGTCGTTCTGCCGGTTTTGATTTCGAACATATAGATACGATCTGGTTCCAGTATTTCCTCAAGCAATAGTGACAAACCATGGAATTGGCCAGTGTTTCCTTCGAAACTGCAGCAACTTATTATGTGTACGGACTTGTCGAAAGGACTTCCGATTTATGATATACTTTGTTGCAGCATTCAATATACGAACTGCTGCTACGTCGGATGTTTTACATCTGTCGAAAACAGACACCAGATCCGGAGTAATACATTTGATGCTGCCCTTTTCTCTTTGTTACTCACTTACCCAAAACCATTCCGTCACCGGCGACTTCGTAATCAGTGTCTAATTCACCCGATTAAGTGCATGAAAAATTGGCATCTGAAATTAAACAGTGTACACGTGTAAATTCCGTTTTGAAATATTTTTATGTATAATTGTTTTATGTCTGTAATGTAATAATCATAGAGAAATGACAGAGAGATGCGATTTGACTCAGTAAATTTACGAAGTTTGTTGTGTTGCATATGGACGTTGGTTGTTGGAAAGTATTGCTTTAATAATACCAGATAGAGGCAATGGCTCAAACCAACCAACAAGGAAACAGCAACGGCATTTCGTTTAACAAATCTATAAAAGATAACAAGACAGTCCAATATACGTTTAAATTTCACAGTTTTTCACCAACACGGCATGAAAAAATTTAACTCAACAATTTTTGTAATTCCACCTGGTATAAGTGAATATACATACATCAAATAACTGTTTATCGCAACATCCGCACCACGAAGAGTGTGAAACGAAACGTCAGATGAGAAAGATGGCAGCGCTATATGACATTACGCTATGGTAATAATAATAATATTCACCTGATATTGCAGCTTTGTTTTGAAGTTTTGCGCGTGTTTTCGATCTTATTCTCCTTCCGCTCGCCGTTTCTTGTTTTAGGCGAGATTTTCTTCAACACTCTCGCTTTGCAGTTGCACAAATGCAGTGACTTCCGGATCGGTTATCATTTCGAGTACATTGGCATGTGCGATGATGTCAAAAAGGTCATCCAAGTTCTCGACAAACTCAGCTTTAATTTTTCTTCGTGTTTCGCCGCTTCTCAAACTACACTTTTCAAGGCTGGAAATTCAGCGACCAAAGATTGAAGTTTTGTGTTCACACGGAATCTGGTATTCGTTGGAATAAACGAAATTGCCATCTAGAAAACTAGTGCTCAACATGTATTTTTATAGCATTCGGCAGAGTAAATTAAGAACTGACGAAAGTAAATACTTGGTGACTGACAGACTTATAATTTTTGGAGGCAAGCATTTAATTACTTGGGGACTAACATTGAAAAGTTCTGAATTACAAATCACAGAATATTATTTGGAACTTATAAACAGAGTGGCTCGTAAGTTTGTGAACAATATAATACTGTGGATGACATTGTTGAATGAGAAACAGTGGATGAATGAGCACTTTATACACTTTGTATTTTTCCACTGAAGTACGTACCTGTTACAAATTGTACTCAAAGGGATTCCTGATTAGGTGCCATTCTCGAGTGTGGTATATCTACCTGTTGCAGATTCCTAATATAATACGACCATTTGGGTTCCAATCCTTGTGTTGGAATTTCATGGGGATTCAATCATAAATAGTCTACTGTTTATTACTTAACTTGTTAATTCTAAGAATCAGAAAACATTCATAAATTTCAAATGATTTTTGCGAACAATTGGATCAGTATTGTAAATTGGGGTTTTCCCAAAATCCGTGCCATAAAATGCAATGCAATTTTCCACAGAACAAGGGCGAAGATTTTTACAATTTATTCAATTCAAATAGAAATATTAATAATACTGATGACACTGTGTGACAAATGTTAGGGTCAATGATCGGCGAGGGTTCTGACTACCGGGAAAAGTAATATCGGTCAAAAACAAGTTCAAACAAGTTATAACAAGTCAAAAATAAGTTATACGTGTCACGGCGTTTCGCTGGGTCAAGTCTAGGAATCGAGATATATCGATTTGAAGTTAGTAAGTTTGATGTAGGGGAATTTGGCAGGTTTGGGGCTCTTTTGGTTGACAGAACTCGAGAACGACTAGTCTGATTTTCCTGGAACAAAATTAGAAAAATTAAGAATTACAATTCCTTTACTCTACTGATGTACTGTTTCTCTATATAATCAACAGTTTTCCAGTTATAAATAAATTTGTGAAGAAAAAAATATTTGTTTGCATACAAAATTTTAATTTTTTATTTTTAAAAATCGTGAAAAATTCAAAACAGGAAAAAGTTTCAAGTCTTATTACTTTCACGTAAAGTCACATAACCTTGGAACAAAATGAGACAAATTTAAATGCATTTTGTAAGCTTTTTCCTCAAAAATGTTGGGAGAGAGAAACAAAAGTGGGTCGATGCACCTAGGATGCTCTATGGGAGCGGTAGGCCCCGATTTTATAAATAAATTTGTTTTTGATTCGAGATCAGATTCTCGATTGGCCGTAATCCTCTTTCGGTCTCGAAACGAGAATTGTGTCCGATTTCGAAACTAGAACGGAACTGATTGTAAAATCAAATCGAATCCGATCTTGAAACGAGAAAGGATCCGATGTGTAAAACAAATCGGATCCAGTAATATTATGTTCATTATAAACTGAAAAAAGTATAAAATACAAATGCTATGAAGCATAAAATAAAACTAATATATGGTATTTTAAATTAGTTCAAAACAATCAATTATTTCTTCTTCGTTACTTGAATGGAATCATTGAATGCGGACTCAAGTAGGACCCAAATCGGATCGAATCGAATAATTAAAAGCGAAATCCGACGCGTCGTACTTAGACCGTATCTGAATCGGATCAGCGAAAGCGTAATCCGATGTGTCCGACTCAATCGAAATCGAGTCACTTTTTTTAATTTTTAAATTTTTTTATTTAAATTGAATTTTTTTTATTTTTATTTTTAGGTGGCAATAAGGTCAGCATTAAAAAGAGAACTAATTTAAAAAATTTACGTGCGCGAATTAAAGAGTCGTCTAGGTGCAACACCGGCAGCTGCGAATTTACTTTTCCAATGTTGGTTAGAAAAAAATAGTTACCCAATAAGCACATCGGAACCGAATCGGCGCCGAATTGGATCCGACTTCTCCGATTTGATTTCCACATCGGCTCCGTTCTTGATTAGAGATCGTATACTCGAGCGGCCGTAATTCCTCTTTCTTATCCGATCCCGAACTGAGATCGAATCCGATCTCGAAACTAGAAAGGAACCGATCTCAAAATCATCTCGGATTCGATCTCGAAACGAGAACGGATCCGATGTGTAAATCATCGAATTAAAACTTGTACCGGAAAATCAGAACACAAACAAAATGTATTAAATATAAAAAAGGGGTTCAATCTGAAAATATCGAATGGGCTATATTTTGTACTACTTATACTTATACACTAATATTCGGCCCGTTCTGTGAACATAATCCAAACAAACATAAAACGTTTCAGAATATTTGGGGTTCTGTAAAACAATTCAGAAGAAAACTATCAGTTTTGAATTAGAATGCAAATGCCTTGTGATTTTAAAAACAAACAATTCAGAACAAAAATATTTCATGTTTTAAGAGCATCAAAATTGAAGACTTTTTATTCTGAAAGAATATTCTGATTCAAAATGATTCTGTATGCAGAACAGGACCGATTATATCCGTTATAAAAAAAGTATAAAATACAAATAACATGAAATATAAAATAAAACTAATCTGTGATAGTTTAAATTAATTAAAAACAATAAATTATTTCTTCTTGGTTACTTGAGTGGAATCAGCGAACTCGGACCTGTGCCGGATCCGAACAGGATCAGCGAAATCCGACTTGTAGTCAAACCGTATCCGAATCGGATCAGACCGGAACCGAATCCTAATCGGATCAGCGAAAGCGTTATCCGCTGTGTCGGACTCAAACCGGATCCGAACCCGATTTTCTGCTTATTGGATATGCACATTTTAGAATTAAAATATCTGACTTTCACTAAATTCATCCTTTCTCTGTAGGTGAAATTTCGGGCGAATGAGCAGCCTGATTGGGTATTCGATCAGTGATACATCTCAGGCTTATTATGTGACTCTGCCACTGAAGCTCATCAAGATATCGGGCATATTCTTTTGTCTTTCGAAGGCGGATGAGCCAACATGCACCAACGGCGAATAGGAACCCAAAAAAGAAAATACAGGTTCGACATATTGCATTCTGGGCAGCGTCTGATCCATAACGGACGGCTGCAATCAAATATCCTGGCAGTAGGTTAAATGAGAAATGACATAAACAACCCCTGATTGTTAACGTGTGCCCCACTAACGTTATAAGGACCACGATTTACGGATATGCACTTGGAATGTATTCAATCTATATACACTCAGAGAACTAATTGTTTGAAAAGAGGTTGTAGCAACCGTAAATTCGGCTGTTAACACCGAATTGAGGTTGCCACAACCGACTTGAGGTTGCTACGACCGAATTTAGTCCCAACAACCGAAATTCGGTTGAAATAACCTCGTTTCATAATTGATTCGGTTGTGACAACTGAATCTTCAATTATATTCGTTCAATCAACTAAATTTTCTAAAATTTCGGTTGGAATAACCGAAATTTGTACCAAATTCGGTTGGAATAACCGAAATTTGTACCAAATTCGGTTGGAATAACCGAATTTGGCATCAATTCGGTTGCAGTAACCGAATTTGGTATCAATTCAACAAATATTATATTAAAAGAAGTTAACGAGTCTATAAGTGTTCTCGTCACGGTGTTGTTGGTGGTAAGGTATGTAAAAATATTGTAATTGTGGTTTTTGCGTTAAATCGTCTTATTTTGCAGAGAATGTCCAAACCGATATCAAGAGTTTTGAAGCTTTCCAAGTTCGGTATGCAATAATGCTGCAAAAATCTGTGTAGGAAGTGGATTAGGACCTAAATCAATAGATACAACACGCCAGAATTGGTGCGGTGACCCATGATGGCCGGGACTTCGAAAAAGGTCGGTAGTGACATGAAATAAATGTGTTATTCTAAAGGTAATCCCACATAAATAACTTTATTTTCTCGCTCTCTAATGTCTTTCATGAGAATACTGGATAATAAATCATTAGTTAATAATAAAAAAATTTAAATTTCATTTCTGACACAATCTAAATTCGGTTGTGACACCCTCTAATGAGGTTGCAACAACCTCTAATGAGGTTGTGTCAACCTCTAATGAGGTTGTGACACCCTCTAATGAGGTTGCAACAACCTCTAATGAGGTTGTGTCAACCTCTAATGAGGTTGTGACAACCTCTAATGAGGTTGTGACAACCTCTAATGAGGTTGTGTCAACCTCTACTGAGGTTGTGTCAACCTCTAATGAGGTTGTGTCAACCTCTAATGAGGTTGTGTCAACCTCTAATGAGGTTGTGTCAACCTCTAATGAGGTTGTGTCAACCTCTAATGAGGTTGTGTCAACCTCTAATGAGGTTGTGCCAACCTTTACTGAGGCTGTTTCAACCTCTAATGAGGTTGTGACAACCTCTAATCAGGTTGTGTCAACCTCTACTGAGGTTGTGTCAACCTCTAATGAGGTTGTGACAACCTCTAAGTTCGGTTACGGCTAATTCGGCTATCTCAACCGAATTTTTCTGTGAGTGTAGATCCGGTGCTGATGTCCTCAGATGTTCTCGAAAGTTGTAAGGCTTTCCGCTATCCAGGAAATGCGATGGACAGGACATGGCTGAACGAGGAATAAAACTGCGACATATACAACCGTTGCCATGAAAAAAAACATGAATTTGGTTGCGGATTTATAACAGGTTTTTCAATACAAAAGTTTTTTTAAATAAAACAAAACCGGTTTTAGATACCAATGAAATTCTTTATTCCTGTGAAAGTACGTTCGATGCCATTATGTATGGAACTCGATTTCATTTGCATGGCCACCACGGGCACGCTTGCAGAAGTCCAGACGCTGAACCCAATTTTCGACGGTTTTCAAGCATAAATCGGCCGATACTGCTGCAATTTCACGTTCGATATTCGTACGAAGTTCATTAATCGTCGCTGGCTTGTTGGCATAGACCACAGACTTGACGTAGTCCCACAGGAAATAATCTAACGGCATCAAATCGCACGACCGAGGCGGCCAATCAACTGGGCCATTTCGTGAGATAACACGTTCACCAAACTTGGTTTCCAATAAATTGATTGTGGCATTCGCTGTGTGGCTTGTGGCGCCGTCCTGTTGGAACCACATGTCCTCCAAGTCCATATTATCCAATTGGGGCCAAAAATATTCGGTTATCATTGAATGGTAGCGATTCTCATTCATAGTGATGTGCCGGTCTTGATCATCACGGTAGAAGTACGGCCCAAAGACGCCGCTGGCCCATAAACCGCACCAAACCGTAATTTTTTCGGGATGCAATGATGACTCATGGATTACGTGTGGATTGCTGTCTGACCGATAACGCATATTTTGCTTATTGACGAAGCCATTCAGCCAGAAATGAGACTCATCGCGGAAGATGATTTTCCGATGAAAATCCGAATCATTTTCAGGTTGTTGCTCAGCCCCATTCACGAACATACGACGCTTATGGTGGTCAAGCGGCTTCAGTTCTTGCATCAAGTTGATCTTGTAGGGATGTAGGCCAAGATCTATCCGCAAAATTTGCCACAACGACGTCACAAAGATGCCCAACGCTTGAGAACGACGTGTGAGAGACGCATTTGGGCTTTCTTGAACTGAAGCCTCAGCGGCAGCAATATTCTCGACACTACGGGCACTTCTTTGTCCCACTGGCACGGGAACATTTTGTACTGTGCCTGTGGATTCAAATTTTTCCATTAGACGCTCAATTGTTGATCTGGTAGGACGATTCTGACGACCATAAATTGGTCGTAGCGCTCTTAAAGTTGAGGCCACTGACTCCAAATTTCGGTAGTAAATTTTAATAATTTCGACTCGTTGTTGGCTCGTATATCTTTCCATGATGAAATGGCAAACCTTACTGAAGAGAAATGTCAAAAGAGCGGGGAAAAATATGGCGGCGTTTGCTGTGGCTATCGATTTACTTTTGTAGCATCTCTGTTGGAAAACCCTTTAGTTGGCAAAATACTACAACATCTAGTCTCTCGGTTCAATCCGGTGAGTGAACGTATATCCGCATAAAAGCGAAATATTTTTATATTTCCCTAATTTGTGTGCATGCCCTGACAGAAGAGAAAGATGATGATGCCAAAGACATATTCTACGAACTCCTACAAGAAAAGTATGACCGAGGCTAGGTGATTTTATTGCTAAAGTCGGCAGGGAAAATGTGTTTCATCCAACTATTGACAATTTTAGTCTACTTGCTGACAGTTCCGACAACGGTATGCGACTGATTGACTTTGCTGCGGCAATTATAAAATGACTCTAGCATAAAGACATCCACAAGGCTACTTGGGTATCCCCTGATCAATGAAAGAGGAACAAAATTGATCACGTGGTAATTGATAGAAGTCACTCATCCAGTGTAATGGACGTGCGAGTGATCGAGGAGGTAACATACCTGGAAGCAGTAAAGGTTCGCACAATATTAACAGTGCTATTCTCGACCGAGTGACAAGTGCATTTGTCGTGATAGTAAATACATTAATGACAAGAACTTCAATTTGCCATACTGGGTGTCAAATAAAAGTTTTTTTTTTGTTTTTGTTGATTATTATAGTTGTAACGTTCACAATAGCACACGACGGTAAACATTTTGTTCAAATAATCAGCAAAAAATTTGTAACGGAGCTAGTTTCCACGGGTTTGATCCTATTCACATCGTAAAACACTTTGGCGAATTTTAGAGAAAAAACTTACTATGCAAATTGGACATCGTTTTCTAAACCCCTTGGAAAGTTGGTTATTTGCTTAATGAACGCTCCGTTCGGGAGACATTTCTAATTTGTAATAAGTAGGGATGGGATTTTCACGCTTTTATTCTTGAAATTCTTTTATGCACCGAAAAAGCTAAAATAAAAATTTATTGTAAAAAATGGGTGTTTAACATTTACTACGTACGAGGCTTAAAACCGACAAGAATAATCTGAAATTACAGAAAAAGGACACGAAAAATAATTGGTATTGTCGGTCGGATATATGAGGCTTACAGGGTCTAAAAACGGGTCTATTAATACGCGGCTAAATAGAGACAAGAGTGGATGAAAGGCACTCTTTTCATAAATTTAATGGAGCTCTTATTTTTGTGGTGCGTCATCTCGTGACCCAAATAACCCTAAATTAACACGACATAGGGGGTCTTGAGAATGGGAAACCTCCAAAAACTTAGTGTGGTTGCTCAACTTAAGTGAATGAATAAATCTACTTCAATGCTACAAATTCTGCAGATCTTTAAGAAATTTAAAAAGTTTTCTCTTAAAAACGGCACGAAAAATTTGCTGAGCCTATGAACTTCAAATCTTTATTTTTTTTATGTATTTTTTACATTTGTATTGTAAAACAAACAAGAAATTACAGCAGACAGTTGTCCGAGGCCTTCGGCCACGGACTGTCCCTGCAGGCTGTGGCAGAGACACGGCCATTAAGTTTAACGTAGAATACGGCATCCGATAAGACAGAAAACAAATATAACAATAAATGATAAATAACATAAGCAAATGAATTTATTTATTTGATAGTTACTTTTTTATAATTATATATCCATGTTAAATTCAAATTCACATTTAACATTTTGTTTCACTTAAATACATTAGTAAATATACGAAATTTCAATATTTCATCAATCAAAACAACAGCCGAAGGTTTGTGTCCACACTGAAACAGCAGAATAGTTTGTGTTCACTCTACAAACTCAAGCACTCAAACAAACACCACACATATGTTTGAGTGTATGTGTTTAAACAATTTTCATTTGAGAAATTTAAATATTAGGAAGATATCAACCAATATGAAATGTATATCAAACGAAAGATAACATCTTCATTTACCTACAAAAAAAAATTTTAAAAAAATTCATCTAGCCGTTTCCTCAAATTCAATGAAATAAAGATTACAACAATAAAAACCTGACATGACTCCTCATACCGTAAGGTAAGACGTATTCTACGTCAAAATAGCAAGGATTTATTTTAAATTTTGATAATTTAGCAGGTAATCTATAAATTATGTTTTTTTCAATTAGTTTATATTGCTGTAGGGTATTTATTATCAAATAGATTGAGTTTTTCGTAACATTTATGGCCAGTTTTTAAGTGAGTAGTTAACTATCGGATTACTTAGTCGTAATTGAAAGATAATTAGAAGTTAACTTTCCATTTTGTTTTTCAGTGGCAAGTTAAAGTAACCCGTCGATGTTTAACCACAATTTATCTAAGAAACGAAGATCACCACTAACTGAAAAACTGGCCATTAATCGAAAACTAATCGAGTTATATAAAATTGATATATAAACTATAGGGTATTTTTTTGTCCAGTATATCGTTAGCTAAACGTGCAAAGGTCGTAAGTCCATTTTTTTTTAAATTTTACAGGACAGACAAAACACATTTCAGTTTCTTTCCTTTGAAGAATGCAGTTTAAATGCAGTTACGTGTTTATTGTTCTTGCTCTTTAATTGAAGCAGAGAATATATGAAATAAATAATTTCTCGAGCAACTACAGCAATTTTTGTGGATTTACGACTTTTTCTGTTTTCAATTTTGAATTTTTTTGTGGACTTACGACCTTTTCTGTAATTTATTTTTTTTGGAACTTTTAAAATTGGCAATTTTATGCCGGTTTCTTTTTATTGCTTTTATTAACATGAATAGTATTGGTGATTAAAGACAATGTCAGATAAAAATTTAACCCTCTGAGGCACAATACTGGATATAAACGTACTTACTATTTGGCCAAATTTTTACAAATTCACGCAATAAACTAGAAAGTTTCGCCTATTTTAATGTCATTTATAAACAAGAAAAGTGATATTCAACATTAAGGATAAAAATTTAAGCCTTTAACGCACACCACCGCTTCTTAGCATCCTTTGCTTTTAACTAAATTTTTACAATTCAAAACAAAATGGGAAAAAATCTTCAAAGACTAAAGCCTTTTTGGACTTCAGCTCTTTCTTCGAAACTTGTTTGCAAATTAAAACGACTCGAAGTGTGTGTTTTTTTTTATATTGTTTTAATAAAAAATATTAATACAAATAGTACAATTTGTCATTGTTTTTAAAATAGTAAACAAATAATAACTAACATAAACATTAATTACACAGTCTTATTTCATTGCTGTTTAACAAATTACAAAGTTCAAAAAAGAAAAATTCTACAAATTCAAGATCAGAACACTTATTAAGGAAAATAGAAAGATATAAAATTATTCATGAGGTAAATCGTCATAAAATTTATGGTGACTCTTTTCTAAAGTTGCAAATCTTCGTATTTTCTGTTTGTTATTTTTCTTCTATTCTGGTGAAGTTGTTGCAAGTTGGACCAATCCATTGCCATTTGGGATATATTGGATGCCACGAATATCTGTCACTTTATAATCGCCTTTACCTTGGCCAGGGCGAATATTTTTGTAATATTGAACATCACAAATTTTTTTAAAAAATGAGTGTTCCCAATACATAACGTCGTATGGTTCAGGATTTTGTCGTGCTCCTTTAACTATTTCAATGTACTCACTGGGGACATCTATATTTCTTTTTTTTATGGCACGTTCAATTGTGGAATGAACACTGTCTGCTTCCATATGTGTGTGGCCAATTTCTAGAATCTTTTGCTCAATGACAATATTACGCTTGACAGCTACATTTAGTAAGGCAATACTCATGACACTGTTCCGATTTTGATAATTACAACCATCACTATAAACAATTATTTTAACAGGGTTTTTATTTTCATTAAGAATTTTTTTTTCAATAAAGTAAACCCACATACTAGCGAATTCTTCGGCATTTACACCACCTTCAGCTTCATTCCATATGAAACAATAAGCTTTTTGGGTTTTAAGATTAAAAAATACCAAATTATGAACTTGCAACTTTGCGCGGTAGTATAAACTGCTGACATTAGACTTTGGAGCCATTAAGACTGCTTGAAGATCCATGGTAAATACATGTGTTTCTTCGTTTTTATCTTTTTGCTTCTCTGTTCTAGCCTCTTCTTTTTTCTCTTGGTGGAGTGTGTACTCTTCATAAGACAGGTCACCGACTGAATAACGAGCATATATTTCGCATAGGTATTTTTTAGGCGCGAATAATCCACAATTTCGCTGGTGAAATATTTTATTAAACCCTGTTATTGAAAGTAGCTGTACGTTTTTGTTTTTACACCAGTTATTCACGTAAAAGTCGTAAAGTTCTATTTTTGATCGCCATTCTGGTAAAAGGTATTTTTTTGCGTAACAGCGCGGCAGTAATGTGACTCTATTAAAGGTAGCGCATCAAAAAATGCATGAAGACATTGCTTTTTATCAGTTAGTTTATTTTGAGCAGTAGTTTTTGAAATTGGTTTTGAAACTATGGTCTTCTTGATCCAATTAAGCACTATTTTTTCTCCAATATCCAAAGTATTTAAGAAGAACTTTTTGCGCACTCTAATATTTTTCCATTGAAATCTAAGATTATATTTATATGTTAGGCATCTTTTGGATTTGCTGTAGTCTTTTCTGTTTCGTGGTCTAGTAATTTGATATGCGTCAACCAAGCTATTTACATAAATTTTTTTTTGATTCCATTCCAATTGCCAAAATTCGGAAAATATTTTCTTTCTGTTGTCGTCATTCATCTCTGAACTTTTCATGGCTCCATTTTCTTTGCAACAGCATCTTTCTTTAATTTTCCGGGACTCTTATCTTTTTATAATTCCAGCCAGAACACTCTTTTTGCTTTCCAAAATAACGTTGACCACTTTCTCTGCACTTTTTATTTTTAGACGCAAACCAACCAGAATTTTGCACCTGAACTCTCTTTTTGCGTTCATTCGACCTAGTGGGTAAATTATCTGAATTATCGGAATCGCTGTGAAATCCCTAAGGAACCAGTACCTCGTTTCTGTAGTTCTCGAATCGAAAAAGTTTTCACATGGAACATGTGAATTGAAACAAAAACGCTAGGAATCGGTACAAAAAATCGCTTCTCACATGTGACTGTTTCTACAACGTTTGTTTTGCGAAAACTTTCTGTGACATACTGCTTTTTTCATTCTTATTGGAAAAATGCGAGAAAATCTGTTTCTAAAAAGTAGTGAGTCGAAAAAATTAAAACTTGGAGAAGATAAGAACTATATCTTTTCTGTTATGTATTTCAATTAATTTTTCCAAAATATTACAGCAAAATCAAGAAATCAAAAATAAAATGCAGTTGAATACATGTCTATACTTCTTTTTGTTGTTCTTTTTCGCACTAGTTTATTTTGTTTGTTTATATTTTTTTCTTACTTGACAGCTTTCTTGGAATTTTCCAATCAAAACTTCATCAGTGTTGCCTCTTTTCGCATTGATATATAGAAACACTTTATTCTCACAAATCGAGAAACGATGGAATTTTTTGTTTCATGCTTAATGTGAAAACTTTTTCGATTCGAGAACTACAGAAACGAGGTACAGGCCTATAACTCCATGGTCTGATTGAAATTCATAATCGTCAATGTTACCGCTTTCACATGATAGGGGCACGTTATTGTTATTAGAAGAAGACAATAAAACTCGTAAACTTTAAATAAAATTATTAGTAGAATATGTTATAAGTGCATTACCTTTGCCTTTCGTCAAATTTTGGAAACTAATAATTTTCCACAATTTTTTATTTACCGCATTAAAATAAATTGCAAGGCACACTAAATTGAAAAAATTGCAAACAGTAAGTGATAGTTTTATATTCGTTTGTGTTAAGCCGAATATAACATCCATTAGGTCCCGATTGCATGATTCCAATAAATTAAAAAAGAATTATTTCAAAAAAATGGAGAGGATCTAAGAAACCCCCATACCAACACAACAAGCGTTTTACTTGAGAGATCCCTAGAAAATTAATTAACTAATTCATTTTTATTACGCTCTTTATTGAAAGTATCTAGACCATAGTTGTTGAAGTGCTAAGTAGGCGGACCATTGTACAACCCAATCATGAAGAAGAATATACTTATTGAGGCTAAGAGAAAAATTATTTTCTAGTTTTTAGTGCATTTATAAATAAAACACTGTAACTTAATTTTTTTTAAATTATTTTTTTATTTAATAATAAGAAAATAAAATCGTTTAAATGTACATAATTCAAAATTAAACAGATATGCGACTTAACTGGGATTCGAACCGAAACCTTCCGGCTGTTAGTTGCATGTGCTACCCATCATGCCACCTTTGAATTTTAAACGGCGTGACAATACTTGAGTACAGTAAAATTTGAGTCTGTCTCAGGGAACGCAGAAAATATTGAAACTAACAAATTTTGACAAGTTCACACTTTCATTTATTTTACTTTTTTTTAAACCCGACAACTCCACTGTTCGACTTATGGGGTAAAATTATCGACTGTAACGTTACACTTTTCATTTGTATGGGGAAACGAGTATACTGGACGAAAAGAACGAGGCTTATATTCTTTTCTCGACTGATTTTGAGGCCTTCTACAAAAAAAGTTCTTTGAACCAGCACTTAGTCCTCGCGACCCATTTTTTCTCAGGTGGACCCCATGGGTTCGTTCTTTAAGAAAGTTTAACTTTTTCGTGTTCTAGTATGTTCGCATTTGTATGGGGAAACGCGTATACTGGACGAAAAGAACGGGCCTTATATTCTTTTCTTGACTGATTTTGAGGCCTTCTACAAAAAAAGTTCTTTAAACCAGCACTTAGTCCTCGCGACCCATTTTTTTCTCAGGTGGAACACATAGGTGCGTCCTTTAAGAAAGTTTAACTTTTTCGAGTTCTAGTATTTTACACAAATTTCGTAGCCTTATTTTGAGCCTCTCTCGAAGTCCGGCTATTTTGTCTCATTTTATTATACATATGTCGTCATAAATATATTTTTTAAAATATGCAAAAAAATTTGCAGTTAAAGAAAAATATGCACTCATCATAAAAAAATTAAAAATATGCACTAACAAGTTAGTGTGTGTTATTATACAAACGTCATCATAGATATGTATAGTTTTTGAAATATGCAAAAAAAACATGCAGTTATATGCATTTATCACAAAAAATTCAAAAAATGCACTAACAAGTTAGTGTGATTTTTCAGCAAATAGCGTGATTCGTCAAGATATATACATATGTAGTATATGTACTTATATACTACATTTAGATTTTTGTGAAAGAGTGAGGATTGCATTGAAATCCTACCCCTAGTTATATGAATTTGTTAGGAAATGAATGGGATTGCCAGATTGATAAACTATGAATTTTAGGTTTCATAAAAAAGCTTTTCATAAGGTGTTTTTTAGTTCTGGTAACAATTCCATAATTTTTGAAACAAAACAGCTTTAGGGCGAGTTTCACACTCGTCATTTAAAAGCTCAAATTAAAAGCTCCCAGAAAATTTTCATATTAAATAACATAAATGACTAACATGGGGCATTTAAAGTACATTTAAATGGAGAATTTTCAATAGTGAAACTGGCCATTAGTCTTGTCACACCAGCAGTGCTATTCACTAACTTTTAACACTTTAGCAGGTGTTAACTTTAACCACACATTCTGATGTGTGCACTAACCACAATGTGATTCACTAACTTATTTTCAACCATGGTAAATAGTTTCATAGACAGTCAAAATTTCTCTTCACTCAAATGCCAACAAACAAAACGAGTGAAACCCTAGTACTTCTCTACTCTCTCTCTTACTCTCTTCATTGAATATTTCAATACACAAGTAGCTTTTTGATAGTGTTATTGTATATAACTATACAAATTCCAACCATGTTGAAGTAAAATTACATAAACTATGCAAAAATTATGAAATAATCAAGTTATGACGCGAGAAAGAAATGCGTTTGAGTGAATTGCGTCGACTTTTTTCGTTCTCTTCTACTAGGGTTGCAAAATTGCGGTGGTTTTTTCTTCTCTACTTGTACATCCTTTTCGAATTCGAGAATAGCACTGTAAAACATGCTCGAAAAAGCTAAAATAAAAATTTATTTAAAAAAAATGGGGTTTTAACATTTACTACGTACGAGGTTCAAAACCGACAAGAATAACCTAAAATTCGGATATATGAGGCTCACAGGGTCCAAAGACGGGTGTATTTAGACGCGGCTAAAGATATGCAAGTGTGGATACTGAAATGAAAGGCATTCTTTTCACAAATTTAATGGTGCTCTTATTTTTGTGGTGCGACGTCTGGTGACCCAAATAACCCTAAATTAACACGATGTAGGAGGTCTTGAGAATGGGAAACCTCCAAAAACTTAGTGTGGTTACTCAACTTAAGTGAATGAATAAATCCATAAATAAATCTACTTCAATGTTACAAATTCTGCAGTTCTTAAGAAATTTAAAAATTGCCTCTTAAAAACCGCACGAAAAATTTGCTGAGCCTATGAACTTCGAATCTTTATTACACATAAGGTTTATTCCAAGCAGCTGTTAACTTAGATTTCCCCGGCTATTTGTTACATTTCTATTGAAAAACAAATAAAAATAGCAAGGATTTATTTTAAATTTCGATAATTAAGCAGATAATCTATAAATTAAGTTTTTCTTCGATTAGATTACATATATTGCTGTATGGAAAATGAACAAACAATTACAAAAGTATTTATTATCACATAGGTACATCGACTTTTTCGTTATATTTAATTTTCCGATAACTCGATAATTAATCGAGTTATCTAAAATTGATATATAAACTATAGGCTCGTTTTTTTCGTCCAGTATATACTACACGTGTATATTGGTCGGAAAGAACACATCGTCTTTAAGCAAAATTAATTTGATAGCACTTTTGCCGACTGTAAACTCTAATGGCCAGTTTTTCGGTCAGTGGTTATCTTCGTTTCTTAGTTAAATTCTGGTTAAACATCGAATTGTGTTTTTCAGTCATTGTTTAACTATGATTTAACCCACAAGGTTGGTTGGTTAACTTTTAGTCAACACCATATGATTTTGACAATCAAATTACTGACTGTCAAAATGAGAAATGTTAGATTGTATAAAATATATGCTTCTGTTTTGCGTATTTGTACACACACGTTGAGTCTACAGCGTTAAATGATTGCGCCTTCATAGTTTTTCACACATTTTTGATAAAATAACTTCAACTTTATGCATCTATTTCTTATTTTACATAATTCCATTTTGTTGGTTCCTCTTTGTTGTTTTTTTTTCTGTATTTATCCCAAACTAATTATTTTTTCCAATAAGAAGACAAGGGTTGGCATAATCGTTAACAATATGGCACTTACATTAACTCACCACTGAAAAACAAAATGCAAAGTTATCCTCATATTAACTTTCAATTACGATTAAGTAATCTTATAGTTAACTACCCACTTAAAAACTGGTCATAACAGATGAAAAGTAGAAATGTTGAACATTTACCCGAATGTATTTGTTTCTTTATTTGTCACTTTAGCTGTGTCAGGACTTCTGGTTTAGAGCATACATAGGCGACACTATCGAGTATTAAGCCATGAAAAAGCTTCTCAAAATACCGTTCGAAATCGGTGTAAAAACTGTAGATCCCAATCAGTGAGTATAAAACTAGAAAGCGTACAGCTCACTGGTTGTGAGAAGCTCTCCCTAATTCCTTAATGGAATGAAATGGGAAACCATTTATTTATTTAGATAGAACGTGAGTTAAAACATCAATGAAGGCACATAATAATTTTGTCTAATTTTATTATACAAACGTCATCATAGATATGTATATTTTTTGAAATATGCAAAAAAACATGCAGTTATATGCATTTATCACAAAAAATTAAAAAAATTCACTAACAAGTTAGTGTAATTTTTCAGCAAAGAGCGCTACAAAAGTTTTTTTAAATAAAACAAAACCGGTTTTAGATACCAATGAAATTCTTTATTCCTGTGAAAGTACGTTCGATGCCATTATGTATGGAACTCGATTTCTTTTGCATGGCCACCACGGACACTCTGCAGAAGTCCAGACGCTGAACCCAATTTTCGACGGTTTTCAACCATAAATCGGCCGATACTGCTGCAATTTCACGTTCGATATTCGTATGAAGTTCATCAATCGTCGCTGGCTTGTTGGCATAGACTTGACGTAGCCCCACAGGAAATAATCTAACGGCGTCAAATCGCACGATCGAGGCGACCAATCGACTGGACCATTTCGTCAGATAACACGTTCACCAAACGTGGTTTCCAATAAATTGATTGTGGCATTCGCTGTGTGGCTTGCGGCGCAGTCCTGTTGGAACCACATGTCCTCCAAGTCCATATTATCCAATTGGGGCCAAAAATATTCGGTTATCATTTAATGGTAGCGATTCGCATTCACAGTAATGTGCCGGTCTTGATCATCACGGAAGAAGTACGGCCCAATGACGCCGCCGGCCCATAAACCGCACCAAACCGTAATTTTTTCGGGATGCAATGACGACTCATGGATTGCTGTCTGACCAATAACGCATATTTTATTGTATATAACTATACAAATTCCAACCATGTTGAAGTAAAATTACATAAACTATAAGAAGTATGAAATAAGCAAGATATGACGCGAGAGAGAAATGCGTTTGAGTGAACTCCTAGCACTTTTTGGTTCTCTTTTACCAGAGTTGCCAAGTTGCGGACATCTTCTGGTCGTCTAATTGTAAATCGTCTTTGGAGAAATGTCAAAAGAGCGGGAAAAAATATGGCGTCGTTTGCTGTCCCTATCGATTTACTTTTGTAGCGTCTCTGTTGAAAAACCCTTTATGTAGTATATGTAACTACTTATATATTACATTTAGATTTTAGTGAAAGAACGAGCATTTTCATTGAAATCTCACGTCTAGTAATATGAATTTGTTAGGAAATGAATGGTATTGCCAGATTGCTAAACTATGAATTTTAGTTTTTATGAAAAAGCTCTCCATCAGATGATTTTTAGTTCTGGTAACAATGCCATAATTTTTAAAACAAAAAAGCTTTAGGGTGAAGTTCACACTCGTCATTTAAAAGCTCCCAGAAAATTTTCCTATTAAATGACAAATATGGGGCATTTAAAGTACATTTAAAAGGAGAATTTTCAACAGTGTAACTGGCCATTAGTCTTGTCACACAAGTAGTGCGATTCACTAACTTTGAACACTTTAGCAGGTGTTAACTTTAACCACACATTCTGATGTGTGCACTAACCACAATATGATTCACTAACTTATTTTCAACCATGGTAAATAGTTTTATATTTCTCTGTATTCAAATTGATATTACGTGGCAACTCTGCCAAGCGCAATGTCAAAATAGGAGAAAATAACAAAGAAGAATAAAGAAAAAAACCTTGTGATTTGTAAATTTTAAATAATTTTGTTCAAAGTAAGTAAAACATTATAAATTTGTAATATTTTATTAATTTAGTAAACGGTTATAGATATAAAAGTAGAATGGGTAGTACTTCTGCCAAAAGAAGCCACGCGTCTGCCGAGCAGCTAAGTCAAATGGTTGACTTTATGATAAATAAGCCGGGATTTGCTGGCGGTAAATTTAAAAAGCTCCATGGGAAATTGGAATGCGATATGAAGTGGAGCGAATTTCCGAAATCCTTAATACAACCCTTGTATACAACGATAAACACTTTCCTAAACGGATTGAACCACAACAAAAATGCTGGTGTTAATAAACCACAATTTGTCTTGCTAAAAATAACAGCTGACTGAAATAGCTGACTTTAAACGCCAGCAGATATCGTTTAAAGTATTAGTGAATAGCAAAATGTGGCCGTCGGTGGTGCAATGGGTAGTATGCGCGCCTCTTGTACTTGAGATCCTGGGTTCGATCCCTGCTCTGACCACCTTAAAATTTCTTTCGACGGCGGTCACCTCACATAGTGACGGCGACACTATCGAGTATTTAGCCATGAAAATGCTAAATCAATCAGTGAGTATAAATCTACAAAGCGCACAGCTCACTGGTTGTGGAAGCTCTCCCCGATTCCTTCATGGGATGTAATGGGAAACCATTTATTTTTGAATAGCAGAATCATAGAGTAAATCTTACTAGAGAGAATATTTCACTCATCTGACGTTTCCTTTCAAACTCTTCGTGATGCGGTCGGTGTGATAGAGAGATGCTTAACGAAAAGTGACATACACCAGGTGGAATTACAATAACTTCTGACTTTAATTTTTCATATCGTTTTGATGAAAAACTGTGAAATTTAAATGTGTTTTAAACTTTGTTATTGACTGTTATTGTTAGCATACATTTGTGTTGTATTTAAATTCCGTTGTTGTTATTTTGTTGGTTGTTTTGAACTGTTGCCTCTATCTGGTATTATTCAAGCAATTCCTTTCAACTTCCAACGTTCATATCACACCAGGCTAAATGTCATACATTTGCTGAGAGATATGCGAAGTCTAGTATTGTAATTAGTCTATGAGCAAAATGGTTAATTTTGTGGTTAATATTTTTAAACGAAATAAATGTGGAAATTGAAATGCCAATGACACAAAACCGATGACAAGAAACTTGTGAATGACGGTTGTCATGAATTCGAGAATAGCACTGTAAGTAGAGCAAACATCCTACGAAACCAGACCCAGAGAAAGGTAGACATCGGAAAGCTGCAATTTCCAGAGTTAGCCACAGTTTACCCAAAGTAGCTCTGAACCGCTGTGCGTCGATGAACCCGCATTCATATTTGCACCACCGACGGTCACAAAATAAATATGCTATATGAACAAGTATGATCTGATCATACATAATATCAAACATTTTTTTTTCCCGGTTTGAGGTTTATTATTATTATGTGTTAGTTTTTTTTAACTTCAATTTGTTCAAACTGTATTTTTATGTTAAATGGAAAATTCCGAGCTTGAATGAATTTGAAAAATGTAAATCGCATACTCGTATTAGTTTTTATAATTTCGCCGTACTTTCTTAAAAATGCACAATAAATGGAATCATTGCACCAACGACAATTATGTTGATGCAGCAATAAAAGGAATAGTTGTCTATAAAATCGTGTACACTGAAAGAAAAACGCTTCGTCGCATGGATGAATCATTTTAGTTAATGTTTTTACGTTGCAGCAATGAAAAGCCTCGTATATCCGACAATTTGGTTGTCGCTGCAACGAAAAATCCCAAACATGATTTCTTTGGCAATTTTTCATTTCGATGCTGCAACAACTTATATTGCGTTCCTAACACAATTTTTTAATTTGAATTTTATAGATAAAATAGTTAACAATTAAAAATAAAGTAAGTGCAAGAGATTTAAACTATTGATATTTGGTTTATCCCTTACTTTTTAGTTTATTTTTGTTATTTATTTATTTTGGAGGTTTGGTAAAATGTATGGTTGACGAAATAACTTCGTTACAGCAATGATTTTAATTTCTATGAAGATCAAGAGAGAAAAACAGTCGCAAAACTGAGCGAGCGTAAAAAAGAGACCAGCAAGAGAAAATGGTGAGCATGAGTGGTGGGTCAGTTCATTTGCAACAATCGAACGTGGTACTCCGCCGGAATAATTTAAATACATTTTTGTAGAAACAAACTAATTAGTTATACATACTACTAATAATTCTGTTATTCTGAAAAATAAATTGTGTGAATTTAAGTGTTTGCTGTGATCGTTTGTGTAAATTGAATATCTATAAATCAAATAGATAAAACAAAAACAGAATGCAAGGAGCAACGTAATACTAACAGTGTATTTATGTAGAATTGACAATAAATGATTTCAAACAGTTAAAAACATTCACTGCAGCAGTGGAAAAAATACATTCCAGCAATGCAACAAAATCACTGCAGTAATGAAACAATTTCATTGCAACAATGACTCAAATTCGTTGCATCATTGAAACAAATTCATAGCTGCTATGAAACAAATTCATTGCAGCATTGAAATAAAATCATTGCAACAATGAAATAAATTCATTGCAAGAATGAAACTTATTCATTGCAACAATTAAACAAATTCATTGCAGCTTTCATCACTATGACGAACAATTTGCAGTTGATGAACACATTTTCTTAGCGGGGATGAAACTGTACATTAGCTCACTTTCGATGACAAAAGTAGTGTTCAATTAATGTCTTCAATTATTTAAATTAATGTTTAAACATGGAGTAATGAATTTGAATCAAGAAGTAAAAATCAAATCAAATACATAGAACGATATAATCAACATTAAATTCATAAAAGAAAATCTAAACCAAGATATTTATGACCACATATAAGAAAACAGAAAAATAAATATATGTGGAAGCAAAATAACTAAAAAGAAATTGATTAAAACTCATTGCGTTTTTGATTGATTGTTGGTTATGTGGAAGACCATTGCAAAGACGTGTTGCATTAATATGGAATTGCCATTCAGAAACAAAGCTACAAAATTGTGGTAAAATGATTCTTTTACCTCTCTGACTGATTTAGTAAATTGAAAATTTTCGTGCATGTATTTTTGGTTTTCAGTGAAAATCAGTCTATGCAAAAATATCAGTACTCTTATTAAATGTTGCGGCAAATCATTAATAGAAACAGAAAAACGTAGTGGTCCTAATATCGATCCTTGAGGAATGATACTTGTCAGATTTAAAGGATTAGAAGTTGTGTTTTTTACATAGACTGATTGACTTTGATAAGAGAGGTAAGATCATATCAAATGCGTTGATGTAGACGAGAAGTTAAGAAGACACCTTAGATTTGAACATACATAACAGTTTATGGTTAACAGTGTGAAAAGCTGTCAAAAGCTTTCGCCTAATATTCTCCGAGTTATCTATTAGTGCACAACTGTGATTGGAGCGAAATCTTGATTGACATTAAAATATTTTCATAAATAAAACCACTACTTGGCGATGTAAAATCTTTTCCGAAACACAAAACGTAAAATAGCAATTAGTCAGTACTCCGAATTTGATCTTGGATCTGGAATAATTTTCGCATTCTTCCATTTTTCAGGGAATCAATTTGTCGTGATGATGGTGTTCAATGAATGGGTTATAGAGGTAAAATATGTGGTAAAATTATCTTTTTTATTTTATTATTCAAACTCAAGACCATTTTCTATATCTTTATAAATAGAGATATATTTAGTTGTTTAAAAAAAGAAGATGTTTTACAAATGCATCCTCATGGTTCCTGGCAAACCGTATAGCTATTTCAGATCTCGCAACAGATCTTCATCAGCGGTTTTTTGGAATGCTGCTTTTTAAAAATTCATCAAAATAAATGCAAACGAAAACTCATCTGAATTGAGTATTTTCCAATATGCAAGTGTTGGAAAAATATCGCAAGCAAAACACACAAGAAAAACATTTGCAAACAACTTATTTCCATCTCCAGAAAACCACCGGTCTCCATTAGAAATGTGTTTTTGTTGTCTAAAAGACAACACAATGTTTGTTGTTGTGACGTCGTCGTGGTCATTTGATAATTTACTCTTTGATTGGCATAATACGGGCAGAAATAAAAGGGAATGCGTATTTTCGTTCGATGCAAACATGCATAACTTAACTGTCATTAGTATGAATCAAACACTTTTAAACTTAGTTTGCTGAATGGTCTATAATCTGTATGTTTTCTTTGGTCTCTCATTCTACATCATTTCCCTAGTACCTTTTCGATCAGCTGTGGCATAGAATAACACATACCATAGAAGCTTTTATTCGCTCAATAAATTAAACGTCATAGGTACGATGGAAAGTAAACATTGGATGGTGGAAAATATGGGTTCAATAATACCAGATAGTGGCAATACTATACAGCGATCAACAAAGGAACAACAACCGAATTTCGTGTTTTTGTGACAAACTAGTTGTGTTAAATACAATACAAATGAATACCAACGATAAAAGTCAACAAAAAAGTGCAAAATATATTAAAATTTTTCAGTTCTACACCAAAACGACAGGAAAAAGTTAAGTGAACATATTTTGTAACTGCACCTGGTGTAAGATAATTTTAAATTTAATTGCTCTCATTTCCACAAACCTACGATGAAGAGTGTGAAATGAAACGTCAGATGAGAGAATAAGTTTATCTATGTATGTGTTATTCTATGAGCTGTGGTATAGAAACCCCCTGACGTAAATCATAAGTCTTTTATACATATGTATACAAACTTTATAATATTATTAACTGCGTTATTGGACGAAATGTAAACAACTACCATTATGATGTTTGTTCACAATTTCCATACGTAATTCATTTTAAGTTGATGGTCCTGGCGCACCGCTTTCACAGTCAGAGTCTGTGCCACTTCCTGCCATAATTTGTTATTATACACCCGAAAATTCACAAAATATGAACTTTAAAATGAATTTACAATTTCATTCACTTTAAACGTAAAATATTGAATGTATTGGACAAAATTGTTCCTTCCCGTAGACCAGGTCACATATACATACTTATATACATATGTATATCTAATGTAAAATCATAAGCAACAAACGCAAGATCGCTTTTTGAAAAATATGGAGCGGAAATTTGATCACAAAGTAGAACTTTAAACTTATTACCCACGAAAATCAGGTCTACAAGTGTGAGATTAGTTCTCGTTAAGTGAGTATGAGATACTGTAATAATTGGTATGAGGCCCAGTGATTCCATGCTGTCCTTAAAAACTGAGTCTGCCAAGAGGTTAGAAAGGAAGTCAGCAGCTATTGATATATCCCTGTATGACATTATCAATGATTCGATTTTTATTAAAAATTTTGCATAATCAATAGAGGCCTACACGAATATATGTTTTTTTGTTGTTTGGCTGCAAATATAAAGTGTTTGTCGCTTGAAGCAAATATATTACACTTGTGCCCAAACACATTGTGTTTGCTATTTAATATAACATGTTTGGGATACAATGTTAACATGTGATATAATTTTGTATTTGCGACACAAATGTGGTTTTGTTTGTTGAAAACTGCTGAAAACAAAAAACTGGCAGACACTAAAGAAAACAGGCAGATGATCTTCAATTCGCGAAAACATATACGTGGTTTCTTTCATATGTTGCTGGGGCCGTTATTTTTCAGCGTGTATACGTGAGTGTCTCTTAGTGATTGCGGCACTATCGAGTATTTAGCCATGAAAAAGCGTCTCAAAATACCGTTCGGAATCGGTGTAAAACTGTAGGTCCCAATCACTAAGTGTGAAAACTAGAAAGCGCACATCTCACTGATTGTGAGAAGCTCTCCTCAATCCCTTCATGGGATGTTATTGGACACCATTTTTTTTATACGTACGCGTCCAGCCAACATTTTTTCTACAGAGGATATTATTTGAAGGAATATCTACATTTCGATTCAAAAAAATGCAGTTCATTTAATATATTTAATAATAAATGTAATCTAGTAAAAGTGATGTAAAAATTTAAATTCAAACTAGAGATGGGCACGTGAGTAAGTTTTGGCTCACACTCACGCACGCCAAGGAAAGGAAGGCAGTCACTCAGGCACGATCACGTACGAAGATTTTTTCGGTACTCACGTTCACGCACGCGAGATTCACATGAATCACGCCAATCACGTGACTTGTGGTCATCTCTAACTCAAACCTAACCGCAGCTCAATGAGTAAAAAAAATAGTTAACACAATTTTCAAAATATAAATAAAGACGAATTTAATAAAAATAATAATAATAGTAAGAAGAAACAACGTATAAAGAGAGACATAAACTTAAATTGTCCCATTACTAGGCACAGCTTCAGTAGCTCCAATCTCCAAGTTGTCGTTCTCATTTGAACGAAAATAATTATTTAGTATACGAAACGGATTATCAGTACCCAACCGCTTTAATTAAACAAGTCCCCGATAAGAATAGTCCGAATTCTATACCCTTCGTTTCTTCAGAGCTACTGCTTCTCTAAGAATTTTAAAGTTCCCATTCGTTAGATTTTCATTTATATAATTTATTCGGCCAATAAAAAAAATCACTTCTAATGGGGACCAATGTTTTTTTCTGGAGATGGAAAGAAGTTGTTTGCGACTGTTTTCTTGTGTGTTTTGCTTGCGATATTTTTCGAACACTTGCATAATGGTGAATTCTCAATTCAAATGAAATTTTGTTTGCATTTACTTTGATGAATTTTTCAATAGCATCATTCCAAACAACCTCTGATAAGATCTGTGGCTAGATCTGGAATAGCTATACGGTTTGCCAGGAATAATGAGGATGCATTTGCAAAACATCTTGTTTTTTAAAAAAACTATATCTCTATTTATAGAGATATGAATGGCCTTGAGCTTGACTAATAAAATCAAAAAGCAAAACCATTGATTCTGGACATTCCTTTTCAAATCAAAGTAAATTTAACATTAAATTGTTGTTCTCCTTTTATATTCCATTAACGATTTTAGTATGACATTTTTTATCAAATGGAGTTGTTAATCTAACAATTATTACACCGTTAGGAGAATTTGCTCTACGCCTGTTTTTGCAACCGCGTATTCTGCAAACGGTGAATAAATTGCACCGGCGGAGTGGACATTTTCAGAATATTGCACATTCTATCAAATAAATGGTCAACATTTTCATTCGTTTTAAATGGAATTACATCAATTCGTAAGTCACAAGCAACAACAGAATTAGGGTGTTTCAACGAGTGAACCTTAAGATTCCGAATTTCATTTTTGAATTCTATATTTTCACTCACCACTGTTTCAAATTTTTTAACTTTTTCAGTAACATCATTTAGTTCTACTCTCATATCACAGAATCTCTTGTCGATGTTATTTAAGAGTCTAATCTCCGTTTCCTTAACTACGATAATAGTTTAATCTCCTCTGTTATTCTACTTTCATCTTCTCTTCACATAGTGCAGCAGCGAAACAACACTACCTATCGTGGTTCATCCCTGTGACGAATCATTTTCATTACATTTTATATTCATCTATTCATTTTCTATAGGTGGCAACAGGATTAGAGTTTTTTAAACAGGTAGTTATGGATCTTGCATACAGAGCAGCATATGGAGAATTCATGCACGCTGAAAAATATCTGCCCCAGCAACATATTGCAGGAAACATGTACATGTTTGCAAGCACTGTTTTCATGAATTGAAGGTCTACCGCTTTTTTGCTTCTTTGTTGTCTGTGTTCCTATTTGTTTCTAGCGGTTTCCAACAAACAAGTGACATTTGGGTCACAAAAACATATAATATAGCCTATTAATCATTGTGTCTCAAACACGTTATATTGAATAGCAAACACAATGTGTTTGTGTACAAGTATAGTACATTTGCGACAAACTACAAACACGTTATATTCGCATCCAAATAACAGAAAAACACAAATTTTTCAGCGTGTGGGTATAAGAATCTTAAATTCATGAAGAAGCCATTGCTTTGGAGTCGGAGTTGTAGTCGGACACTTGGATCCAGAGTCTGGGATATTTGTCTGGAATCGTACAAATTTAGGATTTCAAAAGGCAGAATAATATAGAAAAAGTACAATTCGATGACCCAGTTTTTCGGTTAATATACGTTTTTACACAGCATTAGATAAAATCAGTTTGCCTTACACAGGTCTAAATCGATTTGTCTTTGGTTTTTTGGTTTCTCATGCAAAGCAAGCGATACTTAGGGCGGTCATATCTCGCAACAATGCCGATATATTGTTAAACTTGTGGTGTCGTTAAAAATTTTCCCACTCACATCTAAAATATACTTGTGAATTGACAATAATACAATAATACTCGTACCAACAAAAGTCGAACTTCAAACTTTTTTTCAATTCGAGAATAAAAACACACTCTTTTTTAAAACGTTAATTCGTTTTAAATAATTTTGAACAGCGGATCAACTGTTTTTTAATTTAAAAAATTATTTCTTCTAAAACAAAATAAATATTTATGCGTTGTGTTGCCAACAATGACATATTATACGCAGTTCGAAATATTTCGTTGTTAATGACGATGAGACCTTAGAAAATGTTTTGTTTAATATTGGAGTAGGAGTGGAGTCGTGCATTTTCAAAATGCTGGAGTCGGTGTTGCAGATTTTCAAAATGCTGGATTCGGAGTTGGAGTGGGACTCCAATTTTGGCCGGACTCCACAAGCCTTGTAGAAGCGATTTTCTTTGTCAGGCGAACAGCATAACACCTTTCGATTGCGACTTGACAATTGCAGACACAAATTGTACTAACAATTTTCCACAAGAATTGCAGTTGCTCTCACTTGCAACTGTCAAGACCGCCGTAAATTATCCTTGTTTTATTTATTCAAACCAAAACAAATCCTGCTGCCGCCGGAACATTGTGGCTGTGGAAGACATCCTTTCCGCCTCACTGCACCTGCATACATACATACAACATCGGAATATTGTACATTTGCTTGGTTTCATTGCGTAACATTTGTTATTGATATAGAACTAGATATGATATTAAAGGGAACACTGATGGATTTGCACAAAGCGCAAACTTCACTATAACAAACGGAAATGATTCCTAATCTCTACTAGCACTGCACTTAGTTCCGTTGGATGAGACTTTGTCCCGATTGGAATATGTGCCAATGCTCGAGGTACAACAGGATTATAGCCGTTCGTTGTCCTCGTCGCTGCCGTCAGCGTTGCCGTTAAAGGCGACAACCCTGCATGTTGTGCGACCGAACTTTCTATTCTAATGCAATCGTTCAAATTGCGCATGACCGCATCTCTCTCTCGCTGCGAGTGTTTGTGTGTCACTGCTGTCCATGTCTCGCTCTTCTATGTATATATCTCTCAGTAAAAGTCCTGTAAAAGTTAAAAGCTTTTCTGCTCCTGCGGAAAGAGTGTGTGTGTGTGTATGAGTGTGTTTGTTTGCGTGTGTAAGTAGCACATACGCTTACAATTACACTTGCAGGTATACCAGCAGTATATGGGGAAAAAAGCTGCCGAGCAACTTCCGTTCATCATACAAAATGCATGATGAGCCAATGACAATTGAGCCCTTTGTGTGGCAGACACACTTGTCCATTCAGAGGGGGTGGTACGTGTGCCAGGGCACGCCTCTTATAAATTATGGAAACATGTCCTCCCCAAAATAAACTGGAGTTAGTAAAACTCATCATAGAATTCTTTATCACACGGCTGTTGTCTAGTTGTGAAATCTGTTCGGGTCCGTTTAGTTTAAACAATAGCAGATACTTACTTACTTACTTATAACTGACTCGTGAGCCAAACATCCTTGAGATACAATAATTATACCCATAACAGTGCGTGTTATCCGAGCGACAAGCGAGCCAGCCAGATAGCGAGCAGGCCAGGCCACCAACCTGCTTTATAATTTATCAATCTCATTTGTAATTCATAGTTAGTACTCGTTATTTCATTATCAATTGTGATCAATTTCGTAATTAAAGTTTCATATCTGGCGGCGAAAGATTTGGGTTAGATAGATCCGCTCTTGAATCGCATCAGTATTCGCGTCCGATAATTGTGCATTAAAATATTTATATAATTTGTAAGAAGAATAAGAAAAGTGAGTGCCGTGCAACAAAAGAAGCTGATGAAAAGGATATAGAGAAAAGATATAGAAGAAATTGTCCAAAATAAAAATAGAAAAATTCAATATTCAAATAATTACTCACTTGCCAAAGAACCTGGAGTAGTTTGTGGCGTTTGTTCACTTACTCGACTAAGGATACCAATAATATCCTGCTACAGGCAGGATTTGTGTGTGAAATTCGATAAGAAAAGTGCTTCAAAATTTATTCTCCAACGACTTTTGACGCCTCCAGGGCGTTCAAATTGGAGGAAGATTTCGTGGGAGGCTGCATGACCATGTCTATGTACTCATCGACGGACAAAATGAAAATGTCGGCGCCCAGCTGTTTTCCCGGCCGCTACAGTCCAACCTATCGAAGTTCCGAACAAATGCGGCGGTGCATGCCAAATCCTTCGGTAAGTAATCACAATTATTCCCGGTCTCATTACACGTTCCAATCGCAATACCCCTGCATATGTGGAAGTGTCATTGTGGATACGTGTATAAATCAAAGGTCTGCCAAACAAATCGTTCAATTGCCTCATAAATACTTAATACGAGTACAGTACAGGATTTTAGTCACTTGAAATAGAAATCGCATACACGTTCAATTCATTTTTTGGGATTTTGGATTTACCAACAAAAATTAAACCAATTCTAGATAAGACATCTATTCCCACCAACATACCTACCGCCGGCATTGGCATGGGAGACAAGTGGCAGCGGAGATATGTGCCATCGAAGTTAAGTAGCACTGGTGAAGTTCGGGTTCCATTCATAGTTATATTAGAAAGTCATATGCTAAGAAGATGATGTAGATTAGACCATTTCACTCGCATCAGGATTTCGCTTGAGAGTCTCATATCGCTATGTCTTTGAGTCGTGACATCTGAAGCTAAAATGCCAATGCTAAAAGGCAGTATAAATTTCCTTTTAGATTCTTAGTTTAATACGATTTCACAAAAAGGCAATGTATGGTTAATCGACATTGAATTCAACTGTCTCTACGGGATATCGCTCTTTTTTAGGAATATTTTTGGTCTGTTCCCCGATCTCGAATGAAAAGCTAAGCGAACGAAAATCAGTTACTCACCTTTGAATCAAATTGCGTCGTCTCAGACGACATTTTCGTTCGACTGACTCAATATTTGTTCGCAAATGACAGGAAATTCTAAATAGAGGAGCCCAAATTTGTAGTTTTGATCAATTTTAGGTTTTCATTCGACTAGAAATGGCATTGATTGTGGAACCCAAATCAAGTTTCTTTCGACTACAATACAATTGAAAACTTTCGTTCGAGATCGAAGAACACTCTGTTAAAATATAAAAATTGTCACTTCCCCTGCTTTCAGATCTCCTGAAAATGTTCGAAATATCGAGCGAAATATATAGACAATTTGAAAACAATTTAAAACTTCGGGCCCGATTAGTTCATAGAATAACACATACCATAGAAGGTTTTATTCGCTCAATAAATTAAACGTCATAGGTACGATGGAAAGTAAACATTGGATGGCAGAAATATGGGTTTCAATAATACCAGATAGTGGCAATAGTATACAGCGATCAACATAGGAACAACAACCGAATTTCGTGTTTTTGTGACAAACTAGTTGTGTTAAATACAATACAAATGTATACCAACGATAAAAGTCAATAAAAAAGTGCAAAATACATTTACATTTTTCAGTTCTACACCAAAACGACAGGAAAAAGTTAAGTGAACATATTTTGTTACTCCACCTGGTGTAAGATAATTTTAAATTTAATTGCTCTCATTTCCACAAACCTACGATGAGAGTGTGAAATGAAACGTCAGATGAGAGAATAAGTTTATCTAGGTATGTATTAGTCTATGGATTAGTTAGTCCGAAAGAGAAATTTCGAATATCTACATTTGGTTAATATCAAAAATATTTACCTTCTCCAAATTTATATTGATACACGTTTTTGTCAAATTGTATCCCTTTTTTTGGAAGTTGCTGGTGTTAGACGACAAAATCTTTGCCTCTTCTATTGGTTGATTCCGGTCGCTAAAATTCAGCTTCCATATGAACGGTCTTCTAAGCCATAAACCATTGTGTCGCAGGTGCCGGAAATTGCTGTGTTCTATGGGCGGTGTCACGCCTCTTTGTCCAGTGAAGTATTTAGATTGCTTGAAAATATTTGGCCCCTACAACGAGAATCAGAAATAATAAATAAATAAATAAAAAAAATGCTTTCCCATTACATCCCATGAAGGGACAAGGGAGAACTTCTCACAATCACTGAGCTGTGCGCTTCCCCGTTTTCGCTCACTGATTGGGACCTACAGTTTTACACCGATTCCGAACGGTATTTGGAGAAGCTATTTTCATGGCTATATACTCGATAGTGTGGTAGTGTGGATAGGTGGTCAGAGCAGGGTTCGAACCCAGGATCTCATGTACAAGAGCCGCGCACACTAACCATGCACCACCGACGGCCACAAAAAACAAATCAGAAATAATATTGTAATATTTACTGGAAAACCACGATTATATTCAAAATATTTTGAAATTTGTTTACTCAAATATTCGTATTATAGGGTTCTAAATTAATTAAATCCCAACTTGTAAGATAAGATTATGTAATCCTGTCCTTTTAAATTATGTCTTTCGAAACTGGGCCGTCGCGACACATCGCACAGTGGTTCAGAATCCGCCAAAATGCAAACTCTTTTAATATAGTCAAAATTTTTGAGTTCTGTAAAAACCCGATTGTAGGCAAAGAGTCAAGGATTATGGCGATATGTCAACATTCAAAATCACACAGTGAGGTATACGTCAGAAAAATGTTCAAATTGACTACTTTTTGTTTTTTTCGGTTTCCAAGAAAACAAAAATCTTGATTTTTTCCTGATTTTTTTAACATATTTTGACATAATTTTTCATAATGCGCACAAAAAATTAAAATCTTTCTCATATTACTGGTATTCGTTTTTTTCGAATTTTGAAAATCGAAACATTTTTATCTTTTTTTTTTGAATTCCTTGACCTGTATCTCATCCAGTTTTGGAGATAAATAAATAATTGGTTTTCCATTACACCACATGAACGAATTGGGGAGAGCTTTTCACAAAACAGTGAACTGTGCGCTTTCTAGTTGTATACTGACTGATTGTGACCCACAGTTTTTACACCGATTCCGAACGGTATATTGAGAAGCTAAATACTCGATGGTGTCGCCGTCACTATGCCAGCTGACCGTCGACGATAGACATTTAAGAGGCGCGCACACTAACCATTGCAACACCGACGGCCGGTGTCTTTAATATGGCATCAAAGATTTTTTATACCAAATACTGTTCGGTTGTACTAACTATTCAAAATATAACGTTTTTTTTGTGGATCAACATAACTTCTTTGCATTAAAAGTGTTTTATGAATATAATACACAGTTGGAAGGGCTGATATGTTCCCCAATTTTTAAGGGTACCTCAGGGTAACGCGATTAAACACAAAGAAGATAGTGATAATTTAATTGAAAAAAGTCAGATTTTTTTGTGCCTACACGTGAATAACAATTTTGTTCCTACAACTTTAAAAAATATTAGTACGCAGCTGGGAAAGTGATATAATTCTCATTCTCATTTTTGAGTTTTTTATGCCAATCGGAGTTTATTTGACGAAGTTATGGCCAAAACATCTCCTGCAAAACAACATTTACGGCTTTATTCATAAAAAGTTGTAAGAGGTTTGACAGACGTTTGTAGTATGATAAATCGTCTCTCAAACCTCTCATAATTTTTTTATGAATAAGGCCGTTAGTATGTTGAATTGCGTACAGGTGGCGCCAAATTTCATCAAAAGGCAATTATTGGTTTTTATAAAATAAAACAGCCGTGGACCAATTCTATGGTCACTGAGGTGAATTTTATAGGTCTTCATGTATAAACACATTGTACGATATAATGATATCTGCATCTTTTATTTTTGTGCCATTTTAGGAACTTAAGATATTGACTTTAAACTATATAGAAATTCAATCGCCTTGTAGTTCAGTTACCTGAAGTGTAAAACCGTTCGGAAGTGGCAGAGCCGGCTTTGGACTTCACGGATCCCTAGGCAACATCGAATTGACGAGGCTCTAAGCAATATCGTCCCTTCTATTACTTACAACTTTCACGGAAACATCGTTACTCTTATGTGATTCTTCTAATTAGTTGTTTCTCTATTTCTAGCATATTTAATTGTATTCTCCATTTATATTCAGTCATTCTTTCCATTATGTATGAAATACAATGTCATTTAAATACCCATTTCTGGATTGCATATTTCGGGCGGTATTTCGGTCATAACTTGATGAATGTTGGCTTTAAATGCTCCAACGTTAGGGGTTTATTCGCGTAGACACGGTCTTTGGCGTAACCCCATAAAAAAAGTTTAACTGCGCCAAATCTCATAATCTTGGCGGCCAATTGACTTAGCCAGAACGCGAAATGACGCATTCTGGAAACTTCTCACGCAACAAAGCCAAAATCGGTCGTGTTATGTGGCTCGTGGCACCGTCTAGTTGGAGCCACATATCGTCCAACTCATAATCTTCAAATGCAGGCCACAAAAGCTTTAATTGACGGTAACGGTGCTTCAAACATAATTTTCGAAAAATACTGCCTGCTGAAGCCTCCAGACCATAACGCACACCAGTCACTTTTTCGGATGCAATCAATTCTAGATTCACCGAGTCCTATATGTGACAATTTTGCTTGTTGACGTAACCATCGCGTGAGAAATGAGCTTCATCGCTGTAGAAAATTTCACCCCGTAATGCTCGAAAAGTGGCCAACTTTGAATCACTACTTTTGTAGTAAGTTTTAACTATTTTAATGCGTTCTTCGGTTGTCAAACGATCGTTATTCATAAATTGCAAACCTTTCACTTAATAAACTTTCACTTGTAGGTTCAGATGACAGATATAGACCGGCTGGCTGGTCAACACGATAACTGCCGTAAATCTTTTCGATCAAAATGAAATTTTATTAGTGACTATTATTTGTCCAAACTTAGTTTGGGATTGAAAATATACGTTTTTACCAAGCTGCTTCTGGTACCGACGAATTAAGTACAAAATCACATTTCTTCTAAAACTTTTTATTGGTAGAAGTATTAGCTTCAACTCACACATTGCATAATAATCTGTAAATGTCTACTTAACTGGAGAAAATGGGTGAACTTGCCACGCCCATTCTGGTACCTCCCATACAAAAGCTTGGTGGTTCGATCTTAATGAAATTAAGTATAAGGCTTCACGTTATCAAACGCCATTCACCGATTAAGACAAGGGTGATTTTGCCACGCCCATTTTGGTACCTCCTATGCAAAACTTGTTTGGCCGTCTAGTTGTTAAGCACGCGAAGTCCCACAAAACCGAACAAAACTGTACTAGACAATATTTATGTTAAATGCCACTCACTGACCTATAGAAAATGGATAACTCTCGTAATCCACAATCGATATTAATGAAATTTGGTACTAGGAAATATTTTGCTAAAAGCTACTGTTTAATTAATAATTGACTAATGTGCCACGCCCAGTTTCGAAATTACGATATAAAAGTGGAGCGTATTTCCGGTTGGCCGGCTCGATATCTCCAGTAAACCACAACCGATTTTAATACAATTTGATACTGATCGATATTTTAGAAAAAGCTACTGCGTAATAAAAACTTAACAACTTCGCCATGCTCATTTTTGTACCACCCATATAAATATTGGGCGGATTTGCCCTTCCAATGAATTTTAAATAATATTTAGCGCAATGCCAATCAGCTATTGAAAATGGTCGCATTTGCACGCCCATTCGTTTAACGCAAGGGTGAATATAGGCCTTTTTAAACAGAACTCGGACACAATGGATGAGTTAGGGTGAGGGTATGTTTAAGTCGGTTCACCCGACTGAAATTTATGTACTGGTTTTCGACTATTTCACTTAAAATCGCTTAGCTCCGCATACAAAATGATTGAAACATTACGTTAGCGTTAACAAATACCAGATGGCAGAAAGTCAACAGGTTTATCTGGCAAACATTTTTGCCCGTGACTCACTCAGAGGCCAAAAAATTCAACAATTTTTGCCCTTTTAGTGTTCAAAATTCTCAGAAAATAAAACAAGGCCTTTATGTAGGATTACAGTTTTTACACAAGCGAATACAAAGGGGCAATAGGTATACAATTTTTTTTGAAGATTTTCGCAGAAACTATGTCGCATTCGTACAACCAGCCTACTTAGTCTGATTTCAAACTGGACAGCTAACAACGGACTATCACTTAACCCACTTAAAACCGAGCTTATCTTGTTCTCTCGGAAATATAAAATACCCACATTTGAACTGCCGTCAGTTAATGGGATGCAATTACTGTTGACTGAAAAGGTCAAGAATCTGGGAATAATTCTCGACAGAAACTGTCTGGGAAACCGAATGTGGAGGAGAGGGTGAAAAAGGCGTCTGTTGCTCTTTATTGCTCTAAAGTGGCGATAGGAAAGCGCTGGGAACTGTCTCCTAACATCACCATGTGGATTTATACGGCAATAGTCAGACCAATACTTCTCTATTGCACCGTAGTTTGGTGGAGGTCCCTCCAAAAGAAATATATTCTGAGTTCCTTGATGAAAATTCAAAGATCAGCACTGATTAGCGTTAGTGGGGCAATGGGCACGTCAGGTACTGCACTTAGTGCTATCCTGAATATCTGTACTCCTGATATCATGGCCGAATCGGCAGCCGCTATATCCCTGGTGAGAATCAGATATTATGGCGTTTTGATATCGGGGCATTCGGACACGCTGAATTCCTACACCGGATCAACTCTATTCCAGTAAAAACGTACTACTGTATTCCCTACCTTCTACCAGCGACAAATGTAAGGACTTCTATTCCGAACAGGAATACCTGGGAAAGTCACTGCAAGGGGATACCAGTAGTATCCGATTTTTCACGGATGGATCAAAGTTGGACGAGCAAGTAGGCTATGGGGTCCATTCACCGGACCTAAATGTAAATATCTCCTTCAAGCTGCCTGATCACTGTAGTGTATTTCAGGCGGAAATTACCGCCATACTGCAGGTTGCTGAACTACTGAAATGTAGTGTCACAACCCTCCGCAAAATATGTATCTACACAGACAGCCAGGCTGCCATAAAATCCCTGGAAGCCATGTTTGCTACGTCCCTGACGGTGTAATAATGCCACTCATTCCTTAGGGTGATGGCAGAGTACTTCGAAATCACGGCTCATCTGGGTACCGGGACACAGCGACATTCCAGGCAATTACGTAGGCAATTGCGTTAGCTAGACAGGGTACTACAACACAGGTTCTTCCAGCAAAAAAAGGTGTTAGTTTGCCAATCTCTACCTGCCGTTTGCAGATCAGGCAGTGGGCCGATAATATGTTCAAGGAGAAGTAGAGACTTACTTCAACTTGCAAACAAGCCAGGGTCCTCTGGCCACAGGTGGACAGGAAGAGGACTAGGCAACTACTTAACTTGTCGAGAGGCAGGTTATCCACAATGATAGGAACACTTACGGGACATTGTCTTGTAGGAAAACACGCCCTAAGATTGGGACATAGAAACTCCACTCTCTGTAGATGCTGCATGGAAGAGGACGAGGAAACGACGAAACACCTTCTCTTGGATTGCCCTGCTCTAGCAGGACTGAGAAATAGGATATTCGGAACACATTTAGTTAGCACCGTTGCCCTACATGATATTCCTGTAGGTCTTATAGACAAATTCATTGGAAGGGCAAATTAGCTGGACGACTAGTCAATAGTTGCTATACAGGGAACTGCAGGTATCACAATGGGCTTCTTTAGCCTAAATGTGCCAGACAGTGTGCTGTCTTGCAGACTTTTCCACCAACCAACCAACCAGGTCGCAATAAATTAAGTTGTAAATGTCATTTTCAAATGTAAAATATTAAATTTTTAGGTGTCCTTGGTTTATTGCAGAGTTTGTGAAAACACATCGATTTGAAAGTTGGAATATTTTTGTAAAAAGGTAGATGTGCGCTTTCTATTTAAAGACTCACTGATTGGTAACTACCTACACCGATTCTAAACGTTTTCCGAAGCCTTTTCATAGATATTTACTCGAAACTGACACCATCATTAGGCGAGATGGGCGCCGCCGGATGAAACAAAAGAATTGAACTTACATTAGCACTCGTAAACCATTTCACCACCGACGGCCAATAATTTGTATTTGTGTGAAAAAACCTCCAGTGCTTAAGAATTGCGCTATTTATAATTTTATTGAGGCTTTTTGCATTCCGGATAAAAACTGCTTCATGCAATTGGTGTGACGTACCCACGATTGTTAGGACGCCTGTGTGTCACCAACTCGTAGGATCGAACTTACGAAAGTCCGATCGAACTTACGAAAAATAAATCGATAATTTTTTTTTTTATCTAAACGGGCCCTTTAGCCTTCAGGGCTCTAGGCAATTGCCTTTGTTGCCTTTCTGTAAGTCCGGTCGTGGGTGCTGATATCAGTTAGTTTAGGTCAAAGAATGTTTTTGTGGAGAAAAGGACAAGCTTTCCTCTAATGTCTTTTGGATGAAGTTCATTTATAATTAATAATTACGTCTATTCACGTGCATCTTCATAATTGATACCATTAAGCACAACAAAAACATTTTAAATACTTTTGAATTATTTGTACGGTTGGTGTTGGAGTTCAAAATTGTACAATTGTGGAGTTGGAGTCGGAGTCGGAGTTTTCTTCATTTCACAACAACTTCATTCCAGTGATAAGAGTTATGCCATGATTTTCGACTTTTTCTACAATACAACTACATTTACAATTGCGTATCCCATAGAGTAAATCATAGTAGGGAGAATATTTGGCTCAACTGACGTTTCCTTTCACACTCTTCTTGACGCGGTCGGTGTGATAGAGAGATGTTTGACGAAAAGTGACATACACCAGTTGGAATTACAATAACTTCTGACTTTAATTTTTCATGTCGTTTTGGTTCAAAACTGTGAAATTTAAATGTGTTTTAAACTTTTTTATTGACTGATATTGTTAGCATACATTTGTGTTGTATTTAACACAATAATTTTAACGCACGAGACGAAATACCGTTGTTGTTATTTTGTTCTTTGTTTTGAACCATTTCCTCTATCTGGTATTAGTAAAGCAATTCTTTTCAACATCGAACGTAAATATCACACCAGGCCAAATGTCATAAATTTGTTAGTCTATGGCGTATCACCATGTTGGGTGTATAAGTATAACAACAATAATAAACATTTTCTCATATCGTTACCTTAATTCTAAACATAGAGAAATAATGGAACCTAGAGGTGCCATCTTCTCGTCTAACGTTTCATTTCACACCCTTCTTCAATTGGCTTACACCAAGTGAAGTTACATACATGAACTATTGACTTAAATTGTTCATGTCTTTTTTGGTTAAGAACTGTGAAATTTAAACGTATTTTGGACTCCTTTGTTAAAATTTATTGTTTGTGATGTATTTACACAAAAATTGTAATGCATAAAACGAAATGCCGTTGCTGTTTTTTTGATTGGTTTGAACTATTGCCTCTATCTGGTATTATTAAAGCAATATTTTTCCACATGCAACGTCCATATGCAACCACACCAAATATCGTAAGTTTACTGAAAGAATTTGCTACTCTAGGGTTAGGATTACTCTATGATTCAAAAACAGCGTAATTGGCATATGGAGTAAAAAAAAAAACATGAGGGGTGAAAACTTAATAAACATTTTACATTTTACAAAGTTTAAAAATGTTTCAATGGAGTTTGAATTAAAAGCGGAGACAATTTTTGTGTTGAGTCTCCTTTTTTAATATTTCCAATTTTGTATTCCAGCGTTTTCTATCGGAATATATAAAAACCGATATGTCGAAAAAACTGTCAGTTACGCCCTTTTGAAATTAAGGTAACGATATAACGATTAAAATTCAAATATTTAATAAAATCATCTGAAAAAGTGTAATGTTAACATGTTGGTTTAGTTCGTGTATCGGGAAATTTGTTTCCTCTGTGCCAATTGTGATGCGGGTCCACGGTAATTTCGTTTCATTACCGGAAAATACGTGTTTTAGAAAATAATCTTAATAATATAAAAAAAAAAAACTTTAGACTCTATATATTCGAAGTCGTCACATACGACTACAGTGTCGTACAATTTGGAAACGAGAAATAGCATTAGCATCTCAGCACCAGAATTCTGTAATATTTTAACGATCAAAATCTGTAGTTACATTGTCAAAATTCATTAAATTTCTAAACAAAATTTCCGAATTTTGACAATTAAACTACCGATTTGTATCGTTAAAAAGTTACAGCATTCCGTTGCAAAAGACGGATTGCATAGAATTGCTTTCATCTTTTTACTTGATACCGCCTCTGAACTATCGTATTGAATTTAGATGAGTATTTTAGTTCTCGGTGTTCAATTAATAGAAACAAAGTAAAATTTGGTTGAGCTAGTGGAATACATTTGTAGCACTGTTTCAAAAGCTCCAGAGATTTCAATATTTCTTCAAACTTGTCTTTAGTGACAAACATTAGAAATGCATCTCCACTGCATGTTATTATTTTCCCCATGTCGTTTTCATAGATTAATTAGATTAGATATCGGATGCACCAACTCCCTTTTAATTGTTTCACTGAAGAGAATCGAACGTTTAGAATTTGCAAAATTTAAATTTAAGACAAGAATTCTGTCGCTGAGGTTTGATTAACGCTGCGGAAATTATTACTGAGGATGTAAATATCTAAATATATGAATGCACAAAATTAAAAATGGAGAATTTTGTTCGATGTTGCAGCAAAACAGCTGACAGACGTTCGATTCCCCTTGGAAGAAGAATAAAGTGAAACGTCAGTTGAGAGAGTTGGGGCATCTCGTATATGTTAATATATGGTCGTTTTCATTTAAAACAAATTTGAACAAATGAACTACACTAAAATCTTCATATCCCAAGCCTCAAAGAATTCGTGTATGTACTTGAGAATGGCAGTTTGCAATCAGTGAATTGTTATTTTACTAGACTAAGAATATCCTCCTCATTTGTTTGAAAACAAATGCGGAATTAAAGAATTTGTTTTAAATTTATTCGTCTTCTGGAATTTGATACAGGATCACAAATTTACTACAAGCGGCCTCCAGTTTCAGGTGCATATCGAAAGTACTGCCGAAAGTTATCGTTGGTAAAATGTGGTTAGTACACATGGGTAACAATTGTCTTGGTGTTGCTAATTAAATGTACATGAAAGGGATACACTTGACACTGTTTAAATTTGACTTCCTTAGCATTTTTTTTTACCGGGATGGCATTGTAGATATTTACCCCCAACAAATGATTTTTGGGGCTAATAACAATTTCTTTCTCAGGCCAAGAGGTATGCAATTCTTTTAGCTAATGCCCGAAGACGTTACCACAGTGCAAGCTGATACTTTTAGCAGGAATTCACTGACTGACACATAATTCACAGTGATTTAAAGAAAAAGCCACGAGATACTTTATGCTGTGAGTAATTTCCCATATGGAACCTTCTTAAATTTTAAATTAATTTAAAAAAAAATGGCGCCAAAAAATTTCACAACCACTGTAATTAAAGAAGATGTGTAAGATACGACGGGTTCATATTTCTAACTGAAGAGTATTGGTCAATAACACTGTGCAACACCAATTTTTGGGTTGGACGGTTTCTGCGCCAAATGATTACACTATGTGAATATAGTCAAACCACAACAATTTAGACCGCTGTGTAGCTACACTTTTTTTTATGGGCGTGGTAAAAACACAAATTATTGTGAGTATTTGAGAAGTTTGTTTTCGCAGAAAGAGACACACATATTTTCGCGCATCGTCCGACTTTGAAGATGGTTTGTATCTTTCACTGTTTGCTGAGATCTTTGCCACTGCATAGCGACACTGCTGTTGCTGCTGATCTCTATTAGGGCCAGTGTGCAAACGTCTTGATTTGGGCCAGTGTGGAATGTAAAAGCTGTCTGTTTTTAAGATTTTCAATTAACTAATCTTTTCATCTGCAGTATGTCAATATAACATTAGAATGTCTACAAACAGTTTGTGGTGTACAATGTAGCTTGATTGTCCAGCAGTTGGAAAAATATGCAGTCGCTACCACATACCAAATCAACACGAATGTGTGATGCAACAATCGGGAAAAAATGCCATTACTATCCGATCTCACCACCAACGAATAAGTCACTTTCGAATTCTCGAGAACAATCGATAACAGATGGCGTTACTACGGGATGGTTCCTGAAACAAGAAGCTAAACACTGGTACAATTAACCGACTGGAGTGAATCTTGAGTTGGCTTGATTTCAAGCGCATAAGAGTATACATCGTCGAGTATAATACAGTTGTTGTCTCGATTGTTCTCGAGAACAATCGATAACAGATGGCGTTACTACGGGATGGTTCCTGAAACAAGAAGCTAAACACTGGTACAATTAACCGACTGGAGTGAATCTTGAGTTGGCTTGGTTTCAAGCGCATAAGAGTATACATCGTCGAGTATAATACAGTTGTTGTCTCGATTGTTCTCGAGAACAATCGATAACAGATGGCGTTACTACGGGATGGTTCCTGAAACAAGAAGCTAAACACTGGTACAATTAACCGACTGGAGTGAATCTTGAGTTGGCTTGATTTCAAGCGCATAAGAGTATACATCGTCGAGTATAATACAGTTGTTGTCTCGATTGTTCTCGAGAACAATCGATAACAGATGGCGTTACTACGGGATGGTTCCTGAAACAAGAAGCTAAACACTGGTACAATTAACCGACTGGAGTGAATCTTGAGTTGGCTTGATTTCAAGCGCATAAGAGTATACATCGTCGAGTATAATACAGTTGTTGGGACAATTAATAATCATTATTGCGTAAAGACTTAATTGTGAATGTTAGGTCATTGTAAATAAAACTCCCTGATGTACTTTTTATTTAGTTAATTTAAAACCAACCTCGTTTTATTAAAGGGAAATTAAACAGCTCTAAAAAGGATAATTACTCAACTCGTACCAATATTCTTCTACTGGATATCGACTGTTGTAGACTTGGATCAATAAATCTAAAAATCGGTATTTTTGGGAATCTCGTAATGAAATATTAAATTCCTTCTAAATTTTCGTTTAGGAAATTTTACTATTTCTGTCGTAAGCAACATATTTTTCATATTTATAATATAGGCGACCCGACCCGATTTTGTATTTATCAAACGTCACAATCAACATGTTAAATGAAACTGACCACAGGCAGTTTTGCTTCATTTTGTTTTTTTGCAACAGAAGATTCGCTCGTTCTCCGCTCGCTACCAAAATATGTTCGGCTCGAGCGCAATGAAGTATAAATATTTATTAAATATATTTAGGGTTGAAAAAATCATTGTAAAAAATGGTTTTTACGAGTTCGAATCTTTTTAACCCGGATTTCGAATTTTAAAACGAGCGGGTTATTGAAGATTCGGATCGCAAGTAGAGTTTTCCCAACACTTTGAAGCTAGAGGTTAGATATCGTAACCTTTTGTCAAATACAAGTCCGTAACCAAATTATTGATTGTTCCAAGACAACTGCATAGAATAACACATACCATAGAAGCTTTTATTCGCTCAATAAATTAAACGTCATAGGTACGATGGAAAGTAAACATTGGATGGTGGAAAATATGGGTTCAATAATACCAGATAGTGGCAATAGTATATAGCGGTCAACAAAGGATCAACAACCGAATTTCGTGTTTTTGTGACAAACTAGTTGTGTTAAATACAATACAATACAAATGTATACCAACGATAAAAGTCAATAAAAAAGTGCAAAATACATTTAAATTTTTCAGTTCTACACCAAAACGACAGGAAAAAGTTAAGTGAACATATTTTGTAACTCCACCTGGTGTAAGTTAATTTTAAATTTAATTGCTCTCATTTCCACAAACCTACGATGAAGAGTGTGGAATGAAACGTCAGATGAGAGAATAAGTTTATCTATGTATGTGTTATTCTATAGTCAACTGTATTAGATACTCTATGGTATTAGATGTCTCAGCTCGTTCTCCTAGTACATACACGAATGAGTCTTTCAAAAAGTTTTACTAGAAGAGTCAGGAAATAGGATCAAGATTGTCTATGGTATTATTTCGAGGTTTTTCCTAATTGGGATACCTTTTGAAACCTTGCATTTAATTGGAAAGTATGAACTATTGAATCAGTTGTTATATAAAATACAAAAAAGGTTCGAGTATTGAGTTCGATATATTTGGGGAGAGTTTTTGATTATATTTTATGCAAACTATATTGTATTACAATGTAAGTTGTCTTTGATCCGAGGTATTTTTAAAGTTGTAATTCCTTTTGAGCTAATAGATCATGTTTTTTTGTGGTTAATGAAGCAAATGTAAATGTCGCGGCTGGAATTCGAACTCACATTTGTTTGCGATCATTTCGTTGCTCGTGAAGCATCATCTTCAGCAGCATCTAGCCCGTTAAGCCACCGCAGTGCAGTGTCTATTAGAGATCTGCATGAGTATAAATTTTCACATATTCAAATACATTCATGTTTTTTGAATGTGTTAATGTTCTCATTCTAGCGATTAGAGACGATACATACAACCATTCTTCTCAGCGTGTTGCATTGGGTACGAAACACAATGAAACCGAGCATAGAGAGTTGTTGTATGAAAGAGTATTAACTACATTGAGTAAAAGGTCTTTAGAGACAAGCAGAACTATTCGAATAATGAGATGTATTCGTGAGACATATTAAAAAAAAAAGCGTAACTAAAGCAAATGCTGTTTTGGATGATGTGAAGGTCTAATTTCTTTGGAATAACGAATATGATTAAAATTAAGCCAATTTTTGGAAATGTAGCACTTATTACGCACTAGGTTTGATGTCGAAGTCGAATGTTTCAAAATTTGTTTGCAGTTATTGCAACTGACATATTTAATTTCTTTAAAAAAAAAATTACCAAATTTTGCTGCGACTTTATTTCTCCTTCTAAGCGAGTTCACCCCTTGAAATTCGCGAAACAATACTATTTTCTTCACCCACAGCGGCCGATTGAGTTGAGGACTACATATTTCTAATGTTTAATAAATTAATATTAAAATAATTTCCTTCATCAATTTCCATTTTCTAATATATATTTTTGCAGTTAAACTCATAAAAAACGAATATTAATTTCTTTAGTCTTCACACAACGTTGCTGATCTTTTCATTGACAAGAAAGAAAATGAGACCCATAACCACTCTAATTCACCATGTTTTCATTCGAATAGTTCTTATGTATTCGAATGATTTTTACATTCACGAACATTTATTGAGTGAGATGTTGTGTTGTCGTAACAGAATTGGGACGAACAGAGTAGTTAACAGAGCAGAGATTCATACAACATTCATTCCAAGAGCACACAGGGACGTATCACATCATTTCGTTGTTTACACTTTTCAGACCCTTGGTATTGGTACAGTGAGATAATGAATGTATTCTAAAAGAGAGTGCATTCATGCAGGATACTAGTGTCTATTCACACTTGTCACTAACCGATGACTTTTATCGTGGAGAGTGCTTGTTTGGCTTCTATGATAGTTTTTACACGCACTGGTGCCGATGTTTTAAAGTTCTAAAGTGTGGCCCCACCATATGATTTCTCAATTTAATCTGACTTTGAGCCAAGTCATTTTTCATTATTTATTATGTCGGAGTGATAATATATCGTACATTCCTGAAGAGATACAGCGTGTTTTTCATGCTAAAGGCAATGTTTTTTTACCGCCGCCATTTCTGTTTGGTTGACATTTGTCAGTTTGAATTTGACAGTTGTGCAGAGCAGTCGATCGCAATTTATTATGGAGCATCTAATGCACCAACAACGAAGTTATTAAAATATTTTATCTAAATAATCGTTCAATTGTAAAAACACGACGAATTTTGCGAGATTTTTTTGGTTTAAATAATGTGGCGAGCAAGCCAGCTATTCAGTGTACTATGAAGAGTTTTGAAACTTTGTATACAGTGGGAGATAAAGTGAAGTCTGACCGAACTCGTATAAGATGCTAAAGAACAACTTTATTGTAGAAGTGGGAGCAATAACACTCGAAATATGCCAAAGTGGTTAAAAGAGCACATATTTTCGCAGCGACCAGAAGCGGTTATTTAGCCGATATTATATTTCATAAATAATTGTTATAAACCAAACTTTCATGCAATAAAATATTATTACAAAATATTGTACAGTTTAAGTTTTATTAAAAAAAAAACATTGGCCTGGAATTTAAAAAACACCCGTAAAAGATTTTCGTTACTTTGAAAATTTAATGCTGAAAAATAAGAACTAAACTCGTAAAAATTCTGTTGAACTGTTCTGTTCTGTTGTTGATGTATCGTTGATATTGTATCGTAAATAATTGAATCTACATTTGGAATGTCTCTACGAGATACAGTACTATTGTATATATTAGAAATGTAACCCTAAAGCTTATCCAAAACTATAACATCTTAATCAATAGTTCCGATCTCTCGCTGTTAAAGAATTTACCATTGTAGCTTTCTGAGAAATACAGGGAGCCTTTAACAATGGAAATCCAGTCGCAAGAACTGCGACAATTACAGGTCTGGAGATTGGCAGCAATATCAGGTTGTGTGTCCATAACCTTCTTACAAAGAGACGCATTTTGTTTAGTTTAGGGTCAACGGAATTGAATTGTCAGCAGAAGAACGCCTCTAGGCGGCGTTATGTCACCTCTCAATGAACAGTATTCTGCCTTTTCAGAAGAAGATGGGTGTTAAAGCAGTAGTTGCCTATGCAGATGGCATGGAAATAGCGGTTACAGAGAAGTTTCCAAGTACTTTTAGGGACATTCTGAAACAGGCCCTTCATATCGTATCACCGGAAGATGCGTTTCGGAGTGAACCCAAACCTTGGAGTGAACTCAATCAAGACGCAACTGGTTCTTTACCAACTTTTGTAAGTGTACCCGTATGTGGCATTAAAATTCCCTTTTCTGAAAACGCAAAATACTTAGGTATTTTCCTCGGCCGGAAGTTAAACTTCGAACCCAACATTCTGGAAAGAGCCAAGAACGGCTATACGGCAGTAGTTAGACCTATAATGTTGAATATCGTATGGACGGATCTACCGAACTCCACCTACTGCACGATCGATACTGGATAAAATTCTGCGAATGACTGGTATGTGTGTCACTTGTGCGTAGGTAATGACACCTACTGATGCATTAAATGTCATGCTAAATTTAATACCACTGGGCATTGACGCTAGGAATCATGCCACAGCTACTGCTGTGAAATTTAGGGTACTGCCAGTTTGGTCAGAAAATGACTTCGGATACAGTGTCATCAATCTCAACACAATGCCTGACCTTCCAGGTATTGTCGATTACACTTTGGCCGAACAACACTTTGACAAGAAATACAACACTCTTATACCTTTTAGATCAGAATGGAATGGTATCATCCCTGGACATAGGAGATTTGTGAACTTAAAAACGTTAAACTTGACGATAAACTAAGCGTTGGTGCTTTTGCTAAGTACCTAGTGCTATTCATAGCGAAAAGACTGTCTGATCACTGTAGTGTCTACCAGGCAAAAATCTTAGCTGTTGGGGAAGTAGTGCAACGGCTGAGAAGTAATGCTCTGACTAAAATCGGAATCAATATTTTCTCTGGTAGACAAGCTGCCCTTTAGGCTTTAGAAACTCTATTCCTGAATTCGACAACTGCCCTCGATTGTCGCAGATCTCTTAATGAGATGGCCGACGAGTTTAATATTCATCGTATTTGGGTGCCAGGGACATGCCAGCGAACTACAAAGCAGATGAACTCGCTAGATTGGAGAGTATCCTACGTGCCCCAGTTGAACGAGAACATGTGGTAATCCCTCTAGCAACCTGCAAGCTCTTTTTGAGGAATTGTGCCCTAAAGACCCGTATTCAGTTCTTGCAAAAGTTTCGTTAGAAATTTTGTCATTTATCTCTAAACGGAGAATTTTGTTTTGTCTTTGATTTACCTTGCAAATACTTCTGTAATATATCTTCTTCGCGCTCCATTTTATATTTAACTCATGTGGTATTACTTTAGATTGCTAAAATGTGTCAAAATTCCGGTTCCAAACAATTATCAATTATCAATTTCGTACGAAATAATTTTGGCGTAACAACCATAGAATTGATTTTGCTTACGAAATTTTCCCAAGGAGCTGAGTACCAGGCACATGAAAAGTGAGCGAAATTTTCGGTTCATGAAATATTCGTTATTTTTTATACACGTATGTACTTTGAAACGAAAATTTCATGAAAACAGGATACCGGGCTTTACAGCAACAAACGGTAGTTGATCACTAGTAGGGAACATTCCAAGCTGATGTGACCCCGCTTATACTTGAAACGCACTAATGCCCTACTGTTGTTATTGAAATCAAACCTCTCACTTATGGTGTCTGTTAGACTTGTTTCGAACTCGTTCAGTAATTCTCGATCTCGTTCATTTAAGGTGCTCAGACATAACAATCACGAATATACTCGCCATATCGAACATGTCTCTTATGTTCGTGAGTGTGATGTCTGGTCACCCTAAATGAACTATATAGTTCACGAACTACCCAACTCTAGTGTCTGTAATGTCGAGTCACTGTCTCATTGGACGAATCGCAGAGAGACTGAAAGTCTTGATAAATGCATTTTGCTGAAGCTGCGGTGAGTCACTACAACACCTTCTGTGTCACTGCCACGCTCTTTACAGAAGACGGAAGACTACACAAGGCTCACATTTCTTTGGGAATTTAACATTTTCGTCATGCAGGTGAAAATTTTAGTTTTTTTCTGTTTTTTTTTTTATCAAATGTAAGAAATACTTTACCACTCTGTCTGGTTAGATCTACCTAATAGTTGTAAGTTTTAAATTCCATACAAACTGGCATCCACAACTTTTAGTTAGCTTTAACTGTAGGATAGTTTTAAATGGTGATAATGGAGGTCATATTGTGTAGTTTGAACAACACCTTTTGAAATTAGTTAATAGCGATTTTATTAAGCATGAAGTATGTTCTAACCAAGTGTTCTAGTTCATTTCAACTAAGCACATAGTATGTAGTTGTTTCGAGATAGTACTATTAGCCAAATTTCAAATGTGATGTGATTTTTCACCACATACCTACTTGGATAGGTTGTTGATTCGAAAACATTTTCGTTAAAATCAATTATGATATTTCGATAATAGCCGCCGAATTAATGAATATGTTTCTGCTTTCATAATTTATTAATCACTAGTTCATATCAACTACGGAATAGTCAGGGTAATTTCAACTACGACTTGGTTATTATCAACTGCGAAAAATAATAATTTGCCAATCAGAAGACAACTCGAACTTACTTTATTTCAAGGATTTAAGGCTGTTTGTAGATTATTCAAACTTCAAGGTCTTTGCAGCTTTTGGATTTGAAAACTCGTTTTTAAAATTTTTCTGGAAATATACTGGGTCATGTCTATCAAGATTTTTCATTTCGTTTTTTCAGACGAGTCTACACTATATGTACATTGGGGTTAGTCACTTTTTTGCGGCAAATGCTCCCGGAGTATGATGTAGAGCATGAAAAATATGAAAAACTGTGTATTTACATTTTTGATATTGCAAAAAAAAAACCTTCAGCACCAAATGCAATTACTTTTACTCAAACCAGATATTGCCAGATTTATTTTAAATATTGCTTGTGGCGGTTCTTAGTTAAGATTAATACGCTGAATATGAATCTGTTGTTCGATCTATTATTAGTCAATTAATTTCCGAGATATGGCGATTTTAAAATTGGTTTGAGGAAATGTTTAATTTTTTTGTGATTTTTAATAATATATTTTTCCCTACACTAAGGTTATAACTCGTCGAATCGACGAACTTTGTTTTTAAGAAATTCCTATATGCGAACTATGCAAGTCAAAAATACACCAAAATCATTTTTAGTAACGTTTTTTATTTAAGAGTAAAAAAAAATTAAATACAAAAATATTTTTTTTGTCGCATTAATCTTTGCATTAGTTTTCAGCCTCTTTGTTAGATTTTTTAAGGAACTACATTTTTTAAAATACAGAATAAAAAAAAATTTAAAGTAAAGTGACTTATTTCATGCACAACCTTTGAATATAATATATAAAAGAATATAAAAATAAAAAAAAACTATAGTAAAAAACTTCATTTAACACTTGAGGCACAAAGCTCAACTTTGTGCTCACCGCACACACTCTTGGCGCATTTCCTGCAGAAAGACTTTGTCATTCTTCGCTTGCTTAATGGACAGAAGTGACATATTTTGCGCTTCTTTGGTTCACCGTCAACATTTTCAATTTCTGATTGTGGACTGGGTAAAATTTGCTGAATATTAGTTGGGTATTTCCAGCCTGTTTTCCAACGATTCACGGAGCTCTTTTAAGAATTCGCGACGGTTTTATGGTTTTTTTCCTTTTGAAAACATGTTGTGGGTATATATTACGTAACTATTTAAGAATGTTATGTAGAGAGTTCCATAAAAGAGACACATCGGCCATCTGTTGGTTTTGCGAGAGCAGGACATCACGCTGGACATTTGGTCTAAAGTGTCAACCCTGCCTTTTGTTTGGTTATAAAATTTAACCATGTGGGGTTTTCCGTTGTTTGCGTTGATTGTACCTTCTTCATCGCAGCTTGTTAAAAGATGAATAAGCTTATTCCGTTTTGGTTTATAAGACAACAATGTCAGTTCGTTATCATAGCAAAATCTAGGTTTTCGTCCTTTCACATTGCCCATTTCCTTCGGAATTTCTCTTTTATTTGACAGCAAAGTGCCAACAATTGTCAATTTATATGGCTCAAGAAGCAATGACTTTGCAAGTGGAACCGTTTTTGAACAGTTTTTGTCATGAACAGTTTTTGTCAGCTCTTTTACGTAGTATTCTGCGTGAGGCATTGTTGTTGTGTTAGAACCTTTTCCAAGGTATGGAAGAGCATCTATCATGTACATTCAAACCATATAACCATAAGTAATTTCAAACCATATTTTGCTGGTTTATTCGGTATGTACATGCGAAAAGAGCATTTTCCTCGGAAAGCTAAAAGCTGTTCATCAATGGTTAAATATAATCCGGGCACTTAGTTCTGGCGGCATTGGTTGATAAAAAGCTCCCAAATTTTTCGTATAGGAGCAAATTTATCTTGAACCAGTGTCAATCTTATAGATTTGTCGTCAAAACGAAGGCATGACATTAAAAATTTGAATCTCATTTTCGTCATGGTGGATACGTAGCGCGTTCTGCAAAATGTAGAATCAAAAAGCTCTTCTGTTGTTAAATGGTTGTCTTTTTTGACAGCTGTTAGAACAAGAAGTCCAATAAGTGCATATATTTCGATCACGTCAGTCTCAGAATCGGCCAACATCTATTTTTCACACCCCTAAATGATAAGGGTGACCCACCCCCTTGTAGAACACAGATTTGTCCGACTGCGAAACACAGATTGTCAGACTGCGATAAAAACACACACTGATGTAGCGGCAGCGAATAGTTGTCACCCAGTCCCAGAGCAAAGAGAATAATGACGTGGTTATACGTATATACAAATGAGATAGCAAGAGAGCAACGAAAATTGTGTGAACTTGTGTAGCGTATGTACGAACATAACAATGTATGTATGTTCTTGTGTCTGTTGCTTTGCTATCTCTTTGTTTTTTGTGGGAATAAAACAAAAAGTATAAAGCAAGAAAATAATGACACATGTGCTTGCACTGGTCTTTAAATAATTTTTAGTACATATTAATATTATTTAAATGTAACGCATGATTGAACGCTCTTTTTTATTTTCCAATATAACATTTACTAATGAGTTAATAGAAATCGAATAAGTACCGTGTAACAAAAAGGTGTTAACACATCGCCCGTGAGTTCGAACACTCATTGGATTTTTTTTACCATAACCTTATTCACAACGTGCGATTTGTGTTGTTTATCGATACTTAAAAGCTTGCGCGCGATGATTTATTACGATTTTCGATGTGGATTATCCGGACAAGAGTTCAAACATAAACTTTCTTCCCCATTCTTAGCCAAAGTGAAAATTTGAGATCGGCCGACATCGCTCAAGGACTAATTTTGTGAAGGTCCTATATTGAAGCTGTGCAAAAACTGATAATGCAAAATGTGAGATTGGGGCGACCGTAGCCAGTAGCCCAACGGTCAGATTTGTTATCACTGAATCCCACACAACTTGACAAAAGATCAAAAAGATGCTCGTGCCTATTGGTCCAAACAAATGCTAAAAATATACAATGGTGGTGATCCAAATGACGTGTATACAATTGCTACAGGTGACGAATCATGGGTGTTTCATAATAAACCAAATCGAACAAAATTTGATCGCTTTCGGGAAAACTAGTCATGTAGCAAAATGTCCATTAGTGGAACGTATAACTACCAATTCTGAATAGTATACTGCCATTTGTTTGCCAGAACTGTTCCGAAAAATTACAAAAACCAACCGCCAAATTATCCACCACGACAATGCCAGCTCTCATTCATCGGTTCAAAACCAAGTGACTTTTTGAGCACTCAAATGATCAGGACAATGGGTCAGCCACTGTACACTTCTTGTTGCCTCACATCAAAGATAAACTGCATGTATAACGATTTTCGTCTGCAGAAGAAGCCGTTGAGTGTTCAGATAACGTAGCGTTATTTTGCCCAAAACATTTTCGCCCAAATCACAAATGTCATTAAGCCCAAAAATCGTTACATGTCAATTGGTTTTGTAGCACTTTGCGCGATAAGACGCAGTTTTGGCGACTACGACATGTTTTAAAAAAATGGTTTTAAAAAACTCCCAATGTCACTACGTCCAAACCATAGAGTAATTACTATAACAAGAGAGAATATTTGACTCATCTGACGTTTCCTTTCACACTCTTCGTGGTGCTGTCGGTGTGATAGAGAGACGTTTGACGAAAAGTGTCATACACCAGGTGGAATTACAATAACTTTTGAATTTAATTTTTCATGTCGTTTTGGTGGAAAAGTGTGAAATTTAAATGTGTTTTACACTTATTTATTGACTGTTATTGTTAGCATACATTTGTGTTGTATTTAACACAATAATTTTAACACACAAAACGAAATGACGTTATTGTTCTTTTGTTCGTTGTTTTGAACCATTGCCTCTATCTGGTATTATTCAAGCAATTCTTTTCAACATCCAACGTTCATATCACACCAGGCCAAATGTCATAAATTTGCTGAGCGAACTATTAAGTCTACTATAAGTATTAGTCTTTGGTCAAACCCCATTACTTTATTTTTTCTCTCTGTGCGTTTGCTTATTAAACAGGTGACGTTGCCACACATCCGAAACTTTCGCACAGTGCAAGCGGTGATGTAAAAATATCTTACCCAAGTGCGCTCACGATATGCGCAAATCTTGTGCAATTGCGAAATGTTCGCAATCACTCAAGACGCTGAAAACCTTTATAGGGTAATATAAGAATATATATAGTGTGGAAGTGTTTCAGTTCCACTTTCTCGTCGAAAGATACTGAGCTAACGACAGTTGTGATCAGGGGATTTCGATGACACAACCGATTGACCTCCTAGCTGCAAATTGGATACAGGATAGAATTTCAAAGAGAATGAGCGGTAGGCGATTTGAAAAGCACTGACTTTTAATTCGATATTATTGACAATTGTGACTTTTAAAATAACTTTATGTGCAATAAATTAGTTTTGATTTGAAGAACACAACAATATTCCCTTACTGATATTTGTATTACGTCCAAATTCTGACATAAAAAACTGGTATGGAAACCCCGTATCAAGACTGTCGACAAGAATTTGATGGAACTGAATCACATATGCACACTTTTTATATCTTACTCTATGGTTTTGATACAGTTTTTATTTATGCCAGAATTTAGACGTAATACAACACCCACTTCTGGTACCTCCCATACAAATCGACACATTTAGTACAAAATCATATTTCTTCCAAAACTTTTTTTCTGGTGGATGTGATTAGGTCCAACACTCACCGTAGATAATAATATGTAAATGTCTACTGAACTAGGGAAAATCGGCGAGATTGTCAGGCCCATTCTGGTACCTCCTATACAAAAGCTTGGTGGTTTTCCGGGTTGTCAATCTGATAAATCACGTGAAACACTTCTGACCGTAATTAAATTAGGTATAAGGGTTTACGTCGTCAAACTCCAATCACCGATTAAAACAAGGCTGATTTTTCCACTCCCATTTTGGTACCTCCCATACCAACGAAGTTTGGTCTTCTGGTTGGTCGGCACGAGAAGTCCCGCAAAACCAAACCAATCTTTGTGACATTTTTTACTTATCAATATATAGTCAAATACCACTCTTCTATAAAAAATGAGCGATTTTGCCACACCCATTGTGGTACCTCCCATACAAAAGTTGGGCGGATGACCGTTTGATCGCCACGATAACTCTCGTAAACCACAACCGATCGTAATAAAATTTGGCACTAGGCAATATTTTAATAAAACCAACTATGTACTTAATAATAGACTTCTGTTCCACGCCCAATTTTGCACCTCCCATACACAAGTTGGGCCGACTCGATATCTCCAGTAAACCACAACCGATCTAAATAAAATTTGATACTGATCAATATTTTGCCAAAAGCTATTGTGTAATAAAAAATTGACAACTTCGCGATGCCCATTTTTGTGCATCCCATATAAATATTGGGCAGATAATTGGTTGGTAGTCACAAAAATGCGCCAAAACCACTTAGGATCCTAACTAAGTTGCGTATGAAATAATCTTTAGCGCAACGTCAATCTGCTATTGAATACGGGCACATTTTCCGTGCCCATTCGCTCAACGTAAGGGTGAATATAGAATAAAAGAACTCGGGCGCAATGGATGCCTTAGGGTGAGGGTATGTTTAAATCGGTTCACCCGACTGAAATTTATGTACTGTTTTTTTTTATGAAATAGTCGTTAATTGGTTGGTACGGTATGGAGCTCCAATGTTTGGAGCCGGCTCACGAGACCAGAGCTGACAATTTGATGTTTGTGAGATGCCTAGCGATCCTGGAGACGACATGTTGAGCTTTGGCTCCCGAGGCAATGCGAACACTAAATAGAAATCAATTTCAACATCTTGCCGGCAGATATCGAGTTTTCGTTATTAGCTGTTGAATCAGATGATTAGAACAACTTAAATTTCTGATTTTAGTAGCCCATATCTTTTTGTCAACAGCTGAAACGTTGGTACTGTCGGAAAAGACATTTTCAAAGGATTATATTATATATTAAATAACAACAGCAACATTAAAGTTTACCGCACCAGTATTATAAAGGTCCTTTTGCAAAAAAGACAAAAAATAATACAAAATTTCCGTTTATATAATTAGAACCATTTAACAAATTTTAATTAAAAATCCATTATTTTATAATTTAGTAATAAGAACCATTAATATTTAGGCTATTACTAATCCTACTACTACCTTGTTTAAAATAACAACAACAATTGTTTAAAATATCTATATTCGGCATTTTATTGATTCATGAAATGCTGTTAAATAATCCAAAGAAATCTCATTCCACGAGTCACTAATGACATCAATTAGTGATTCCTTATCGTCGAATTCTCTTCCCCCTTCATAAACCTTGCGGGAAAGCCAACCCCAATCATTTTCAATTATGTACATTTCGGGAGACCGTCCCGATTTCGACCGTGGCCATCGGTGGTGCAATGGATAGTATCCGCGGCCCTCCTCTGACCACCTTACATTTCATTCGACGACGGTCACCTCGCTTAGTGGTGGCGATATTATCGAGTACTTAGCCATAAAATTGTTCTTAAAATACAGTTCGGTACCGGTGAAAAATTGTAGGTCCTAATCAGTGAGTGAAAAACTAAAAAACGCGCAGGTGACTGGTTGAGAGAAGCTCTCCCCAATCGTTTCATGGGATGTAATAGGTAACCGTTTTTTTCATAGCGCGTTTATCTTCAAAAATTTTACCAATAAAAGTTTTTCAAATTTAAGTTAACATACATACATACATATTGTTATGAATTTTCCAATTGTGCTTTTTAGCATTTTTTTATTTCCCGGTAACAAAACAAGGATATTTTCAAATTACTTAACACTTTACAATATGTCTTTTTCGATAACACACTATTACTCGTCGAGTATGACTGTAGCCGTGTGAAATGAGACTGACATCAGTTTCACTGCACATTAGTCATTTATACCACTTCAGCCGTTTCCAGAACCTTCTTGTAGTAACGTGTCTGCTCTCCACTGAAATGCAATTTGTTCTCGAATATTTCAGACTGCCTTTGCGATGTCATCAAACATTCGTGGTAAGATGTTATGTGGTAGCAACGGCATACTTTTGGGCGTTATTAACATTAGGCAATCAATTTGCAATTTACACCACAAAGAGTTTGTTGTCATTTAATGTCATTTTGATTTAATTGTTAGATATGCCAAATTTGTAAAGCATTTATCTTAACAATATTCGATAACCGATATTGTTTTGCATGTTTTTAATATGAAGCAAAATACCCTGTTATTTTGTTTTAAATGATTAATTGGAATTTTGTGTTTTTTTTTTTGTTAAAGAGTGCTCCGCCATTGTTGCTGACAGCTTGGACTACTTTTAACGCACTTGCAATCGTTATGACAAGAACTTCGGGCGATAGGTTCTCACACTCTTATCGGATATTCTCTTTGAGAGCTTCTAGAGCATGTAGCTTGTTCACATAGAGCAGTATCTTCAAAAACCCACAAAGGAATAAGTTTGGAGCGATCAAATCGGGAAGCTTGACGGCCTCTATAAATGTCCAAATGTGACATTAGTCGACCCGGAAGCGCACCCTTCAAAATGTTGACTGTAGTGTGCAGGTGCGTCGTCCTGTTGAAACCTCATATCCTTCACTCCCAGTTCATCGATTAGCGGCAATCAAACATACGGCGAACATAGGCGATATATTCAGCCACAGCGGCTATTTTCTCGTCGCAACAAACACTACGAGGACTTCCATGTCAGCATCTTTTCTATATCTGTTTACTTCACAAATATCAAAACAAAACTGAAAGTTACCGTCATTTGCAAAAGTGATATCATCTTCCGATAGGGTGACACATTTTGACCCACGCCGCGGCGTTGCCTATTAGAGATGTTATCATAGAGAAATTTAGAATAGAGTACTTTCTCTCATCTAACGTTTCATTCCACACTCCTCGTTGTGTAAATGAGAGAAATTCGACGAACATTAACTTACAGCAGATGGTGTTACAAGAACTGCTGACTTAACTTTTTCATTTCGTTTTCGTACAGAACTGTGAAATTTAAATGTATATTGCACTTTTTGTTGACTTTTATCGTTGATATTCATTTGAATTGAATTTAACACAAGTATTTTGTCACAAAAACGCCAAATGCGGTTGTTGTTGCTTTGTTGGACGTTGTGTACTATCTGGTATTATTGAACCCATGCGTTCCACCATCCAATGTTCACTTGCAACCATACCTATGACGTTAAAAATATTGAGAGAATAAATTACTCTATCCTTAATTTCTCTATGTATTGCATAATGCAAACAAAGGCCTGAAATATTTGTATCACCAGTGAGCTTAGGCTATGTGGACCAGTGTTGCCAGTTTAGCACTTTAAGTGCAATTCTAGCTTCTTTTTTTGGCTCCTGCACTATTTTTCTGGAAAAACATGCTAAATGCTTTTTAGCACTTTTTTGGGAAATTTTTGCTAACTATTGATTTTTCTTGCTTTATTTTTAGCATTTTTCTCGATAAATTGCATTTTTTCTATAATGTATGGCTGCTTTTCAGAATTGAACTCTGAAATAATGCATATTGGCAACCAGGAATTATAACATATATAGAATTAGTTATCAGGAGTGTGGATGTTAAATATGGACGTAAGTTGGCATTTAAAAAAATCCTTTACTGCAAAAGTATATTGGGTTCTTTAAATTCGATGTACAGAGAACATGACTCTAAAAAACAAAACAAAATTTGAATTTTCCTCTAAGTACATTACTGATCAAAATCGAATAGACGGTTCAACCGTCTAATTATTGTAATAAGTTTTAGAAACGGAAACAGCTTTCATTAAAGCGGTTAACTTGGTTAATCGTCCAGCTTTTGTATGGAAGGGCGTAGTGACCTCGCCAATTTTCTCTAGTTAACTACAAATTTACTGATTAATCAATTTCAGTCTATATGGTAACAGTTCCGACAGATGCCATAATTAAAGAACGAAGAACCAAACTGATCCCTTGATCAGAGGAGCTAACATCGATTCTGATAACTACCTGGTAGCAGCAAAGGTTCGCACAAGATTAAGTAGCGCGAAAATCGTTGCGAAACCGGACGCAGAGAAAGCGAGACATCGGAAAGCTGCAACTACCAGATGTAGCCAGAGCCTACTTAAGGAAACTCTAGCAACTTTTGGCACAGAGCCAAGCCCTCCCGATGACGTCCTGAAGCGCAGTCGAAACCCATTTCCCACTCTACCAAAACTGCCGTAACAACCGGTTTTGAAAAACCGCTTCGCAACAAACCTAGGTACGATGAAGACTGTCGCATAGCAAATGATGAAAAGAACTCTGCACGTATGGAAATGCTTCAGACAATTGTAACGCGAGCTGCGACTGAGCGGTATCGGGAGAAAAGTAAGGAGGTAAGCCGTGTCTTTAAGCGCAAGGAACGGCAGTGGAGAAAGCGCGAGAGTGAGACAATTGAGACATACAGAAGGAAGAACGAAGCCCGAAAATTGTACCAAAAAGTCAAAAGCCCTTTCTGTAAAGACAAGGACGGAAATCTCATTGCAGATGTACACAGCATGTTGGGAATATGGAGATATCATTTCTCCGCACTAATGGTACCTGAGATATCCAATGACGATAAGAAAATCGATCACAGTTAGGAGAACGACGTCGATTGCCCCCTGCTAACCAAGCGCACACAAAATTTGTTTTTGTGTATGCGGTTTTATGTCAGTTTGTTCGGATCATTTCGGCAGTCACAGTCAGTATATCAGTTTAGCAATGAAATTCAGCCTATAATTTTAAGCTTTGAGCAGAACACCCATTTTCAATCACAAACTAAGTTTGGTTAAATCATAGGGAATGACAAAATTTCAATGCGGTCCTTAAAGGATTGCGGCAGTTGCCATGTTGACCAGCCAGACCGGCATGGCTCAACTTCTGACTTCTTCTATGCGTTACAATTCTGTATCTAATGATATATACTCCCATCCCTATGGGTAAGGGTGTTCGAATATGTATGGTTTACGAAATGGTTTTTTTTCGAACATAGGCCGTAAAGTACAGCAGTACTACAATTTTGGATTGTTTCACTTTTAGCACTTGTTTTTTGCAAATTGCACTATTTTTGGCATGTTTTGTTTTTACAGCTTCTGGCAACACTGATGTGAACCTTGGCAGGAGAGTGCTGTATTGCCACAAATATATCGACAGACTCTGTCACCGTTGTCATTTCCCACAGTTTGAAAACCATGTCTTCCAATTACTTCCTGCAGGTTGTCATTGCCCACCTTGGCATTGAAATCTTCTGCAAATATTTGAATGTCACCAATTGACAAGAAATTGACAGCTAAATCCAGTTGGCCATAGAACTCGTCCTTAACACTGTACTCATCTCAAGCCTAGTAGGTGTATAAAATCCTGCGGAATTTGAATTAAAACTCCCAATGACGGTCGATAGACGGGCCAGACCGACTTCGTTTATACGTTGCGTATTAGTGACGGAGTATATAAAGCAGTGACAAGATGGTAATTGAGATTTTCGACTATTAAGCCAACGCACTTCTCTTAGGCCTAGGATATCCACATTGTACGATTCCTTAACTCATCTAACCAGTTGGAATCTCGATTTTTCGGTGAGATTTCTTACATTCTTGATACCAATCATAAACCGCTGATTACAGCCAAACGTCGTTATCGAGCTGATTGTTTTTCCTTGAATTTGTCGAGGTTTCTGTGATGATTGAAATTTAAGACGAGGGATTCATTAGACCACCGCATCCGGTCCTAGTGCTGGGGCTGCCAACAACCTCTAGGCAGGTATACAGAATGTAGGAGGTACTTTTATCTACTTACGATCCGTAGTAAACAATAGGAGCATCTCGAGCAGGAAGTGGCTCTTCGCCACGCATTATTGTCTTGGCAGGAACTTTCCTGTACCTGTGCACTAACAAGTTTGCACTCGCCCCCCCCCAAACTTTGAACTCCTCATTAACACAAGTATTTTATTTAATTTTGCAGGGAAAAATATGAAGTTGAACCTAGGAATCATCATTGCACGTCCTCACGTCTGTCCTTGAAGCCATCGCATACATCGCATCTTTAACTTTAGGATTTGCTTGTTTGGTTTTTGTTAAAAGAAAATATAATCAAATCCCAATGTGCACAAAACCGGATGCGGATCCATTTCGAACACGTAACGAGTCCGTAAAATCATAAAAAAGTGAACCAGTGAAATTGTGATTTGGGGGATCCGTCTCGAACCCGTTACGATTCCGTAAAAATTTAAAAAATTGAATCAGTGAAATTTGGGTTATAGAGATTATGCGTGTGTTTGTATAAACTTGTTAATTCTCAATGTGCCATATGAATCCGTTACGAATTCGAGATGGACCCGTTTCTGCGGACATTTTATCCGAAACGGATTCGCGAAACGCGAATCGTGTTTTCTACTTTTTCGGATCCGTCTCGCTCTCGTAACGAACTTCATACTCGTATCCGTTTCGGATTGTTTTTTGTAAATAAAATGAATTCGAAACGGGTCCGCTTTTATCAATTTTGGCGGACTCGTTTTGAATTCGCATTCCTCTCGAAAACGCGAATCGTTTTTTTACTTTTTCGGATCCGTCTCGCACTCGTAACGAACTTCATAATTTTTATGTTTTTACAGGCTCGTAATGGATCTTGAAAATAGCGATTCCACTGATTCACTTTTTATGTTTTTATGGGCTCTAAACGGGTTCGAGACGGATCCGCCAAATCGAAATTTCACTGATTCGTGACGGATCCCCCAAACAATTTCACTGATTCGCTTTATTATGTTTTTACGGACTCGAAACGGGTTCGAGACGAATCCGCCAAATCGCAACTTCACTGATTCGATTTTGTATGTTTTTACGAACTCGTAACGGGTTCGAAACGAATTCGGGAACTCACATTTCGTTTTGTTTTGTGATTTTACGAACTCGTTGCGAGTTCGAAACGGATCCGCATCCGTTTTTGTGCACATTGGCTTGCAGTGTTGCCAGAATTTCTCAAAGAAAAAGTGCTAAAACTGAAACAATCGAAAATTGTAGTACGTGGGCACTTAACGCCTTATATTCGATGAAAAAACACAGTTTCGTGGACTCTCATCTATAGGAATGGGGGATACTTATATATATCCCATATCGTAACGCATAGAAGGAGTCATATTAGACCTAGGATATCTACGGATCAAATTCGTTTTGGGGTTTTTAAGACTTTTGAGCCATGTCCGTCTGCTTGTTTATGGCCATACTCCTTCTGGTACATCCCATACAAATCGATATATTTAGTATTTAGTGTATGTGATAAGCTTCAAATCAGATATTGCTTAATAATCTGTAAATTTGGCGAAAATTGGTGAGGCACTGCCCCCTCCCACACAAAACGTGGGCTTCCGTTCGACGTGTCGATATGATAACTCGTGTAAAATACTTTCAGTCTTAGTGAAATTAGTTTTAGACTTCATTTTGCCACACCCATTTATATATGAATACAAAACATGTGCGGCGTTCTGGTTGACCGAAACGATATCTCCCGAAAACCAAAATCAATCTTAGTGAAATTTGTTACCAGGCAATATTTTTCAAAAGCTACTGTGTAAAAGTAAAAAAAACTTTTATTGCTCGGTTGCCGCAGCTATACTTTGATTAATTTGTATTAATTTATTAATCACAACCGTTCACGTAGTTCTCCCATATAAACTCATAGATCGAAAATGTGTATCCTGTTGTTGCAAACGAGTTCTCGTTTGCATCAAACGCGTACAAAATTACATTTGCCGCAAATTTAAAATACGCTTGCGATAACTGAAATTAGCCATTTTTCTAAGAGAGCACAGATTACGAAGAACGTGAATTTCTCTCAGTCTCTCATTCTGTCGACTGTATACACAGTCTTATTTACTCGTTTGGCATACACACTCACCCGCACACACTCTAATGCTTCTATCTTGTCAATTGACGCGTTGTAGTTTGCTGCGCTTTTAGTTTTTTCAGCTTATATTTTTCATAACTCGTTGGCTGCAAAAAAATGTCGGTCCTCACAAACGAAATAACATGTATGGCTTAACAGAAGTTCGTTTTTCCCAACTATAGTCCCCAAACGAACTTCAGTTATCTGAGATTTCGTTTGGGAGGAACGAGTTTTTTCTTTGCGTGTGAAAATGTGGAAAATTTTTTCGAACCTCCCATACAAATTTTAAGCAGACAATTGGCTGGTAGTCATGAAAAATACCCCAAAAATACAAAAACATCCTAACTAAATTGCTAATAAGATAATATTTGCACATGTCACTCTGCTGTTGAATTTAGGCAAATTTGCAACGGGCAACTGAAGGTTGGTCGGCTGCCTAAACAAAAATATAAACCTTTTTCGATGGTACTCGGACCCAAATGATAGCTAAGGATGAGGGTACTATGTTTAAGTCGGTTCACCCGACTGAAATTTCTGTACTTGTTTCGAGTTAGTTTTAACTAGACTAAGGAGAGCCATTTATTTTCGATTCGCTCGAAAAATTTAAATCGGCAAGGGAGTTTACTTTCGAATTCTTTGAAGACTTAAATTTTTTAACTTCCGAGTTTTATTTTTAGCTCGGGAGCCGCATTTTTATTTTAAAAAATTTTGAAATGTTGATCGCTCCCGATTCAATTCAAAACGAATGATTCGAGAGTCAAATTTTATAATATTTTTTATTTATTTAGTTATAGGAAAAATGTACATGTGGGTGAAAAAACAGAAAAGAGGGCAACAAATTTTAAAAATTTTATGATACAGGAAAATTGTTTGAAAGTATGGGAAAGTGTTTAAAATGGAAAGGTGTTTAAAAATGCGACAAAAGTCTTATCGATTGATTATAAACGGAAGTCTTCAAAATACAGTAAAAAAGTGGGCAAAAGGGCAAATGTTGAAGATGCGAGAACAAGATTAGGAATGTGACAAAAATTGTGAATGAGGATATAACGAGTAATTGGTGGGGGGTGGGTGTGTAAAATGGGTAAAACATGAAAATGTGAGCAAAATCTTTTGGAAAGGAGAGTAATGTGCGAAGATTGCAAATGTGTATAAGAAGTGTAAAAAGAGGACAAAATGAGTAAAACTTTAAAATGCGAGAAGAATCGTGTGGAACGGTTAGGAATGTGCAAAAATATTGAATGGAGGTAAGGGAGCGAAAAGGGTAAAACTTTAAAATGCGAGAAAACTCGTTTGGGTAGGTTAGGAATGTGGCAAAAATTGTGAATGTGGTTAAAAATGAGTAAAACTAGAAAATGCGAGAAAATTGTTTGAAAAGGCAACGAAATGAGGCAAAAATTGTACATCTGGATATAAAGGGGGCAGAAAGGCGTAAAACTATAAAATGCGAGCAAAATCGTTTGGAAAATTATGAATGAAAATAGTGCATGATGAGGTAAAATTGCAAAATGCCCGAAAATAGATTTACAATGGTTGGGATTATGTTAAAAAAAGAGTATTTGGGAAAATGTAAGAAAAAAGTGTTAAACTGCAATAAGTGGGAAAAATCTGTATGGAATCAGAAAATAGTGTTTATGGGAAAGATTGAGGATGTGTTACAAATTTGGACAGCAATTACTACCTAGAAGGTAAACAGAGAAATTCGAAATAACTAAGGAAGCATGGTAAAGGTTTGGGCACAAAGAGGATTAAAGTCATTTTTATTTGTCGAATCTTTAGACTGTGTCTGACGTAAAGTGTCAACAATGGAGTTAAGTTTTAACTTTGAGATTGTCTCGCTAGCCTGTAATAAGTTTTAAATGACGATAATAAGAAGCACGTTAACCGTCACTTAAAATGCGTTTGTTGTAACCGATGAAAATAGTTTTAACTGATTTTGTTCAAAACAAAACTAATAATTGCTTAATAAAAATGTTGACATTAAAAGCAAACATAGGGTTTTTTGTAAAACAAATTCAAAATTACGAACAACGTTCTCGCTGTTAGATCCAAAACATCCACAACCCACTATTACCGTTTTATGCCCTATTTTTATCAAGTTATAAACCATTCCAACCCGAATTTCTATCTTTTTGAAGTTTAACCATTTTATCCACGTACACTATTATTAACACGTTCCCAATCTTTCCAACCGATTTTTCCCACATTTTCAAATTTTACGGCGTTTTAAATATTTTATTATGCACATATTCTATTTGTAACATGTTGCAAACTATTTTCACCCATTTTTAAATTTTACCCATTTTTCAACTATTTTACAAACACATCATTTGTATGAAGTAGACTTCTCGCATATTCATATTTTGCCCACTTTAGGTACAAACACAATTTTAGCAAATTTAAACGGTCGTTTTTTTTCTTTTTTAAGTTTTACCTAATTTGACTCCTTTTGAAGTTCTACCATTTGTTAGACACTACACTATTTTGAATAAACTCCCAATCAATTTTTAACCTCTCTATCCTTTTTATCCCGCAAACACTCTTATTAACACATTCCCAATCATTCCAAACTAATGTTCCCCCTTTTTTCAAGTTTTGCCGTTTCCTTTCATCCCAATGGTGCCAATTTTTATTTGCACTTTAAAATTGTATGTTTGTTTTTCTCTATTTACCCCTTGTTACGATTCTTACCCACGTACTTTATATTTATCATATTCCAAATCAGTCCAAACGATTTCCCTCGCATTTTGGAATTGAACCCTTTCATGATCCTTCTACAGCTTTTTACCCACACACATTATTTTTAATAAATATGTAATCAGTTGCCGTTATTGCAAGTTGTACCATTTTTACCCACTGACACTATTTTTAAACATTCCAAACGATTTTTATTGCATTTTGAAATCTAACTCTTTTTCGCAAATTTTTACCCCATTTTAACCACGTCTACTATATTTAATATATCGTATCTCCAGTCATTGTCCAATACAAATTATGGTTATTTAGGCCTCTAGACACACTCACTCCATAGTAATGATCTAGTTATTTGTAGTTTTTCACAACATAATCACAACATAATCTGGCAACTCCCTGCAAAGTTTGATGTTTTTTATCTGTGCTTGGCATATCGGGTATTAAAATTATAATTTGTTGTTATTTAGAGTATTTTTTGTGATTTAATTTGCGAATTACCTTTTTCTGCGAATTAATTTCTCTGATTCACCATACACCATTCTTCCATCCGATTTTTTCCGCTTTTTATAATTCTGCCTTTCCAGATATACGTTTAATTATTTTCTACACCTTCCACAACATTCCAATCGATATTCAAATTCGAAAAATTCGCCTCGCGGGTCGAATAATTCGGCTCCGGAAAGCTCTCATTTCCAGTAAAATAAAAATTAAACTACGAAGCGAATTTATATTTATTTATCTCTCTCGAGAGCGATTCAAATAGACAAAAATTTTAAAAATTAAATTACCTTAATTTTTTTTATACTCGGACTGAGGAGGACCTGAATGTTTCGGCTCGCGAGCGGAATTTTCACTTACTCTGGTTTTAACAACCAATATCGTATCAGTGCGTTACAATTTTTTTTAAATTTCCTTATACAAGGTGGCGCAAAAGTAATCCTCCTATCAGAAAATGCTATAAATTTTGCGATTGGCCCCTAATGTCAGTTCTGTTTTGACATTTGTGTAGTAAACACATGCGAAAAACACGTTAATAAACAATGTTACGCTACACTGCTCCAGAACGCGGAATATTTTTTTTTTTTTTTTTTTTCGGTCGGAATATTGCTGACTATTTAGTCGGAATATTGCTGACTATTTATTTGACCAATAATCGGTCGGTGACTTTGGCACAACGTGAATTTCGTCGCAGATTTCCTGGCCATCCAACGCCTACTGGTGAAACACTGCGACGTTTAGCCGCTCGCCTCGAAGAGACTGGCACAACACGAGATGCTGCCAGGCGTGGCAGACCCCGGAGTAGCCGTTCTGCAGAGAATATTGCTGCTGTAGCCGAGGATGTCATGGAAGCGCCGTCGACATCGACCAGACGACGTGCCACGCTACAGAGCAATGATCAACGAGTTCTTTTTGCCGCAACTTGATGAATTGGGATTGGAAAACATGTGGTTCCAACAGGACGGTGCAACGGCACACACTGCACGTGCCACAACCGATATGCTGAAGGATGCATTTCCCGGGCGCCTAATCTCCCGTTTTGGCGATTTGCACTGGCCAGCAAGATCGCCTGATTTGACCGCTCCAGACTTCTTTTTGTGGGGCTTTTTGAAGTCGCGGGTTTATGTCAACAAGCCTCAGACTCTTGCAGCTCTTAAAGACAATATCCGTCAAGAATGTGAGGACCTATCGCCGGAAGTTTTGGCCAAAGTGATGGAAAATGCCATAAAAAGGGCTCAAATGACAATCAACTGTGGCGGCGGCCATTTAGATGGCATCATATTCTCGACTTGATGTAAAAAAAATTAAAAGACCAAATAAAAATAATCCACAAGAAGAATCAAAGTTTTTCCTTTTTTTTTAAATTACAGCCAAAAAACATCGGAAGTTTACTTTTGCGCCACCTGTTATAAATGGTATTGGATAATATTATGTGTATTATAATTTTAAACGCGTAATCAAATTATATCTTTATTTTAAAACTGCATTTAATTAAAATATCATGTTTTATCAAGTTTAGAAAAATACCACATTTAAATTCTACTTAAAATTAATAATTTAGATTAAGTGGCACATTTTTGTATAAAATTGCATATACGAAAACCATGATAAAATTAGACAGTGTATATCATTTCAAGACTAAAATTTAAAAGCCATATTCAAATTTTAATTCTTCAACCCATATAAACTCAAAAGCGGCTCACCAAGTAACCACTTTAGAAAATGGTGTTTCCGTTTTTTTAAACTTATTTAAGTAATTGGAGGGTTTAACCATCTATTCAATTTCGACCAGTAACAACTTGGAGGCAAATTCACAAACCTACAAATTTATTTTTGATTGTTAGAGTCATGTTATCCGTCCATCAAAATACTTTTGTACAACAATATACTTTTGTAGTAACGAATTTTTTAAATGCCAACTCACGACTATATTTACCATCGACACCCGTGATAATTCTATATATGTTAAAATTCTTGGTTGAAAATAAGTATTATTTCGGGCATAAGTTCAGAAAAAAAGACATACATTATAGAAAAAATTCAATCTAAGGACATAAAAACCCTAAAAATTCAGCTAGAAAAGTGAAAAGTTTGCAAGAATTGCCCAAAACAGTGCTAAAAAGCATTTAGCATGCTTTTCTCAACAACAAAAGTGCAGAAGCCAAAAAAGAGCTGGAATTTCAATTAAAGAGAAGAACTGGCAACACTGTTGGGTTGTGATTACCTTTGAGTGTATGCGTGTATACTTGTGCATACTTGTTCGTTTATAATAAATGGTTTTCTTTAGTTGCAGCAAAAAAAAATTGCCTCAATTTTCAGGTAAATGAAAGTTATTTGAGAACAAAAGAACCAACTTTTACGATACAAGTTCTTTGATTACGGGAAAACAATAAACCACGGGATTTAGTGGGAGGCGATATAATTTTGTGGTAAAATGAATATTCTTGCGACAAACGAGCTCTATAGGTTTATTTTTCACTGAATGTATAAAAGTAACTTCCGACATCGGCCCTCATGAATGCCGTCGGAAACCTGCTCATTGACTTATATGTGGCAGTTTGAATTCCAGAAGGACTTTCAACAATTTCATAAAAAAAACGTTCTTTCCGAATCTAGTGTCACAGTAAAACACTCAAATGGAATCAAGGCATTTCAAAAGTGACTGGTGGCTAAATCTTCATTCGAAGCAGTAGTTTCTGCTAACGTATGCGGAATGAAATATGGACTGACATATTAACAGTGACAACAACATTTCTTCTTGTACTAAAAACTTCAAATTATAAATAAAAATAAATGGTTTCCCATTACATCCCATGAAGGGACCGGGGAGAACTTCTCACAATCACTGAGCTGTGCGCTCTCCAGTTTTCACTCACTGATTGTGGCCGTCGGTGGTGCAATGGTTAGTGTGCGCAGCTCTTGTACATGAGATCCTGGGTTCGAACCCTGCTCTGACCACCTTAAAAAAAAAATAAAATAAAAAAAAAAAATAATTTCTTTCGGCGGCGGTCACCTCGCATAGTGATGGCGACACTATCGAGTATATAGCCATGAAAAAACTTCTCAAAATACCGTTCGGAATCGGTGTAAAACTGTAGGTCCCATTCAGTGAGTGAAAAACTTCAAATTAATATATATTAAAATAGACAGCTTAAAGAATTTGAGAGACTTCTAAAGAATGAAAAAGAATTGTTCGTCTGTCACTTGTTCTTCGTTCTTCGAAAATGTATAAGGATCAATTGATGTCATCCAAATCTAAATTAAAGGAAAATGTGAACACGAAAGAGGTGTATGTGCATGATTTTCACAGCAAGGATACTTTAAACTTGTTATATTATGCAAAATCGCTAAAGTCAATTGGGTTTCAACATATTTATGCCCGTAATGGAAGAGTATATTGCAAGAAGAGTGATCTGGGAAAACAACAACTGATCAGATGTGAAGACGAGGTGGATCAAATGTTATTGGAGGCAACAACTAACAATCACTACAAAAGGAGATCTCTGATTAACAATAGAGAAGTTGATGGTGTGAATAGGAGTGATGATGAGGATGATAGCGTTGATGGTGCTGCTTATGTCCCCCTAAAAGGGATATGTATTTGCTTTCATTTTGTTATATATTATTCTTTTAACTTTTTATGAGTAAAAATCAATATTTCAAACAATTTTCTAATTTTGTAAATAATAGTTGTATACTGAATTCAAATTCTTTTAATATTATTAGTTTTAACATTCGAAGTGTTTCGTCTATTGGTAAATTCGATCAATTTAAAGAGTTAATTGCTAGGTTACCGAAGCTGCCAGATGTAATTGCGTTACAAGAAACATGGTTTAACAAAGACATTACACAACTATATGAAATTCCCGGTTTTACAAATGTTCATTGTTGTAGAGAGATGGTTATGGTGGTACCTCGTTATATATATAAATAAAAACATTCATTATGAAGTAGATATTTGCAAAAGTGAGAAATTTGTTGAACGCATAGTTGTAACTTTTTGCAATGTTAAAGTTGGTCGTAAACACTTGAAACTTATTTCGTTATATCGTTCCCAAAAATGCAACGTAGATGATTTTATAAATATTGTTGATGATATTTTAAATGTTCATGCTCGTAACCCAATTATTATAGTTGGTGATTCAAACGTAGATTCTTTACAAAATACTCGTTATATTGATTTGCTAACGATATTCCAAAATTATGATTGTGATAGTGCGCACAATTTGATAACAAGGCCCCAAAGTAAAACAAGTATTGGTCAGGTTTTCAGTATGTTGACTCGGTTGAATGCAATCTGTCGGATCATAATATTGTTTGCTGCAAGTTTAAAAGTAGTGTTATAAATAATGAATATTCAGAGATGGAGAAAACACATTGTGATTATATGAAAGCAAGAGGAATTATGCGAAGTAGTTTACCTGAGAATTATTCTTTAATGGATGCGTCGGAATTGACAAACACTTTGGTTTCATGCATGAAAGATGTGGATTAACAAAAATCTTCAAGAATTAATTCTATTAAAAGAGAAAATACTAAGGAAAAGAAGGAAGTCGAAAGGTAATCAAGACTTAGAAGATTATTTGAAACGAATAAGTAAAGTAATAAAAATTGCTACGAAGAAGTGTAGAGATAATTATTATTCTGACAGTTTATCTAAAATTAAGAATGACACAAAAAAAACTTGGAAATTTATTAATTACTCGGTCGTAAAAAAAATAATGAGATTCACCTAAATGACGCTCAAGGGCAGAGAATGATAAGTGATCAAGCTAAAGTTGATTGTTTTAATAACTATTTTCTAACAGCCGTAAGGAACCTCAAGAAAGGAATCGAGATCTGTCCTGGAGACAATTGTAACTTTCTGCGGACGCTTTCCCAATCTCCGAATCGCTTCACGATTGAAAGCATTAGTTGCAGTGACGTAATTAGGGTTATATTAAGTATGGATATTAATAAAAGTCCAGGCTACGACAATATTTCACCGAAATTTGTCAGGGAATGTCAGGAAGAAATTGCTCCAATCTTATGTGATATTTTTAACAAAATGATAAATAATTCAGTTTATCCGGATATTTTAAAAGTCCATAAATTAGTACCAATACCAAAAGAAATAAATGTATCTACTGTAGATAAATATCGACCGATTGCCGTTTTATCTTCAATTGATAAAATTTTCAAAAAAATATTGTATGATAAACTATTATTCTACCTGGAAGAAAATAATTTTTTGTATAATTTTCAATATGGGTTTAGACGAGGATGTGGTACCGAAGATGCTGTCCTTAATGTTGTTTTAAAAGGTTTGTAAGGGTCTTGATGATGGTTTTTCTGGAGTTGCTGGAATATTTTTTGATTTCACTAAAGCTTTTGACCTAGTAGATCATCAGATAATGCTACAAAAGTTAAAGTATTATGGTATTCAAGGTCGTGATCTTTTGTTGTTTGAAAGTTACTTTAAATACAGGAAACAATTTGTAAATATAAAAAATGCAAAAAGTTTTATTGGTTCTGTTGAATATGGTGTGCCGCAGGGAAGTGGATTAGGGCCGCTATTATTCTCAATTTACTTAAATGACATTAGCAACCTGAACTTAAGTGGTCAGCTGTGTATGTTTTGCTGATGATGTGTGTGTATTGTATCCATATAAGCATGATTTGGTACTTAAAACCCAAATTGAAAGGGATGCTACACTTATTTTGGAATTTGCGAGATTAAATCGATTACTGCTGAATCCGGGCAAAACCAATCTTATTCGCTTTAGACCACACTCTTTAAGTATTAATAATAATTTTAATGTATATGTTGATGGAAACATTGTGCATGAAACTCATTCCATAAAATATTTAGGAATTATACTTCAAAGTAACTTATCTTGGGATCTACATATCAGTAATGTAAAAAGAAAGATAGCTCCAGCAATTGGAATTCTATATAAATTTAAAAACAAATTGGGAAAAAGATCAAAATTGATGATATATCAATCCTTGATTCAATCTCATTTGAACTACTTGGCTATTATATATGCTTACAATAAAAACAATGTTTTACTTAAATCGCTTCAATGTATGCAGAACAAAGCATTAAAAATTATATACAATTTACCATTGTTGTACTCAACCATTTCATTATATAAAGAAATATGCAAAACGACATTGCCAATTTATGGGTTACATGAATTTCAAGTTTTAATGTTTGTTTTTAAATGTATTAATAATATCGGTTACCATACTATACCATTCACGCAAAATCAAACAAATTTTAATACACGGAACAGAACAAATCTTCGAATTCCTAGATGCAGATTAGAAACAACCAAACAGCGAATTGATTATATTGGTGGAACTAAATTTAATAATTTACCTACAGCATTAAAACTAATTGATCGAATTTCCATTTTTAAGTCCTCCTGCAAAGAATACCTATATAATACAATTGAAACACTATTGATGTAAATATATACATATGTAATATATTGTATAAGCTACTTTTTAAGCTATATTTTATTTGTAAATTTTGCTTTTAAATTGTTTTGCCAACTTGCCTCAATAATGCCTTCTTGGCGCTGAGGCCAAATTAAAATTTGTGAATTATTATTGTCCAAATAAAATAATCAGCTACTTGTATTTGTAGTTGTAAACTAAAAAAAAAAAAAAATTGTTGCCTGTAAAGTCGGTTTTACGGGCGAAGATTTTACGTGACAACGTCTTTTTCTCGGTAGAATATTTATTGATATGAATATAATTAAATTGCACAATAGGAACAAGGAATTGAATGAAAATAAGAATTGCACAAATTTTAACTATAGAAATATATTTTGTTTACTAAAACATTGTACATGTAAACTTAAACTTAACTAACTCCTATTTGAGTGATTTTGTTGAGGATAGGACGATGATACGAGAAATATGAAATGAAAGGAAGTGTTTCTGCTGTAATGTGTCTTGCGAAAGTCAAGTCGATAGTTGTTCCTTTTAACGTAGTTGACTTAGAAACGTTTGATACGCAATCAAGATTATACGTATTTTTCATGAAATTAAGAAACGAGTTGTCAGGCTTTACGTTTTTGTTAAAATCACCACACAGAAGAATCGGTATACTAGAATCAACTTGCACGAACGGTGGCACGTACTGGCTGTTTTGAATGTACGGAGCGAGTCCTTGCCATAGTAACATTCCAATATCCTGCATACTAGCTCCTGGATGAATATATACAGCACCGAGTATAAACTTGAAGCTAGTATTAGCGGCGAAGCAAGTAACTTTAGTCATGGACATGTCACCCTTGGTTTTAATGACACGAGTTACGTCTGTAATCGCAACTTGGACCATACACACGCACATATATACGCACATACATACTTGCTCAGTCGTCATATATATGATGTGCCAAAAACAAAAACACTCACACCACCGACCAACAGCCACTAGAAGCCAGCAAAGCAAATCGTTTCTGGCACACAAGTAAACACACACATGTGCGTGTGTACGATCATAGTTGAGTGGGAGAGAGACGCAAGGCATTCGGCGGGCCTCTCTCTCGTTCGGTGACTCATCGTAACGTTACCGGGCGTTACACTTTTTCATAAGTGACTCCCAGCCGCAACCTAATTTAAGACGTTGTCACGTCAAAAAAAAAACTCATTTTACAAACAAAACCCATATCCACAGCAATGAACTTTTCGTATATTCTTAGGCAAGTTATGCATAGACCCCTGGATTTCCCTTGTGCTCAACGTCTGGAGATCTCTTTTAATTTTAGTTATTAGGCAGTTCACGTTTTTTGGTTTGTAACCCTTCCTATAAACATTTTGCCCAATAAGTTACAATTGGACTTAGTTGTGGGACGTTTGGAGGGGTTTGGTCCTGGGTACAAATTCTATGTTTAAATTTGCCAAAGAAGACTGTGCGGCTCTAGCATAGAGTGCCGACGCCAAGTCCGGCCAAAATATAATTTTGTCATTCTTGTGATAGTTATCGATAAATTTGTTAAGTGCAGGAAGACATTTAACTTGAACGTTTACATCTAAGCCTGATTTTGTGAACACCGGCTCGCTGATGCTACTCACATATCGCCAGCCACAATAAAACCTTTTTGGGGAACTTCGTTTTAGTAATTTTGGTTACATTATCAGGTGGTATAGTATTAGAGAGCTTAAAATAATATTTTAGAGTCCGTGCATGTCCCTCCGCCTTAAAACAGCTCTAATCATCTATGATGCAAATGTATCTCGAGCCTGCAGCAAACAAATTTTGTGATAGAACACGTAGTCGTTGTTTGATGATAAGCGACTGTTTTTTTAAGACAGCTGGAAGGGGTTTTTTTTGCACCTTGACCACTCCCATATCTGCTACGTATTTTTTTTATTGTTTTATCACCGATATTATACTTATTTGCCAACGCACGATAATATTTTGCTGCATGTCCCATAATTTCTGCCTTCAATCTAGCTCGAGTTTGGCTGCACTACAAGACACATGTTTACCGGAGCCGCTTTATCTATTTATTGATTTTCCACTCCCGAAAGCTTTTATTATCTTATAAATAAAACAGGTTTTTAAACTTCATCTCTGAAAAGTGACGAAATATATCATAGTTGCGTCCTTGTGGATTATTTTCACAAAAATGGTAAATCAATTTGCGACGTTCTAATTCGTTAAGTGACATTGTAACTACTAATGTTAGTTTATCGAACTGATTTCTGCAGCCGAATAAATTCTGGAATAGTACGGTTACTTTTCCATATATTGTTTGGATATTCTATTTGGTTTTGTTGTGGGAATGATTGTTGAAAATCAGTCCATATTTCAATCCGCATACGTTACAACAGAATATTCCCAGTCCACCTCAGCTTTCCTTATGTTGTGTGTTAGATATCGATAATTGGTAACCCCACCACTACGTAAATATCCAAGGAAAACATTATGTGTCCAATTAATAATGGGCACATTTTGAGACAAGTGAGGGTGATTACAATAATTACAGCTTCATTTGAACTTGTTGGAGTAACAAATTACGTCATTAAAAGTTTCCTCAGTTCGACCGTTTACAACAGGTAATTTTTCACTTGTTTTCCCCGTAAAACACCAAATCGTTGGCTATGAATTTATGATCAGCATTATGCAGTGTCCTGCCTCTGTCTCTCCGTGGATATCCCTGCTTCAATTTCACTCGTTGTTAATTTCAATGTCAAGTCCCGGCTTCCATTTATCTTAATTTCCGGTACGAAATACGGACAAACAGCAAAACAATTAATTAACCAATAAATTTGTGGTAGTTTTCAAGCAAACAACAACAAACGGGGAAGAAGACAATGATGCATTTCGTGAATGCCGACACCACTACCCAACCCCCCTGTAAAACGACCCTCGTATCCTGCGGGTTAAGAGTTTTTCGCAGTTTGAAATAAAAAAATAAATTACGATACACACACACTCTCCGCGGTGTTCCAAATACAGGCATACAATGTGTGTGTGTGTGTGAGAAGTTGTGGAAAGATGCATGGATGGCAAGAAGGCTATGGCAGGAAAGAAGACTGACTGCTTGCATTATTTATATCCATTGTTTATACTACTACTACTACTACTACTACTACTATCACTACCACATCCATAAACAAACCAAAATATTTCAAAATTTTACATCACTCTGTGTCTTTTGTTCGTTCTCCATATTTTCAGAGTCGTCTATTAGAAGATGCATCCCTTCTATGCAATTCATGGTCAGCCCGTCAGAATGTAAGTTAAGTCGACAAATGTTTCATTATTTTCCTTTATAAACTTTCAATTGCAGAGAGAGAGGAGGGCGGACTCCTTCCTCGTATGTTTGTTTCGCCAGCAAAACAAAATACAGGAAAAAAAACCTAAATCTCATTAAACATTTATAACTTTTACGTATGTAGAAGACTATGTATGCACGTGTTTGTGTGTGTGCTTGCGGGTGATAACATAAATTTACTCGCACACACCTATACATGCATACGTTCATAATGTGTACATATATGTACATTTGTGTACATACGACTTCCTACACATACTCCCACATATGTATGGATGTGTAGCTGAATCTCTTCCATACACATGAACGTACTGTTCAAGTGTTTGAAAATAAAATATGGCTATTTTTTAAGTTGTTGTTGTTGTATTTTAGCATGTATTTAAATTATTAATAATATTTGGAATATGAATACTAAAAATATCGACTGAAAGTAAAAGTGATGCAGGTCCTTAAAGTCTAAACAGTCCACAGTGCTGCAGGTACTTTGTGGTAGATTCCACAAAACATCCTGTTCGTATATTATTTAATTTTAAACTTAGGACGCAAGTTATCGCGCGACAATGTTGCCGCTGCAAAGCATCTACCGTTGTAACTAATACTTTGGTTAGGTTAGGTAGCAATCGCTGTCACTACTGACACACGGGTCAAAACCATATGATGCCTTAAAGTGGTATTTCAGGATGTGGCTTAAGAAGAGGTGTACATACAAAAGGCCGAGCAATAGTTTGACCCCCTCGTCCTTCTCTTCATCCCAACAACTTCTGCACTAAACATGAGCTGAGACTTCAAGTCTACACGCTTCTCTGGCTATGCAACAGTGCCAATTTGTCCATTGATCATAGCTGTTAGCATAGAAAAATCTTAACTGGGAAAGGATATCAAGTATAGCGTACGATTCAGGTCAAAACTTGGCCATATTTGCATTGTGATTCTGCATTGTGTGCCTCGTATGCCACCTCAACCGCTCTATGGTCCCCTGGTAGGCTCCTTTGCCCCGGCACCTATATTAGGTGGATATCGAACTGCTTGGTCATCTCATTCAGAATTAAGCGGCAGTTGTGGGCACATCCTGCAGTACAGATCAATACTGATTACAGAGATTTTATAGCAGCCTGACTGTCGGAGTAGTTGTTGATACCCCAAGCGGGGATAACCGTTCGATCCAGCCAAAAGGCAACTGTCCTATTGCCATGACTACTATCTGATGATATTGAAGCCTGAGTGCAAGGTCTAGACTAGAGTGTCCAAAACCGAAAAACCAGGGAAACCGTTTATTTTTTGCTACTAACCGTGTGCCGGTTTTTTAAAAAACGTAATTTTCGAACCAACCGGAAACCGCTGATTTGACGTCGGTTAACCGGTTAATCGTCGGTTAATTTGTGTTAATATCTTTAAGAAAAATAATAATAAATGACATGATTTTCGATTGTAGTGAAATTTTAGAATTTAGAAACATGATTTCCATTTTGAAATATGATCTAAATGCCATATCCAAACATTTTTTTTTTCAAAATGATTTTATGATTTGAATTAGAATTAATTAAAAATGAATTAAGAATTAATTAAGCGTTTCAAAACTCATTTTTTTAACAAATTTCAAAATTAAATTTTCTTGATAACTAACTGTTTCAAATTTGAAAATGATTTTCGATTTTAAATCAGTTTAATTCGAATTTGAATAAAGCTTTTACATTTTATATTAAACACGCATTCCAATTTGGAATATGATATATATTTTTTAAAAATTGATGATTTATTCGCCCTTTCGTATTATATTTAAAATTAAAATATTCGAGCGTTAAATTATTTTATTCTTCAATATTTCGCTACCCAATGGGTAGCATTGTCAGGAAAATACGCACAATTATTAATTAAAAATTCCATTTTTATTTTTAATTTCATTACTTTTTTTTCATTTAATTTTTAATTAATTAATAATTGTGTTATTGTATGTTATACATGTGTAATTTAATTTAAACCAAAAAAAAACCGGTGGAACCGAACCGAAAACCGGTTTCTTGAAAAATTAATTTTTCGAACAAACCGAAAACCGGTTTCTTGAAAAATTAATTTTTCGAACAAACCGGAAACCGGTTTCTAAAAAATGACGGTTTTTTGACACTCTAGTCTAGACCCAACGCCTTAGAATGGACTCCACACCTTGCATTGTCATGTGGTTTGGCCGTGAATACTAACTTACTTAATTACGTACTTAGGTGCCTTCAAACAACCCAGAGGGGTGAGTAGCCTTACCAAATTAAGATCACATATTTCTCCAACCGGGACGACCTTTAGCTTTTCTATTGAAGTTGGTAACATCAAGCTCCCACACACTCTCTTCCACCTGGTCTTTCCAGCGAAGTCTTGGTAGTCCCTCCAGTACGTAATCGAATACCTTTCGCCTTGGTTCATTCTCATTCATTCTACTGACGTGATCTAACCAGATTTATCGCGTTATTCTGATTCGCGTAAATAAGCCAATATCGGATTACAGTTTATTGGCGCGTAAGATGCTATAAATTTTGGAAATGGTGCAAATGTCAATTGTACTTTGACATTTGTGAAGATCCTTTGATATTGTTGAGTATACTCCTCCAGAACGCGGAATAATTGCTTATATTTGTTACAGAATAATTCGACGATTGTGTTGGCGCAGCGTTAATTTTGACGCAGATTTCCGGTAGTACGACAGCAACCGGACATAATCCACGCCGTCCTACTTTTCTTGAGAAGTATGGGACAATGGACAGTGGACCGCCTTTAAAGTAGGACCACTATTAAAGAATACATAAGCTTTTTTAGAAGCTCTTAGATTGCTAAAATAGTATGAAGTTAGTTTTTTCGATCACAGGAATATAAAGTGTGCCTCAATAAGAATACACTTTTTACTTTTTAAATAAAACACGTATTTTTTGAGGGCGGCATGAAAAATGGCCCACAAAAATAAATGAAAAATCGCCCAAAAGAATAAATGGGCCAAAAAATGAATAATTACCCAAAAATAAAAACGAAACTTGGCCCAAAAAATAACGAAAAATCACCCAAAAAAAAATTAAAAATCGCCCAAAAATTGTTGTAGGCTCCATGAAATGTGGCCCCAGTGAAAAATTACCCCAAACCCAAAATGAAAAATGACCCCAATATTTTGTACTACCTACAACAACACGTAAGTAAAAGGCCCAAACTTGTGTTGTTGTAGACAGTACAAAATATTGGGGTCATTTTTCATTTTGGGTTTGGGGTAATTTTTCACTGGGGCCACATTTCATGGAGCAAAATTGGGCAATTTTTCATTTTTGGTTTTTGGGTGATTTTTCATAATGAAAAATGGCCCAAAAAAACAAAAATGAAAAATAGCCCAAAACTTTTGATATTATAACCCATTTTTGTGGGCGATATTTCTTCTGCAATATGGCCCAAAAATGTATGAAAAATTTTGGGTGTTTTTTAATTTTTTTTTTGTGGGCCATTTTTCGTATACCCTTTTTTGAGATAGGTGGGAGTTTTGTATCGGATTTTAAAGTAGACATTTTCCGATGAAGTATGGAATAAAATATCCGTTAAATGGCTCCCACGGCTCTGATGACATGTCATTACTCTTTTCATGACATTTTCACAGAGATGTTGCCGTATCGCATCGATGACGCGTTGGATCTCGGATTTGAGCTCAGGAATTGTTTGTGGTTTATTCGCATAAACCCGAGGAGATTTCACAAAATCCTAAGGAAAGAAATAAAAAAAAATGGTTTCCCATTACATCCCATCACTGAGCTGTGCGCTTTCCAGTTTTTACTCACTGATTTGGACCTACAGTTTTACACCGATTCCGAACGGTATTTTGAGAAGCTTTTTCATGGCTATATACTCGATAGTGTCGCCGTCACTATGCGAGGTGACCGCCGCCGAAAGAAATTGTAAAGGTGGTCAGAGCAGGGATCGGACCCAGGATCTCAAGTGCAAGAGGCGCGCACACTTCCCATTGCACCACCGAAGGAAATCGCACGACGTTAAATCACGTGATCTTGGTGGCCAGTTAACATCAGAATTTCTTGAGATAATTTGTTCTGGAATCGTTGGTGCAATAAATCGATTGTTTCATGCGCGGTGTGACAGATAGCGTTGTCTTGCTGAAACCACTGTCGTCCAGATCCATGCCGTCCATTTTATGCCACAAGAACTCCGTTATCATGTTCCTGTAATGAATGCCGTTCACATTCACGACAATTTCGGCTTCATCTTCAAAAAAAGTAAGGCCCAATCACGCCGCCTGACCAAAATCCGCACCAGACAGTTGCTCGTTGTGGGTGCATTAGTTTGTCATGGATTGCATGAGGATTTTCTGAGCCTCAAATTCGACAATTTTGTGTATTCACTCAAACGCATTTCTCTCTCGCGTCATATCTTGCTTATTTCATACTTTTTGCATAGTTTATGTAATTTTACTTCAACATGGTTGGAATTTGTATAGTTATATACAATAACACTATCAAAAAGCTGCTCGTGTATTGAAATATTCAATGAAGAGAGTAAGAGAGAGAGTAGAGAAGTACTAGGGTTTCACTCGTTTTGTTTGCATTTGAGTGAAGATAAATTTTGACTGTCTACTTGTACATCGTTTTTGATTCCTCCATCCACTCTAAGTAACTTTTGGTTGTTAAAACCATAGACGAATATAGGTATAGATATGTACATTTAGTCTCTCAATAAATTAAACGTCATAGGTACGGTGGAAAGTAAACATTGGATGCCGCAAAACATGGGTTCAATAATACCAGATAGAGGCAATAGTAAACAACGTCCAACAAAGGGACAACAACCGATTTTTGGTGTTTTTGGATGGAAATGCACTTAATCGGATAAGATGAATTTTTTTTTGAAAAATTGACATTGATTTCACTTTGCTCCATCACCCATGGATCGAATTACCGGCGCTTTCCATGGTCTGCTGGTTTGAGCTCCTGAGTGATCTGAATTTTATACGCATCAAAGTGGAGGTCTTTTGTCAATTTCGGTGCGTAGTGCTTCGTGAAATTTGAAGTTGTTGAGAACGATACCAAATTAATGTTTTCGGGTTTTCGGTGACAGTCTCGTTTACAGCAGCAATGTTTTCAAGAGACCGACCGGTACGTTGACGCACAGGAGTCTTACTGTCCATAACCGACCCAGTTTCTTCAAATTTTTTGACCACTCTTCGAATGGTTGACACATTAGGTTCACTTTCTCGACTGATAAGTCTTCGAAGTTTGCGAGCAGTCGCAGCATAACGTTCCAAATTTTTGTAATAAGTTTCACAATTATAATGCGTTGTTCTTTCGTAAAGCGCTCTATTTTTAATAATCCGAATAAACATATGTGACAGCTGCCAAATTTCAGAGTTTCCACTTGCAAAGTGCAACCTTACTGAGACACCCTTTATGTAAGTGCATTAGGGTTTACCGAAAAAACGTTTTGGAGGGAGTCACAAAAGTTTTGTATTGAAGATCTGTTACGGGAACGTCAAACTTTTTCTAAATACGAGGGTAATTATATAGTCCCCAAACCGGCCCTGGATGTTTTGATTAATGCACGGAAAGAAAAAACTCATACCTCCCAAACGAAATCTCAGATAACTAAAGTTCGTTTGGGGACTGTAGTTGGGAGAAACGAACTTCTGTTAATCCATGCATATCATTTCGTTTGGGAGAACCTTTTGCAGCAAACGAGTTATGACAAATATAAGCCGAAAAAACGTTTCCGAGAAACGAAAAACGATTCCGCCTACTGTTGTTTCGGTTACAGCAACCGAGTTCTAGTTACACCAAAATAAAAATAACGTTTGCGAGAACTGAAAAACGTTTGCAGTAAACGAGTTATGAGAAATTATGGCTGAAAAAATCTTTACGATAAACGAAAAACGGTTCCGCCAACTGTTCCTTCGGCTACAGCAACCGAGTTGTAGTTGCTCCAAACTAAAAAAACGTTTACGAGAACTGAAAAACGTTTGCAGTAAACGAGTTATGAACAATTAGAGCTGAAAAAACGTCTGCGAGAAACGGAAAACGGTTCCACCAACTGTTCTTTCGCTTACAGCAACCGAGTTGTAAATAAAACTTCTATTTATGGCTTCCATTAGCTCTTTTTTGTTTAAATTTCCAACTTTTATGATTTTGGTTTTAATCATAAAGTTTGAATTTTCGTCCATTATTTAAATTCTTTCCTGTCTCTATGCATGCCGAGGAAACTTTGGATTGATTTATAACCCTTTTCCCGTGATCCAATCGAGCTGAAACTTCGCAGGCAAACTAATGGTGACGACAAAAATTAAGTATCAAAATATGGGCGGGATTAAAAATCCATTATTTCTGCTCCTGTTAACGGTATTTGAACAAAATTGGGTATGTTGGTTAGGTGTACATTAGGGTGTCCCTTATTTTTCGAAGTTCGTTTTTTGTGACGCATACCCTCTAAATAGTTTCGTATTAGAAAACGTGATTTTTCGAATAACCTGTTTTCGGATTTTTGAACACTCAAATCCTTACACACTTAATTGACTTCAAACAACCCTGGGACAGGGTTAGGGACATTACATTCTGAAAACAACATAATTCTCCAACCGGCTTTGAGTTATTTGAACCAAGCATTCGCAGAGATTCCTATTCACCTATTTTCCTTTCCATTTAAGTACGTATTCGAATACTTATCGCCCTGGTTTATCCTTATCCATTGTACTGACATGATCTAACCAGCGTAATCGCGTAATTTTGATTCGGTTACCTACGTCGCATATTTCTCCCGAAGACACCAAGTGCTGTTTCGTCTGCTTGTGATATGACCAAGGATACTACGCCATAAAGCAATATAGGTTGTATGAGTGACCGATATAGATGGATTCTGGGGAGGGGGGGGCTTTATCACTGAAGTGCTTGCTTAACCCGAAATAACAACTATTTGCAAGCACAATTCTCTGCTTGTTTTCAAAACTGAGTTTATTTTTTTACGGCAGATTCAAGGTAAATAGTTTCGTCCACTATTTCCAAATTATAACCGTTATCAACGTTCACGCTCGTCTCCAAATGAATGGAGGCTCTGCTCAATGAATCTATTAAGTTTTTCTTTACCTCGTTCACTATCAAGATGTGAAGAAGTGATTTCCGACAAAGTTCTTGATAGTGTCGCCTTCACTAAGCGTGGTGACCGTTGTCGAATGAAATGTAAGGTAGTTAGAGCAGGGATCGAACCAGGGAACCGCAGGGATACCCGCATTAAAGACCTAAAACAAAAAAATGGTTACCCGTTACATCCCATGAAGGCATCAGGGAGAGCTCTCGCAAATCACTGAGCTGTACGCTTTCTAGTTTTATACTCACTGATTGGAACCTACAGTTTTACACCGGTTCCGAACGGTATGTTGAGAAGCTTTTTCATGTCTAAGTACTAGATAGTGTCGCCGTCACTAGGCGAGGTGACCGCAGTCGAAAGAAATTTAAGGTGGTCAGAGCAGGGATCGAACCCAAGTTATCATGCACAAGAGCCGCGCACACTACCATTGCACCACCGACGGTATTAAAGACATCCATTGGGTAAAACCTCCTACTGAGGTAAACAATTGATTATTTTTGCAATTGGACGCACCGTTTCAGATTTATGGGCATATTTTATTTTAGCGATTTTCCTATTTTGGCGATATTTTGAAAAATTCTTCCATACGAATTGGACCATTTTAGTTATTTTTTCGATGCGACGCTTCGTTTCCCGGATATAGAATTTTTTGAAATTTGTTCATATTTTGGATCAAAAATGTGAATGGGTTACCCTGGGCGATGGGTCATGGGTAACTGCCGCCTACCAATTCTCAATGTGTAATGAGTAATCGTGGTGGATAATTCGCCATCGTCGTGGGTAACTACCCATGTGGGTAATGGGTAATCGTGATGGATTACCTATGAGTAGCTACCCATTATTTTCCACAAACCCTGTGGGTAATGGGTAAACGTTCATTACTCATTCCCCACGGCGATGTTATGGGTTACACATTGGGGGTAAATACGAACTCTGATTCTTATGCCAACTGCAAATTCGCGGGCACATTCATAGATTTTTCTTGGCAGTAGTAGTTTATATAACACAGTGTAACACGAAAAAATATAACCATATACGGTCACCAGTACATGATAAAAGACCAAAAAAAAAGACCCGTGGGTCCCAGTTTTAGCCAACGTCATGCATTTGTTTTATGGGCCCTCAAAGACTTGGGGCCTCGGTGTCATTTTTGCAAAAAAAAAAAAGTGATAATTTTGTCAGGTTCATTTCTTGCAAATCGTTCGCAATTTTGATTTACTCTCTGAGGGAAAGTTGTAGCTCTGGTCAAGCATTCCTAGGAAGTTCATATGTATGTTCTAGAAAGTTGTTTATTGATATCTTCGGTACATTTTTGTAGTTGATTGTTTCCTTGATTTTTGAACGGTTTGCTACCTATGGACCTAAACAGGGGAAAATGTAAAAAAATTAAATTTTTTAAAGTTTTTTGCGATTTTGACCTTGAAGATGAAGTTTTTTGATTTTATATGTTGGCAATTTTTGTTCTCTATGACAAGAGCTACAACTCCCTCAGAGAGTAAATCAAAATTCCGAACGATTTGCAAGATATGAACCTGACAAAATGATCACTTTTTTGCACGAATGACACCGAGGCCTCAAATCTTTGGGGGCCCGTAACAAAAGTGCATGACTGGGAGACACGGGTCTTTTATTTTTTGTCGTTTCCCAGCAAAAAATTGTACATGTCAAAAAGCAGTAATGGAAGAAGGAATCTATTCGGAAGCAATTGCCAATGCGCTGATAGAAGCCCATTTTTTTCGAACAAAGTTCCCACTTAGAAACAGTCGATAGTGCCAACTAACCGCAATATATTGAATGCATTATTGAAGCTCTTTATGATTGCAGAATAAATGATGTTGAATCATGTGCTTATTTTACGGCTCATAAATCAGTCTTAAAGAAGGGACAAAGTTTAAATTTTGTTTACTCTCTTGATATTAACGGAATTCTGTCCCAACATCATCGTGCTCGTGTTCCATATTAGTTTCGTTTGAACTGTCTTGGTAAAGTTATAGTTATTTTGTTTATACTTATTTGCTAATTCTCAGAAGCGCTTTAGAGCACCATTCTTTTTATATATATATTCTGCCTTACTTTATTGCATATAAGTAGCAGGAAGCCGTGTAGAGCTTCTAAAAACTCCAACTGCTTCTAAATTCTCAATATTTTCTGCTGGGTTATCACGTAGTGGTGTCCGTATATGGTTATATTTCCATGACTTAAAAAATTACGCACAGTGTAACAGATCTACTTCCTGAGTAGCAGTTATGCCGGCTTTACAACTCTTGAGGTCATCTGACATTTTAATACTGTCACCGGATCTATCATTACATTCCAGCAGTATATTCGTAAATCGTGGTCCTGTGGCATCTGTATTTTCTACTTGGCGTGTTCCTGTTCCTGTTTTCATTATCATTATGGACTGTGGTGGTCGAAAAGAGCAGCCCATCGGGGGTTGTGCATTTACCTACTGCGAGGATTGATATTGTAGCCGCCTGTTACGGATCAGCTCTTGCACAGTGGGGGATTTATCAAAAAAGTTGGATGTAATTTAACCGTTTCGAAACTGCATATGCGACCAAGATAAATAAATACTTTCAGTAAAAACAAATTTCAAAGTTTGACAACGTTTACAATTTTTATGATGGCCAACGCAGTCTGTTTCGGTTCACACTGCGAGGCTCCAATTGAATCTGTTGAGTTCCAATTAAGAAATTTCAATAGGACTACTCCTCAGCTATGCCTGTGCCTAATTTTAACCCGCTTGTAAACAGCTAAATTTTGTCCTATTTTTTAAGTAATTCCCCCTTTGTGGCTTGACCAGGGTACAGCTCTCCTTGAGTCTGTCGGATCTGGTTTTTTTTACTTGAGTTTTTTTATCATCCGTTTTCCAGTAATGTGGTTCATTCTGGTTCCTGGGAACAAAATAAATGTCTTAATAACCCAATAAGCGTCAAGGACGTTTGTCACTTAATGACCTGAGACGCACGGGTATTAGTAACCTATTATTTGTTATGATTTGCTATTTTCTTTAACAATTACAGATGTTATCACTTTTCAGCAGTTCACTGAAATATTCACGGTCTTCATAATTACAGGGTGATATATTCGCTGGCATCAACGATGGCATCCTCAGCAGAGCAGAGGCTTTGGCCCACGTAGACATAGGAAAACACCAAACATCACACGTACATCCCTCGCAAATGACCTCCCAAATGAAGCACGATGTCATGTATCATCATCACAGCATGGCTGCACCTCCTCAACGGCCACTACAGGTAAGAAATCAATTAAATCAACCTGAACAAGGATATCGACACTCCAGACTTGAACGAGTGTATGTGTGTGCGTGTTTGTGTACTTGAGCAACCCTGCTCCGAAAGCCAATAGAATCGCACAAATAAAGGAGATTTTACTCAAGTGGGGCAATGTGTCTGTCAGTCTGACGTTCATGAAAAAGTGATACGTTATTTATTTATTAGTCTGTCTGGGTTGTGGGATATTATTTATTTAACGATTTTTATAAAATTAATCATTCGTTTTGTGGTAACTTCCAAACTATTGAAAAGTTTTTAGAATGGTTTCAATTCCTATTTGACACAATTTAGTAGTATGACGTAGTAAGAATGAGAATATATTATTGTTAGGATAATAAAATCTACAAAAGGGCAGCAAACGCCTGCAAACTTGTACTCGATATAACAAACGGTGTCTACTTTAAAGTGCAAATATAATAACATTTCTTAATATATCGCACACTAACTACAAAAGAGCCATAACTCAAAATTTACAAGTTTTTAGTAGAGACAAAAAACATATTTTGCATATAAAAAAAATGGTTTCCCATTATACCCCATGCAGGGAATGGGGACAGCTTCTCAAACCCAATGAGCTGTGCGCTTTCTAGTTTTTTTTTACTATCGCGGATTGGGCCTGAAGTTTTACACCGATATTTTGAGAAACTTTTTCATGGCTTTGTAGTCGATAGTGTCACCGTCACATGCACAGTGTACAAGAGCCTCGCACACTGACCAATGCACCACCGACCGGATATAAGCAAAGAAAAATTACGTTCCGCCCAAACCAATTTTCAGGTAAATGGATTATTCGCTTTAGAGTTCCATGGAATGTTCCTGTGCCCAGGTACCCACATAAGGCGGATAACGAAGTAGCTTGGCTATCGCATTTAGAGATGCGCGACAGTTGTGGGCAGTTCCTGCAGCCAGTAATACAGATTGCAGAGATTTTATATCAGCCTGTTGATACCCCAGGCGGTGATGACATTTCACCCCAGCCAAAGGGCAATTTCTCCGATTCTAATAACTTCTGCCTGAAAGACCGTACTATGGTAACCGTTATGCAAAGAGTAAACCCACCTCTCCAGAATACCCTACTTTGCTATATAGTTTGAAGCATTCAGTGTAGAGAACTAAAGCCCTTCTATAACCTGGTGTATGACTGGACAAGTTTCTGTCTAGGGTAGAAGTGGGTGTGGTGGGTGTATTGTAGCAGATACCTTAAAATCGTCCCATAACTATATGGGCTGGTGATCTACCTCGAGAAATGTCTTGAATGGATTGTCGACATTGCAGCCCTTTGACTTCCCAGCAAATCTAATGGTAAGAGGTGGGGGATAACCTCCAAACCCTCGGCACCCGTGATACACAGCATTGCTATTCTCTGGAGTTTAGTTAAAAAACTTAAGTAAGTAAGTATTCAGATCCGGCCGCCAATAGTCAATGCCGTAAAGCAATATCGGCCGGACAACAGGTGTATGTATCCAGTAAACCAGTTTCTGGGATAGGTCTCATAGTCCTGCGATGGGCCTTTCACAGGAATATAGGACCACTGGGTCTCTACTGATGATATCTCTAGTTTGTGACTTGAAACTAAACTTTCTGTTGAGAATTACACCCAGATATCTTGAATTATCCTTTAAGAAAATGTATTTCTTTGTTGTGAAGAGTACGAGCTCGGCATTTTCCGGATTTACACCCAGTCCAATCTCTGTGGTCTCTTAGAGACTCTAGCAATTAAAGCAATTGCTTTTGTCAGCAGCATATGCTCGAAGCCTCCAGTGCTAGCACAACAGCATCTAGTGCTAAATTTCAGAGAATTGATCCGTTAATTTCTCCTGAGGATAGTTACCATCCTAATGCTGGGAATCAATTATACATAAGATACCATGCAGGTTGGTTGCAATCGCTCTTCGTCCTATGTTGGCCTATGCTTTTCGCGTGCGAACTTTATTTTTTTGAATAATCTTATCTTTGATACCGACTGGCATAGTATCGTATACATATGTCAGTGTGATAATGCTTTTGAATTTGAAATCGCCCTGAATGAATTCTATAATATTATTAATGGCTATATTTCTAAGTCTGCACCCTATAATGGGTAATACCCCATGGTCCTCAAGGGCTCTAAGCAGTCTCAAGCATGTAAGGAATAGAAGTTCGAAAAAGTATAAAAAATCTGGACTAGGTATACGGGTGATTCAGGAAGTTCCGGACAAAATTCTCCAGCGTATTCCTTATCTCATTTCATGAAGAAAAGTCCACTAGGACCACGTCCGAAAATGCAAGGGTGCGAAATGTCAGCGGTTTCAAAATTTTCGGATTTTGGTCGGAGGGTAGTAGGGTAGAGTTGCTAACTTCTGAGCCAGTGGTCGGATTTGGTCGGAAATGGTCATAACTTTGGAACGATAAGACCTCTGGGCTTCGTTTAGGTCATTTTGGAAAGGTAAGAGGTATGGTTATCTTTCGACAGTAAAAAACCCATAAGTTATCTGCCATCTGGCTGAGCAAATTGAGGTTATGTGAATTTTTTTTCCATTTTTTTCCGAAAGCTCTGTATCTCGGCGATTTGACTTTTTTCTACTTTTTTTATTGATTCTGAAAGGCCTCTTAAAGACCTTTCCAACAAGTTAGCAACTTTACCCTACTACCCTCCGACCGCCAATCCGAAAATTTTGAACCCGCTGCCATTTCGCACCCTTGCATTTTCGGACATGGTCCTAGTGGACTTTTCTTCATAAAATGAGCCAAGGAATTCGCTGGAGGCATTTGTCCGGAACTTCCTGAATCACCCTTTATTGTTGCTAGGAGTAGATACAACTCTAAATCTCGTGAGAGTTATACATTATTTGGATAAGTTGAAGGCTAATTTTAAACAGAACATCAAATCATTTCACCCGAGCCTATGATGTTTCCAAATCATACCCGTATACCGTCAGCTCTACCATTCCGTTTGATGCAACTGTCGTAAATACTTCGTGATAGCTAGATAACTTGATCAGGTTGAAAACCTTGAATAAAGCTGATCCTGAGCCATCCCGGACTCTATGTTGAAATACTGCTCGAATTCTCTCAGCTTACCGTTGACTCTCTTATTTAACGCTTCGTTGAAGTTCGGCCATTTTCCTGCACAGTGGAAGAGCTCTTATATAATCCCTCTCCACATGTCTGGTAGTTTAGTATATGTTGCGAAATATAGGGGAATTGAAAAATTTAGTGTAATTCCTAAACTTTTTGAGAAGTTAGTCACAGAGGTAACTTCTCACCATGTTTCCTCTATTTTAGATCCATGTCAACATGGCTTTCGGAAGGGTCGTTCCACCGTGACTAATTTGCTTCAGTTTTCCTGTTCTACTATTGACGGCTTTATTAATGGAGATCAGACTGATGTGATTTTAACGATTTTAGTAAGGCCTTTGATAAAGTTAACCACAATCTGTTATTATATAAACTAGGGGCAATGGGTTTTCATTGTAACATGCTGAATTGGATTAGTTCTTACTTAATGAACCGAGAACAGATGGTACCGAGAACTCCCACATAATTACGATGGTAAACAATGCTTCTGGCGTTCTGAACTTTATTAAACGTTGGGCAAAGGAATTTTCAGATCCCTACATTACGAAAAATCTTTTTACTTCACTAGTCCGCCCTATTATCGAATATGAATCTGTTGTTTGGGACCCTCAGTACAATTTGTATGTTAATATGATTGAATTGGTTCACAAAAAGTTTCTCATTTTTTGTCTGAGAAACCTTCAATGGAACCCGAACCATAATCTTCCTTCGTATAGCAGTAGACTAGCATTGATCAGATTGCCGACTCTTAGTAGTAGACGTACCATGATAAACTCTATTACAGTTTTGAAGATAATTGATGGATGTATATGTTCTGAATTTCTGTTATCTAAGATTTTCATAAATGCCAAGGACCACCAGGCACTATAAACTTATTCACATCGAGTTTCAGCATTCAAATTATGCGTCCTTCGATCCAGTTAGGAGAATGTGTCGTGACTTTAATGAGCTATATCAGTTGATTGATTTCACTGGTAGTTGGGAAACTACAAAGTCTAGGATAATTTGTCATTTGAACCGATTGCATTAGTGCTATATATTCCTTTACATATGTAAATTTACTTTATCCTACTATCTGGTCTGATTTATAATTTGACTTTGGTTTTGTCCTTAATTATTATATATTATGAAGTCTTTGTTATATTAATATCTCGTGATGTAATTTTATACTTATTTATGTTAGTGTAATATCGACTGGTGAAGAATTGTGTGTCCTTGCTCTCCCGTTATAGACAGGTCTATAATGTGTACGCTGTCCTCACGTTATGGGGACTCGCTTGATTGAAAAAATAAATAAATAAATAACTAAAGTGGTGAAAAGACTCTCCCTTCAGATTAAAGTCGTTTGACCATGGCAATGACTTGTGGATGACGAGTAGAAACTGCCTAAACGTTCATTATTTATCCTCTGAAATTTTGCGACGTCTGTAACGGTAGGTTTTCATATATTAAATATAAATGTGCCTTATATTCAGATTTTCATAGTATTTCGCTAGTTCGAAAGGCCCTTTAGAATTAATACCAAAAACTTGAGCAGAGTTCATACTTTATCTAGGGTTTCTTGTTGTAGCCCCTCAAAAAATAGTGCATATTATTCAGAAACCATTAAAAGTAATTAACATTTTTCTAGGGTTGCCACATAAAATCTTAAATTTGTCTACTGTTGTCAAAAAATTGACTTTAAGAAAGTAGTGTCAGTAAATTTAAAATTATATGCCTACATGAGGGAAATATATTAGAAATTTATTCTTAACTTTTAAACCCGTCGACAGATTTTGCAAATTTTTCACACAATTTATCTGGTGATATCAGCAAATGTTATATCAGAAACTGTGTCATCACGATCAACTATTATGGAAGTAAGCGTAGCTCACCAAATTGTAAACAGACGGGCGGACAGATTTTTCTTTGCCTTTTGAAAAAACAGTACACGAATTGATCTGGAAAATCTGGAAGACACTAATATTTTCTCCTCTGCTCTACTTTCAGAATTTGTCTGATTGTTTTTCACGTGTCCACAAGAAAAGTAGATTTTATCTCACTGTGACAGACAGTAATTTGGAGTCGATTAATATAATATAAGATGGCTAATTGTTAATAAACCAGAGATGGCGAAAATGTGGGTTAATAGAATCATAAATTGTACTTGGATACATAAACGATCATATTTTAAAACAAAATTGTTCAAATTCACACAAGGTTTTGTTATGTTAACCGGGGAAAACACGTAAAATTTTTTCACAAACATTTTCAGTCGGATACAAATTACAGGAATTAAAGGAATTTGTTTCGGGCCTCAACCAAACCAAAAAACTGTGAAACTACTTGGACGTGGTATCACAAAACCACACTCGGTTTTGGCCATATATGTACGTAACAAATTTTTTACCAGCCCAAGGAAAATTTTGGAGGTTGGTCAGGGCCCTATTTCAGATTTTCTTCAATAAATCGTAAACAACTTAAAATATTGCAATACAACCTTTGACAATATTGCAGCTATTTTCCCTTTTCACAATTCTCTATAATATATTTCTAAGGAAAAGTACACTGTTAATGGATTTTGTCGCGAAGCGTCATGAAAAATTTCACATATTTGATATGCGTTTAACCATATTCTTTAAATATTCAACTATATGTATTCAATATTAAACAAATTACAAATTTATATCTTCTACAAAGTTGTAGTGCCTAATATACTTAACAATATAAAACACACTAATGAACAAAAATGACATTTGGGGTTCCAAAATGATTGTACTAATTCAGAAATTAATTTTTTTTCTAAATTTTCGTTTATAATTTCTATACTATTAACACAGGAATGTAATAATGTTCTCCAAAGTTGTACTACTTAAAGCTTTCGACAAAATTCCCAAACACATCAACGTCCTAAATTGTCATATATATTATCTCAAATGACCGCATAATACAAAAATATGGCTGTTTTTAGCGTTTTTTTTATAGTTGTCGTATCTTTAAAATAAGCTTCATATGCGGATTTGAGCTCTGCGCTAAAATATCCTTTTTGCGTTTGAAAATTAAATAACGTCCTTTCCATAACAAAATTTGTTTATATTATTTTTGCACTCGTTCATCGTTAATCACTGAACTAATTTAGGATGAATTAGAATTGTGAAATGGGAAAATAGCTGCAATATTGTCAAAGGTTGTATTGCAATATTTTAAGTTGTTTACGATTTATTGAAGAAAATCTGAAATAGGGCCCTGACCCAACTCAAAAATTTTCTTCGGCCTGTAAAAAAAAAATTGTTACGTATAGGGGTAAAACCGAGTAGGGTTTTGTGATACCACGTCCAAGTACTTTCACAATTTTTTGGTTTGGTTGAGGCCCGAAACCCACTGTTGCACAGTGTTATCAATATACTTTTTTCTTTCAACTGTTAATTCTATAATTAGGCCACATAATTAGGCAGAAGAGTTGCTTCAAAATTCTTCGATTTAATCACTTTTAATTGACTATGTAGGCATAATTCCTCGGCAGTAGGTATAATTCTTCTACAATACAGTCACATGTTTCCACAATAATATTTTGCAATGCGGACGTTCGAAACTCAATTTCTCAATTTCAATGCGAAACTCACTTAGTTCCGCATTTCGGCTCCATAGACTGAAAAAATATTTCGGCTCCATAGATTGAAAAAATATATATGAAATATTTTTCATTCAAAATTCTTGATTACCTATAAAGTTCTCGTAAATTTCATAGATATTTTGAGAAACTATTTTATTTTATTTATTCAAGATCGAAACCGTTTCATATCTTTATTAATAGATAATTAATATTGAACAGGAGTTTGATTTATTTAATTTAGTATGATGCATTTTTCAATAGCATCATTCCAATCAACCGCTGATGAAGATTTGTGACTAGATCTGCAATAGCATACGGTTTGCCAGGAATCATGAGGATGCATTTGCAAAACATCAAACTAAATCCCAATTATCATAAATAAAACAGCTGATCGACCTGGTAGCAGGCGATTTCATACAGGATAGAATGTGAGGGAGAATTAGCGATAGACGAGTTGAAGAACATGACGTTAAATTATATTCTATTGGAACTTAAGCACCCAAAAAATTCCATAATCGATAACAACCAAAATTTCAACCAGGTCATAGGTGAAATTCCCTTACTAGCGCGTAGTTGATGTGAGGGTTTAAAAATTGACACTTAGTTGATTTTAATGCATATCATGCTCAAGTAAACAATATAACCAAGTATTTGGTCACAGATAACTTTAGCGTAGTTGATTTCAAATTAGCTACAACTTGGTTGAAATGATCTACAATGATTAGTTACGTAAACTGCAGTTGCCAATTAATTAATAAAACATTAAGTTACACTTGTAGAAGAATTTTTACACTAATGACTATATTCCCAAGTGGACGTACGAATATTTTGACGTGGTCCGTAATTTTTGTACTTTCGATTTTCCAAAAAAGCAACCCCATTTTGTGTGAGGTTATTGACAATAATATGGGTTCGATTGGTTGAAAATTGCCGTGCCGCACGCGCATTCAAGTTTGTGATAACGAAATTTGGGAAAAATTTAAAGAAAAACTCTCGTAACTACGCAGGTGTCATCCCCCTCCATCACCAACCCATCCATACAAAAATAGAGCTATTTTCACGAAAGTTTACCAAAATAGAGAACAATGAAATGAAAATGGGTTTATAGTTGTTATTAATGTAAATTTAACACAATTATTAATGATTTTTACCAAATTTCCCTTTTCAAAACTCGGATATTTTTTCGATAGTCAGCGAATACTTGAAACAAATATTGCTTCTCCTCTTCGTTCCTGCACAATATTTTATTATACTCCTCCACCATTTTCACGCCTCTATCGGCGACAATTTTCAATGCTTCTAATAATCTTCGCACTGTGGTCACGTTGCGGCAAGTATTGAAACAAGTTTTTGCTTTCGAAGTCATGAAAGGGCTCAAGTCATTCGACAAAAAATAATCAACTACTTCTGCAAAATTAAGCTTAATTTTTTCCTTGCAATGGATAGCAGCTTTAATATCTTCAGAGCCATCGCAGCTATCGTCGTCATCATCTTCAGCTGAACCTTCTTCGCTTTCTTCTTCTATTTCTAGTTGGTTTTTTTTTATTTTCTTCAAGGTCTTCACCTCCATCATCTGCGCAAGTAATAGCCAACATATTTCGTTGTGTCGTGGCCGTCGGTGGTGCAATGGTTAATGTGCGCGCCTCTTGTACAGGAGATCCTGGGTTCGATCCCTGCTCCGATCACCTTAAAATTTCTTTCGACGACGGTCACCTCGCTTAGTGACGGCGACACTATCGAGTACTTAGCAATGAAAAAGCTTCTCAAAATACCGTTCGGAACCGGGGTAAAACTGTAGGTCCCAATCAGTGAGTACAAAACTATAAAGCGCACAGCTCACTGGTTGTGAGAAGCTCTCCCAAACTCCTTCATGGGATTAATGGGAAACCATTTATTTTATTTTCGTTGTGTCACACGAAAAGTCAGAATCAAAGAAGGCGAGAGATATAGCCTTTTCCGCTAGATACCACAAATGTCTGATAAACTTCTTAACCGTTGTTTCGACAATTTATTATCCAAGGCTGCTTAGAGGGTGGATCAATAAGTCCGTGACTTTTTGAATGAAACACAGTTTTTGAACCACAGTTATTTTCCTACATAATCTCCTTTTAGCTCAATACACTTAGTCCAACGGTTCTCCAATTTTTGTATCCCTTCCAAGAAATAGTATTTTTCGAGGTTCATAACATAGGCATTTGTTTGATCAATAATTTCATCGTTGGAGCTAAATCTCTTTCAACCGAACCATTTCATTTCGTTTGAAAATAGGAAATAGTCAATGGGGGCTAAATCCGGAGAATATGGCGGATGACGTACCAATTCGTAGCCCAATTCATGGAATTTTGCCATTGAGACTACACACGTATGCACCCGTGCGATTATAGTCAATTGAGAGCAAACGCGCCACCCATCTTGTAGACAGCTTTCTCACACCCAACTGATCATTTATAATCGAAGCCATACTGACATATGAAATGCCTTTGGCATCAACAATCTCACGCACTTTTAATCTTCGATCGGCCAACACCATATCGTGGATTTTTTCGACATTTTCGGGTGTATTGAACTCAATTGGCCGTCCAGAACGTTCAGCGTCATTTGTACTTGTGCGACCACAACAAAAGTCTATAAACCCCTTTTTTACCATTGAAATCAATGGTGCAGAGTCCCCATAGTATTTATCAAGCTTTCCCTTGGTTTCATTGACGGTTTTTTTTCCGCAAAAAATTATGTTTAATGAGCACTCGAAATGCACTGTTCAAAAATGCACGAGGTTGTATGTTTTGAACAGCTGTTAAACGCAAAGTAAATGACGGAACTTGTTCAATATTTGAAAGTAGTCTATTAACAGGTGGTACTTGATGGAAGCGGTGTTGCATTTCATATAACTCCGAGGGGAGTTCGAAAAGTCACGGACTTATTGTAACGCCTTAGTGAAGTGCTTTCAAATAGTTTAAGTTCTGATTCGGCGCTTTAACAGCTTCAGTGCAGCCATACCCGTCTTTTTCGAATATATGAACAATAAACCTCGCGTAGTGACGGCGACACTATCGAGTATTTAGCCATGAAAATACTTCTCAAAAATACCGTTCGGAACCGGTGTGAAACTATAGGTCCCAATCAGTGAGTATAAAACTAGAAAGCTCACAGCTCACTGGTTGTGAGAAGCTCTCCCCGATTCCTTCATGGGATGTAATGCGAAACCATTTATTTTTTTTTTAACCCGAAGGCACCTCGAATTCTATCGAATTCTGTCTCTGAACACAAATATTTTTAAAGAGTAAATTGCCTTGGACATACAACATGCGTGGTGAATGGGTATGAGGTCATTAAGGTGTTGGGAATTCGCCAAAGTCACCATCAATAAATAAGTTTCAATAGTTCCATATGCTAGATACACACGTAGCAACCGTTGCGTCGTGAGTAGCTGTGTTGCGCATTGATTTCCGAGTTGCTGCAACCGTTGCTATAAATATAAAAAAATTTTGATATTTGTGATCGGTTGCTCCATATTTTTGTTGTGTCCATTTACTTCTTCAGCTCGTCGGTAATAGGCGTTAATGAAGGTTCGTGCGGATAAAAACAAAAGAAAATTGCAATTAAAAACATTTTCTTTCAGTTCTTTCGAAAATTCCATTTTTTTAAAGCGAATTTTTTGGCCAAATTTTCTCTTTTCGTTGCATCTTCTCTTCATCTTCAGTTCATCAATTATAACAATTGCAGAGATCATACGTCACTCATTTCAACAAATCAATTTTATTTTTCGTCTACTTGTGTCTTTTCTGTACCACAGCTACACACAGTTCTGTGGTTGCGGCGACGGTTGCGACTTTGTAGAGAACAAACAAAACAGGTTGCTGCAACCGTTGCTACTGTGTATCTAGCATTAGATACCCTTTAGATTATTCGTTTCACTCGTGGCTTTCACCCACGACTTTCGAGTTCAGTTGGTTAGAGGTGGGAAGAAGCAAGAGGGGTAAACAAACACGCACGAGACGAGAATTCGAGAGGATATTTTGATTCTCTTTCGTAGTTCTGCCATGTTGTTTCACTCTCATTCTGATTTTGAAGGGAGAAGGTTTCCGTCATAGACTAATACATACATACCTAGATAAACTTATTCTCTCATCTGACGTTTCATTTCACACTCTCATCGTAGGTTTATGGAAATGAGAGCAATTAAATTTAAAATTATCTTACACCAGGTGGAGTTACAAAATATGTTCACTTAACTTTTTCCTGTCGTTTTGGTGTAGAACTGAAAAATTTAAATATATTTTGCACTTTTTTATTGACTTTTATTGTTGGTATACATTTGTATTGTATTTAACACAACTAGTTTGCCACAAAAACACGAAATTCGGTTGTTGTTCCTATGTTGATCGCTGTATACTATTGCCACTATCTGGTATTATTGAACCCATATTTCTACCATCCAATGTTTACTTTCCATCGTACCTATGACGTTTAATTTATTGAGCGAATAAAACCTTCTATGGTATGTGTTATTCTATGGTTTCCGTATATTATTTTCTGATGATTTGTATAATATGAACAGAAATAAATCGAAAAATATTAAATAAATTGTGCAGATACAATAATTCGTAGAGATTTTGATTAATAAATATCACCTTTGTTTGAAAAATTAATTATTACGAATGTAAGTAAGAAGCAGAACAGCCGATTAGACGATAAGGAACCCATGGGTAGATCGCAGAGTGTAAATCAATCAAGTTAGTACTTGGAGAACAAATAGAGAATGTGCTATCAAAGAAGACTCGGTTATAGGGACTGGGTTGCGTGGTGCGATTTTCAAACTTCTGCTGCCGAGTGTCAAGCCAAAAGTACCAAACACATCAACTGGGATTAGATTTTCCCAACTAAATCAATTAAAAAAAGGGATATTCAGTGAACAAAATCAAAATGTAATGTAATGTAAAATGTAATTAACACGAAAAATTTTAAAATTAAAGATTGCTCTCATTCTCTATATGTTTTCCTCGTAGGTCTCGGAACTCGTTAGTACAAAAAGCAACTAGTGCACACTCTTAAAGTGTTACTCGGTGGTGTAAATGGTCGTGATTTGCGAAGGGAGTTCAAGCGAGAATTTAACGATAAACACAGGCTGAAGATGCATAATCTAAAACATGACTTATAGTCGTTGCGGCGTTGTCTTTTCTGTTGTTGGGCCAGGCAAACAGTAATGGTGTCATCTGGCGCGGTATTAATTTCGAAGCAACAATCTCACCACTCACTCCAGTTTTGAATGCATTTTCATTGATTTTTTCCCATTTTTGCTGGAAACAGAGACACATCGGGCGCAAATGTTTTTCCAATGGTATCTTCGAACACTGCTCTTAGTACCAATTCGTAGATGTGATGCCTACATGGCAGATACATCAAGTCCCTCTCTAACAGCCGTTCGTGTCAAAACACATGGCTTGAACTCAATTCGAAATGTTCTAATCTACCAGCAGTTGGTGAACTGTCATTGCAATGTTTCTGTCTTTTCCACAATCTATTTTTGGAACGATGTTTCCATTAGTGACATTAACCGTAAGGTTATCAATCTTATTATTTCCTATATGGTCTTTCAGTATTTTGCCATTCCAATGCACCACAACAAATGCCACTTCCTTCAACTGTAATGAAAAAATATGCATATTAGTGTTGATAACACAGTGCAACACGAAAATATATAACCATATACGGACACCACTACGTGATAAAAGACCAAAAAAAGAAAGACCCGTGTCTGCCAGTTTTGTCCAAAGTCATGCACTCTTTTATGCGCCCCCAAAGAGTTGGGGCCTCGGTGTCATTTTTGCAACAAAGTGATCATTTTGTCAGGCTCATATCTTGCAAACCATTCGGAATTTTGATTTACTCTCTGAGGGAAAGTTGTAGGTCTTGTCATAATATCACGTAGTAGTGTCCGTATATGGTTATATTTCCATGACTTAAAACATTATACACAGTGCAATAAATTGGTTTAAGAAGAGTAGTATTACAAGTAAGTTCCAATTTACAAAATTAGCAACTTTTATCGATTTGCAGTACGGCATCTTCGAATTAGGGAGGCATTCAGAACCAAATTTGATACGTTGTGGCCAAATCCTTCAGACACTGTAGCCATTAAATGCATTGTATTGCATTCTGATATCATGAACGATCCGTTCGTTCATAAATGACTGAGTTCCTCTTTTAACAACTTCCGAAGTCGACTGTAGAACGTCCATTTCCAATTCCTTTACATCATCACCACCATTGTTTGGGTGTGAATTGAACTGTAATTTAATGATTATTGACCTTGTAAATCTCAACTGTTCCAAATTGCCAAGATTTATTTATTTCAGGTTATAGCATGAGGCACTGTTGTAATTGTCGGAAATAACCACAAGGACAAGAAAAAATTAAATCAGCTGTACTAACGCTTCCACCTGTACTAGATACATCTTGGAAATTACAATCAAAAGCATTTGAAAAGGTCGGATCACAACTACAAGAAAAAGTGTAAATCAGCTGTACTAACGCTTCCATCTGTAATTGATACATATTGGTCGGCCCTTGATATGAAAACAAAATGTCTGCGTTTCCTACTGCTTCAACCGTAATTGTTTTGCCATGAATTTATGTTTGTATTATGCCCAAATTCAAACTGTATAAAAGTTCCAATGATTTCGGCGAGAATTTTGTGGAACTGAAACTCTATGTATAGAAAGAAGTTAGAATACAAATATCCATATGTGGAAAACTCATCAATGCACAGATTGCAGTATACACGGAACTGTCGACAACAAAGCTTTTACTAGTGTAATTGTTGTAACACATCATGCAGTATGCGTCTGATTTATTGAACTTCATCTCAACATTTCTGTGACAGTGAACTGACAAATATTTCCGTCTGACTCAGCTGAATTCTCAAATCTATAATTCACATTGGTTAGGTTGGAGTTTATACGAGTATTGTAGTTAATGTTGCCACAGCTGAAGCCGGCACAAGTTCCATTCCTATGAATGTGAATCGGAATCGATTATTACTTACATACTCACTTGTAGTAATGGCAGGAACATGGGTGTATACGCGGCGGTGTATTAAGCAATTGAGGAACATCGCCTGCCAATGATCCACTCGACATAATTTTCTGGCGACACCTTGCACAATGCCAATGACTCGGAGGAAGAGTAAGGAGTGTGTGTGATTAAACAGTACTCGAGATCGAGTATGGGTGCGTGTAAACAGTCACACGCTCCGTTATGCTTTTCTTCGGCTGATTGTCTCGGGAAAACAGGTTGTGCAATTTGATTACAATCCACTTTCAATAGCCGATGCAAGACATGGCTTGCGAACGGGTGCTGGCTGATGAACCCCTTGACTTGACAAACTATAATCAAGTGGATGAGGAGAAACACAAGAATAAGTACTCGTGTAACGACAATACAATTAACGACACGAATCATGATGTCCTTACCTGACGGACGGCCGTCACGTGTCCTTTTCCCATGCGGCGACAACCTAAGGTAACGAGGACTGTGCTTGTGTTCGTATGTGTGTGTGTTTAATTGTATTAAAAAAATCGAAAGCCAAACGAAGTTTCGTTGGTTGCTCATTCCCGTTATTAGCCAAACTGTCAAAAATTCAATTAAAATAATAATAAAATCAACTAGAACTGGAATTGGAACGAAACCACCGCTACCTTGGAACACTCAGAAAGTTACGGATGTGTGTGTGGTGGTGGATGTTTAGGGCTTATGTGGCGGCGGTGGGTGGTGTGGGTGGTTGTGTATGGTACAATTACCAAAAATGAAAACAGCAATAATTACAACAGTAACAACAACAATGACGAGGCAATTCAAAATTATAATTACGTTAATGAAGGAGTTAAAGCGAAAACGAGGATGACACAGAGGAAAGACAGGCAGGCAAACTCATCTATTTCTATCTCTCAGCACAGCCCCTTTCACTCTGTTACTCGCCATCGCTTGCTCTTTCTCTCGCCACAAACTGTGATTACACAAATTATGATTAGTAATCATAAAAATATGTTACGTTTTGTTCAGGATACTGGTTCCTCCTGGTTGCCAACCGACCGAGCGCAAGGTCCTTCTCGTTCCATCGTCCTTCAGCCAACCCTTAACACAAGTGTAATTCAATTTAAATTACACTCGTACGTTTCCGGTTAAGAGTTAACATCGTATATTAGTTGTATTTCCGACATATGGTTTAATTTCCCTTAAACTATTTTCCTTTTTGATTACGGCCGTTGATGGTTGTGCTGTGTGTTCCCTCGATGAGGTTTCCTTGTCATGTTTTTGTGTAAACCACAAGTGGTTTCTCAAATGGAAATTAATTTAGTACACCTGTTTGTTTTTCACTTTTTTCATGCAGCAGGAAGGTATCCTTGCGCACTCCCGTATTATCCTGCGGTTGTTTGCACACATTTGGCAAAATTCATTGATTTTCTCCATTAATTTTCATTACGAGTAACATTTATTTCATGCCACTATACAGGAAATGTGGGTAGTGTTCTCAATGTCTGGTATGATTTGTATACCAAGTCCAGGATATGTCGTACACCAAATCAATTGGTTTTTTTTTTTGAACTGAAAGCTGACTTTTCCTTTGGAATATTTAGATCTTTGCCATTATGCTCCTGTCTGGTGCAAAACACACCGGATCTGTTAATTTTGATACATGAGACAAAAGTATATCGTTTCGTATGAGTCAACACCCACCAAAAGATGGCCCTTTTTCAATACACTTTCTTGCCTCATGATCCAAAAGCGTTTTGATTGGTCCGGTGTGCTTTCAGCCTAAACTTAAATGGGTTATTCCCGTCCATCGTTAAAGTCTGGCCTTTAAGGCCTGGCAAGGTTTCGGTTAATCTGCCCTTTCATTTCCTAAAATCACAAGGTGTCCCTACGATGCCCCGGCTGCTAGTGGTGGATAATTTTTATACTTCTCCAGGCACTTGAGCAAAGTCAGCGATCTAACACTTTGCCACGATATCATAGTGAGCGCCGCTTGACTATGACTGAGAATCTATACATTTTTGCGACCACGTTACTCATTCTGTGTTCGCCTTAACCTCTGCCTAAAACATAGGAAACCCAAATATATCCTGTGATGCAAATGTGGCATCCAGATCCCCTTGGCTATCGTTAGTAATAAATCCTTAAGATTTATGAACAAAACGGAGTTTTATATTATCTCCCCTCTATTATATATATTGGAACTTCACCATTTTGTGTGATGCACGTTGACTACCTCGCAAAGAACGACGCCCGTTTTGGAACGAAGTTTCTTATCACACGTTGCGGGAGGGGGGCTTAAGGAAAATAAATTTAAACTACTTTTGTTTTAACACTATTATGCTACAACCTAGTATTAACAACTATATTGCTCACTTTTGCTTTGGTTTGTATCTAGACTAACTAAATTTGAAAAAAATCAATTGAAATTTAAAAATTCTATTTGAAATTTGAAATACATCAAGAAAATTTTGAAAATTCTATTTGAAATTTGAAATACATCAGTTGAAATTCGAAAAATATCAATTGAAATTTAAATTACATCAATTGCAATTTGAATCACATCAATTGAAATTTAAAAGACATCATTTGAAATTTAAAACACATCAATTGATATTTAAAATACACCAATTGATCATTTTTAAATTTCAAGTGACGAATTTGAAATTGATGTCTTTCAAATTTCAATTGATTGATGTCTTTCAAATTTCAATTGATGTGTTTCAAATTTCAATTGATGAGTTTTGAATTTCAATTGATGTGTTTTAAATTTCAATTGATGTGTTTTAAATCTCAATTGATGTCTTTCAAATTTCAATCGATGTTTTTCAAATTTCAATTGATGTTTTTTAAATTTCACTTGATGTATTTCAAATTTCAAATAGAAATTTTAAATTTCAATTGATGTATTTCAAATATAATTTTCAAATTTCAATTGATATTATTCAAAATTTAATTGATATTTTTCAAATTTCAATTGGAAATGGTGTAAATGTCTCATATATGTTGGGAAATTTCGTGTTTAATGGGAAGTTAGCTAGGTGGAGCCTGTAACCAATATTTAGTATATATTGTAGTTTTGAACCCAATAAAAACTAAATTTAGGAAAGTCTAGTGAAAGAAGTTTAAAAACAGAAAAACTCTTAAATTGAAGACACGACAATGAAAAGTGGATATGAACCATTTTGGGCTAAAATGAGTTTTATGAAGTTTACTATTCCCGGCTACTTTACGCACCCTACTTTACGCATCGTTAGGTATGACAACTGTACATATTGTGTTACTGTGTTATACTATATGTATGTGTATAAACGTTCTAAAATCATTGTTAGCAAAAAATCTTAATCAATTAGATATAAACTGTTTTTTTGTTCTCCTGTAAAATTACCTTTCTGGTTCATATCCACTTTTCATTCTCACGTCTTCAATTAGTGCCTTTTCTTAAAAAACTAAATTTTCTGAAAGAAATACCTATTCATATTATTAAGTACTTTTTCTTAAAAAATACCTTATCTTAAAGAAGTACCTTTGCTTAAAAAAAGTAAATTTTCTTACAAAAAGTGCCTTTGCTCAAAAAACTACCACTGCTTTAAGGAGTAACTTTTTATGAAACAAAATAACTTTTCTTGAGGTAAGTACCTACTCTTAACAATGTACATATTCTTGAAAAAATCACCAATTCTAAAAAAATTCCCATTTCTTTAAAAAAAATCCCTTTTCTTCAAAAACAAATACCTTCTCTTTTCCTAAAAAGAGTGCCACTTCTTTAAAAAGTACTTGTTCTTGGAAAAATTACTTCTTTGTAAACAAATTCATACTCTTATGGCCTTTTCCTACAGAAAATAGGAAAATAGTACCTTTTCTTAAAAACAACATTAGCTTTTAATAAAAGAAGTAACTCTCTTTAAAAAGGACCTTTTCGTGAAAATATAAAACATATTCCTCCAAAAAGGACCTAACAATATACTTAAAAAATACATTCTATAAAAAAATGTTTTTAAAAAAGTTAATCATTTTACAAAAAGTATCTTTTCTTAAAGATCCATTTAAACTATCATATTTTTCAACGAGCGCCTTAGACGTATTGGAACTAACTAGTACATAATATATGGCGTAAGGAACTTCGTTCCAACCGGGTGTCCCCTGATTTTTATATTTCTCTACCTCATCAATTAGCTTCCACAGCATGTGCGAGAACTGGTGTCCAGTCTCGTCAAAGGGCAAATACAAAAATAATCCATAAGGCAGTGTAGGCAACTGCCTACAGGCCAGCAGCTGCTTTGAAATGCTAGATTCTTTTAGAAAGACTGACAGTGCTTTGATAAATTCATCGAGAGGATGAGCGAGTGTAATACGTTTTCCTACTTATTTCATCGACTATTATAAAATTCTCGTGTAGAGATTATTACTATTTTTCTCGCGCCATTTTTAATATTAATACATGTAGACAGAAAATTAGTAAATAACATACTCGTATTGACACACGCTGAAAAAGCAGCATTTTTCCTGTTTGGATGTGAATATAACGTGAATTTCAGGTTGATTAATTACCTTTTCTTTCAGGAACAAAATGTCGGAGGAACCTTTAAAGAAAAGTCAACTAATGTCCAATTTTTCACTAGTTATTTAAATTGGTAATCAGTTGATTTTGATTTATGTCTGATCTAACTTTAAATACGAAAAGAGTTTTTCAGTGCTTTGTCAAATAATCTTACTACCTATATGGCAACAGTGGCAAATGCTACGAAAAATAACCGGTATTCATACATTTATCGGTTAATCGTTACAATGCATCAAACTGACGCCATTTGCAAAAGAAAAGTGAAGACACAAAATACAAATTATTGAATGAAATTGGAGAATATTTGAGCAGAAATGAAGTTCTAACTGCACTACGAGTTAAATGATACGTTTTTATTGTTATTTCAACTAGGAAGGTGATATTTATTGTTCACATTAACAATTAAAGAAGCTTTGTGTTTGTTCTTCTTGTTGTTTTCTGTCAAAATCATATGGTCACTTGATCACAGTTTAAATGCCCAACTTTGGCTGTTGAAACAGCAATTAACTATTAACCTAAAAAGTGAATTCAGAGTTTAAATTATGTTTGATCATTGATCAAAGATGATTTTCCACTCAAAAATTAGGCCTAAGTGGTTTGGAACAACGTAAAAACCGGCAAGTGCAACAAAACAAGCGTGATGAACAACTAAAGAAGACATAAAACTTTTTCCAACTACGCTGTGCATATAACGGGCTTTTCAATTAGAGCGCTACAAAATTATTTTAAATAAAACAAAACCGGTTTTAGATACCAATGAAGTTCTTTATTCCTGTGAAAGTACGTTCGATGTCATTATGTATGGAACTCGATTTCTTTTGCATGGCCACCACGGCCATTGTTGTTGGCTCGTATATCCATAGAATAACACATACCATAGAAGGTTTTATTCGCTCAATAAATTAAACGTCATAGGTACGATGGAAAGTAAACATTGGATGGTAGAAATATGGGTTCAATAATACCAGATAGTGGCAATAGTATACAGCGATCAACATAGGAACAACAACCGAATTTCGTGTTTTTGTGGCAAACTAGTTGTGTTAAATACAATACAAATGTATACCAACGATAAAAGTCAACAAAAAAGTGCAAAATACATTTAAATTTTTCAGTTCTACACCAAAACGACAGGAAAAAGTTAAGTGAACATATTTTGTAACTCCACCTGGTGTAAGATAATTTTAAATTTAATTGCTCTCATTTCCACAAACCTACGATGAGAGTGTGAAATGAAACGTCAGATTAGAGAATAAGTTTATCTAGGTATGTATTAGTCTATGCGTATATCCTTCCATGATGAAATGGCAAACCTTACTGAAGATAAATGTCAAAAAAGCGGTAAAAAATATGGCGTCGTTTGCTGTCCCTATCGATTTACTTTTGTAGCGTCTCTGTTGAAAACCCCTTTATATATGTATGTACATCGAAGTCTGATGATATCAAACGCCACGAAACGGAAACTTTTCGAACTTAAAACTGTAATTGAGAAGAGATCAAATTGTACAATGTTTTAATCGATTTTGTATCTAAAAAAGCATAGAAGAGTTATTATTTAAGCATATTGTTCTTTACAAACCTATTTTCGATTTAAAAATACCAACCCCCCAAAATTGTACTGTATTTAATACAAAAATACGCACACTTGCCATTTGTTTGTTTTATTGTTTAGGGTGGTGGCCATAGAGTAATGACGTATAGAGTAGCCAACTCGCTCAGTAAATTGATGACATTTGGTGTGTTGCACATGGTAGGTTGGATGTTGGAAAGTATTGCTTTAATAATACCAGATAGAGGCAAGGGCTCAAACCAATCAACAAGAAGACAGCAACTGGATTTCGTTTTGTGCATTCAAATTTTTGTGTAAATACACCACAAACATATACTAACAATAAATTTTAACAAATAGGTCCAAAATACGTTTAAATTTCACAGTTTTTCATCAAAACGACATGACAAATGTAAGTTAACAATTTTTGTAATTCCACCAATTTACGTCAAATAACCCCGACACGGTTAATCCGGTCCTGCATCCCATGAAGGGACGTAGGACAGCTTCTCACAATCACTTCGCCATACTCTTCTAGTTGTATACTCACTGATTGTTAGCCGGTTCAACAACAGATGAAAGGTTAAGACTAGAACCATTTATTCGTTATAGGACAGACAAGTCACTGTCATTGGTGCGAACTCTTGAACGGAACGGGCTGTAGCTCCTGTTGCTGTCCGACCTGAGCCATGACTTTTTTTATATAGCTCAAGGGATCACTTAATTTCCGACAAATCCGAAGATCGTCCAGCCTCCATCCGAACACTATAGTAGCCTGCTCTGGTAATTTACAGTTTCTTTTAATATTTTATCCGTCATATTTATGTTCCTGGGTTTGTGCATCGTTGCAAAAAACTTCTTAGTTTATTTAATGACAAAAACAGTGCCGCCTACGACAGCTTCACAGGTTAATTTCATAAACGTCTGTTTCGTTGCAGCAACGAATTCGTTTCGTCAGCTTTAAATGTCAGACAATCGGGGTTTGTACATAGAATTGAATAAGTACATAGAATTGTGAAAAAGTTTGTGATGGCTTAAAGACAATTGTTTTAAATCTCAAACATTTTTTATTTTTGTTCTTCAATATGTGCAATAAATGTAATCGTTGCAGCAGCGAAAATTTAATTGTTGCAGCAACGTAATGATGAACGTTTAAAAAAATCTTGTATCACATGTTTCTTAACACCAACATAAAAATAATCGCATGTACCAAATTTGTTATTGCGGCAATGTAACCTCACTCGAGAACGTTTGGCATGAAACACTTGTAACTTGCCCTCATATGGTAGGGGGAGTACAAATTGGGAGTGTCGTATTCATAAAGCAAATCGGCAGACAGTTAACACAGAAATAGATAACATGGGTACTTACATACTTAATGGGCCTCCAACAACCCAGGGGTGGCAGGAGTCTTATAAATCGTTGATAATATGCAGGGTGGCGCACCAAAGGTGCTACAATAAAAAATTCAAATAACTTTTTTCTAATCAATGTATTTCACTTATTTTTTTATTTTGTATTTAATATAACAAATTACTTTTGAAGACGATAGACCGTAAAGGACCTCCATGCTGATCCACGCATATTTGACACCTGACCAGAAAATTATTCGGGCCCGCCTCAATTATTCTTTGGATGTACTGCTACAATTCTGTCAAATTACTTGGATTCGTTGTGTACACTTCTTGTTTGACATGATCCCATTAAAAAAAAATCTGGTGCAGTCAGGTCAGGCGATCTTGGGGGCCAGCGGTCAGTGGAATTTCTGGATATTAATTTGTTTGGGAATTTTCGTTGGAGGTCTGCCATAACCCGTCTGGCTATGTGTGCAGTTGCTCCATCTTGCTGGAACCAAATGCTGCTGAACGGATACGTCTTCGGCGCAGATCTGGGTAAAAAAACTCCTTCAATATCGTTAACTAACGGTCCCCATGGACAGTTACTGTTACACCATTTTCTTCAAAGAAGTATGGCCCCACAATGCACCTTGATGAAACTACGCACCACCAGTGACTCGTTCTGGATCCAGTTGGGTCTCATGGAGTATTCCTGGGTTAGATTCACTCCATTTACGGCAATTCTGCTTGTTTACATTGACGTTTAGATCAAAATGGGCCTCATCCGACATAAACAAGAAATTTATCAAGTTGTTGTTTTCTTCGGCCATTTCAATAATTTTTCTGCAAATTTTCAAGCTAATAGGAAAATGCAGAGTGTTTAACTTGCTTGAAATTTGGACTTGGTACGGAAACAATTTTGTCATTATGAATGTAATGTGTAACTCAGTAATCTGTAACTCAATAGGAAACACGTTAAATTATCATCCGGTAAATGCATTTTTTGAATAAAGAAAATATTTACATATAAAAAAGTGTTTCCATTTTACTTCTACTGAGTCATAGGAAAGTGAAACCCTTACAAGAAATTTTGTGTGAAAGCGGAATCTGGAAAATGGTGCAAATTGTTAAAGCTGTCCATTTTAACTTACAAACGAAAAATAGAACATGGGTGATTATCTATGAATTATGACATCGTTCAGATGGTCTTTGCTGGTAGGCCCGCATACGAGAGGTAAAATTTTTGATAACTGGCTCATACATCAGGCTGCATTTGAACGATGGCACGGGTTATGTTGACATTGAGAACTCTGTTCGGTTGTGGCTTATTGGCAAAGCCATGCGACTTAAGGAAACCACACAAGATAAAGTCAAAAGGGATCAAATCGCATGATCTCAGTGCAAAGTTCGCATCGCCTCTGCGTTAGATACCCACGACATCAGGTACCTATTAAAGAAAATAAAATTAACCGAAATAGGAAATAAAATCACAAAGAGTCACGCATAGTTGTATACAAAGAGTCTTCGTCTGAACGCACATGAATTTACGAAGCGTGACCAAAAGGAAACGAACACAATGTCCCAATGTCGTAAGTCATCGTATAAAAGACGAAATAATGAAATACTAAAGAGAAGCCATGAGTGTTTCAGTCCTAGACTAATTACTATACTAGACTTAACATTTCTCTCAGCAAATTTATAACATTTGGCCTGGTGTGATATGAACGTTGGATGTTGAAAGGAATTGCTTGAATAATTCCTGCATGGTTGAAATATGAGGTTGTGTTATGAGAACAGCTGATCGAAGTTTTTTCATGTCGTTGTACAGAGTTCTGTCAAATTTTAACTAATTTGTTTGTTTAATTAGTAAATACTTAACAGATTTCAAGAAATTCGATATCCAGTTCGACCACATACTAATTTTGTTAATTAAATGAAAAGTTGTTTGTACAATTAAAGAAAAATAGGAAAAAATTGAAAAATCAACTCAGTTTGACAGATCTTTGTATTTCTAATACATACACATTCGTCCTGCTACCACCTAATAATTCCATCATGAATTCCTGATAGAGGCAATCGTTCAAACCAACCAACAAGAAAACAACCACGGATTTGTGTGTCAAAATTATTGTGTTAAATACAACACAAATGTATGCTAACAATAACAGTCAATAAAAAAGTTTAAACCACATTTAAATTTCACAGTTTTTCACCAAAACGACATTGAAAATTAAAGCAAGTAGTTACTGTAATTCCACCTGGTGTATGTCACTTTTCGTCAAACATCTCTCTATCACACCGTCCGCACCACGAAGAGTGTGAAAGGAAACGACAGATGGGTCAAATATTCTCTCGAGTAATTTTTACACTATGGTTTCAGTTCCGCAAAATTCTTGTCGAAAGTCACTGCTATAATGACAGTCTTGATACGGTTTTGTTATGCCAGTTTTTTTCTGCCAGAATTTAGATGCGTTACAAATAAAAATTAAAGAAAATTGTTGTGTTCTTCAAATCAAAATTAATTTATTACGTATAAAATTAATTTAAAAGTCGGAAATGCCAATAAACCCAAAATGAAAGCCTGTTTTCCAACTCGCTTATAGCCCATTCTCTTTGAAATTCTATTCCGTATCAAATTTGCAGCTGGAGGTCGATCAGCTGTGTCACCGAAACACCCTGGACTAAAGCCTTGAAATGCTTCAAAAACGACATATCGTCAGGTTTGAATTATTTTAGCGCTCTTACCAAAAAATACGTTTCGAGAAAAACAGCAAAGATATTTTGTACTAATTCTAGTCGGAAAATATTTTATTTTATGCTTAATCCTTATTACAATATCTCAAAAGTTATTAAGCTTTTACTGAAGTAACATTTTCAGGTTTTGTGGCCCATAGTCTCCTTTTTTTTAGAAGTTCCTCTTTTTGTTAGACGAGGGCCCAAATACATGCATATTATGTAGACTTCCATATGGTGTAGTCCAACGCCGTCGTCTACTTTTAAAACGCCGTCAACTAATATGGCCCAGTGTTTGCTTTGGTGTATGTATACATTTCGTGGACCAAAACAAATCTAAAGTATTTTTTTAAAAGTTTTGAAAGCAAAATTTAACGAATACGTCAAACGTTAAAAATTCAGATGTAGATCAAAGTCCATACAGAATATCTCGGAATTGGTGAGATATATCGAAAAACGAATTTCGGAATCAGAAAGAGCGTACTTAAATTATATACAATCAATACCTAACTCCATCTTCCTAAAAATGGTTTTTAGGCCTAAATAATTCTCAACCGACGATATGTATGTATTTATTTTGCTGGCACCACCTTCTGAATACATTAAGTGATTATACAGGGTGTCTCAAACAAATGTTTAGATCTGTTTAGCTGACTGTGTGAACGTATTGAATCTGAGAGACGCGGGGGTAGCCAGTAGGTAACCTGCAAGGCTGATCTACTTCAGGTTATAGCAAGCGCACAGCTGATTCATATTCTGAACAGCTGATGCCAAAGCGAATTGAGCTCGAATTGTCAAACTTATTCGTTTTGTTTACATTCTTATTGGCAAAGTGAAGTTAATTTATAAACTTGTGTTTTTTGAAAGTTTCCCCTTAAAAGTGAAAAAAAAGTATTTAAAGATGATAAAATGTGATATTTGCAATAAAAAGTTTGAAAGCGGTACGGGACCGATGTTTCATGTTCCACGCGACGACAACAAACGCTTGTTGTGGGGTCATTGCCGGATGTGTTTGTGCTGTTTCACAACAGAAACAGTACAAACAAATGAAAAATATGTATGTATATACGTATACGCATGCAATACAAATGTCATATTTTGACATTACCACAAAAGGCGAATTGCTATTTTTGACAGAACCAGCGCAAAAAGTAAGGCGAATTCTAGTGCTTCCATCAGGTAATAAATTCGCCTTGGTAACCTGGATATTGGGAATTCAGTAACGGCTCACGCGCTGAGCTGCTGAGAGTTTTACAAAAACAATGATTCAGCGACTCTAAAGCGTAGAAAATGCTGCAGTATTCGAGATTTTCGTCACTTGAATGATGAGCCCAGCATCCCCCTCGTTCAAAAATTGGTCGAAACATTTGAAGAGAGAGTGTAAACCAATCTGTTCGTGAGGATCCGAATGTTTCAATTCGGAATCGCGCAAGTGTTTCATTGGAAACTTTACCGTTCGACTAAATGAATATCATGAACGTTGATAATTAAAATGCATTTTTTACATCTGCTGTTTCATTTTGTCGACTCACTAAATATAAACTTTCTTTTGATATGGAATTTGGGAAAGATCCTATTAAGGTTGAAATATTAATTAAATGTGTATATAAAAGTAAAGTGAGTCATTAAATATGATGTTATTTTTTTTCGATTTACATAAATTTAGTCAATAATAAGCGTGTTTTTTATTTCCCGCTAAACTAATATTTCGACGACTTTGTATGGGGAGCCGCTTAAATTCGCTTAATATCGCTTAGCTCTCCATACAAAGTGGTCGAAAAATTTGTTTAGCAGAAAATAAAAAACAGGCCAAGTGTTTAATTGTTGGACCAGTTAGTTGCTTTTATAGATTTAAATTGGTTTCTGGTCGTCAGTATTTGCGCAACTAAAACTCAAATATTCATTCCCCTTTTGCTCCTACGTGTTACGGCAATATGTTGTCGCGTTCGTCAGGGAGTCTGTCAAAAATTATTTTATTATTAGAATTTCTTTCTCTTCAAATTGTATAAAATTTTTCAATATTTAATACAAAAACGACTAAAAACATGATTTGCACTAACATGTTACAATATGATGTAAACAATCCAATTAAGTTGACTGAAAAACGATAATCGCGTCAAGTTATTGTCAATAATCATTTGTCATAGTGACTTTAACATTTGCCTTTTTCGTACATTTGCGCAAGTTTTTTTATTATTCAAGGCGATTTTTGTTTTCAAACAGCTGGCATCACAGGTGTAGAGTTCACTTTTTGTTCATTCTCTTTTCTTGACGCTTCGTAAATTCATGTGCGTTCAGACGAGGGATCTTGAAATACAACTATGTTTGACTCCTTGTGACGTATAGTCGGTTAATCTTCTAGCTATAATACTCGTAATCAAACATTGAGCATTTTAAAAATTTAATAAACAACTTTTGATAAAATTGCAATTGTATTGTTTAAATTTAATGAGAAAAGAGAAATATTAAAATGCCTCCTGAATTTCCATTCCGTGACTCTTTTGCTAACCCTCTTGCTTTTCTTCCCCCTTTTCAAGTAAGCACCATAAGTAGTGACTCGTGTCCCAGGGTCATACAAGCCCTCCTCGCGACAACAGAGACCATCAAGCAAGTCATTTAAATTACACTTTCAGTACCAAGAAGTGCTGACATAAATGTTTTTCGAAAAACTGTCAATGTTCACAAAATATGTTTTGGGGCAAAAACTGCTCCATCAAAACAAATTTAAAAATAATCAACAAACAAATTAAAATAAGGACTGTTCGCATTAATTAGACATTAATGCATTTGCACTAAATGAAATTCAGATTACAAGACAAATCTGATAGGGCATTACTTAATCTATAATTTTAAGAAATAATTTTTTTAACTTTAATATCTCAAGTCTTTGAAGAGTTATTGTTGAGTATTGTACCTTAAAAAAGTTTGTCCATTATCGGAGTCTAGTAAAAAAAGTATACTTATACAAGTTAGAGCTGCGACATCGACATTGATGTTTTGAAAACATCGATGTTTTTGAAGAACATCGAGTACTTTTTACATCGATGTTTTAGTGCCGATGTTTTTCCAACATCGATGGTTTACATCGATGTTTGCATCTATGTTTTACTGTGTGACGATTGTGGCAAATTGCCTTAATATAAGGAAATATAAATATAAAACCCGAATTGTTTATATTTGCCCATTTATTTGCTGCCAGACGCCAACCACCACCATTATGCGTAGCTGGCTATACATGGATGTAATGGGAAACTATTTATTTTAATCAAGTTTTGTAGTTTTCGCCTTTATATCGTGGAAACGGGTGATTTATATATTGATAACACATATCTAAAAGAGAATTTCAGCAAAAACAAAACATCGGCAAAAGCATTGATGATCGAAGAAACATCGATGTTTCTGCCTAACTCAGATTGTGACCCGTGGTGTAAATTACCTCTTCTGTTTCAATTTTGGTACCTCGATTTCTAAAAATAAGTCTCCAAAAATGAAACATCCCCAAAAACATCAATGTTGGAAAACATGGATGTTTTGAGGTTTATGTCGCAGCACTAATGCAAGGGCATTTTACTAAAATATAGTTGTATCAACAAATTGAGTTTAAAAAAAAGCATTTTTACACCAGCCCCCAATGTGCACGCAAAGAAAAAAACGTTTATTGCTCGGTTTCCACAACAATACTTTGATTGGTTTGTATTCATTTATTAATCGCAACCGTTTACGTAGTTCTCCCAAATAAACTCATATATCGGAAATGTGTATCATGTTGTTGCAAACGAGATCTCGCTGGCATTAAACGAGTACAAAATTACATTGGTCGCAAGTTAAAAACCGTTTGCGATAACTGAAATTAGCCATTTTTCTAATAAGAGCACAGATTACGAAGAACGTAAATTTCTCTCATTCTGTCGACTGTATACACAGTCCACTCCATGGTACAATAATATCTTCATGGTAATAGCAGCGCGTGTTGTTGTTGTTGCAGGCAGCAACATCAGGCATTTTGTTTTTGTTCTATTCGCTTCAGCTGTCAAACTCTACACAAATACACACCAACAACACAAGAATGCAAAAGAGTACAAAAACAAAATACATGTGAGTGTGACAGCCGAAGCGAAGAATCTCATGAAAAAAATGAAAACAGCTGTTCTTACGACTTTACCATGAACATATTATTGTACCATGGTCCACTCGTTTGACATACACACTCTCGCATACACATAAAAGGCTTTTGCCTTGTCAATATATCTTCGATGGACAACTGAAGCGTTGTAGTTTGCTGCGCTTTTAGTTGTTATTTGAATGCAAGGCGAGACGGACATGTTAGTAGACACTGAAAAGATAGACAAAAATTCCAACCCTTTTTAAAACAAACTTTATGGGTAAAACCAAAATCATAAAAGTTGGAAATTTACACAAAAAACAGCTTATGGAAACCGTAAATATAAATTTTAATGTACAAGTAATGTTGTACTGCGTAGAGTAACTACAACTACAACTCGGTTGCTGTAACCGAAAGAACAGTTGGTGGAACCGTTTTTCGTTTATCACAACCGTTTTTTCAGCTTCAATTTTTCATAACTCGTTTACTGCAAACGTTTTTAAGTTCTCGCAAACGTTTTTTTAGTTAGGATCAACTACAACTCGGTTGCTGTAACCGAGGGAACAGTTGGCGGAACCGTTTTTCGTTTCTCGCAAACGTTTTTTTCAGCTTATATTTTTCATAACTCGTTTGCTGCAAACATTTTTCGGTTCTCCCAAACGAAATGACATGTATGGCTCAACAGAAGTTCGCTTCTCCCAACTACAGTCCCCAAACGAACTTCAGTTATCTGAGATTTCGTTTGGGAGGAACGAGTTTGTTCTTTGCGTGCGTTAATTAAAATAAATACATATGTTTATATACGAATGTATAGATTTTACAAGGGCATTTCTAGAGAAATTTGTTTCAACAATTCTACATTCAAGCTTTGAAGGCCTATATTTCAGTACACATGGACAAGCGGCCAAAATTTTTTTTAATTTTGTATCAAAGTTTAATGCCCTTTGACTTAAAAAATAAGACAAATTTTGCTAAAGTAAATTTTCTCTTAAATCGGGCAGAATCAAAAAGATTTCAATTTTTCAAATATCGGACCGACTTATCCATGAGTGTATGGGATGGGCGGGCCAACCTTTCTCATTTTTAAGTCAAATTTCAATATAGATGGAACTTGAAAAAAATGTTTTCCATTGAAATTGTCGAAATATGAAAATTGAATACAATTTCTACTGAAATTTACAAAAAGTTATTAAAAATACAAATATTTTTTAAACTATAATTACAGGGCTCGTATCACAGATTAATCTCATACTAGAGAGAAAATTTGGCTCATCTGACTTTTCCTTTCACACTCTTCTTGATGCGGTCGGTGTGATAGAGAGATGTTTGACGAAAAGTGACATACACCAGGTGGAATTACAATAACTTCTTGCTTTAATTTTTGTCGTTTTGGTCCAAAACTGTGAAATTTAAATGTGTTTTAAACTTTTTTATTGACTGTTATTGTTAGCATACATTTGTGTTGTATTTAACACAATAATTTTAACGCACAAGACGAAATAACGTTGTTGTTATTTTGTTCGTTGTTTTGAACCATTTCCTCTATTTGGTTTTCAACATCGAACGTAAATATCACACCAGGCCAAATGTCATAAATTTGATGAGAGAAGTATTAGTCCATGTCTCGTATAAACGAGACATAATATAGTGTTGGTCCGAGTTGCTCGTAATGTAATGGAAAAATCAAAAGTGCATCGAACTTGTTGTAAGTCACGCAGATCTGCTTGGGCCCCTTTAGAATAAATGTTTGTTAATCATAATTAAATGCTTTTTTGAAAATTTGAAAAACCTTTTTTGGAGTAAACATCTGCAAGACTGTTTTGGACTGCAATAAACTGAAAAAACAGATAAATCTGCAAAATGGCAACACTGGTACCAAGCCAAGATATGAGATTGATTTGTTTATGAGAGAGAAATACGACAATAGGGAAAGTATTTCTGCCACTTAGGCCTAATTTTTGAGTCGAAAATTATCTTTGATCAACGATCAAACATAATTTAAACTCCGAATTCAATAGTTAATTGCTGTTTAAACAGCCAAAGTTGGGCATGTAAACTATGATCAAGTGGCCATATGATTTTGACAGAAAATAACAAGAAGAACAAACACAAGGCTTCTTTAATTGTTAAGTTGAACAATTATAATCACCATCCTAGATGAAATAACAATAAAAACGTATCATTTAACTCGTAGTGTAGTTAGAACTTTATTTCTGCTCAAATACTCTACAATTTCATTAAATATTTTGTATTTTATCACTTCACTTTTGTTTTGCAAATGGCTTCAATTTGATGCATTGTAACGATTAGCCGATAAATGTATGAATACCGGTTATTTTTGGTAGCATTTGCCACTGTTGCCACAAGGTAGTCAGATTATTTGACAAAGCACTGATTATTTCGTATTTAAAGTCAAATCAACTGATTATCAATTTAAATAACCAGGCAAAAATTGGGCCTTAGTGTTGCCATCAATAAATGCATGCCCAATTTTTGAATTTTTGAAAATTGGTGCTAAGTGAATTATTTATCGGTTTATATGTATAAAGCATTGTATAATTTCTATTGTTTTTATTTTATTACACAGTGCAACACGGAAAAAAATAACCATATACGGACACCACTACGTGATAAAAGACTAAAAAAAAAAGACCCGTGTCTCCCAATTTTTCCCAAAGTCATGCACTTTTTTTTTTATGGACCGCCAAAGATTTGTGGCCTCGGTATCATTTTCGTAAAATGTGATCATTTTCTCAGGCTCATATCTTGCAGGCTCATATCTTGCAAACCGCCAGGCATATTTCATTTTTTGCTACCTATGGACCTGAACAGGAGAAAAAGGTAAAAAAAAATGAAATTAAAAAATTTTCGGCAAATTATTCACTTTTGCGTGCTACCTAAACAGTGTTAAGAATCATCTCTAGGAAGTTTATATGTTCTAGAAATTTGTTTATTGAGATCTTAGGTAAATTTTTGTAGTTGATTGTTTCCTTGCATTTTGAACGGTTTGCTACCTATGGACCTGAACACGGGAAAAAAGGTAAAAAAAAATCGAATTTTTTTAAGTTTTTTGCGATTTTGACCTGGAAGGTGAAGTTTTTTTGATTTTATATGTTCGCAATTTTTGTTCTCTATGACAAGAGCTACAACTTTGCCTCAGAGAGTAAATCGAAATTCTGAACGGTTTGCAAGATATGAGCCTGAGAAAATGATCACATTTTACGAAAATGATACCGAGGCCCCAAATCTTTGGCGGCCCATAAAAAAAAAAGTGCATGACTTTGGGAAAAATTGGGAGACACGGGTCTTTTTTTTTAGTCTTTTATCACGTAGTGGTGTCTGTATATGGTTATTTTGCCATGACTTAAAAAATTACACATGAGGTTATTTTTAAGCATGAGGTTGGTTCCATAAAAGATTTATTTTTTTATAAATGTTTACTTATTTTTCGTAACATTGATTTTGTGGTATTATATTGTTTCAAATGAAATACAATGTTTAAACTATCCAACAGCTCTATTGAACAGTGAATTGAATGTCGTATATTTTTGATTATTGGACGAGATTTCACCCAAAGTACAGAGTGTGTTTTGAACCGTTCTTATGTACTGGGACAAAATTCTGACGTGCTGAGAGGTTTTATGGGTGGCCATAACGAATTGCGGCTAAGAAGTCAATATGAATATTTTCCACTAAAAACGCACTAAAAGCACTGTGAAATTAATTTGGATAGCATTGATATTTCACGTTTTTCAAGTAATAATATCGCAAATAGGGACAAGCACCTAAAACAGTGTTTAGCACCAAAATCGCAACACTGACACGCAGTATTCAGTGTATTCGTTCGGCGCTGATCGTTTAAAGTGCACAACAAAGGGCTTAATTAACGAGCTTACTCGAGTGCTGGAGCTGTTGGTTTGTGACAAATTTTGTTTCTGTTTATGAAAATTTTTGAGTAAATGATATCTCGTTTAGGAACTCCAAATATGCTCTAAACTTTTTTCTTTCCGTGTAGTATGACCTATAGTTAATTAAATCAGCTTAATTAGCCTGGAAATTTTCGGTTTCATTACATGTTTATTATATTCGCGAAAATGTTTCTAATCTATTTATATTTTCTCCTCAATACATTTTATACAGTTTTAATTTTTTAAAAAGCTTTTATATCTATCAAAACATCATTATTTTTCAGTAGCGATACCAGAGTAGGGTTGCCTTAATGGAGGTCACACTGTACGCTGTTAACCTACATTTAGTGAGCAAAACCTTCCTAACTTTTGCGATATTCGCAAGCGTAACTTGATTTATGATCCTCATATGACAATTTGAGAACAAATTAATGAAATTACAAATGTCAGAATATGTTATGATATTTTTCACATGTCATTTTACTAGACACGGATACGAAGCCACACACACACATATGCCTCCCTCCACATCCACACGCAACACAGACTATTGTGTAATAAAATATAAAATTGTATTTGTCAACAAAAAATAATCGGAAGCACACAAGGACATACTCCAAACAAGATACAAACAGGACACATGTGTGTATGGTTGATCTAAGAATGTATGCATGTGCTACATATCCTGCTATGGGTGTATATTTGTCCATTCCATGACCACAAACATTTTGCCAGTTAACAAGAAAAACTTGAGAATAATAAATAACAGAAAGCAGGTGATAGTTAGTCCTACAGTTCTCAGAGGTAGATGAACTAGACTCTAGTTAAACTTCATTACAATGTTGACGAGAGCTTAACAGTACAAAATCGTTGATGAGTTAAATTAAACTATTGACAGTTTGATATGGCAATGCTGACAAATGTCAGATAGTATATGTATATGTTTTTATGTTTCTTTTAATACATTCATCTAATCGCCAAAGAACTGATTTTATTAAAAAAAAACTTAATAATAATATTAATATTCAAATAATAATAAATACAATCATTGTTGGTGGGATAGGAATTGTTGGATTGGGATAGGAAGAGGAAGAGGAAGGGGATAGGAAGAAGAAGAGGAAGAGGAAGAGGAAGAGGAAGAGGAAGAGGAAGAGGAAGAGGAAGAGGAAGAGGAAGAGGAAGAGGAAGAGGAAGAGGAAGAGGAAGAGGAAGAGGAAGAGGAAGAGGAAGAGGAAGAGGAAGAGGAAGAGGAAGAGGAAGAGAAGAGGAAGAGGAAGAGGAAGAGGAAGAGGAAGAGGAAGAGGAAGAGGAAGAGGAAGAGGAAGAGGAAGAGGAAGAGGAAGAGGAAGAGGAAGAGGAAGAGGAAGAGGAAGAGGAAGAGGAAGAGGAAGAGGAAGAGGAAGAGGAAGAGGAAGAGGAAGAGGAAGAGGAAGAGGAAGAGAAGAGGAAGAGGAAGAGGAAGAGGAAGAGGAAGAGGAAGAGGAAGAGGAAGAGGAAGAGGAAGAGGAAGAGGAAGAGGAAGAGGAAGAGGAAGAGGAAGAGGAAGAGGAAGAGGAAGAGGAAGAGGAAGAGGAAGAGGAAGAGGAAGAGGAAGAGGAAGAGGAAGAGGAAGAGGAAGAGGAAGAGGGAAGAGGAAGAGGAAGAGGAAGAGGAAGAGGAAGAGGAAGAGGAAGAGGAAGAGGAAGAGGAAGAGGAAGAGGAAGAGGAAGAGGAAGAGGAAGAGGAAGAGGAAGAGGAAGAGGAAGAGGAAGAGGATGAGGAAGAGGAAGAGGAAGAGGATGAGGAAGAGGATGAGGAAGAGGAAGAGGAAGAGGAAGAGAAGAGGATAGGAATAGGAATAGGAATAGGAATAGGAATAGGAATAGGAATAGGAATAGGAATAGGAATAGGAATAGGAATAGGAATAGGAATAGGAATAGGAATAGGAATAGGAATAGGAATAGGAATAGGAATAGGAATAGGAATAGGAATAGGAATAGGAATAGGAATAGGAATAGGAATAGAATAGGAATAGGAATAGGAATAGGAATAGGAATAGGAATAGGAATAGGAATAGGAATAGGAATAGGAATAGGAATAAGAATAGGAATAGGAATAGGAATAGGAATAGGAATAGGAATAGGAATAAGAATAGGAATAGGAATAGGAATAGGAATAGGAATAAGAATAGGAATAGGAATAGGAATAGGAATAATAATAGGAATAGGAATAGGAATAGGAATAGGAATAGGAATAGGAATAGGAATAGGAATAGGGATAGGAATAGGAATAGGAATAGGAATAGGAATAGGAATAAGAATAGGAATAGGAATAGGAATTGGAATAGGAATAGGAATAGGAATAGGAATAGGAATAGGAATAGGAATAGGAATAGGAATAGGAATAGGAATAGGAATAGGAATAGGAATAGGAATAGGAATAGGAATAGGAATAGGAATAGGAATAGGAATAGGAATAAGAATAGGAATAGGAATAGGAATAGGAATAATAATAGGAATAGGAATAGGAATAGGAATAGGAATAGGAATAGGAATAGGGATAGGAATAGGAATAGGAATAGGAATAGGAATAGGAATAGGAATAGGAATAGGAATAGGAATAGGAATAGGAATAGGAATGGGAGTAGGAATAGGAATAGGAATAGGAATAGGAAGAGGAATAGGAATAAGAATAGGAATAGGAATAGGAATAGGAATAGGAATTGGAATAGGAATAGGAATAGGAATAGGAATAGGAATAAGAATAGGAATAGGAATAGGAATAGGAATTGGAATAGGAATAGGAATAGGAATAGGAATAGGAATAGGAATAGGAATAGGAATAGGAATTGGAATAGGAATAGGAATAGGAATAGGAATAGGAATAGGAATAGGAATAGGAATAGGAATAGGAATAGGAATAAGAATAGGAATAGGAATAGGAATAGGAATTGGAATAGAATAGGAATAGGAATAGGAATAGGAATAGGAATAGGAATAGGAATAGGAATAGGAATAGAATAGGAATAGGAATAGGAATAGGAATAGGAATAGGAATAGGAATAGGAATAAGAATAGGAATACGAATAGGAATAATAATAGGAATAGGAATAGGAATAGGAATAGGAATAGGGATAGGAATAGGAATAGGAATAGGAATAGGAATAGGAATAGGAATAGGAATAGGAATAGGAATAGGAATAGGAATAGGAATAGGAATAGGAATAGGAATAGGAATAGGAATAGGAATGGGAGTAGGAATAGGAATAGGAAGAGGAAGAGGAAGAGGAAGAGGAAGAGGAAGAGGAAGAGGAAGAGGAAGAGGAAGAGGAAGAGGAAGAGGAAGAGGAAGAGGAAGAGGAAGGAAGAGGAAGAGGAAGAGGAAGAGGAAGAGGAAGAGGAAGAGGAAGAGGAAGAGGAAGAGGAAGAGGAAGAGGAAGAGGAAGAGGAAGAGGAAGAGGAAGAGGAAGAGGAAGAGGAAGAGGAAGAGGAAGAGGAAGAGGAAGAGGAAGAGGAAGAGGAAGAGGAAGAGGAAGAGGAAGGGGAAGAGGAAGAAGAAGAGGAAGAGGAAGAGGAAGAGGAAGAGGAAGAGGAAGAGGAAGAGGAAGAGGAAGAGGAAGAGGAAGAGGAAGAGGAAGAGGAAGAGGAAGAGGAAGAGGAAGAGGAAGAGGAAGAGGAAGAGGAAGAGGAAGAGGAAGAGGAAGAGGAAGAGGAAGAGGAAGAGGAAGAGGAAGAGGAAGAGGAAGAGGAAGAGGAAGAGGAAGAGGAAGAGGAAGAGGAAGAGGAAGAGGAAGAGGAAGAGGAAGAGGAAGAGGAAGAGGAAGAGGAAGAGGAAGAGGAAGAGGAAGAGGAAGAGGAAGAGGAAGAGGAAGAGGAAGAGGAAGAGGAAGAGGAAGAGGAAGAGGAAGAGGAAGAGGAAGAGGAAGGGAAGAGGAAGAGGAAGAGGAAGAGGAAGAGGAAGAGGAAGAGGAAGAGGAAGAGGAAGAGGAAGAGGAAGAGGAAGAGGAAGAGGAAGAGGAAGAGGAAGAGGAAGAGGAAGAGGAAGAGGAAGAGGATGAGGATGAGGATGAGGATGAGGATGAGGATGAGGATGAGGATGAGGATGAGGATGAGGATGAGGATGAGGAAGAGGAAGAGGAAGAGGAAGAGGAAGAGGAAGAGGATGAGGAATAGGAATAGGAATAGGAATAGGAATAGGAATAGGAATAGGAATAGGAATAGGAATAGTAATAGGAATAGGAATAGGAATAGGAATAGGAATAGGAATAGGAATAGAAATAGAAATAGGAATAGGAATAGGAATAGGAATAGGAATGGGAGTAGGAATAGGAATAGGAATAGGAAGAGGAATAGGAATAGGAATGGGAATAGGAATAGGAATAGGAATGGGAATGGGAATGGGAATAGGAATAGGAATGGGAATAGGAATAGGAATAGGAATAGGAATAGGAATAGGAATAGGAATAGGAATGGGAATGGGAATAGGAATAGGAATAGGAATAGGAATAGGAATAGGAATAGGAATGGGAATGGGAATAGGAGTAGGAATAGGAATGGGAATGGGAATGGGAATAGGAATAGGAATAGGAATAGGAATAGGAATAGGAATAGGAATAGGAATAGGAATAGGAATAGGAATAGGAATAGGAATAGGAATAGGAATGGGAATGGGAATGGGAATGGGAATGGGAATGGGAATGGGAATAGGAATAGGAACATGAATGGAATATGATTATAAACTAAAAGGTGTCCCATTACATTCCATGAAGGAATTTGGGAGAGCATCTCACAAACAGTGAGCTGTGCGCTTTCTAGTTTTATACTCATTGATTGGGACCTACAGTTTTTACACCGGTTTCGAACGGTATTTTGATAAGCCTTTTCTTGGCTAAATACTCGATAGTGTCGCGAGATGACCGCCGCCGAAAGAAATTTAAGGTGTTCAGAGCAGGGATCGAATCCAGGATCTGATGAACAAGAGGCGCGCACACTAAGCATTGCACCACCGACGGCGATTTAGGAATTAGAATATGAATAAGAATAAGAGTACGAGTAGGAGTAGGAGTAGGTTTAGAATTAGGAGTAGAAGTAGGAGTAGGAGTAGGAGTAGGAGGAGTAGGAGTACGAGTACGAGTAGGGGTAGGGGTAGGAGTAGGAGTAGGAGTAGGAGTAGGAGTAGGAGTACGAGTAGGAGTAGGAGTAGGAGTAGGAGTAGGAGTAGGAGTAGGAGTAGGAGTAGGAGTAGGAGTTGGAGTAGGAGTAGGATTAGGAGTAGGAGTTGGAGTAGCAGTATGAGTCGGTGTAGGAATACTAGTCGGATTCAGAGTAGGAGTCGGAGTTCAGATTATGAAGACGGCCACTCATGTAGTGCCCCGTCAAAACTGAAACACTCATAGGCGCATATCTATGCCTTGTTTCCATTATCGTGCAGCTCTGTCTTGCACGTATTCAATCTGTGGCCGTCGTCCACCTTTCCAGTACCATCACATAGGAGCATTGGCGCACGATTACACTTGCACAAGCTAACCAATATTTGCATTTCATTATTTGTTTGCGTACCACAGTCGATGTTACACTGGTTAGCGTGAGCGACTCTTGATTGTAAGAAAGCTGCCTTCAGCTCAGCTCCGGTCACAACTTTTTTATTTCAACGACGGTTATCTCTCTTAGAGCAAGTGTTTAAGTTGGTTCTTAACTATCGGATCAGTTAATCGTAATTGAAAGTTACACCGCCAAAGATTAGCGCATTTCGAAGGTTAACTCCGTTAACCCACACCAACTCCTAAATTTGTAATATCGTCGGTATCCTGCAAAAAGATATCAAGTCACATAATTGTGAAGATTTAAAGTTTATGGCCGCTGGAAAAATCATTAAGTAGTTTTGATTTGAAAATCGATATTAAAATCTGATAGATAAAGCATTTATAAATAAGATGAAGTCAAAAAATGTAATTCAATTTTAATTATTTAACATTTTTTATACAAAAATAAAATGAAACTTTGGAAAAAATATATTTTTATTGACATGGTTTTTTATGAAAATGTGTTGTTTTTATTTTAAATTTGCTAATCTTGATCTGATTGCGAATCATAATTTATATCAGGTTCTGGGGCCTTATTTCTGGTGGTTTGGCTTATTATCAAGCTTTTGTACCAGTGATGAAACTCGTCCGGGATGGCTCCTGACTTGCAAAGATTGCTTTTATAGATCTTTTTGATGTTAATAAATTTTTAAGTAGGCTATGAAATACTTGTTTTTCTGCTGGGTGTATTATCTTTGAATTTGAGGACTTGACCTTTTTTTGCAGCAAAAATAGAGAAAAAGATTTGTGGACACATCATTTGGGTGTTTTGGACATATAAAGATTTGTTTTGATACAATAACTACAAAACTACTTTAAATAGACATGAGATTTTTCGCAAAATAGTGGACTTGAGATATTTTTGCAGGATACCGACGATATGTAAAAACTGAAGTTAATTTTCTAACCTCATTTTAAACTAGTGTACAATTTAAAGCAACTAAAAACATCTGTTTGACAGATGGAAGCCGATCGAAATTTTTCCGATGCGTCGCCGCCACCAAAATTTTCTGAAGCTCACGCCGCCGCAAAATTTAAAAGGTTCTTATTGGTTTAATCTGTGAGCAGATTTTATCGACTGGCCCGAATTGACTCACTGATTTTAAAAGTTCAGTCATTTCAAAAACATCCCAAATTTGCACAAAACTGGCAAAACAATAGCCGCCAATTTAATTTTTCTGTTGTGCCGCCATCTTCGATAATTTTGTCTCGGCGCGGAGTTGTCTAAGCACGGAGTTGTCAACCGAAATGTGAATTTAATCTCAAATTGGGTGGAGTATACAGCAAAGATTAGCGAACAAAGTTATCGCTAAACTTGCCGCTATAAACGGCGGTGTAAATACGTTCGTGTCTCTCTGAGAGGAAGTTTTTAAGTTGGTACTTAACTATCGGATTACTTAATCTTAATTCTAAGTTCATTAGAGGTTAACTTTGCATTTAGTTTTTCAGTGGTGAGTTAATGTAAGTCGCCATATTGTCAACTAATATGGCAACCCTTGCATTCTTATTGGAAAAAACGTGTGTTTTGGGATAAATACCAAAACAACAAAGGGGAACAAACAAAATGGAATTATGTAAAATAAGAAATAGATGCATAAAATCGAAAACATTTTAACAAAAATGTTTAAAACACTATACAGGCGCAACAATTTAACGATCTAGACTCAACGTATGTGTACAAATACGCAAATCTGGAACATGTATTTAATACAATCTTCATTTCTCCCTTGACACTCAGTAATTTGATTGTCAAAATAATATGGTTCTCACTATAAGTTAACCAACCAACATTGGGTGGTTAAATCATAGTTAAACAATGACTAAAAAACACAATTCGATGTTTAACCACAATTTAACGAAGAAACGAAGATCACCACTGACTGACAAACTGGCCATTAGGGGAAGTTTTTAAGTTGGTACTTAACTATCGGATTACTTAATCGTAATTGAAAGTTGTACGGCATTTCCAACGCCCAATATTAGCGATTTTTGAAGGTTAACTCCGTTAATTCACGCTAACTCATAAATTATTAATATGTAAAAACTGAAGTTTATTTTCTACCCTCATTTTAAACTGGTGTACAATTGATGCGACTCTGCTAAATGCAACCATAATAAAAACATACACAAAAATCGTCTGTGTGACAAACGGAAGCCGATCCAAAATATTCCAACGCGTAGCCGCCTCAAAAGAATTTGTAAAGGTCACGCCGCCGCCGATATAATTGGCTCTCATCGACTAACAATATGTACCGATTTGATCGACTGATCCAATTTCAAAGGTTAAGTTATTTAAAAAATATCCCAAATCTTTACAAATATGACAAACCAAGAGCCGCCAATTTAATTTTCTGTTGCGCCATCGTCATCAATAATTGGTTGTCGACACGGAGTTGTGCTATATTGGTCTAAGCCAAAGATGCCTGAAATGTTAATTTAAATTGGGTAGTGTAAACGGCAAAGATTAGGCGACTAGGTTATCGCTAACCTGACCAAGATAAACGGCGGTCTAAATGCGACATTAGTTAGAGGATAACTTTGCATTTTGTTTTTCGGTGACAAGTTAATTTAGGCCGTGATATTGGTAAGGATTTTGGCAACCCTTGTATTCTTATTAGTAAAAAAAAATTACATGAGGTGTCAGGGGACACCCGGTTCCTTTCGCTATATTATATACTAGTTAGTTCCACTACGCCTATGGCGCCTGTTGAATAATACTGTAATTTAAATGGATATTTAAGAAAAGATACTCTTGTAAAATGATAAACTTTTTTTAAGAAATTTTGTATTTATTGAATGTGTTTTTTAAAAAAAAATTAACTTTTAGTCCCCTTTTTTAAGAATATGTATTGTATTTCCCCGAAAAGGCCCTGTCTTTGATGGGAGGTACTTCTTTTATTAAAAGCTAATGTTTATATGTAAGAAAAAGCCTAAGAATATGATTTTTTTTACAAAGTAATACTTTTTTTAAGAACAGGTACTTTTTAAAGAAATGATACTCTTTTTAGAATAAGGTTATTTTTTTAAGAAAATTTACTTTTTTTCAGGAAGGCTACTTATCTCAAGAAAAGAAAAGGTATTATTTTATTTTTAAGAAAGGGTACTTTTGAGAAAATTAATTTTTGTAAGAAAATGTATTTTTTGTAAGAGAATGCATTTTTTTTTTTGAAGAAAAGCTTTTTTTACGAAAGAACAGGTACAATTTTAGAAGTGGGTACTTATCTCAAGAAAAGTTATTTTGTTTTACAAAAAAGGTAATCTATAAAGACAGGGTAGTTTTTTAAGAAAAGGCACTTTGGTGTATGATAATGTACTTTTTTAAGAAAAGGTACTTATTTAAAACATTAATGGTTTTAAGAAAAGTTACGTTTTGTAAGAAAATTTACTTTTGTAAGCAAAGGTACTTCTTCAAGATAAGGTATTTTGTTAAGTAAGAGTGCTTTGTTTAAGAAAATGAATAGGTATTTTTTTGAGAACATTTAGTTTTTTAATTTGTTATTTGTTTAAACTTCTTTCACTTTAGCTTTTCTAAATTTTTCTTTTTATTCGGTTCAAACAGTCTCCACCTAGAAAATTTCCCATTAAACAAAATGTTTACGTTAGTCTAGACACAAACCAAAAGAATGAGTGTAAGAGTAAGTGCGCTGCCAAATGTAATTCAGGGTTATACTTCATGGATTTGCCAGTCTTGCGCTTTGGCTTTTCTACATTTTCTTGTTATTGGGTTCAAAACTACAATATGTAATAAACAAGCGCCACCTAGAAAACTTCCCTTTAAACCAAACCAAAAGTACCCTATATAAAGGATCCGCCATCTAACGTTTTTATTTCAACTAGTGCTTATTTCGTGAATGGTAACACTTAGCTCATGTCTGATTTGACAGATGATTAGTTTTATCCTTCCGCTGAACGAATACGGTTGTGTATACGCTTGAACAACGCTGGGAAATATTGCGACATTACTTTGAAAATCATGGTAATGTTGCAGAATGTGTGCGAAAATTGCGTACGGATTTTGGAAGAAGAGAAGCACCGTCAGCTTCGTATGTTCGATATCTTGTGAAAAAAGTGAAAGAAACTGGCATCCTCATTGATAAACCAAAGCCAAAAATAGTGCGTACACCCGAGAATATTGCTGCTGTGGCAGAAAGTGTGCGTGAGGCGCCATCAACATCAATTCACCGTCGTTCTCAACAATTGAACATTTCGGAGACATCATTGAGACGAATTTTGCATAAAGACCTTGGTATGACCCCATACAAAGTCCAATTGGTTCAGGAGTTGAAGCCAACTGACCATCCAATGCGTTTTCGCATCGCTAAGCGGGCCTGCGATCGACTTACAGAAGATGCCGATTTTGCCCAAAAAAAATAATATTTTCAGATGAAGCTCATTTTGATCTTGGCGGGTATGTAAACAAGCAAAATTGTCGCATTTGGGACACAGAAAACCCGCACGCATACATTGAAAAGCCCATGTCACTGTTTGGTGCGGATTTTGGTCCAGAGGCATAATTGGGCCATTTTTCTTCAAAAATGAGCACGGAGTTGCCGTTACAGTCAATGGCGATCATTATCGGGCCATGTCGAACGAATTTTTGTTCACAAAAATTGAAGAGGAGGATATTGACAACATTTGGTTTCAACAGGACGGCGCTATGTGCCACACAGCCGAAGCTGCACTCGATGTTTTGCGTCCTGTTTTTGAAGATCGCATTATCAGCCGCAGAGCTGATGTCGTTTGGCCATCTCGGAGCTGCGATTTGACACCGTTGGACTATTATTTGTGGGGTGCCCTCAAAGATAAGTGTTACGCCGACAAGCCAGAGACAATTGACGCTTTAAAGGACAATATTCGTGAAGCCATTGGTGAAATACAGCTGCACACAATCGATAATGTGCTTAAAAATTGGACCGATGTGTAGCCTACTGCATGGCCAGCCGAGGCAGCCATTTGAATGAAATTATTTTCCATTATTAACCGGAAGGATTGTACTTCCAAATAAAAAAAGAAATTTGAGAAAATATTCAGTAGTTGTTTTTATAGCATTTTCAAAAAAAAGAGTTATTTGGCGGACCCGTTAGTTGATAATAATGGGTTGTAATAAAGTAGTTCAAAAAAAGTGGTTTAAAATTTTTTCATTTAGCCCCCATCCCGCAATGTATGATAAGGAACTTCGTTCCAAAAACTGTTTTGGGTTAAATACAAAAACAACAAAGAGGTACAACCCAATTGAATTATGTAAAATAAGATATAAATTTATAAAATCTAAGTTATATTCACCAGAATTTATGAATATCTATGTAGGCGCAACAATTTAACGATCTAGGCTCAAACTATAGAAAACAAAAACATGTATTTTATACAATCTAACATTTCTAATTTTGGCAGACAGTACTGTGATTATCAAAATCATATGGTTCTGACTACAGGTTAATCAACAAACATTGAGTGGATAAATCAAAGTTAACTATTAACTGAAAGAACAATTCGAGGTTAAACCACAATTTAACTAAGAAACGAAGATGACCGCTGACTGAAAAACTGGCCATTAATGGCAGCGATACTGTTGATTAACTAGTCATGAAATTATGTTCATGTTGCATCTTATTTGACTAACCAATTACTAAAACAAAAGTCTTTATAATCGACCTGTTGTTTGGATATATTCATGTGTTACGGAGTGTTTATAAATATACTAATATTTACATTTATATATATGTATTGTGATTATACTTATATACATATTATATATAAGTAATCATATAGTTACATGCTTAATAATAGATTAACTTTGTTTCACTTTCAATTATTTTGAATTTCCGTCATTAAAACGCCATCATGCTGAGCAAACTTTCACTGCCAGTCTGAATACATTTGGATTCTAAAATTTTATTAAACAGAAAGGACCTTTTTAAAGAGTCATATATAAAACCGAAAACCATCAATGCCTCAAAAGAATAAACAGAAACTGAAGGATTTAAACTCGTCCCGATTAAATTGTTTACTTCGTTTTAAATCGTGGGAATGGAAGTGTAAGCGGCTTTGAGAGACACTTTCAAATATCATTTATTCGCACGAACCCCTTGAGGTTAAGCCTTTAGATGTATGAATTTACATAATGTTTATATACATAGAATACATTGTGTGTATGTGTGTGTATATAAGTACAGTAGGTTGTACTGAAACGCGTTTTTTCAAATCTGAGGTGGAGCCCTCTAAAGATGCATATTCAAATACTGTGACCGGGAGTGTCAATCTTTTTTTTTATTCCGACCGTTTGATTAAAACCACCTTAATATAATTTAGCACAAAAAAGTCTTTGAAATGTAAAAGATATTATTTAAAGAAATCAGAAATGTTAGACAAATTATGAAATTTTAAGGGAATTTAGAATTTGGAAGTCATGACACGTCATTTGAACCCTATTTTACAAAAAACAATAGTCGTATTTTGGTTACAAGCAAGAGATTATCGCTTGCTAAGCCGCAACGAAAACGGCTATTTGGCGATAGGTCATATTATTCAATAATATGGAAAAGGGTCGAATTTGATATGGGAAAATGATATGGTAGAAGAAGTGAAAAAAATTATAAAATTAGCGAAAATGATTCGTGTCGCTAAGTGCCTCATACAAAACAAGCGATTATACATATAAGCAAGCAAGTAACTACCTAGAGTTGGGTAGTGCATGAACTATATAGTTCATTTAGGGTGACCAGACACCATCCTCACGTACATAATGCATATGTTTGATATAGCGAGTGTGTTCGTTAATGTTATGTATATAAATGAACGAGTTCGACACAAGTCTAGTTTCTTCTATCACCGGTGGGAGTTCAAAAGTAGCCTCTTATGGCCAGTTTTTCAGTCGGAGATCATCTTCGGATATGAGTTAAACTACGTTTAAACCAGATTTTCATTTTTTCAGTCAAAGGTAAAACTACGTTTAACTCTCCAATTTGTGCGAGTTAAACTAAGTTTAGATTGTGTTGGCTTTTGACAGCAGCAATGAAAATCACGAAGAAGAATTTTGTGTATGTGAACAATAAAACATTTTGTTGATATTTTTTGGAGTTTTGGAGTTTGCCGTCCGCTTGGATATTCCACTTATTTTTGGACTCATATTTTACACTAAAGGTAAGCTGCAACACAAAGTTATATTTTCTTACACGAATTTCAAATGAATTTATATTAATGCAAATTACTTACCTCAGTTGAAGAGAAGAAGCTGCAACCACATAGCACAATTACCAAAACAAAATAAAAACAAATAACAACAAACAACTGTTGATATATTTGACATTTGCACAAGATTGCCATGGCAGAGTAAAAAAATTGTGATGTATTTAACTGTGCCCTGAAAAACAGAATGGACAGTTAAACTAAGATTAAATCTAATCTCAGTTTTAGTAATCCGCGGTTTAAACTCGCTCTGGCCACTAAGGAAAAACGCTTGACATTCCCGTAGTATAAGAAAATATGTTTTTGCACACCCTAGTATATACATAGTACATATGGAAACGTACTGCGCACAAGACGGGTTGTATGTATCACACAAAAGCACAAGTGTATGTGAAGTATATAAGAGTTAAAATGTTCTAGTATAAACGACAGCATGCATGTATATGTGACACTACACACACACTTTGATATATTTACATAAATACATAACTTATACATTGTATACAAACTAAAGATGATGACTAAAGATGTTAAGAATTTGTCGTGTTACGCGTGATTCGTCGTGATTGAAATTCAACCACGAGTTCGTAAGGGCACGTGATTGTAACGAGACTGAAATTGTTTGTACTCATGCTCACGAACCACACTCACGAGACATGCTTGCAAGTATGAGCTAACCCAAAAAAGGGGGCGTGGAGGGACTCCCACAGCGCTCCACAAATGTGCGTTTGCGGAGTGCACTTATAACAAGCGTCCGAAAGAGCACCGCATGGAGTTGTTTTAGGAGCGTTGAATCATATTGTCATATTATTCTCACGGATTGCGGCTATATAGGGCGTCCGAAAGAACTCCGCACGGGATTGGTTTAGAAGCGCTGAATCATGAGAACTCCTCCAAAATTACCGGAAGAAATATTTAAAAATTCTGTAAAAACAAACCAATCAATATGTCGTTAGCTAAAATGCAAAAAGACGCAACTAACCAATATTTGAAAATGGAGTTTTTGATTGATTGTTATGAATACCATTAAACTACATGTCTTGACAACATTTTATACTTCTGCGATCACAAATCTATCTGTGTGTTTTGAATGGAATTAGAAAAAACTTCGTTAAAAATATTCTACATTACAATCCAATCGTAATTTTCTCCGTTATTGCAACTTTGGTATTCTCCATTCCGTTTCGATTCAATTTGTTATCGTGACTGAGTTTCTTACGATCGTGTGTATTCTGCGTTACAATCGTAACTCAGTTTTTCTAAGTTGGTAATTACTTGACGGAGCGTCTTAAAATTGTTGTGTTTGGTGACAAAATTAGTCAAAAAATCAAGTTTAAGTGTAAAAAAGAGGAATTGAGCAAAATGTAAGTATAAAATACAATAAAAAAAAATAAATAAAACGTTTCATAAATAATATAAAATGTTTATTTGTTTGTACTGATTTGTGAGTTTTATTTAATTTATTGCAGGCCAAAAACAACAACACCGGAGCAATTCGCGAAATTGGTGATTTTAATGTCAGGAAAATTAGACATGGCCACTGCGCACTCGAAGCGTCCGAAAGAAGAAGTCCTGGCATTTTGGGAAGAGGTCAGAGTGGAGCTAAATTCATTAGGGCCACCAACAAAAGATGGAAAAAAGCAGCCACTACTCTGTTAAGCGGTGATAAAGACGTTAACGTATTCGCCCGAGCTTCTTGTGTAAAAGTATCTAACACATATTTAAACGCGTCTTTGTTTAGGCGAAAGTTTTTTTGGAATCTGTAAAAGTAAAACATTATTTAACATATCAACACTTTTAAAACAAATCTCTTAGAATTGATCGCTCATCTCGAACGGATTCCAATTGTCTCTCAATTTTCGCTTTTCAAGTCTTCCCTCTGTATTCCGGAGCACGTTGTTCTCCTCATCCCAGAAATACGCCGCTGCTGTCGATTCAATTTCTCCTAACTTTACTTCGTGCTACAATGATGTTAAACACATGAAAATAACATCTCCGGCACAACAAAATTCTTCTCCGGCATAATATTCTTGTCCGGCACAACAACACACTGGTATAGTTTGGCCACAAATACCTTTTACTTATGTTCTGCCTCTTTTTGTATTTCGGTACTCACTGAGGTGTTAAATTTGTTAAAGTATCAACAATATTTAATTGTCATCTGTTTTATCACTGAATCACTGTTTTATTTGCACTAAATTCAACTTTTTATTAAAATGTTTACACAATTGACAATATTTTTTTTTCAATCTCATACGTTTCACAACAAATCAGCTGTTTGTGAATAAACTGTTGTCTTCCTCTTTTTCTTCCAATTCAGTTTTTAGTTGGAATCCCATTTTACGATCGTAACGTATCGGAATGCGGAGACGGAATTGTAATGCAGAATAAGGCTGATTGCATTGCAGAGAATATTGAAGACGCCTAATGACGATGTCTTACGTTTTTATTTAATTATAAACTCTGGAGCATTTGGGAAAAGCGGTAACGAAGCACTCATTCCAGGTTGTTTTCGGATGATATTAGTTCTTTTTTTTAAAGAATTAGAGGCGAAAAAAGGAGTCCGTGCGGAGTCTTTCCAGGTTATCTAAATGAACGTTCTGGGTCTCCAAAAAAAGTCATTTATAGTCATGCACGGAGTCCTTGTGGGTTACCTAAATGAGCGTGGAGAGAATCAAAAAACACTCACTGCGCTCTTTTCATGAATTTTGAGCGTGCTGTCCCATACTCCTTTGGGACTCCTGTCGGTGCCTCCATAGGAGCGTTAGCGCACCGTGTGGAAAGTCCTAACGGAGCACCTTGCTAGGAGTCTGGATATGAGCCAGTTATCAACAAACATCTATACAATTCACAAACCACCAGTCATATTTAGCTCTGTTCCCAAAAATTCTACCAGAAAGTTTGAAACAGGGTGGGATTTCGGTTTTCTTTTCAAATACAGGTGGCGCAAAGTTAATCATCCAATTTTGTTTTTGTATAACTTTTTACTAAGAAAACAAAATGATTGTGGGTGATGGAAATCTTTTTTTGAACCTTCACATTTGTTTCTATTAAGTGGAAAGATGATATCCGTCAAGTGGCTGCCGCCAGTATTGATACACATTTGTGCCCGTTTCATCGCATTTTCCATGACTTTCCGCAAGATTTCCGGTGATAACTGTTCGCATTCCTGTCGAATATTGTCCTTAAGGTTTGCGATTGTCTGAGGCTTGTTGGCATAAAACCGCGACTTCAAGTAGCCCCAAAGGAAGAAGTCTGGGATGGTTCAATCGGGCGATCTTGTTGGCCTTGCCAAAATGGGAGATTATGCGACCAGGAAAGCATTTCTTCACAATATCCATTGTGGCTGTGCTGTGTGTGCGGTTGCACCGTTTTGTTGAAACCACATGTTCACCCAACCCCGCTCATCCAATTCCGGCAGTAAGAAGTCATTTATCATGGCCCTGTAGCGTTCGGCAGTAAAAGTTACCGTATTGCCGATGGCGTCCCACAAAAAAATACGGCCCAATCACTCCTCCCACGTGAATGCCGCACCACACAGTGGCTTTGAGTTTATGGTATGGCTCTTCGTGCATCACACGCGGATTTCCAGTGCCCCATAAACGAAGATTGCGAGTATTGACGTAACTGCTTAAGTGGAAATGGGCCTCGCCACTCTTGATGATATTCGACACAAAATCGTGGTCCACACGCGACTGACGGTCAGCAGGGACTAACTGATGCACTGTTTGCAGTTTGTACGGGCTCATGTGTAAAGCATGAAACACATAGACGACGACAGGCTACCGACCACAACCTGTCAAAAATAAAATACATGCGTTTATATGCAAGTAAATATTTTGACGACGGCAAGGCGACACGACTGCAGGTTGTTGTCTATGCTACTTATGTAGCTGTAGTTGAATTAAACTAATTTCTATTTGTGTGGGCGACAATCAACAGGTTAGAGCTGTCAATGCCTGAAGTGGCACCACTGACAGAATAATCAACTGTTTTCACAATTTTTGTTATGTTTGTTATTTATTAAATATTCTCCAGACATTTTATTTTTTTCTAACACAAATAACACAAACGTCAACATTACAGATCAACTGTTTACTTTGCAGTTGCCGTCTTGAAAATAATTCAGTAGCTGCCACACGACTACATTTGCAGTCAGCGGCATTTGTAGTCGTGTGTTTATGTAGCCTGTCGTCGTCTATGTGTTTCATGCTTAAGACTTTTCCAAAAATTCGCTGTAGGGTCCGTCTGGTGATGCCCAATTGCGTGGCCCGTCGTCTTGTTGATGTTTCATCGTTCTCGGCAACCGCAGCCGCGATATTCTCGACCGAACGACCAGTCCGGTGGCGGTCATGCCTTGCAAGGTCTCGTGTTTTTATGGTCTGTTGGAGTCGAGCACTTAAGCGACGGATTGTTTGCCCAGTTGCCGCGACACTATTACGAAATCGAAATTCAGGCTGCGCCAATACCACCGACCGATTATTGGACAAAAAATTCAACACAATTATTCCACGCTCTTGCCGAGTATAGCGCTCCATTGCTTGTCTGTTTGTATAATGCAGTTGTCTAGTTCACAAATGTCAAATATGATTGACATTCTACGCCATTTGCAAAAATTATTTTTTTTTTTATTTTCAAATAACTCGACAACGGTAAAAGCTACACTTTTGAAATTTTCGACGAATGATCACAAGTAAATTGGCAGTTTTGCAATAAACATGTTCTTTTCCAAAAAACTTAGCGTAGCAAAAAAGAGCCATCCTTCGATATTTTTTTAAAAAAAATATATGTTACAGCGCATTTTTGCCAAACATTTTGCGGGGTTCGGCATGTCAGTAGGGTGCAAAATAAGGGAGTTATAGCCATTATTGTACGGCAACCTCCCAAATTTCAATGCAAGAAAAGTGCTCAAAATCAGTGGTCGGCTGAAAGAGGGAGTGTGACTATATGTATATGGATTTTTCAGAATTTGGAGAAATTTCCTTGTATTGAAATTTGGGAGGTTGCCTTCCAAAAATGGCTATAACTCCCTCATTTTACACTTTACCGACATGTCGAACCCCGCCAAATGTTTGGAAATAATTCCGCTTTAACATATATACAATAATTGTTTTTAAAAAAATCGAAGGATGGCTCTTTTTTCCTACGATAAGTTTTTTGAAAAAAATAATTTTAACGCCAATTTACTTGTGAACATTCGTGGCAAATTTCAAAAGTCTAGCTTTGACGGTTTTTTGAAAATAAAAAAAAAACTATACTGATTCCTTTGAAAGCTTATAAAACCCACAAAATTGTTCAAAAAAGCTCGAATTTTGGGGTTGAGCTTTTCTTGCCATAGGCTTACTTTCCACCATATTTCATCAAAAATTGATGACATGTCATTGGAAAATATTTTTTTTTATCTTGGACTACCCCACATACATATGAGTTATTCCATGCCAAACAGTGCGATTGTAGGAATATATATTGAACTCAATGATTCCGGTTTTTATGAAATTTTGTAGAATTAATATACTACGAATTCTATTTCTTCCCCGCTAAGAAAGAAAACTTACGCTCCGCTCCGTGTTTCAAGTTATGAATAATTGAACTTTGGTGAAATAACAACATGTATCGATTCATGTGCTCGATCGATTTGTATGTACTATGTGAAGATGCCAATTCCGAGATTCCGAAATCCCGGGATTTCGAGCTAAAAATAAATCCCGAATCCCGAAAATATTTGCCAAAAAATCCCGGGATTTTAGAAATAAAAAATCCGACAGTTTCATTTCATTCCTAAAGCGCAAACCAAGATGTCTAAAATGGAAAGCAATATTAAAAATCACTAATCTAATGCAAAAAAAAAACACTAAATATACATCACAGGCTTTGGGAAAAAATTTTAACAAATGCTGAAAACACTAAAATACATCATTGGCATTGGGAAAAATGTAAACAAAAAAGAAAACAGCTGTAATCTAAGAAAATTTGTATGTTGACAAGCAATTCATTTAAACCATTTTTACAAATTAAGAATTCAGAATAATTACACTGTGTGTGACCAAAAATCTGAATTGAGTGAAACATAACGAACCTGCATAATTTTGATACGCTGAATCTAATGGCATTTCCCGTTTTTCTCTACCACGTCAAAATTTCGAGATATTTGACCCCAAAGTTTGCTGGGATGTCAACAACTGTAATATTTTTGAGACTGAATTAGAGGCAGAACGCTTCAAAATTGAAGTTTGACTTCTGAGTAAGAAATGTAGAGGACCTTAAGAAGAATACCAACTTCAAGTTTGTACCCCCTCTCCTCCCCCCTTACCCGTAATAACTCGACAAAAACATTATTATTAGGGGTAAGGGGGGAGGAGAGGGGGTACAAACTTGAAGTTGGTATTCTTCTTAAGGTCCTCTACATCTCTTACTCAGAAGTCAAACTTCAATTTTGAAGCGTTCTGCCTCTAATTCAGTCTCAAAAATATTACAGTTGTTGACATCCCAGCAAACTTTGGGGTCAAATATCTCGAAATTTTGACGTGGTACAGAAAAACGGGAAATGCCATTAGATTCAGCGTATCAAAATTATGCAGGTTCGCTATGTTTCACTCAATTCAGATTTTTAAAGTGTTTATGACATTTTATTACAAATGCAAAGAGACAACCAAACAAGAAATTGCAAGTATAAAATCTGAAGGAAGTAAATTGAGTCTCATATTCGACGAATGGACGGACTTCTTCTTCAAGCAAACGTTATATAAACGCAATTGTGAAAACCAAAGACAAATTATGGAATATTGGTTTAATAAGACTTGTAAAATCTGGGATTACCGAAGTTTGCATTAAACTTGTCGACGAAAGATTGAATGAATTTGGTATATCATTGGCAGATGACATTGCAGCTTTTACAACTGATGGTGCATCAACTATGATCAAAATTAGAAAAATTATTACTCCCAAGCATCAACTATGTCTGGGTCATGGCATACACCTTGCGATGGTGGATATATTTTACAAGAAGCCTACTAGTAACGTAAATATTGAAGGATGATTTGGATGGTCTTGATATATCTTTAAATGGAATTACAATGGATATAACAAACGCTTTTGGCATAAAGGCAATAATTGAAAAGGTCAGGAAAATCTCAAAAATATTGCGAAAATCTGCGAAGGAAAATGATATTTTAAAGAAATATGTAAAGGAGGACAGGGGCACTGAACTGAAATTACTTATAGACTGCAAAACTAGATGGAATACGTTATTTATCATATGCAAGAGATTTTCTGACATAGAGTTACCAATTAAAAAGGGCCTAATTGACATAAAATCAACACCCTTTACAGATGAAGAATTTCGAATGCAAAGCCAAATTACAAGCGTTATGAATCCCGTAAAGGTAACAGTTGAAGCACGTTGTCGATCTGATATGGATCTCTGTAAAGCTGACGCTGCTTTATCTTTTATGCTGAAGGAATTATCGTCTATAAAATGCCCTTTAAGTGAAGAGCTCTACAAATTGCTTCGTAAAAGAATCCAAGAGCGTAGGACGATATACTCGACGGTAATCAACTTTGTTAAAAATCCCAGTTTGAAGTTTGAATTTGACGAATATGTTAGTTTTCACCGCATTAAAAAGCAAATAATAGATCTAGTTTCACGCTTTAAAGAAACTAATATTTTAGACATTTTATTCGAGTGGTGATGAATCTCCAAATGAGGACAAAAATCTTAGCATAGAAAAAAAAGTTAAAAGATGCTATAGGAAAGTGTATTAGTCCAAAGAAATCGGATGTTGTCACTGCATTAGAATACAATGTTCCTAGAGAGATAGAGATTTTTAAGAACGGAGAAGTTTGAGGCCCTCATATACAAGCTGCATATAACTAATTGCTCACAATACCGCCTACAAGTGTAGATTGTGAACGCTGCTTTTCTCCGGCTGCATATGAAAACAATAATAATCAGGTCAAGACTGTCGGACGAAACTCTGGCTGCACTTATTTTTTTAAGAAGCTATTTAAAACAGTAATAAAATCTTTAAAAAGGCTTTTATTTTAAGTCTGTATTAAAGAAGTATTATTTTTTCGTTCTAGTGAGATTTTTAAAATCATTTTTTATTGTTTTGTTTGTTTTTGAATTGAATTTCAATAGTACATGTTAATTTATATATTACTAAACCAAAAACTTTATTGTATTTCAGGTAAAAAATAATTGTAAAAGCATTTTAGGAAAATCCCGAAATAATCCCGAAAAAATCCCGGGATCCCGGGATTTGCGATTTTAAAATCCCGAATCCCGGAATTTTGAAAACCGGTCCCGTTTGCCATCACTAGTACTATGCCTTATTTGACAGTAATTTCAGCGCCTTGTAAAAAGGTGAACTTGTTGTCACCTCGCACGATTTCTTTAAGTTTTTATTATTTTAATACTTTATTTGCTCTTTGAAAACGATTACATTGATTGATTTTCTGTTACTTTAAAGTCGAGTTCTTAGACGCCTTAGCGGCTCCGTGCATTTGAAAGTGGGGAAATATTGGGTACTACAATATTATTTTGGATTTTTGTTTTCAAAATTCTGTATACAAAAATTGCAACAAACTTGACGTTCATTGTGGCATTGGAAAAATACAAAAATGGGTCGCCAAATATATGAGTATGAAAAATATATGTATGTACAGCTGCGGTCAAAAAAATAGCAGCGCCATCACATGAAAAATGCTGATAAGGAACAATTTTTGTTTTTCTGCGGGGACCTTTATTGAAAGATGATAGTGTACCATTCTTAATTTGACTTCAAATAAATACTAACATTTTTGTAATGATGAGATTACTCCTTAAGAACCATTTATTTCAGAAATTACATCAGGCAAAATAATAGCAGTACAAACAAAAACTTCAAATATAATTTTTGGATTCATTAGAAACGAAGTTATTTTAAACTAATAAGTTAAATGCCGATATTTCTTTGAATTTAATACTTAGTTGTACTGCCTTTGTTGACACTTATTGCTTCACATCGGAGTTTCGTGGAGTCAACTGGTGTTTTGCACCTTTCATCAGTTATTTTTGCAAATACCTTTTTACTTACACACCTCGTTATCGTCATTGTTTTTCGGTTTTGCTAATGAGACTTCATTTAAGACATCATACTACAAATTTTCGAATGTATTGAGATCCAGGGACTGCGCGGGCCACACAATAGCATCGATATTATTATTGCCTTTGGCGAGTCGGGTATGAGTTTTGGATCATTGTCCTGCTGAGAGACCCATTTAAGAAGCATTTCATATTCTGCATATGGAAGCAAAATATTTTGTACTGTTTCTATATATTGGACAGCGTCCATGGTAGTTCTGAACCATTGTTTTGATCCAACTCCATAGTATGAAAAACACTCCCAAACCTTTACATTTCATCCTCCATGTTTGGCCGTTTTGGCAGTATGATGGGAGACGTATTTTGTGCTTGGTCGACGTCTTACAAATTGTCGAGACCCTGCAAATAATTATTGATTCATCTGACCACAAAATGTTTCTCCACTTTTCAGTTGATAACTGCAGCCGTGTGTTTGCATATTCATGTATTTTGTTTGAAAGTGAGACTATTCTCGGACTTGTAGCGTACAGATTATGTTCACGAAATATGCTACGACCAATTTCACCAAATGGGCAAACATTAGTGGTCTTCATGAAAGCTCGAAAGAACCTCGAAAACATCGTAAACTTGCACAGCAAACGTCAAAACACACAAATTTCCCATACAAAGCGACTTGCACAAAAGTGGAAAGTTTTCGAGGCAAATTTGCTAAGCAAACTTGGAAAAAGAAACGTGAAAAGTTTTGACATTTCAATGTCAATATTTTTGTATTGAAAAAAAGAGAGGGTTTTTGATTTGTGTGAAAAAAATAAAATAATGGAATAGGTAAAGCATATACTTTTAATTTTACTTTGTTTATTTACTTTATCAGCCTTTGTTTTGACAATTGCTGCGTAAATACACTGAGCAACTTTATTTTGAGCCTCATGAAACGCTTCGGGGCAAACTTACGCTGAGCAACAGTTCTAGGTTTTCTTGTTTGCATGAATACCACTATTGTCTTATACTTCGGTGACTGGCGTTAGCGCGTTGTCGGTGCTAACCCATTTCATTGGGCGTATGGTTCAGGTGATGCCAACGGTTTTCTGCCACGTGTTTCATAATTTTTCGGACGCAGTACGAAATTTCTAATTAATTTCCAAATACAGTGTAACATATTCTAAATATCTCAAAATGCTTTTCCCTCAAATATCAACCTTTTTCTAAGAACCCGTTTTTCCTCATAAAAATTTGTTCCTCGTCTCACTTAGCTCTTAATAAAGTACCGGTAAAACAAAAACTTTCACACACAAAAATAAAATAAAAGACGTTTGAAACAGTCGTGCGCTGCTATAATTTTGACTGCAACTGTATATCTTAAAGGGTTGGCTGTTTATATAATTTGTACATAACAGGGAGGGAGGGAATTTGGTACATAACAGGTAGGGAAAATTTGTGCACTTCATTCAGTGCAATCAATTAAAACCATTTATTACTCATCATATGCATCCCTTCACTAAATTGTGAATACGAGCGAAACGCGTCCATCGATTTTTATGATCCATATCTCATGAACACGTCATGTGATTTTAGGATAAACTAACAAAACTTTACCCATTTTGCTGTTTCTCATGTTTCATGATTTTTTAAAAATATAAAATTGTGTGTTGATATATTTTCCTTATTCGGCCTCTGTTTTAATCTTCCCAAAGTTTTGAGCTTGATTTGGAAAACTTTGGGAAAATATAAAATTTTAATTTTTTGACAAAAAATATATTTTTTTTTCAGCATACTTTTTTTTATAACTGCGAAACTGCTGATTACATTCCGAAATAGTGTAGGAATAGATTAAAGTGATTGTAATTCCAATTTTTTTGCAATTTATTGGGACAAACTCGGGCACTTGGTTCTCGAGTAATGATGACAAATACATACAAATGGCCATTTTTAAGACACAAAGAGGTCTTTATGTACAATTTAGGGTGACTAGACACGTTCAGATTATATTAATATAATCACAAAAGTTGTTCAGCTTTACCATGGCTTAAATTTTGCTAAATATTATCAGTGGAAAATTTGGAGTCCCTTGAAGTTATGCTGAAAAAAATTAAAAAAAAACCAATAATTTTTTTCAAAAAGAGTTCATAAAAATCTGAGAATTGCTAAAACTCTTTTTTTTTTTCAAAAATTTGACTTGATACAGACATTTTATGGGTACCCATCCACTCGGTAGACTTGCCTCTAACCGATACAATTTGCTAGAACGTTGATACATTTTTCCACTACAACAGTGTAATACAGTCGACTCCGCTTTAGCGCAACACGCTTAACTGAAAAATATCGGCTTACTGAAATTGAGTTTTATTCCCAGTTCGATTTTATGTTGACTTCGTTGAATCCACTACGGTTTAGCGAAACTCCGCTATACTGAAAAAATCGGATAACTGAAATAATTGTTGTACGCAAATGTGGCATGCTATATGAAAATGACTTCGCTTAACTGAACAATATGCATGGACATACTGAACGTCTCGAAAGTGACAACTTTCAACAATAGATGGCGACAAAAGTCTGCTTAATGACAAAAATATGTGACTTAAATTATATATGTAGACGAGAACACATAACCGCGGGATGAACCAAAATTCATTTAAGTGTTGTCTCGTGCGCTGTTACACAATATCAAATTGAAAATTTTTAATTTTTCCGTTTCATACATGCAGAATATTCAGGAACATTTTATGAAGCTTTTTTCTATAAAAACAATACATTCTTTTTAAACAGCTGAATTTTATTTGTGAAGAGAAACAAACACGCGGTCGCAATTGTTGATACACCCGTAGATTGGTTACTTAGAGGAAAAAGTTATTTCAGCAAAATAAAAAAACTGCTGTAAATAATTAAATAATTCCTTTCAACCAAATGTGTCACTAAAACGTTAAAAAATCAATATTTGTCATTAATAAAACTCGAACTTATTAGAACAATTAAGTCTGACTTGCCAAGGAGAGGTGAGGAGAACTATAAATAATTAAAAACCATAAAATATTTCATTGAAACACATCAGAGGAAGCTCAAATATAAATTTTGGAGATGCTCTACTTCTATGGTTTAAGGATACGAGATTAAAGAAGGCTACTACTATAACAGTATTAATGGAAAAGGCTAAACAGTTCGCTGGTATGATGACAGTTTAGTTCGTACTAACTACAGGATGGCTAGAACGATGGAAAAAGGGAGAACATTCATTTTAAGAGACTTTCATAGAGAAAAGAACGAAGCGAATATTGTTTAAGCAAACTATTGGAGTGTGAAAATACTGGCCACATTTATCGAAGATTATTCTGAAGCAGATATTTTTAATGCAAACGACTCAGCACTCTTCTACAAGACACTGCTAAATGGATATGCCCAATTAGGAAGCAAAGTACCAAAAGATGGATGACACTTATTTCCTTTACGAACCCAACTGGAAGTGAGAAATATGTTTATAGTGTTGGCAAGTTTCCTAATCCCACATGTGTCCCTGTAATTTATTCGTCCAATAACAAGCATAGACGACAAGACTTTTATGGACGAAAATAATAAAAGAACTTGATTCGGTGTTCGAGATAAAAATAAAAACAATCTTCTCTTGTTTGACATAAAATTGCTGACGATGTTATTTTGAAAATACCACTGTTGCACCTCGAATTTTTAAGTTTATTAGAATATTTTGGAGAAAATAGATATGTTGAAAGCAGTAAATATGGTTACAAAGACATGGTCAGATGTAACTTCACAAACAATTCAAAACTGTTTCAGAAAAGCAGGCTTTGTCCGTGGTCGGTAATGGTCTGTACAGTAGGGGAAGATGTACTTTTAAATACAATCGTAGATGAAATAGATGGTCTTATTGACATTATTGATATAATTGAACAGGTTGTTGGTGCTGCAGTCATCGAGGACAATGAAGAGATTGAAATGGAGTTTAATGAAATATTGGCGACTTTAACCAAACCTAGGATTAAAGATGCGTTTCACTCAGTTTGAGTTCTAAAAGCTTTTGTTCTCATAAAAGTATAATATCTAATTCAAATTAAATATAATGACTCAAAGTCAAATCAAACATTACTTTATAAATTACATTTAATTATAAATTAATTTTTGTGAATGCAATTAAGAAATATGCATGTTTCTTATTTTTTTGGTGATGAATTTTCATTTTATACAACAACAAAGATTTACATATGATTAATTTTTCTATGACTAAATGTAATTAATTTTTTTATGTTTTAACATATTATTTTAAATTTAAAAAATATAATAAAATAAATACGCATATTTGATTGAGGTCGTATTTAATTTTCCATAGGGTCTGTAATTCGGTCTTTAGATTGAAATGTATTTCGATTATCCGAGTTACGCATTAGTGAAACATTTTTCACTTATCCGAGTAACGCTTTACTGAAATGTTTTTCAGTTATCCGACCTCCTCTTTAGAGAAAAAATCGGATAACTGAAACATACTGATAACAATTTTGCCGTTTCAGTTAAGCGGAGTCGACTGTAGGCGAATATATTGGCCAGCATGTCAAGTAGGGTACATAAATTGCAAATACACCCCGAAGTGCTGCATTTGCACACGTTATCCAGACTTGCTGTAATACCGAACATGCTGAAAAACCCGGCTCCAGTAACATGTTGCAGATCCATTTTTTTTGTCCACCCCTCAAAATGTACCTTGATTTGTATTATGATGATTCCCAAAATATTTCGTGTCCACCATTTAGATCCCGTGTGCTGGATCATTTTTAAAAAGCGTATTTTCAAAGAATTGTGCACTTTAACTAAGGACAAGATGTACAATATTAGTATAATTTTAAAGATTTTTTATGCTCGTCCAACGGTATATAAAAGCTGTCGAAGCATATCCTGCCACATATTCTGGCAAAAAAAAACATTTTTAAGTTTTTAGTACGGAGATTTTTCTGACTTAAATGTCAGACTGGCGTATTTTAATCTTAGTCGATTTAAGCAAACACATTCATGTTTCGGTTCTTTTTGGAATTCGCATTGGTATCTTTGAACAAAATTTTTGACCAATTTTAAACTTTCAGAAAAGTGTTCCTGATTTGGATTTGTATACTTTTTGTAAGTGTATGATGTAGATGGAAATGTTCTGAACTATCTGCCAGAAACAATCCTGATCCTATGTATAATAACCACATTTACCTATATTTGAGAAAAATAAATTTAGTTTCAATAAATTATTTCCTTGGTACAAAATCTTACACTCTTTTCAACGCTTGTCATATAATATCAATTGCATATTAAATATACATACACTGGGCTATGATATGCGAAACAACTGAAGGCCTTTAATAAGTGGTTATATAAATCTGGCAACAATTGTGAAACATCTGTTTATCTAGGTGGTGTTTAACAGAAGGGGAAGAAGCTTTGCCAGCGCGAATAATTCGTCCAAGTATACGTTGAAAAATCGGTGTTTTTGTTGTTGTTTGGATGCAAGTATATCGTGTTTGTAGTTGGTCGCAAATATAGTATAGTCGTCTCCAAACACATTCTATTTGCTGGTCTATATTACATGTTGGGCTGTAACGAACTTTCGCTTTCGACATTCGACATTTTTTGGACATTCGAATTCGCAGAAACCAATTTTGGAATATTCGGTTTCACATTCGCATTCGCAAATAATAGATCAGTTTTCGGTCTCTTCTTCGATATTGTACATTCAGAAAATCCACATTTAGGTCTGGTTGGTACAAACAAAATAATAATTTTGTCAACCTGGCAAAGTATGGAAATAACACAAAAAAACTTGTAGTTGATCGTACGGGCAAAAGTTTCCGAAATAATTTTTTTTATGTCCGCTGAAATTTGCTCTGTTATATAAGCCATTTCTTCAATGCTGCCTCCACCCGAGGATTTTCGTCCAGCCTCGAAGATTCACGTTTTGCTGAAACAATTTTTGAAGTTTTAATTAACCCATAAGGTCAGGTTATGTAATGTACTTGTTCCTTTCTAATTTTGAGACACATATTTTTTAATTTATTCCTTCTTTAACTTTAATGGAACATATTGAGGATTTGGAGACGTTAAATTGTTCACCAACTTGCCTTATAGATATCCACTTTCAATTATGTTCAATATTTTGCATTTCAGCCAATGTTTTGAGTTGCCTCTTATTTATTGGTATCATAATGCACGTCATAGTTATGCGAAGCTTTGGATACACCAAACGTTTTACTACACGCACACATTCTATTGTTTGTGCTATTGTTGTAACTAAATTATTCGCTTCCGTAAATAAATTTTTGACTTTCGCAAAAATAATTTTTGGATATTCGCATCCGCATTCGCAAAAACAAAGTATTTATATTCACTTCCGATTTCACAAAAAATATATTTCTATATTCGAATTCGCTAAAACCACATTCGTTACATCCCGAGTTATAATATATGTTTTTGTGACCCAAATGTGGTTTTGTTTGTTGAAAACTGCTGAAAACAAAAAAGTGAGAGACAACAAAGAAACAAAAAAGTAGCAGCTCTTCAATTCATAACAACGAGGCTTACAAACACATACATTAGACCGACTCATATTGTATGGTGGGGAAAAAAGTATGTTTTGTCCACTCCCCAAAATGTACATAGCACTGATTTTAAAAAAAGAATTTGTTTTTATTTTTCATGGAAATTTGTGGTTTATTTAAAGACAAAGTTTATACCGTATGAAAGGGTTTTATATGGGGCGTCCAACGGTCTGATACATCTTTTTTCGAGGATATTCTGCAAAAAAATCAATTTTTAAATTTTTAGTACGGAGATTTTTCTGATTTCAATGTCATATTGGAGTAATTATAAATATTAAAAACTTGGTCCAGAGCACATCGGAAAAAGTGTTAAAAAATTAAAAAAAAACCTATACAACAACGATCTCCTTGTCCAAAGAAAAGATTTGATATCCATTTTGCCCTGTTTACAATGTAATGTTCGCAACGTATTGCATTTTTGGTTAAGAGCGAACCAATGCGAATTCCAAAAAGAACCGAAACATGTATGTGTTTGCTTAAATCGACTAAGATTAAAATGAGCCAGTCAGACAAATCTCCGCACTAAAAACTTAAAAATGTTTTTTTTGGCAGAATATGTGGCAGGACATGCTTCGACAGCTTTTATATACCGTTGGACGAGCATACAAAAATCTTTAAAATTCTACTAATATTGTACATCTTGTCCTTAGTTAAAGTGCACAATTCTTTGAAAATACGCTTTTGAAAAATGATCCAAAATTGCGCATTTTCGATCAAACACCCAAAATACAATGGAATTACAGTTAAAACTTTTACTAAGATCTATGCTTTCAAAAAGTTTGGAAAACTGCATAGCTGTCTCAAAAAAAATTAAAGAAAACACTAAAAGAATGATGGTATCTTCCGCAAAATGTTGTATTTGTTCCCGGTTGAAAAAAGTTTCCCTTACCAAACTATTTACATAAGATAATTTAAAAAATTTTCTAACAAAATTCTGCTTAAAGTGTTGACAATACAGCGGTAGTAATAGTATAAATAAAGTAAATGGTTCCCCATTACATTCCATTTACAGAGGACATTGCACCACCGACAACCACTGACAGTGACCTATGGACATTCTATTGACAGTGTCTTCAAGACAAATTTTCTAACTGGGCGATGATGATTAGGGTCATATAAAATACCTACAACATCGCTGATGTGACTGAGTATTTAGGGAACACGGGCATATTCTCCATGTAAGCAACTTCAATGGTTGCTCCAGGTGAGCTCTGAGTCGGATATGAAGTCGATATACTCAGTGCAGTATATATGTATCTATATCGACAATATATATATCGACAAGGACAAGAACTGCCAGAGGTTTGGGTATATCTCGACTAATTGCAAAATGCCATATCGTTGCGTGATGTGCGGCCTTTCTCATGGCTCAGGGAACTACGAGTTCAGACCGCGTCGCATACAGACCGCGTCGCATTTCAGGTTAAGTGCGTGAACTGCGACCGCGAAGGCCATGTTGCCAGCGACAAAAGTTCCCCGAAAAGACTGTTCCAAGTTGGGAAACTAGAGCAAAAGAAAATACCTAATGATCACGGAAATGACCGGTCCTGCCTAACGACCGGGCAGGTGTTAATATCGCGAGACATACGTATGTATGAGGCCTTTCCTGCATTTGTCAGCGACTGTCAGGAGTTGCTCGGTATTGACTTTTTAACTTGCCTTGGCAAGATCGGTGACTTTGGAGAATCTTACGTGCGAATAACGGATAAAGGGGAAAATATCAGGGTCCTCTTTGGTCTATTACTCAGCCTAAAGCTGAAAACGGTTGAATTAAGGCCACTAATTACCACGATTGTATCCCAATTGGGAGAAAACCTCACATGACCTGCTTTATTTTTGTAAATAGTTTTTAATTTTTATTTGTCTAATAGTTCGTTATAAGGACCAACACCCTCACCTTCGGGGAATCTTCAAAACGTGAGAGTGACATTGTCAAACGAGAATAAGTATCTAAAAACCAACTGTCCCTTGGGGTCAGGTCAGGTCAGGTCATTTTGTTTCACAGCCGACTTATTGGGTAAACAACAATCCTGGATGTTTTTGGTTAATGTATGACAAATTCATACTACAAGCTTACAACAAGTCATGTAAATTTTTCGAATTGACAAAATGGTTGGGGTTTTGTTGGAAATAATAGACAATTCAGTTCAACACACACTCACTGGCATGACTAGTTTCGAACTCCGTGACAAGTTCATCATCAGATGCCTAACTACTGTGCCTCAATCGATACCATCGGTTGATCATCAATCGTATATATACAAACTCAATTCTGCAATTCACATGTGCGAATTAGTATCGATCAAAGATCCCTAAGTATCAACATCACTGAAAGGCCTATAATTCCAACAACAAGAACAGACAGAAGTCCACCATGTTCTTCTTTTCCTCATGCATTCTCGCATTGTTGCAATGCCTTGAGGTGAGTTTCTAATCAATATCACAGAGTTGTATTTTTCCGTGGTATAGCATTTTTGAAGACCGTGCTAGTGTCAGTTACATTTATTTGAATTTGAATTTTGTTGGCCGATTTTGTTAGTTTTTGGTTAATGTATGAGAAATTCATACTACAAGCTTACAAGTCATGTAAATTTTTCGAATTGAAAAATGGTTGGTTTGGTTGGAAATAATAGACAATTCAGGTCAACACACACACACAATGATCAACCGATGGTATCAATTCAGGCACAGTAGTTAGGCATCTGATGCTGAACTTGTCACGGAGTTCGAAACTAGTCATGCGAGTGAGTGTGCATAACTGAAATGTCTATTATTTACATCAAAAGCCAACCATGTTTCAATTCGAAAAATTTACATGACTTGTAAGCTTGTAGTATGAATTTCTCATACATTAACCAAAAACTAACACAATCGGTCAACAAAATTCAAATTCAAATAAATCCTGGATGTATATAATTAGGGAATTCTCAAGGTGTACTAAGGTCGTAGGTTGTAAGGAAATATAAGACCTCCAATAGCTCATATGTGAACACCTTGTCTGTCGTAAATGCATATACTACAAAATCAACAAGCATTTGGTTTTTATTTCGTACCAACGTTGTGTCAAACTCGGCATGTGTGTATACCACCAATAAAAGTAAACAAAATACACATGAATTTGACAGTTGCTAGGTACAACGTCATTAAAATACTGAAATCAGCTGTGCTAATGCTTCCACTTCATTATAAATACACTTTGCACTACATGTTATTGGGCGACTTCTAATTAATTAAAATGTCAAAATCAGCTGATAGTGAGATGAGTATTCAGGAATCCGCCTATCACAGAAACCGCGTTTTCAGTTGTTTCGAAAAGTGAAAAGAGAATTGAAACTCTTGTGGCAAAGGTTATTTTTAATACTCGTATAAAATATAAAGAATTTTTTTAAAGAAAAAACATAAATTATGTTAACTTCTGATTCTTTTTGTTATTTTCTTTTCAAAATTCCACACATATTTGCATTTAATACACTGAAAGAAAAACCTTCATACCATTAATGAATTCTCACATTGCATCAATGAAAAGTGTCATTGTTTTTGAGCCAATGTCGGGCTTCATTAATGCTATGAACAATGTTACATTAAACGAAAAATGTTTCAACGACCTAAAATTAATGTAAACTTTCTAACCGGAATGAAACATTATCATTGTATTAAAGAAATATGTTACATTGATATTATAAACATAGTCATTGATGTAATGAAACATAGTCATTGATGTAATAAAAATGTTACATTGATGCTATGAACATGTTTCATTGATGCTATGAGCATGTTTCCTTAATGCAATGAACATGCATCATTGATGGTTTGAACATGTTTGATTGACGGTCTGAATATGTTTCATTGATTGTATGAACATATTCCATTGATGGTATAACACGTTTCATTGACGGTATGAACAGGTGGTATGAACAAGTTTCATTGTTGGTATGAATAGGTTTCATTGATAGTATGAACAGGTTTCATTGATGGTATGAACCGGGTTCATTGATGGTATGAATATGTTGCATTGATGGTATAACACGTTTCATTGACGGTATGAACATATTTTATTGATGGTTTGAACGGGTTTCATTGATGGTATGAACCGACTTCATTGATACTATGACGACAATTCATCGATAGTATGAAGATATTTCATTGCTGGTATGGTCAGATTGTGGCGAAAAAAATGTTGGGGGGGGGGGGGTAGAACACACGATTCTAAGCAAAAAATGTAGCCCTATTTTAGGAGTTATGGGCCTCCAAAGTTCGGGCTTTTTGTGGCACGATTTTTTTTCGACTATTAGGTTTTCTGGGACGGGCCAGGGAGAGGAATATCTCTGTTGCAAATTTTGGACTTCTGAATTTTTTGATTTTTGGGAAAATTTACCCATACAAAAGTGTCCCTGCGTGGACCCGTTTTTTGGACCTTCAAATCCCCTTATTTTGCTCGATTTTCGGTTTTTTTTTTAAATGGCGCGGGATTCTGCATTTCAGCCTTTAATTTATTTCTTATTTATTCCTTATCTCATACTGGAACTCATATATTGTGTCACAACTACTGTACATACATAAATAATACATAAATACATACATTTATACGTACTACATACATATTATGCTTTTACCAAATTAATGAATCGTTCAAAATTAATGAAATTGTACATTATATTAAATAAAGATGTCTCATTATTGATTTTTTAGAAAAAGTATTTTAAAATTGTATAGGATGGCCTATGTAATAGATTCTACTTTACAATATCGATAAAATGTCTGCAATTTTTCTCAATAGTTTCCCATATTTACATGAAAAACATATTTCATTCCATCAATGTAAAAGGTTTCTTAGAATTAATGACGGTCCACAAATTCAAAAACTGCAGCAATGAAGGAGTTCATTGAAGTAATGTAACATTTCATAGCACCAAAGAAACTTTTCATTGCATCAATGTAAACTCATTAATGTAACCCATTCATTGATGCTATGAAGCGTTTTTCTTTCAGTGTAGTAATAATAGGGAATTCGTCGACTTTTTCTTGTTGTCGTATCAAAATTTTTATGGGGAAGGGGGTAGAACACACGATTTTCAGCACAAAATGTTAAATACAAAAGTTGGAGGAAATCCCTATATTGGAAGTTATGTGCCTCCAAAGTCCGAATAACGGAGGGTTTTGTCGCACGATATTTTTTGTCGGACGATTATTTTGTAGTTCGGGTCGTCCGGCCGGGCTCAGGGACCAGGGAGAGAAATACTTCTGTTCCTTTATTTTCATTTCTTGATTTTTTGGATTTTGGGAAAATGTAAAAACGATTTTCGACAATTTTTCAAAATTTTAACTGCCGATATTTGAATAACAAAGCGAGTTATCGGAAATTTTCATTTAATTTGTTCTGTTTATTTTGCATTATATAAATAAATAAATGGTTTTCCCATTACATCCCATGAAGGGAACTTCTCACAATCACTGAGCTGTGCGCTTTCCAGTTTTCACTCACTGATTGGGACCTACAGTTTTACATCGGTTCCGAAAGGTATTTTGAGAAGCTTTTTCATGGCTATATACTCGATAGTGTCGCCGTGACTATGCGAGGTGACCGCCGCCGAAAGAAATTTTAAGGTGGTAAGAGCAGGCTACGAATCCAGGATCTCATGTACAAGAGCCGCGCACACTAACCATTGTACCACCGACGGCCACAGTTTTCACTCACTGATTGGGACCTACAGTTTTACATCGGTTCCGAACGGTATTTTGAGAGGCTTTTTCATGGCTATATACTCGATAGGGTCGCTCAGACGTCTTACACATATTAATTAAACAAACAAATTTCAATATATTCCTCCAACTGGCTCTATACTTCGCCTTTTCTCGCCAGTTGGTAACACCAAGGATACGGAGGGATTCTTCTGCCTGGTGTTTCCAGCGGAGTCTTGGTCGTCCCCTTTTCCTGCTCCCATCGGGGACGTTATCGAAAACCTTTCGCGCTGGCTCATTTTCATTCATTCTGATAACATGGCCTAGGCAACGCAATTGGCCAAATTTGATTCGCCTAGCTATGTCCACGTCAGAATACAGATTATATAGCTCTGCGTTCCAGCGAAGTCGGTACTCGCCGTTTTCCTTAACAGGACCATATATTTTACGGAGAATTTCTCTCTCGTATACTCCCAGGTGTTTTTCGTCCGCTTGCGATATGACCCAAGTTTCGGAAATGTCAAGACAGGTAAAATGAGAGTCTGATATAGCTGGTAGTGTACGCGGCTCTTGTGCATGAGGACGTGGGTTCGATCCCTACTCTGACCACCTTAAATTTCTTTCGACGGCTGACACCTCGCTTAGTGACGGCGACATTATCGAGTATTTAGCCATGAACAAGCTTATCAACATACCGTTCGGAATCGGTGTAAAACCAAACCCAATCAGTGGGTGTAAAACTAGAACGCGCACAGCTCATTGGTTGTGAGAAGCTCTCCCTAATCCCCTCGTGGGATGAAACGGGAAACTATTTATTTATTTATTTTGTTTTATATATTCCCTTAGACGCTTTTTAATATATCCCTATATCCGAACTTTGGTGGCCCATAACTCCTAATTTGGATTTTTTTCCAAACTTTTGTATCGTACATTTTCAGCTTAAAATTATATCTTCTTTTCAGGTTTTGATTACTGTAATTGTGAGGCGAATATAAACAAAGTCGATCAGCTGTGTTGATGCATCCACCTTCTTCACTACCCCTTGCTACAATGGTAAACAAATGGTATCAGCTGATCGCTTAGTACACCGAAAAAATGAACCGCAAATATTGAATATGGTCACAATAGAGGCGTTTTATAATAGAACTCGGACACACTGGATGACTTAGGGTTAGGGTATGTTTAAGTCCTTCTAAGACGCTGCTGAAGATGATGCTTCGCAAACATCGAAACGATCTCCAACAAATGTGAGTTCGAATACCACCCGCGGCATTTATATATTAACCGCATAAAACATGATCCGTTAGCTCAAAAGGAATTACAACTTTCTAGAAAACAAATTAAATTAAATCTAAGCAAATGTAAAAGTTTTCCATGAATAATATTTGGAGCATCCACAACGTAATGGAGGCATTCCTCCATTTTCCCGTTCACCCTGTAGTAAATTCGTTTTTACTCTTGTTTTGAGTCGGGTAACATAAGAGGACCAAATTTCACTCTGGTAAATTTCTTCTCCAAACATTTGTTTGTGGGCAAAGAGAAGTATTCCCACTGGGAAACTTTTCTAAAATTTAAATAAATTTATTCTCCAAACTTTTTTTTCGAAAAGAGAAACTTTTTCCATTGGTCTGGAAATATTTTCCAAGCACATCGTAAAAACCCTAATTGTTATTTTCCCGAATACCATATTTACCCCGATCAAGATTTTCAGTAGAGTGTCCAAAACCGAAACCTAAAAACCGGTTTCTTTGCTATTAACTGCGTGCCGATTTTTTTAAAAACATACTTTTCGAACAAACCGGAATCCGTTAATTTGACGTTGCTTAAATAAATTAATAATAAATGATATGATTTTCGAGTTTTAATGAAACTTTGGAATTGCGAAAGATGATTTCTATTTTCTACTAAGATTGTATGCTTTAATACGCTCTAAATGACATTTCTATACAATTTTTCTATTCAAATTTCAAAATGATGTTATGACTTTTTTGACTTTGGCGTTCGCGTTGGCTTTTGCGTTTACGTTCACTTTCGAGACTTTTAGAATACTAGCCATAGTAGAGTTCTAACCGGTTTCTTAAAAAATTGAGTTTCCGAACAAACCTTAAACCGTTTTCTTGAAAATTTGATTTTTCGAAGAAACCGAAACCCGGTTTTTTGGAAAATTTCGGTTTTTTTTGGACGATCTAATTTTTAGCCGCAAGTTTATACAATGCGCTATGGCAGACGTTGCGTTTGAACTAGGTGGTTTCGATGCCACAGCTGATCGACTATGAAGTTTTAAAATCGTGCAATGTTTTATTTTACAAAATTTTAGTTCAGTTTTACTAATTTTTAACATCAGTTCTTTCTAGTTTTAATGATTAAGAAATAGATATTGACATCAATTCCGAACTGTTTTGCTTGGGGATAGAAAAATCATGGTATGACACTTCTTTCAAACAGCTGGCCAAAACAGTAAATCCCTATGCTTTACTCCTTCTAAAAAAGTGTCACTACAAATACTACATACATTATTAGGATTACCAAACGCAGCACATCCATGTTATGCGAACCACCAACACCACCTCCACCACCACGGGTGCTAAACATTTAATGCACTTAAATACTCTGTCCGAGAGGATACAAAAAAAGGAAAAGCTCCCTTTCGATATCCTTTTCGAAAGGATACTCGCAAAGTGTATTAAAGTTATACAAGCAGCTTACTTTTATTGATAAATCTGATGAGGACTACTAGTTCCAGTTCCTGCAGTCACTTTCCATTATGCTCCCACACACATACAAACGGAATAAAACTTTGACATCTCAAAAGTATTTAAACCTTTTTAAGAACATCTTAATATCCAACAACAACTCAACTACAGCTTGCGACAGACAGACGGATAGACAGAAACATCACAGCCCATCAAAGGTAAGACAGCAACAACCTGCTGTCCTGCCCTCGCGGGGAGGGGGGCTAAAAGGCAAGGAATCATGGCATTTGGTAGTACATCATGTTAAGTACTTGCTCGGTAATCGGTAATGCTTTCAATAAGGATGTTACGATGTGACGAGCGACGAGTATTCATTCGTATTTATTTGCTTACACCGAAATGCACATCAAATTGATCGTATTAATGGCAATAACTAGTTTATCCCGCCCATCTTATCAACTCGGGGAGGATTATACGCAGATTTCCATTAACCAAGAATAAAAACAGTCAGAAAAAACAAAGCATGAATCAAAAGGACACGGAAGGAAAAAATAGAATTAGAAGCACAAAGGGTGCGGACGGACGAACAACAGACAAATGAGGCGGCATTGATATGGGTATCCTCACACATCAGCCAGACAGACAGACAGATGGACGGACGAACGAACAAGGGTAGAATGTGGCTGTGGCTGTTGCTGTTGCTGTTGCTGTTAATGCAATTCCAATTCCACATCCAAATGTTGCGAGTACATTCTTTTTCGATTTGGCAACTACAAGTTGCCGTTGTTGTTTCGAGTGTCTAATGTGAGCTGTTCAACGAACAGCAAGACAACACTCGCTCGCTACCCACCATCCATCCACCCATTTATCCTTGTTCGTACTTCTTACTTGTAGAGCTAAAGTCGTTTTTTATGGCCATGAATGTATACAATTTGTTAGACAATCCCCAAGGAATTCCCAGGCAATACCAATAAACGAAAGCAAAAAGGATGAAAGCAACAGCAAGTGCAAATCCACCCGTCGATTTAGCAAAATGTGCCGGAGTAACGGCCGTAACAAGTGCCGTATGTTTCGTTGGGCTGTGTGGCTGCTGGGCTTGTTCTGGGCTCGTAAAACACCACTTTACCCGCTGTAATAAAAATAAATCATAATATTTTGCGTTTCCCTTAACCCACCTCGGCTGTGGGCTTGTCACTACCTCACCATCATCGCCGGCAAGGTTATAACCCCGGCTAATGTGTTTAATGCATCTTCCGCGTGTGTGTGTGTGTAACCTGTTCCATGTCTGTTGTTACGCATGTTTGGGTACAAGCCACCCTACCTCCACATTCGCCCATCCATACTCATTTCTATTCCATTACACTTGTCGTCCCCTGATGCCGGTGCCACCAGAGCCTCGCATCCTTCCTGCTTCTCTTTGCCGGCGGTCAACGTTGCTACTGCCACTGCCGGTTCGGGTGGTACTGCGCTGCTGCTGGTGTTGTTCTTTTATTGCCCACCAGCAACGTGAGTAGTTCGTAGGATGTGGTACGCTGTTTCCCAAAAGTGTACCTAAGTTGTACTATTTTCGGCATTCGGAGGGGAAAAAAGAACTTTAAATGAACTGCAGTGGGACCGCAATATGTGAATAAAATTATAGCGTTAAATTCAAGAGGGTGGATTGTTTCTGTTGTTGCAATGTGTGCGACAACTACCCTGACAATATGTTAACCCGGAATGGTATGACGGGCAGCGTCTGTCTCACCTTCCGTGTATCAGCCTGGACATGGGTGACTGGTTGCAAGTGAACTGAGATAAGTAGACGATTGTCGACGAAATTTTTGATTTCACTTTAAAGGCAAAAAACAACAGTAGCAGAAAAGGTGAAAGTGATTTGGATGATGTGAACCGCCGCAGCACCCCACACCGATTTCTTTCCTGCGACAAAGATAATTTGCTCAAGATATAATTTACTCTGATACACAGTAAACGCAAGAAGTATGTGACACTGATAAATTAGCTATACCATGATTTTCAAAATTATTCTAAAATATTTCACACCCTGTATGATTATATAAGCAGACTATAGTCATTATTTTAATTGAATTAAATAAAATTATAAATTATAAAATAAAATTATAAAATTAGGTGTCGTATGTACATATTTATCCAAAGACTGAATATATTGCACAGATACTGACTCCATTTTCTGAAATTTTAGACAGTTTCGATGTATTTTTCTAACCCAATCTATCGTAAGAAGTTTGTACAAAGAAGAATTTATAAGATCACCCAGAAAGCTTTCGTACGTTTTCACTTTACGTGTTTAACACGATTACCATATTTTTAGGTCAAACCCAGCTGATTTCTCATACTAAAACCGGCTGATTTTTGTCCCAAAACATATTAATCGTTAAGTGGAAATGGTGTTTATCTCCGCAAAACTAAAGGTAGAGAAAATTGGAAAGTAAGTTAGAGACTTCTGTGCATTCCTATATAAATCTGATGTGAGGCCCAGAAACACTTCATGCAAGGGGATACAAATCGTATAATTAATTGGGTAATGGGTAAAGTAAAGTGAGTCGCTCAAAGTTGACAAATTTTCCAGTCTGCAAGATAAGGCACAAATTTGGAAAAATAAACTATCCTAAACTACCCTCCTTCCAAATGAAATGTAGGTCCATCATTATCTTCTTGGTGTCTATTAATTTCTAATGAACTAATGCTTGTGCAGTAAGTGCAGTTTTGCAGTCACGCTACTAGGATACTTTCATAAATACTGGTACAATATTTATCGCCCCCACTGTAAGAAATATACTGAACATACTCTCTCCATCTTGACAGCTTTTTGACAACTGGCATGTATACTTCATTTTCGCGTAAAACACGTTTTGGCATCCACTACTTATAATTATGGAATGGAGAGATATTGAAAACCGTATTGCCGTAATTGGGCTAAAAAATGTGGAATGGAAACTGGCGATATTTATCGAAGTTGCAAAGTAGAAGACCGTCTGATATCAGGTGGAGTTGTGGAGTAGAAGACCGTCTTGAGATATAGGACTTTAAAGCTTGAGTATATAATCGGTCATATCTCAGATATTTATCATCGGATCTGCTTGAAATCTGTATTATTACAAAGCCCTTGTGAAACTCTATAACTCCGTATATAAATATATTTCCATTTATTAACCCATTGAGGGCGCATTTAAAAAAAGTTTTTTAACCTCACTTTTTTGTTTAATCAACTTGTTGTTCTTGTCTTTTGGTGTTGTTGTCGTTGTTGTTGCTGTTTTTTATTTCTGTTGTCCTTTGTTGTAGTTTTTATACACCACAATAAAAAAATTATTTCTAAAATCTCGCGTGAATTTTCTGATTTTGTCACACATCGACTTAAAGTACAGAGAGATTTATGAAATTTATTTCACCAGGATCGGATAATAAATGACAGAGTTATGCGCGATTATACATTCAAGCTTTGGAGACCTATATTTCGGAAAAATTATAATAATAATTCGCATTTAATGCTCTACCAGGCAAAAAACCGAAAAAAAATCAAATTTTGCTGCTAAACGAAATTTGCTCCATCCATTTCTCTCATCATTAATTGTGACCTGGGTCTTGCAGCTTATAAAAGACACACGGGACATGTACTTACGGCGGCGTTGAAGCAGAAACGTAAGCAAAAATCAAAAGCCAGTACGCCAACAATGGCCACAGACGATGAGAAAATTTGTACTTTGGAGCAGTCGTTCAATAAACTGAATGATAGAGCTTCTCACAACCAGTGATCTGTGCGCATTCTAGTTTGTCACTCACTGATTAGAACTTACAATTTTACACCGGTTTAGGACTTAAAAATTTACAACGGTATTTTAAGAAGCTTTTTATGGCCAAGTACTCTATAGTGTCGCCATCACTAAGCGAGGTAACCATCGTCGAAGAAATGTAAGGTGGTCAGAGCCGGAATCGAACAAAAAAGCAAACTGTGCGTAGGGGAAGTTTGCTAAGAGGTAGAGAGCCAAGGGCAACAAGAAAAAGCAAGAGGTGGAAACGGAAACACGAACGCAACGACTCGTAATCTTTAACAGTTTTTTTCTCGAGAAGTTGTTTTCCGACCATAAGTAACTTCCAGGGACCAGGACACATCTATTTATTGTTTCTGTTATTGCCTTACGGCTGGGAAGTGAAATACGGCTGAGAACATAATCTTCGGTCATCATCAGTCCATTATTGCCGTTTCAATATTATGTTTCAATACCCAAAGGAGTTTTCAGGAATTATCTCAATACCCAAAGGAGTTTTCAGGAATAACGATAAACCACCTCAAATTGATCAATTTAATCATTTTGTTCTTGAAATCAAGATTGGGAAAAATGTTGTTATTAATTACACTGTGAGACAATTACACTTTAAGCAAAAACTAACTGCCTTCTAAGGGTTAATAATGAATTTTGTCATTTTGCTGTTTCCATTAACAGTAGTCCACATAATATAATGAATTTTGACATATTTCACCTTTTATCTACCACTTGGGCTAAGATTTGTGTTTTGGAGAGTTCGGACACATGTAGTGAAATTTTTGTAGAACATTTTGACCACGCCCCCGTCATTTTAGAGCAGTTTTTTGCGAGTTTTCAAAAATCAAAGTAAAAATTATGGTTATACGTGACAGTTAGAGGGTTAATTTGTTCCACAAAAATGTTTATCTGAATCATTTCTATAAAACTTCTGAACATATTTTGTACCTCAGAAGTAAGGAACACACAATTTTGCATGCCGATATGTTGCAGGAGAGTTCCGAGGGGCGGAAACTTTGACCCGCCCTAAAAAAAAATTCTGATCAGATCTGGCAAAACGCCGATACACGTATATTTTTTTTTAGACCTTTCTACCAGAATCCGTCGACAGAACCCCATCGTTTTTTTTGGTGTCGCATAGTGTTATGATGTTTTTCTTATAATGACTGATGGAAAAGTCCTACATGAAACTGCAAGTACCTCGACAACTTTGAAATGTCCACTATGGGTAAAGACAAGAAAAGGGTTCCACAATGTTGATGAATCAACCACTGATGAACATGACTATGAATATGGAATTTTTTTATTGCATGCTAGAATTAAGTGTGTGAAGAGAAACTTTTGTCGAGAAAACAACACCAAACGAGCAACAAAATATACGAAAAAAATTATACCAGCTGAACTTTTCAAGAAGTTTGGACTGAAAGTAGACTGCCCAAAGCATGGATACGGAAATTAGAGACATAGGAATTCGAGCGATGGAAATACACCCAGAATATTTTTTGAAAATATTGGGGTGGTAACGCAAATTTCTGGTATTGATAGGAATATTGTAAATAGGTTAGTCGTTATCCTTAATGTTACTTAAGGAAATTGCTCAAATTTTGATAAGTATGAATCAAAAACTTCCCAACTTTTGGCTAAAACGTATCCTGAGAAGAAACTTACTCCCACGGTACATACGATTTTGGCATTTGGCAAAAATGTAATTGAGGCCCAATGCTTACCAATTGGAGAGTTGTTAGGAGAATACCAAGACTGCAACAGCAAAGATTACAACAATTAAGAACAACGAGTCCATGGAAGATTTCACGGATTAGACAGAATGAGGACTTTTACAATATATTGGCAACCTCTTCAGATCCACTTATTTCATGGGCAAGACATGGGAGACTACGAAAGAATTTGGAAGAAAATAAATAAAGTTCTGGAATCAATTAAGTTCTGGAATAGAATTAGATAATAAAAATAATAATATGACTATACCGGAATTTAAAAACCTTACTACATATAGTATATAGTATTAAGATTTTTTGATTGAAAATAGACTACAAATACGTCTCTGTATTACAAATATGTAATACAATTTATCTAAATTCAACACGGAAAATTTGTACCGAAAACAATATTAAAATTTGGCAGAATAGTTTGAAGCGTCCTGTGGGTCTAAACCCCTGTATCAACATTAATTTCTCTTTCAAATGTTGACAACATCTTCATTAATTCAGAGGTATATATATGTTCCTGCCGATCCAATCAGGAACATAGGGCCTTAACAAATACATTCCAACGTGATTTATCTTGGACAAGGAATTTTATTTCGCCCAACTTCTGTTCATCGCAGTAGCTTCGGTGTCGATTTGTTGCCTACATGAATGTGCAAGACTGCCGATTCTACGACTGCCTTGTGGATTCCAGTCGATGACGTTTATGGTGATATCGTTTGGGGGTCTTCGTAGGAGCCACCAGTTTTCGTCAACATCCTGCCCAAGTAGCAAAAGGACTCTACATCTTCCAATTCGTGGTTGTTGATTCGGAGCTTCTCCTGTGTTGATTCAATAATTCACAGGATTTTTGTTTGCCCGACATTTATCTTCAGACCCGCTTCTTCCGTAATATCTGCTAGTTTTCGCAGCTTAGTTGACACATGCCAATGTCGTCTTCGTAATCCAAATCGGTTAGGCTACCATGCAGTCCCCATCTCAAGCCTCTATGTCCATGAATTGCCTTGGTCATAATATAAATTCGGTTTCTCTAATGAGGAGCCTAATATAATCTCCCATCATTCTGGCATCCCAATGACTTTGATACTAGACACCTGCACACGAGGTCTTGAATGGTCATTCAAGACATTTACTTTTTTCAAGACATGTATTGTAGGGAAGTTGCGTCAACCAAGAACTTTAGGGTACTGTCGACAAAGCGTTCGTGTATGTGGGTATAGCGTGGACACTAAAACACAACACGATGTGAAGCAAAGTGTGAAGTTCATACACGAATGCTGTATTTTTAGAAGACTGAAGTATTTGGTTGCCGCAACTTCGCTACAGTACATGGCTTGACCAAACTAATATTCTTGATTGACATTTTAATATGTCTTGTGCTGATGTCTTCTTGATACCGCCGTTTAATGGACTTCATTTCCTGGTGAAATCTCTCGCCATTTTCGTTACTTACGTTGCCGGCATTATCAGGCAAAATCTAAATGCGAATGCAAGAAATTAATTTAGAGAGATGTATTTACACATATTGGAATATATAAAACAAAAATTACATGAGGTGTCAGGGGACACCCGGTTGGAACGAAGTTCCTTTCGCTATATATTATGTACTAGTTAGTTCCAACACACCTAAGGCGCCTGTTGAAAAATACTGTAATTTAAATGGATCTTGTAAAATGATAAAATTTTGTTAAGACATTTTTTATTTATTGAATGTATTTTTTTAATAAATTGTATATTCTTAGGCCCATTTTGTAAGAATATGTATTATATTTTCCCGAAAAGGTCCTTTCTTTGATGAGAGGTACTTCTTTTATTAAAATAAAAAAAAATGGTTTCGCGTTACATCCCGTGAAAGGATTAGGGAGAGCTTCTCACAAACCTGTAAGTTGTGCGCGTTCTAGTTTTAAACTCACTGATTGGATCCTACAGTTTTACAAAGGTTCCGAACGGTATTTTGAGAAGCTTTTTCATGGTTGAATACTCGATAGTGTCGTCGTCACTAAGCTAAGAAAAAGCCTAAGAGTATGAATTTGTTTTACAAAAAATACTTTTTTAAGAACAGGTACTTTTTAAAGAAGTGGTACTCTGTTTAGGATAAGGTTATTTTTTAAGAAAATTTACTTATTTTCCGGAAGGCTACTTAAAGGTGGTACTCTATTTTTAAGAAATTGTACTTTTAAGAAAAGGAATTTTTGTAAGAAAATGTATTTTTTGTAAGAGAAGGTATTTTTTTTTTTTTGAAGAAAAGCTTTTTTTACGAAAGAACAGACACAATTTAAAGAGTAGGTACTTATCTCAAGAAAAGTTATTTTTTCTTTTGTTTTACAAAAAAGGTATTCTTTAAAGAAAATTTCGGTTTTTAAGAAAAGGCAATTTGCTGTAAGATAATGTACTTTTTTAAGAGAATGTACTTATTTCAAAAATTACTTTTTTTAAGAAACGGTACTTTTTGTACGAAAATTTACTTTTTTAAGCAAAGGTACTTCTTTAAGATGTTATTTTTTTAAACTTCTTTCACTTTGGCTTTTCTAAATTTACTTTTTATTCGGTTCAAATTACAATATGTAATAAACAGGCTCCACCTAGAAAATTTCCCATTAAACAAGAAATATGTTAGTCTGGACACAAACCAAAAGTATAAGTGTAAGAGTGCTGCCAAATATAATTCCATGGTGAGGGTTGTGTTTCATGGATTTGCCAGTCTTTCACTTTGGCTTTTCTAAGTTTACTTTTTATTGGGTTCAAAACACAGGCTCCACCTAGAAAACTTCCCTTTAAACCAAACCAAATCAAAAGTACCCAATATAGTTGATAATAATGGGTTGTAATAAAGTAGTTAAAAAAAAGTTGTTTAAAAATTTGGAACTTCGTTCCAAAAAACTAGTTTAGAGAAATAAATACGAATAGAAATGCTGTAATTTTTTACAAAATTTTTCATAATTTCTTATCAAATCGTCAACAATTGTTTTATAAAGCGGACTTTTACTGTATCCAAGAAAATTTGAAACTACAAGCTTAAACGACGTCCATGCTGCAATTTCATCCGATGACAAACACAATCCGAATTTTCAAAAACGCCTTTGATGTTTTGGATAGAATTACTTTTGAATACGTTTCAGAAATAAGAGAATGAATTACTATTTGTACTTAAAGCTTTGACAACATTTTTGAGGAATCCCAGCTTTATATGTGAAGGTGGCAATATAGTGTCTTCTTTTTTGGCGAGGGGTTCTGTTCGGTATACTGTGTCCTCTTTTTGGTTATTTCTTCCTTTTGTTATGATCTTCGCGAGCATGGCTATCCCAGAGACATAAAAACATCAATATTTATTGTATCCTCTTTGCACTCCACATAACACGACAACTACTTTAAAATCGCACAAAATTTTCCAATCATGCTCTTAATACTTGACGTATTTCAACTATTTAGCCATTGTTTCGTAGGGTTCTTTAGTGTTAACAGCATGTGCGATGGTAATGGATGATTTCCAGTATGCAAAAGTTGTGCCTTCAAATTCTTTCTGCTGCTGTAAACAAATAGCCCCCGGTCCTTTGAATTACATGGTTGATTAAGTTCCTCGAATAATCCTATGTTATCCATAGTCGTACAAAATTGTTTTTAATGTATATCGCGGACTCTGTAATACGAGCCATCATCTGGGGTCAACATTTTGTATTGTTTCGTCCGAGATGCAAGTAATTCTCATTTATCTTTGGTCAATTTCAAATCTCTCACTAAATCTGTCAGTTGAGCCTGAGTTAGAAAATGTGGGTTTTGAGTCGAACTTGATTCGCTGCGTGTGGAGTACTCCGATGAACTGAATGATGTTTGTGTATATAAGTTGCTATTTAAATTTGGGCATCTAAATAGTGCTTACGAATGTGCAACTGGAAGGGTGGCAGATTTGACTTCAGCGTGCTTCCACCGAATAGTCCTCCTTAGACGGGAATAAACAGAATTGGTAAAATCAAATAATTGCAACTCTCCGAATAAAATTTCTGGAATTCAAATATTCATTTCATTAAATTGAAGAAAAAATTCCTGAAATCAAAATACTTTGTTTTCTAGAGTTTCAAATTCAAATTATTTGATTTTACAACAAAATATTTTAGCTTAATCACCTAAATATTTCACAATTAGTGCAAATAAAAAAACTTCGTTAATGAATTAGTAAAATCAATCCAAGCTTTAGAATTTTTAACCACCTCATATTTGAAGGTGAAATTGAAATTTTATCTCGAAATATATGACCATTTTCATGATCTATGTCTCATTTTGTTTAAAGGTTATGTGACTTTGCGTGAAAGTAATACGACTTGCCTTTTTTTCCGTTTTGGATTTTTTATGAATTAAAAAAAAAATTTTAATTTTTAGACAAAAATTATTTTTTTTTCTTCATACATTTATTTTTACCGGCAAAACTGTTGAGTATATAGAAAAACGTTATATTAACAGATTAAAGGAATTGTAATTTTTAATTTGTTTGAGCAAAATCGGACTAGTGGTTCGCGAGTTATGTCAAAAAAAAGACCACCAAATGTGACAATTTCCCCTATATGATAGTTACTAACTTCAAATCGATATATCTCGATTCCTAGACGTGACCCAGCGAAACGCCGGGCCACGTATAACTTGTTTTTGACCGATATAACATTTCCCGTTGGTTTCATCCCATCCCGATTTTGACTGTCGCATAGTGTCATCAATCGTATATATACAATTTGAATTATGCAATTTACATATGCGAATTAGTATCGATCGAAGATTCCTAAGTATCATCAAAAACAATATTCTGTCGTAGGCTGTGACGTTATAAAGAACTCATCAGAATGTTTTGAAATATCATATATTTCGAGATAAAAAGACCACCAAAGGTGACAATTTCCCCTATATGATAGTTAGTAACTTCAAATCGATATATCTCGATTCCTAGACGTGACCCAGCGAAACGCCGGGACACGAATAACTTCTTTTTTTACCGATATAAGTTTCCCCGGTAGTTTGAACCCTTCCCGATCACTGACGCCTACCATTTAGCTCACAGTGTGATCAACCGATGGTACCAATTAGGGCACAGTAGTTAGGCGTCTGATGATGAACTTGTCACGTCACGGAGTCATGCCAGTGAGTGCGCTTAACAAACACAACCATTTTTCAATTAGGTAAATGTTCCTGACCTTGTAAGCTTGTAGTATGAATTTATCATACATTAACTGAAAACTAGCGCAATCGGTCATAAAATCATTTTAAAAACGGCAATATTTCCGCAAAAATATTCCAGAAAGCTAATTAAGTTTAAATCAAGTTGTATGTATCCACCAAAAACACTTGAAAATTGTAGGAATTAATTGACCAATTTACCAATATCTTTTTTCAATACTGAGAAAAAAATTTTCGAAAAGCCAGAAATATTTCTTTAATTTGACTAGTTTTAATTTTTGTTATTGGTTGAATTTTCAAAATGTAGTTATAAATAATATTTCTAATTGTAATTCGTTAATCACTACATAAAATTAATTAAACCAACGAATGTTTTTGTTGAATCAAAGATTGACAAATAGAATTCTTTGAAAATAAGAATTAAAGATTTGTAATAGTTACAAATGTATTCTTGAAACTAATGAATTAATTTGCAGTTTCAACAAAAACCGTAGGATGAAAAACAACAAATCTTGTTTTGTTACATCAGATAAACTATTTCTATGACTGAAAATTATACAAAAAATTCATTGAAATCAGACGCGGCATTGTCCGATACATAGAATATTTTTCTGTGTATTCCAATTTGATTATTTACACAAAAATAGCAATGCGTAGTATAAAGGAATGGTTGTCTCCAAATCTGTGGTATTCCAAATTTCAAATGGTGTCTAAAATTAAAAAGTGTTATTCTGGAAAACCACATCCACTTTCCACTTCCCAATCGAGTAAGATTATCATGACACAAACTACACAAAGGACTTCCAAATACTTTTCTTCTACAATCTTTGCAGTGACATATTTTCCACAGGTGTATGTATTCAGTGTGTAACAAGTATTTTGAAATTGTGGTACTTCTACAAAAAGAGTCATAGCTTTCTTACATAGGTGGCCATAAACAACCCAGAGGGGTCAAGGCCCTCACAAACTGAGGACATCATGTTTCTTCAAGAGGCTCTATCTTCACTTTTTCTCCTCCAGTTGGAAACACCAAGCTGTAGCAGGTAATCTTCCAACTGGTCTTTCCATCGAAGTCTTGGTCGTTCTATTTTCCGATGTCCATCGAGTACGTCTTCAAATACCTTTCGCTCTGGTTCGCTGTGATTCATTCTATTGACATGGCGTAGCCAGCGTAAACGCGATATTCGTGGTTCACCCGTTGGCGATACTCGCCGTTTTCTATTATAGAACCATATATTTTTCGGAGCATTTCTCTCTTGAAGACTCCCAGTGATGTTTCATCAGCATGCGATATGACTCAGAATTCAGCGTCATAAATCAAGACAGGTTGTTTCTCGAGAGAGGGTCTTATCTCTGAAGTGCTCGCTTAGCCTGGGCCATAACTATATCTACATTTATCCATGGATTTTCTACAAATAGGTATTGTTATCTTCGTTGGGTAGCTAGCTATTCCAAAATAAAATAAAATATTTTTTTCACAATTATTCTGTATTTTTTTTTCTTTTTTTTTATAAAAAAAAATAGTTTTTGACAGGTTTTTGCCTAATGTTCCTAAACCGCTACCTCTACGTAAACAGTGTGTTCGTAGCCCATATAATTATCTTTAATTTCATGTACAACATTCATAATTTGGGCGAAAAATATAGACAAAATGCTAAAGCTGCAATTTAAAAAAATTATCCATATAAATTGTTTTTAACCTTTTTCGAGGTCAGGGCCCCAAAACACGCTTAAAAACTATTCTCATACCTAGGACAAAATAGCTGGTTCATAATGTAATTTAACGTAATCTTTGGACTTTTATTTATACCCTGATTGAAAAAAATCCTAATCCTAAAAAATCAGCACTCAAAATTCCAAAACGATGTGTTGGAATTTTACAGTAAAAAATTGAATAGCACAACAGAGATCCCCTGACTTTTTGTAGTCAATTTCGAGCTAAAATTCGATTAAACTAAAGGTGTAAGTTATGTTTTGCCTGCCTTGGTGGTCCATAACAAATATCCTATCCAGCTTTACGCGCTTCCACTTGTTCTAATTTGATTATTGCAAATGTAATTCTGTGCGGTGACGAAAACATTTGTGGCTAACTGTTTGCAGGAGCATATTACAATACTTCTTCAGGAATCAATTGATCATCTGACTGGCATGATTTCATTGCTGACATTACAGTACTTTTCGCTGCTCAGGGTAGTTATCTCTCCTCTACTTAGCACAATCTTTTCGTGTGTTCTTTGTCAGCGAATACACTGCACCAAGCAAAGGTAGAAAACAACAATAAAAACAAGAACGAAAACACATCTAAATAGCTGTTGCACACAATGCCGGGACGCTCGATAAGTGCCCGTTGTGGTGTTATGCATCGATGGTATCTACTGTTGCTTCAACATATGGCACACCCGGTGGGATATCATGACGAACCCCTTTTCAGTGCTGCCAAAACTAGAATTGCCTCCAATGGTGAGGAACATAAAGGATGTATAAAATAAAATCTATTACGTGGCAAACCACCCCGTATTTATGTGGCAATTTGTTGTTTTATGATTGTGTACAGCGCGTAAAAATAAAGTGTATCATTTTCCCATTTACCGGAGCAGCCCTCACGCCCTTTATTCAATTTGATACTCGGCCGCAGTTTCAATTTATGAAGATTTGTGTGCTGATGTTTGTGCCTTCTTGGGCCGCTGCGTCTCGTCTGTGGTAGTATAACTGCCGTAATGCGTACATTAAATTGTACGGCCGTACAAAGTGGACCAGCCTTTGTGCTGCACTTGTTTTGATTTGTTTGGAATACTAACAGATGCTTACTGCGCCGCTTACACGTATTATTATTCATTGTTCGAAATTATTAATGGTTGACAATAGATTCTCTTCGGATGTTTGCACATCACTTTCCCCCGCAACGCATCGCATCGCATGCCTTCCTCGCTCCCCCCACAGGCGGCTGTACAAGAGGAGTGCAAACAAGCTCACACACAGGCCATCCATGGTGGCCTTTGTTTGGGCAAATTACAATTGTGTAAATATTTAAACTACTTGAAAATTACTCATTAGTGTTTGTTGCAATTAATGATGTGGCACTACAATCTCAGTACGAGTACTTTTGTACATGAGTATGAAATAATGTCCTTACGGACTATTTCTGTTGTTGTTTTTGTTGTGTTATTGTTGTTGTTTTCATACCTCGCACATCCATTTAACAATTATGTTTTGTGTACTTTGGTTTTAATGGATTCGTCGGTCTGAGATTCTTTTGAGTCCATTTCATGCAAATGTACCCATATGTCCATGCACTCATACATACTACCACAGTGAATGACAGTTTAACTCCTGGAATTGGATTAGGCCGAGCATGTGTTCTATACAAATTGACCAATCATTATTTAAAAACTCATCAGCTGCAATGTGATATATAAAGTAGTATTTACGCCGTGTAAAGCTCCGTATTCAGTTCTTGCGAAAAGTTTCGTAACAAATGTTGTCACTTATCTCTAAACGGAAAATTTTGTTGCGAGAGTTACCATCTATCTCTGATTTCATTTACAAATATTTCACACAATTTATTTTGAACGCATGTGGTGTTACTTTTGTTTGTTAAAATGATCGAAATGTCAAAATTCCGGTCCCAAACAATTATCAAACAAATGTTTTCGTACGAAACAACTTTTGCGTAACAACCCTGTAATTGAACTTGCTTACAAAATCTTCACAAAGAGATGAGTATGTACCAACGAAATGAAAATTGAGCGAAATTTTCGGTTCATGAAATTTTAATTATTTTCTATAGAGTAATTCCAAAATATTTTGACACAGTCCAGGACTCGACCCCTATTGAACTGTATGAAATTTGGACAGAAGTTTCTACTCGTCCATACGAATTGAGTCAAAATTCAAAGTAGTTTTTGTTGTATGGTTTGTTGAAGTAGGTATTGTATGGCACTTTCTGAAAAAAGAACCTAACTTAAAACTGGCATAACTTTGGAATGCATTAATGGATTTCAAAATGTTGGATATCATTTTAAAACTTGCAAAAACCGCCTTAATAATAGTCATGTCGTTGTGGTTCAATGATATTTACAACTCCAAAGTATCCTCTATCCTTGAATATCCTGGTATAACGTATGTTTAATTTTTGATTTTCCCCACCAAAAATAAAGTCCATCTTTTTCTCTACATCATACCCAAATTTCCTAATGGGATCTCCATGGGATCAATAAATACCTAAGGTTTGGTAAAGACTGCTCGAGTTTTGCTGTTTTAGTTTCGACTTTTCAAGTAGTGACTACGTATAACACTGTGATACAAAAAGACTAAAGTAGAAATACCTGGGAAGTGATAGTATATTTCTGGTAGGTATTGTCGATTGAAACAAGAATCTGCTTGTGAAATTTCCCAAACACCCACAAAATCTTGAAAACCGGTTAAACCCCCGGTTTTGCGTACGTTGGCGCACTCATAAGCCTGTAAGTTAGTTGATTATCAACCGATTTTCATTTTCTCACCGGACTTAAAAAGAAGAAACTTAGGCCTTTCCAACGATATATACGTTCTTTAAGAAAATATGACAAGTATGTGTGTATTTGTCCAGCAACAGATATATTTTAATTTAATTATTTAAATTTCTGCGATGATTTCACACATTATTTTATAAAGAAACCATAATACTCCTGGATTTATTCAAAAGGGACGTTCCCTAATGAGTAAAACGCCAAAAAAAAAACCTTTTAAAAATCCGGTATTAATTGACTGAATTATTAAGTTTTTATTAAAACAAAAATTTTGTAAAAATGCCTGCACAGTGTTTTTCGTGTTCTTTTTATGCTCTTTCCCTTTACTAAAGCTTAATAAAGTTAATTAATACCGAATTTTTAAAAACATAGTTGCGTTTTACTCACTATGAAACGTCCTTTTGAATAAGTTCAAGAGTATTATAGTATAAAAATATCTGTTTGTAAAAAAATATTTTTGAGATGACAAGATTTGGAAGTACATACATATTTGGCATTCTACAGAAATATTCCCAGAAAAATAAGTCTAAAATTATTAATTGCAAGATAACTTAGCACAGCGTTTCTTAACTGGTTAACCCAGAATGACGACAAAAATATAGGTGGGGGTTTTAGCCCTCATCACCCCGGTAATAAGAATCTGTGTTTATTAAAATAGTGTCAAATTTTGATGACTTATAGCAAAGCTCACCCTTTCAATGCGCGGCACTGACTTAGTATAACACAAGTTCTGCGCAGATGTTCTAAATTGGAGAACATTTTGAATTTTGCTACACAGTGTGGCCAATGTATGTTGCTACATTGAGAAACTCAAATATATATTTTCTAGTTAACAAACATTAGTTTTTCTTGGCATAAATCTAGTTAGGGGCAACTCTTGGCATGGAATGAAAATTTGTCCATCTTTATAACTGTTTGAGCTGAGCTCAAATGTATATATTTTTTACGGTCGGCCCAACTTATTGCGTTAATAAAAAGTTAAATATTTTTACCAGCATTCGTATAGCTTAAAAATAGCCTTATAATGACATCAATTTCAACCCGCTCGGACAAGTAGTTTCAGGGATGCGTCCGATTATACACTCAAACCTTGCAAGCCCATATCTCAAGAAGTTAGGCCAATCATGAAATGATTTTTTTTTTCAATTTAATCAACGTCAAATGCTCTTCAGGTGAAAAAAAGGGGGAAAGGGGCAATTACCCCTAAACTAGGTTTGTTTTCTTTTTTAATTAAATTGAAAAAAAATTAATTTTTTTGAATTTGTATTTTATGACGGATTTCGTTAGTTTTCAGTTAAATAAATGGTTTCCCATTACATCCCATGAAGGGACAGGGGGGCACTTCTCACAATCACTGAGCTGTGCGCTTTCCAGTTTTATACTCACTGATTGGGACCTACAGTTTTACACCGATTCCGAACGTATGAGAAAATTAATGTATAAGAAATTCATATTAGAACACAATTATCATCAATTCATCACTTAGAAAAATGTTCCTGACCTTGTAAGCTTGTAGTATGAATTTCTCATACATTACCTGAATAATACATTTTTAATAACCGTTCCGGCTTGTTTTTAAAAATAATTAAATTTTACATGCTGAAAAAAGATGGTCCCAGCCAGCAACATATTGCAGGAAACATATATTTTTTTGTTGTCTGTCACGTTTTCGTTTTCAGCAGTTTTCAACAAACAAATCCACATTTTGGTCACAAGAACATATATTATTACCTATTACTCTTTGTGTCTCATACATGTAATATTGAATAGCAAACACAATGTGTTTGGGCACAAGTACACTATATTTGCTACAAGCTACAAACACATTATATCTGCACCCAAACAACAATTTCCTGCTTGCATTGACAACTATTCGGTGATATTCATTACAGTGTGGAAGTTTGCAGCGGGAATAGCCTGAATTATCGTTCGAATTAATTGCCTTAAATCACATTTCCTCCAGGGAACCCCCGAAGAGTTTTAAAATTGTGCTGATTACTTCGTAACTATAAAAACAATTATAAAATTCTATAAATACATCAAACAAAATTAATTTGAAAATTAAGTAACCAAAAATTACAAACCAAAAACTCAAACACTAACAAATTTTGAAATTCGGCCAAACGCTCAAACTAAATTTCAGAGACATTTCCTTCGTTTGAGGAATGTAATTTCGGCAACTAACATTTGTTAAATCAAACAGCGAATTTTCTTTGTGATAAATAAATAAAAACGTTTACGAGAACCAAAAAAATATTAAAACAAACGATATATGGTAACTCGGGTCTCAAACAAGTAGTTTCCTCTCAAATAAGAAAGAAGTAATTCCTGCGAATGACAATTTTCGGGTGTTTGTATATATGTACCATACATGTGGCCAATAGTATCCAATAGTAGTAGCAGTTGAATTTAATTTTTTGTTTCTAATTGTTTGTTTTGCTTAAGTTTGTTTGAAGTATATAGTTCTGTAAATATTATTAAATTTAGGAAAATATGTAGTGACAGATATAAGTTATCTTATAAGAAACTTTTGTTAAAATGAAGTTTAGGCATCAATAAACATGAATTGAATTGAATTGAATGTGGCAAATAAATTATATGGCATTTATAATTTGTAGTTTGATTTTAATTATCTCTACAAATGTAAATTCAAAAAAATTTACATACCATTGGCAATTGTACTTATTTTCGAAGCATGACCTTGATATCTGACAAATTTGGTTTTCAAATATTTTATACAGTACAGGTTTACGAATTTGAAACTACTACGAGGCAATACCTACCAAAGCCACAAATCTCTTCATATAAAATACGTTAAAACAGATTTGCCAGCAGTCAAACAAATTCAAACCAATTAAAAGCTTTACCATAGTTATTTCATTACAATTGACATCCTATTCCAGAACCTGCATTCGCATTACCTGAGCAAATGGAAATTCAAAAGTTTGTAATTGCCATTGCGAACAATAGTAATTCTTTTGCATTTGCATTAGATAAAGTAATGCAAATTAAAATTTAATGCAAATTTAAAACAAAAAACATACATGATGTGTAGATTCTTTTTGGTTTTTTTTGCCGCAACAGTAAATTCTGCAACTTTGTGGTAACAGCTACGTCTGGTACACATTCCGGTTCAACAGCCTCAGGTAAAAACCACAACTTCAACCCTCCTAGAAAATATTGATGGATCGTCTTTAAACTCTTAGGACTCTCAAGAGAAATAGTGATGTCGACCAGGAGACGCTCACTGCTAGAGAGACAGACTCTCTGAAATTGGCTCGTAATGATATTGATAATCAAGACATTACCTCGATTTCCAAATCGGAACAAGCTGAGAAGAGGGTTCGCTCATCCACTGCTTAATAGGTCAAAGGTGGCCAGTTGGAACTCGCCAAAGATCCTTAAGTGAGAATGTAAAAGACAACCTGGTAGTAGCGGTAATCGTGGAAGGAATCATTCCGAAGGATAAATGGAAATATGTTGTGGACGAACGTTCAAATCCGAAAGGAGATGCCGGGACGTCCTCGCGACGAAGGCTCATTCCAAAGCCGGGCGAAATTTGTGGAGTGTGGATATGAGCGCTAGGTAGATTACTACTGTGCATCTTTGAAAAAAGTGGATGAGCTGTGGCCGGGGGCAGGATACAGATCGTAGGGAGGACCTGCCAACCCACCTGACGTGGAAGCAATTGAGTACATTCTCAAAGACAGTAATCCCGAACTTCCAACACACAAATGGAAAATCGGGCAACTGTAAGAGGTAGACGGTGTCCGTAGATATAGCGACGGTCATTTTGAACAACCAGTCAAGTCACTTCTAAAAAACGGTGGCATGGTCTCGTTTGCTTTTGGACAGATATCTCTGAAGGGATCAGGGATATAATGCCGTGTATAGCATGACGACTATGAACGAGGAAGTACCACAAAATTGAGATTAAGACTCACGAAAATGGACACAGGAGCACGAGGCTGTGGATTACATAAGGAAAATGAGTGGGAATGTACAAATTCATGGTCACTTGTTGAAGCCCTTAACACATAAGGAAAATACTTGCGAATATCCGACACCAATTTTTGGTATCTGACGACGAACAGGATGTTGACGGTGGTGAAGAGGCCATCAAATGTCACGGTTTCGTCGGATTAACATTTTAAGTGCAACTTTAAGCCTTAACTAGTGTTCAAATACTCAACTTTTTCAGAAAACCGGTTTTCGAGTTATTCGACACTCTAAGTTTTCAAAAAAACAGTTTCCAAATAACCGACCTAAATGAAAACCGGTTTAACCGGTTATTTTTAATTAAAACAACAATAAAATAAATTTTCGATTTTATGTTTAGTTTTTAAATTTTTTATTAAGTATAACGTATGAAATTATAGATAAGGAAAAGTATACAGTTCGTCCACAAAAAGGTTATTGTAAAAAAATAAAAATAAAGTATTAAATTGAAATGCAGTTTAATCTTAAAATAATTCTTAAAGAAAATAATACATTTTAAGAGTTCATATTTTAATCAGCTTTTTTGTTTAATTTGTATAAAGCTGGAGGTTGGGTTTGTTGTTAAAATGTCACATTTTTTAATTATCTTTTTGAATCTATTGAAGGTGTCAAAATCTTCATATAACGTGGTCTTTCTTTCTTTCCATTTATTTGCAATCTATTTTACAATATTAAGCAAATTGGATAAACTCTAAATATTAACATGACCTGCCGATTCTCATCAGAAACAACAATGTAAGATATCGTATACACGATGATGATATGGATGATTACTATATTATTAAAAAATAAAATAAGTTAGAGTTAAATAGAAATACGAGTATGTAAGTATATAGTTTACTAGCTGACCCGGCAGACGTTGTCCTGCAAATTTTGTTCAAATACCGTTGGCAGGAGCAGAAATAATGGATTTTTAACTTGTGGTTTGTATGGGAGGTACCACACCCCTTTGTCCAATTGGACCGATTAGTAAATCTAAACCACCCAGGGCGCCACCCAAACCCATACAAAAAAAATTATACAAATCGGTCCAGAAGTTTAGGAGGAGTTCAGTCATAAACACACGTGCAGTAGAATTATATAAGGGCATTTCCACAGAAAGTGCCACCCTATGTCGCATCACGTCACCAGAGTAAATTGTTTATATTTTGTGACCATTAAGTTCGATTGTTTTCTATTATTTTACTGAATACATAATGTAAGAAGTTCTATATTTAACAACAGATGAAAAAACCATCTAACTAACTGGTCTTAAAATATAAGCAATTAACGACGGTGACGTGACGTGACAAAAGGTGGACTTTTCTGTGGAAATGCCCATATATAAAGATATGTTGTATGAATGGGAGATCTAGAATATGGTTTCTTTTAAGTCTTCTAACTTGATCAGCCTCATCTAACAGTGTAATTGCCAATGTATTAGTGTGATTACTTAGTCTTTCTAAGTGTCTGCTGCTAAATTATCTTATTCAAGACTTCACAAAAGGTATTTTAAGATCTTTATGCAATGCATTATTTCATACATAAATAGGAGCGTCAGTAATTGAACGTAAGCTTTAGACTGAAATCTTTGCAAAATTTCTATATTAGAGTTGCTTGCAGTCCCCCAAAGCTCGATACCATAGGTCCAAATAGGCTTTAGTATTGTTTTCAGAAGCAAAAATTTCTTTTCCAGAGAGAGTTTCGATCTGGGTCCGAAAACATTTGTTTGAATTTGTAGTTGCTTCCTCTTTGCATTTATATGAACTTTCCTCGAAAGTCGTCGGTCCAAGTGAAGTCCTAGATGTTTGACATCATCTTTGCTAGGAATAATCGTACCATTAAGGAGCACAGGCGGGCAATTCTCTATCCGTAAAGTGAATGTAATGTGGTTTGATTTTTGAGAGCCAGTGGTATAGACTGTCGAGTTGCAGTTGTAATATTCTTGAAGCTTCAGATGGCGATGGGAGAGAGCACTAAAATGCCGTGTCATCAGCATACGTTGCTACAGTGACGTCATCTATAATGGGCATGTCATAGGTAAATATTGTATACAAGACTGGGCCAAGTACGCTGCCCTGTGGAATACCGGCTTCTATTTTATAAATGTTGGAAACGTCATTATTGACTTTAACATAAAAGCACCTGTTACTTAAATATGACAGGAAATACATGTAAAACGGAGCTGGAAGAATATTTTTTAATTTGAAAAGGAGTCCATTGTGCCAAACTTTGTGAAATGCTTGTTGTATATCCAAAAACACAGCAGAGCAGTACCTTTTATTTTCAAACGAATCAGTTATTGTTTTAATTATTCGGTGACATTGTTCTGGCCTTCCATGTTTATGACGAAAGCCGCATTGGTGGCTTTTTTTTCAAGAAGGGGCAGTATGCGCTTAAGGAGTAGTCTTTCAAAAATTATTTCCGCACACTTCCATTGTGAAGGAAAATGTTGTAGTCGTAGAATAGAGTTGAATATTAACGTTAAGAACATAATTCCTTTAAGCGGCAACGATTTTATAGCTATGGCATCAATTTTATCAAATCCTGTGGACTTTTTATTGTTTAATGTTTTTATTTCCGATTTAGTTTCGTTTGGGATAGGTAGATCCATTTGACACGCAACACATAGAAAATTCAGAATATCACTGTCACTTGAATTGGTGCAATGGGGTTTGAAAGTGTTCTCTAAGTGCTCTGCAAAGGCCGTAGATTTTTGTTCATCGGTTCTACACCATAAACCATATTTGATGGATGGAGTTATAATGTCGTTTACTCTTCTATTTCAATCATTATTTAGGCTTTCATCAGGCCTTTCAGTACAAATTGCTCCATCAGTAAAAGGGACTACGAACGTCTGACCTGGGGCAAGAGACCAGTTTTCATTAGCACCCTTGGTTGGTTGGTTGAAAAGGCTGAAAGACAGCACGCTGTCTAGCACGCTTAGGCTAAAAAGCCCATTGTAATACCTGCAGTTTCCTCTATAGCAACTATTGACTAGTCGTCTAGCTAATTTGCCCTTTCAATGAATTTGTCTATAAGACCTACATGAATATCCTCTAGGGTTACGGTGCTAACTAAACGTGCTCCGAATATCTTACTTCTCAGTCCTGCCAGAGTAGGGCAATCCAAGAGAAGGTGTTCCGTCGTTTCCTAGTCCTCTTCTATGCAGCATCTACAGAGAGTGGAGTTTCTATGTCCCAATCTTAGTGCGTGTTTTCCTACAAGACAATGTCCCGTAAGTGTTCCTACCATTTTGGATAAGCCAAACCTCAGCTACCCGACTCATGGCGGACTTATACAATCGCGCTGCACGTTAATCAGGGCAGCCGATAAGTTTAATGCTTCCCTGGAACCATCCCGCGTCTTCGCAGATTGGCACAGGACTGGGTTGTGGTTGACGATGTCCATGAACACCGTAAGAAGGGATCCTTCTACGAGGCGCCATTTATCTTTGGGGATACGTCCATCCTCGGAACCTTGATCGAAGACGCCAATGATTAGCACCCTTAATCGAGGTATGTTAACAGAGGCAAAAAGGGTAGGTATCCCAGTGATTGTGGGCGCGGACACAAACGCACTTGCCGAATTGGACACCTCGAGCTTTCCGAGGTATGTTAACAGAGGCAAAAAGGGTAGGTATCCCAGTGATTGTGGGCGCGGACACAAACACACTTGCCGAATTGGACACCTCGAGCTTTCCGAGGTATGTTAACAGAGGCACATCTGAATTGAATACTTATCTATTTCGAAAATTCGCATAAGAAAATTGTTGCTCATGCGGAAAATATTGTCGTAGGTCAAAAAAACGAGAAGAAAAAATATAGTTTATATAAATATAGACACGAACACCCAGTGATGCATCAAAAGAAACAACGACTGCCATGAGATTCCATTTTCGATGTTATGTTCTTTAATAATTTTTCCGGTTCAAGATCAATTTCTATGACAAAGTACTTTTACAACAAAAAATAACATATCTTTAATTTTGCCAACTTTTGGAATGGGCAATAGTTGTGACCAAGAATAGTGTTGCCATATTAAATTGCATCGTTCTAACAAATTGAGAACATATCTGGCGAAAGTTTATAGACAAAATTGCAATTTGAAACCTTAGAAGAAAACGTACGATTTCCATGATTTAAAGCGATAACAACTTCAACTTCGAAAACCCATATCTCTGAAACGACATAATACATCTAAAAAATATTTTAAATGCTTTCCAGTCAAACTGTTTTCCATCGAATCATTTATTATTGTTCCATTAATTCCAACATCGAGTTCAAGCATTTTTGGCCACTCTACACAGTACCCAGTACCGTAAACGACATTCTCCAGGGTAGCTTACAGACTTTGGGCAGATGAAGCGATGAAAATGAACTAGGTGTAAACCCGGCCAAGACACCGATGTACCTTTTTACCCGAAGGTTTAAAGTACTTATACATACCTTGTAACCTATCACGTGGAATGGTGAATGGAATAAGCTTGCGGAGTGTGCCAAATATCTGGGTGTCTTTTTGGGCAGCAAGCTTAGTTTCAGACAAAACATAGTTGAAGGGCTGTAGTAGAGATGTAAGGAACGTTTGCATTCGCATATGCGAATGCAAATTATTCGCTTACTTTTTGATATTCGCACTCGTTTTCGCATTCGCTAAAATAAGCGAATGTTTTAGCGAATGGTATTCGATACACAATTATCAACAAAAATGCAGTCTGGCAACATCTAACGAATTAAATGATGCCCAACAACCGTCAGAAACATGATCACAGCCAACTCAAAGCTATCAACATCAAATGTTATAAACATGTGTTTTGTTTGCGTGTAAATAAAAAAAAAAAAAAACCGTTTCCCATTACATCCCATGAAGGGATTGGGGAGAGCTTCTCACAACCAGTGAGCTGTGCGCTTTCTAACTTTTCACTCACTGATTGGGACCTACAGTTTTTACACCGATTCCGAACGGTGTTTTTTTGAGAAGCTTTTTCATGGCTAAATACTCGATAGTGTCGCCGTCACTATGCGAGGTGACCGCCGCCGAAAGAAGTTTTTTTTTTTTTTTTTTTTTTTTAATGTGGTCAGAGCAGGGATCGAACCCGGGATCTCATGCATGTACAAGAGGCGCGCACACTACCCATTGCACCACCGACAGCGTGTAAATAGTTGAACAAAAAATTGTGTCGTACGACAAATGTCATAAATAATAGAACATGAAGCCAAAAACTAGTGTTGTGTGGAATTTTTATTCAATTTGCGAAAAAGAAAAGGCAAAATGTTTGTTGTGCGACAAATTATTTTCGCGCAAAGGACGATGCACGAGCGGCTTGAACGCACATCTAAAGAGCAAGCATAAGGAAGAATATTTAAAGATGGAAGAAACAGAAAGTAGTTGTATGGAAACTTCTTCTACATCAGGATGCACATCTATTCAGGCTGCAAAAAAAAAAACAATTAACACTGCAGGAAGCCTTAAGGAAGAATACCTTCTGGGACATTTCCTATCCAAAATCTGTCGAAATCGACAAATTAATTGCAGAGATGATTGCAGTGCAAGATTTACCTTTTCACTTTGTGCAAGGAATTGGTTTTAGGCGTTTACTAGAATCAGCACTGCCCCACTACAAACTTAGGGGAAGAGACTTTTTTACGAAATACGTCTGTGAAGTTATGTATGCTCAACTGAAAAAACAAGTTATTCAGGTGCTAAATACATTTGACAAGCTTTCGTTTACCACGGACATATGGTCGGAACCAAGCGCTGGAGTTTCCCTCTTGAGCCTGCCAGCCCATGGAATATCATCGGAGTTCGAAAGAGTCAATTTAATACTAAAATGTGAAAGTATAGAGGGCAATCACACAGGAGATGTTATTCAATCAACTATAAACTGCATGATTAATGAATGGGAAATCGCGGGTAAAGTCCACTGCATCGTTCATGATAAAGGCGCTAATATGGTTCGAGCTATGAAGCTATTAAACTTTACGCACGTAAACTGCACAGTACATCAACTTCAGCTTTGTGTGCATACTGGTTTGAACGCAGAAGGGCAGATCAGTGAAATCATTGCAAAAAATAGGAAGCTTGCATCCCATTTTAAACACTGTATTTTGGCTCAAGACAAATTGAAGAAAATACAAACAGAGCGACTTAATCAACAACCCCTCAGTGTTGTTCAAGACTGTCCAACTAGGTAAGTATTCAAAATTAAACGAAAGAAAAATTAATTAAATTTGTTTGTTATATATGTAGGTGGAACAGTACATTTTATATGATGGAACGTCTAATCAAAATTAAAGATTCTATAGTATTATATTTAACCAACCATGATAAGCTGTCAGTATCTGCAGATGATTGGACAACTATGGAAAAATGTGTGGCAATTTTCAAACCCTTTGAGGAAATTACTCGTGAACTTAGTAGTTCAAACATTTCAATTTTATCAGTAATACCGCTTATTCACATCCTTAAATCTAATTTGACTCATGAGAAATCAAACGAAAATATTCCATTTCTTATAAAGTAAGTAATTAAGACGCTTATATACGAATTGAATTCCAGATTTATTGATCTATGTATCTCAAACAGCAATATTTGCAATATCTACTTACTTAGATCCACGATACAAGTTGAAGTTTTTCAGCGAATCCGACAAAGAATTTGTAAGGTGTGAAGTTTTGAAGTTGATTATTAGCAGTTGTTCCGAAATACAAACTTGTACTTACCCCTTAAAGAAAAAAAGGAAAGAAATGTCGACGTCCAATATAAACGTCCATAAAAAAGTATCTTCGCAGATACAAAAATATATAGAAATGTTGTTAAATGAAACCAACAGCGACTTTGAAGAAGACACAGTTCAAACACAGTGCTATGGATCTCTAACATATTCTGAAGCAAAACAATTATTAGCCGAATATGATAAGGAAAGGAAAATTCACATTTAATTTTTTCAAAAATTATAGATGGAAATATGAAGTAGATCTCACATTTCTATTAATGATACCACGTACCTTAAAATATGATTGTAAAGTTATATTTGTTGCCGATGGACATTCCAGGCAGGCAGGTTGTTTCTACGTCTGCCATACGGTTAAGGCAACTCTCACATTGGGGGATGGTCGGAGTCGGTCATGGAAGATGCTCCCAACATTCCTGCATTTATCGACTAGCGGAACCACTATTCGACATGAAATACCACATTCTCATACCTGAAACGCATTCCTGGAGTAAAGGAATTCCTGCAATAGAGGGATACGTTAACTTCTATACGTATGAGTCGAAAATTAATAACCAGCCAGGCTATGGCGTTAGGGGTAGACTAGGCAACTAGGAATGCCCCTTTCTCCATGGTTAGCCACCGATCATTGTAGCGTGTATATGGCTGAAATGCTGTATATTAGGGAAGTGACTGACTGACTGAGGAATAATAGTCAATGTCTTCTCAGCCAGTCAGGCGTTCATAAGTCCCTGAATTCAACAAGTGGCCAAGGCTGCCGCAGATATCTTAACGAGGTGGACCAGCTGTACCATATTCACCTCATGTGAATGACAAAGCACAGGGATATTAAAGGGGAACTGCGGAACGGATGAGCTGGCCTGACTATGGACTACCTTACAGGTTCCGCAAGAATTGGATTGTTTTGGAATGCCCCCAGAGACTTGTAAGTATACCCTGGAAGAAATCTCCACCATGATCAAATGTGGCCCAAGCTTTAGGGTATCAATGTTTGGTTCAGTTTTGGCAGGACACTGTCTGATTGTTAGACAGGCGGCGAGACTGAAGGTCAGAGCAAATGATTTCTTTAGAACCTGTCACACCGAAGAAAAATTCTCTGCACATCTTCTCAACACGTGTCCAGCACAAGACGGCAAGAGAATATCTACTATGGAATTCTACCAACTTAGATACCTGGGAGAATTATCTCATATATAAGTAGACGTAGACCAAATAAATGCAAACTTAAAGGTTCTACGGTGGGGCTAACGCTTAATATCAATGGCCTATAGTATCACAATGGACTAATAAGTCTAATTGAGTTGTTCATTAACATTTAATAAAGGGTGTTTTTTCAAGCGCGATAGAACTTCAAATTGTAAAAAATAACACAAAAAATTAAATTTTAGTAAAAAAATTTCTATTATTTGTTTCAGTATACTCTGGCAAATCATCATGAATAGACTCACGCTTGAACAACGCTGCCAAATTATCCAAATTTACTTTGAAAATCAGTCGTCGATTCGCGCAACTTATAGACGACTTCGTGATTTTTATGGCGCACATTTGTATGGCTTAACGGGTTTGTTAATAAGCAAAATTGCCGTATATGGAGTGAGACCAATCCACAAGAGACCCTCCAGACTCCATTACATCCAGAAAAATGCACCGTTTGGTGCGGCTTACACGTTGGTGGCATCATCGGACCTTATTTCTCTAAAAATGAGGCCGGAGCTCGCGTTACGGTCAATGGAGATCGTTACCGCACCATTATCAATGATTTTCTGTTTGAAAATATGGATGACATTGATCCAGACGAGATGTGGTTTCAACAGGATGGCGCTACGTGAAATACGGCGATCGCATCCATCGACTTATTGAATTCAAAATTTGGCGATAAGTTGATTTCGAGAAATGGACCTGTCAATTGGCCTCCAAGGTCGTGCGATTTGACATCTCTCGATTATTTCCTGTGGGGCTACGTGAAGGCACTGGTTTATGCTGATAAACCAGCAATAATTGACGCCTTGGAGGCCAACATTGTTCGTGTTCTTCGTGACATACGGCCAGCAGTGCTCGAAAAAGTGGCCAAAAATTGGACGTCCAAAATGCGCTTCGTCAAGAACAGCCGCGGTGCCCAAATGCCCCAAATCATTTTCAAATGTTAATGCCACGTATTGATCTTTCGAATAAAAAAAAACTTTATTAAAACTTAATTTTTTGTGTTATTTTTTTACAATTTGAAGTTCTATCGCGCTTGAAATAACACCCTTTACTTTATTTGAACTTCATGCATAATCAACTTGAGTACGAAACTAATCAAGATTTTATACTTTTAGTTACATGCATAATCAACACGATTACAGTGTTAATTAATATTCAATATTTGTGAGCGATAAATACTTGATAAATTGATTATTATGGTGGGTATTTAGCAATTGAAGCCCCTGGTGGAAGAAGGTATTAACTCACCTTTTTTCAAAAATAACATTTTCCTTCTTTTAATGTTTCCATGTTATCTGATTTTGTTTTAGATAAGAAAACAGTCAACATCTGATATTTACATTATTAAAATTAAATTTTAAAATTTTTTTAAAATCATATACCATTGAAACATTAAAAGAAGGAAATTATTGTTTTTGAAAAAGTGAGTTAACACCTTCTTCCACCAGGGACTTCAATTTGAATGCCCACAAAGCCATCTCAGCAGCTCCTTTCTTCACACAAATTTTGATATATCATCACACATTACGATGTAGGGATAAACACAACACAACTTAATGAGAATTGTTTCAACACATAATAGTAAGGAAACATCCAAAGCAATTTGATTTGATGTCTATTGAGTCAGTGAAATAGTAATTGGTGGCATTTTTAGTTATTTATTGATCGATTCCTTGCATAAATGTGTTCATTTAATTACTAGAGTAAGTGACTCAGTTAAAAATTAATTTGATCGTATTTTTGAATTTGATTAATGTTTTAATTAATACGTTTTGGGCAAAAAATTTGTTTCTTTTCAATTCATGTTACTTAAAAAATGACAACAAATATAACTATTAAAAATTAAAAAGTAAATTTAATAAATATCAGAGCTCGCAATAATTGGTCTCTTTCGTGCTTGTTGTCAGATAAAAACCAATCGTCCACTGACACGATGCGATACTGTCGCCAAAAAACCATCAAACTTCGTTCTTCTTTGGCTTGATCTTCGCTCAACCGACGACCGCTTTTGTTTGCTCGCTCGGCTCATGTGTTCACTCGAGACCATAGATAAAGGAAATAAGTAGATATCCCACAGGCGTTGTCAAGTACTGCCACTAGATGCTGTGTTGTCGTTTTGTAACTTTCATTGACGTTTCTCATGACATTCACTGACGTTTATTCAACAGTGTGGGATATTTTTTCAATACAAAAATAGAATCATTTTCCAGGTAGTGCTATTCGAACAACTAATTTAGTTTTGTTCATGTCGTTGTGTTCCCCACTTTCTAATTCAAATGCATTTTGGTTATGTGCTTGTTTGGTGTACTATTATTGTTGGTATTCGTTTATGTTGACTTGTACAGCATCGGCACACTAAACAAAACAAAATCCCTGTTGATGTTGCCTACCACATCTTTTGTTAGCACCTTTTCTAAATACATCTTGCAAGGTATATTTTATTTGGGATCAAACGTTGTAATTATTGCATTCAGCTCCATCTAGAAAATATCCCATTGAACAATAAATTTCCTACGGCATGTGCGATATCTAGTTAATTCCTTTATCTATGTTCAACAGTGTGCGACATTTTTTCAATACAAAAATAGAATCATTTTCCAGGTAGTGCTATTCGAACAACTAATTTAGTTTTTTTCATGTCGTTGTGTCCCCACTTTCTAAATCAAATGAATTTTGGTTATGTGCTTTCTTGGTGTACTGTTATTGTTGGTATTCGTTTATGTTGACTTGTACAGCATCGGCCCACTAAACAAAACAAAATCCCTGTTGATGTTGCCTGCCACACCTTTTGTTAGCACCTGTTCTAAATACATCTTGCCAAGTATATTTTGTTTGGGATCAAACGTTGTAATTATTGCATTCAGCTCCATCTAGAAAATATCCCATTGAACAAGAAATTTCCCACGGCACGTGCGATATCTAGTTAATTCGTTTATCTATGCTCGAGACACTTTACGCCGTAAAAACTCGGCAAACGGTCTTCTGAGCATGGATGTGTGCGGCGCCACTGGTTATTACTGCATACGCATTTGCACACAAATTAGCGCCCTATCCTCTTCTCCCTTCCTCTTTAATGATTTTCCTGTGACGACATATCTAAGGCAACAACATAAGGCAAATTCAACAATAAAAATAAAGACCTTTTTTGAAGACCTTTTGTTGGATTTGCTCACTTACTGAGTCTCAGTAGCTGAGCGACGAACGGTACTGTTCGTATCGAGAGGTCAGTAAGAGACCTATTCATGTGTTATGCTCAACCCGAGAGCGAGAACACGAACGAAACGAAAAAGAGGGTTTCTGTTCAGACACTGAGCGATTCGGTCTCATTTTTTCGGTCTTTTGAGTGACCAGACCGCGCAAATAAATTTGGTTGAGCATATTTTGCGAGCTCTGATAAATATGTATTCTAAAAATACTAATAAAAACCTATGACAATTACACGGTGTTACAAAAAATAGATTTTTTTTCTGTCCTATGAACCAAATGCACATATTCGGAAAGAGGGGAAAAAATAAAAATACACGTGTATCGTCGATTTTCATGTACACGTCAGAATTTTTTTTTTTAAGTTTGAAGAAGTATAAAACTCGTAGTGGCCTGTGTGAAAGCCTTTGGACCGATTTTTAACCCTTTTTCAGTGATCCAATCGAGCTGATTTTTTGCAGGCAGACTCGTGGAAATGATTGTATCACGTCAAATTTTTTAAAAACACTTTTTATCAATTCTCAGATTTTCCCCAATTTTTATTATTTTTGAAAAAAAAAAATTTTTTTCACTTTTCTTAGCATAACTTGAAGGGACTCCAAATTTTTAAACTACTTAAGCGTTACGAAAAAAAAAATGTTTTTTGACCCATCCTACTCGATATAGATGTAGTTAATCAATAGTAACCTTCTAACACTAAACAGTTTTTGACTTTTACAACACTTACAACTGGTCTGACAGATGAAATAAGGAATTGCAAAATTGTTTTAAGTTCTGTTGTGCGAAAACGTTGTGCGTAAGAGTACTTCGAAACTTACCTCATACCGCTATTGACAAACCATCTGCGTAGGCAATATCTCTACCATCCATCTTCTCTAGAGAAATCAGAATACTGTGCATAGAGACATTCCATAGCAAAGGCGTCGAAACCCTCTTGATGGGTCCTCCTGCTAACAAATCTATATATGGCTCCAAATTGCTGCCTTCTTTCAAAATCTGGGCAAGTTTTCTGCTTCACGTTGAGCCAAGTTTAATTCTCCAACAATCTTGTCCATTCTTACTTGTGAAATTGGAATTATTTTCTTTGATAGGCCCGGCTTCTGGTATTGCTTCAGAGGTGAAATCTGATTGATCCACTGTTGCAATAGAACAATAAGTTTCTCTGTGTGTTCTTCCCTTGTTTCCCTTTATTTAAAAAATTAAATTTTTATAGCTTTCACAATTTTAAATGTCAGATACTGCTATTTTTACTTAGTTTTGTATTCAAATAATCTGCCAGAGTAATTCGAACTGGAATTTACAAAAAAATATTTTACAAAAATTGCCGCTTACAACATTATTTGCGAGACGGCTTCAATTGTTTTTTTCCAAAGTGCAGAATTAATGTACAATTGGCATGTGTTGGTAGGCTGACGCATCGACAAATATTCAAAAAATCAGCAACGTTGCAGCAACGATACAAACGTCTGAAGTACGAAACTTTTAATGTAAACCAACTAACGAAAATGTTGTATCCCTACGAATAATTGGTTTTATTTCCGTGAACTAATATTTTACGAAAATACATAAATTTGAAACAAATAAAGATTATTCAAGTGCAAGAAGAGCTTGGTAGATTACAATTTATTGCTAAAATATCCCATTGTATTCATTTGAAAATTTCCCGGGATCCCGGATAAAATTCCCGGGAAAGCGGGAATTGGACATTAATTCTACTTACAACCCTCTCGCCTGTTCCTGATTATGGACTTTTTGTAAAAAATTATATAAGTTGGCATTAGTCTACAAAACGTTTTAGAGAAATGGAAAACTTTTCCAATAACTGTTCTTTCATTTACGGCAAACGAGTTATGGTTACTCCAAACTCAAACAACTATTACGAGAAACGAAATGTGGTTGCAACAAACTGCTTTTCCGATTAGGATTAGGAGTTATTATTGTCAAAAAAAATAGTAATATTCGAAAAGTTTTTAATCGAAACGTATCATTGATTTATCTTTTTTCAAACTAATATCTCAAGGTCTTGTTAAGATATCATATGGTCATACCGATGGTCATAAGTTGAATCTTCGTAACTGACATCACTTTTACCAGAAGTAACAAGTTCAAGAAGCAATAAAATGCCATTATAAAATTATAGGAAAACTGGCGTTAATTGTGAAGGCTCTCCATTCTCCGCTCTAAATTTAGTTAAAAGTGACATGACGGCATCGACGAGGTAAGATCTTCGAGAATCTAATTTCTTCGTAAGGAAATATAATAAGATAACACCGTGTTACACACATTCTGTCCTATGAACCAAATTTACTTTTTCGGAAAGGGGATAAAAAATAAAAATACACGTGTATCGGTGATTTTCATGTACACGTCAGAATTTTATTTTTTTTTTAAGTTTGAAGTGTAAAGCTCGTAGTGGCCTGTGTGAAAGCCTTTGGACCGATTTTTAACCCTTTTTCAGTGATCCAATCGAGCTGATTTGTTGCAGGCAGACTCGTGGAAATCTCTGTATCACGTCAAATTTTTTAAAAAATAGATTTTTATCAATTCTCAGATTTTCCTAATTTTTTTTTTAAATGGTTATCGTTTTTTTTAAGGTTTCAGTTCGTTAAAAAAACAATTTTTTTTATTACTTTTGTTTTATAAAAATAAAGAATTGTTACATTAAAAATTTTAATGTTTTTAAAGAAATTTAGACCTTTTATTTTTGCGGTTGTAAGCATTTGCTTCAGTATCGCGACAAATAGACCAACAGTATTCGCCAAGCATATGCGTAATGTATTTTCCTTTAAAGCGCTTTTCAATAGCCGCAATGTCCTGATGGAACCTTTCGCCATGCTCATCGCTACAAGCTCTTAAATCATCAGGGAAAAAATCTATATGATTGTGAAGAAAATGCCGAAACTATTTCTGCTACAATATTTCTATAATTGGCAGCTCGTTTGTTGCCAAGAAACTGCTCAATAACGGCAACTGTACCTTTCCATGCACGTTGTTCGATAGCATTTAATTTTGATGAAAATTCAGAACTTGCAATTATTTTTTTTATCTGCGGACCATTGAAAACACCTTAAATCAAAAAAATCATTAAAAATCAAAGTTACTGAATGACTTCTTAAAAAAAATACCTGCATGAATCTTTGCGCCGCTCAATTTCGGAAAAATTTTGCGCAAAGTTGCAATGGCCTCGCCATCACGATCCAGTTTTTTAACAAAATTTGATACGAGACGGAGCTTAATGTGTAGTGGAGGCAAAATGATTTGAGATGGCTGCACCAATGGTAGATTCTCTATACTTTCTACGCCTACTTTGTAGCATGTTCGCGGCTTCCACTTAAATTCAGTGTAATGCTCATCTCTTTTTCGACCTTCCCATGTACACAAAAAGCACTGGTGGGTTGGAAATTCACGCTTAACACCCATGAGTAAACCGACCACTTTCAGATCGCAGCATATTTTCCAATTATGCTCTTTGTAATTTATCAGCTGTAATATTAATTCCATGCCTTCCTATGTTTCCTTGAGGTTTGTGGCATATGCGATCGGGACAGATGGATGTATGTTACCGATATGAAGCAGCACGACTTTAAGGCTGTTGACCGATGCATCGATGAAAAGTCGCCACTCCTCTGAAATATGAGGGTAACCAATTTTTGCAAACATGAAATCAATATCATAACAATAAGTTAGGTTTTTTCCCGATCTTCGTGCAATTTAAAAAATTCGTCATATGGAATAGTGGTACCTCGACCACGAGCGGCTGTTATTTTAAAATCAGCCGCCACTATATTCCACTGCTTAAAGCGTGATGCAAAGAGTTCTGGTGTTCTCCTCGACAAATTTCCGTCTCGTACGAGGTCATTGAAGTCGGCTTGGGTTATTAAATGCGTCATTGCAGTCCCAATTTCACTGGGTGTTGCCACAAATTCCGATACTTGTGGACTCTCGCATTCGATGCAAGAAAAGTTGATAGCAGTGTTGGTACAACTGTTGATTCTGCATCGCTTATTTCGGGAACATTATCAAAAATCTTCACTGAAGCCGCTACACGCTCTTCTGGTGAGTATAGAACTGCTGGAATTACCGATTCTACATTAGCGTAGCGAATTTTGTTGCGGTGAATGTATTGGTACCCTTTTGTTTAAGCAAAAGTAGCACAATTCATTGCGATGCTCCGTGCGTGGTAGCCAAATTGTTGGTACAGCGTACTTTATTGTTGACCTTCCATCAGTAAACTTGCACAAATTTCTATAGTCGCACACGACTTCCGGAGTATACCACAAGTAAGGAACATAAGCAGTCTTAAATATTTTCTGAAACGAATTTACCACTGTTTTAATAATATTAAAATTTTTAATGTAACAATTCTTTATTTTTGTAAAACAAAAGTAATAAAAAAAAACGATAACCATTTAAAAAAAAAATTAGGAAAATCTGAGAATTGATAAAAATCTATTTTTTAAAAAATTTGACGTGATACAGAGATTTCCACGAGTCTGCCTGCAACAAATCAGCTCGATTGGATCACTGAAAAAGGGTTAAAAATCGGTCCAAAGGCTTTCACACAGGCCACTACGAGCTTTACACTTCAAACTTAAAAAAAAAATAAAATTCTGACGTGTACATGAAAATCACCGATACACGTGTATTTTTATTTTTTATCCCCTTTCCGAAAAAGTAAATTTGGTTCATAGGACAGAATGTGTGTAACACGGTGTTATCTTATTATATTTCCTTACGAAGAAATTAGATTCTCGAAGATCTTACCTCGTCGATGCCGTCATGTCACTTTTAACTAAATTTAGAGCGGCGAATGGACGTTCGATACTTACGTGTGTTGGCTGGCAGAGCCTTCACAATTAACGCCAGTTTTCCTATAATTTTATAATGGCATTTTATTGCTTCTTGAACTTGTTAAATAAATAAATAAATGGTTTCCCATTACATCCCATGAAGGGACTGGGGAGAACTTCTCACAATCACTGAGCTGTGCGCTTTCCAGTTTTCACTCACTGATTGGGACCAACAGTTTTACACCGATTCCGAACGGTAATTTGAGAAGCTTTTTCATGGCTAGATACTCGATAGTGTCGCCGTCACTATGCGAGGTGACCGCCGCCGAAAGGATTTTTTTTAAGGTGGTCAGAGCCGGGTTCGAACCCAGGATCTCATGTACAAGAGCCGCGCACTCTAACCATTGCACCACCGACGGCCAATGGTTAGAGTGCTTGTTACTTCTGGTAAAAGTGATGTCAGTTACGAAGATTCAACTTATGACCATCGGTATGACCATATGATATCTTAACAAGACCTTGAGATATTAGTTTGAAAAAAGATAAATCAATGATACGTTTCGATTAAAAACTTTTCGAATATTACTATTTTTTTGACAATAATAACTCGTAATCCTAATCGGAAAAGCAGTTTGTTGCAACCACATTTCGTTTCTCGTAATAGTTGTTTGAGTTTGGAGTAACCATAACTCGTTTGCCGTAAATGAAAGAACAGTTATTGGAAAAGTTTTCCATTTCTCTAAAACGTTTTGTAGACTAGTGCCAACTTATATAATTTTTTACAAAAAGTCCATAATCAGGAACAGGCGAGAGGGTTGTAAGTAGAATTAATGTCCAATTCCCGCTTTCCCGGGAATTTTATCCGGGATCCCGGGAAATTTTCAAATGAATACAATGGAATATTTTAGCAATAAATTGTAATCTACCAAGCTCTTCTTGCACTTGAATAATCTTTATTTGTTTCAAATTTATGTATTTTCGTAAAATATTAGTTCACGGAAATAAAACCAATTATTCGTAGGGATACAACATTTTCGGTAGTTGGTTTACATTAAAAGTTTCGTACTTCAGACGTTTGTATCGTTGCTGCAACGTTGCTGATTTTTTGAATATTTGTCGATGCGTCAGCCTACCAACACATGCCAATTGTACATTAATTCTGCACTTTGGAAAAAAACAATTGAAGCCGTCTCGCAAATAATGTTGTAAGCGGCAATTTTTGTAAAATATTTTTTTGTAAATTCCAGTTCGAATTACTCTGGCAGATTATTTGAATACAAAACTAAGTAAAAATAGCAGTATCTGACATTTAAAATTGTGAAAGCTATAAAAATTTAATTTTTTAAATAAAGGGAAACAAGGGAAGAACACACAGAGAAACTTATTGTTCTATTGCAACAGTGGATCAATCAGATTTCACCTCTGAAGCAATACCAGAAGCCGGGCCTATCGAAGAAAATAATTCCAATTTCACAAGTGAGAATGGACAAGATTGTTGGAGAATTAAACTTGGCTCAACGTGAAGCAGAAAACTTGCCCAGATTTTGAAAGAAGGCAGCAATTTGGAGCCATATATAGATTTGTTAGCAGGAGAACCCATCAAGAGGGTTTCGACGCCTTTGCTATGGAATGTCTCTATGCACAGTATTCTGATTTCTCTAGAGAAGATGGATGGTAGAGATATTGCCTACGCAGATGGTTTGTCAATAGCGGTAAGAGGTAAGTTTCGAAGTACTCTTAAGCACAACCTGCAAGTACTCTTAGGGACAACTTTCATGCCACCAAAAGATGGTCTTCGGAAACCGATCTTGGGGTGAACCCTGACAAGACAGAACTGGTTCCATTCAGCAGGAGGTATAAGGTGCCAACTGTTGTACCTGTCTTCTTAGGTAGTATTGAAATTTTCTGAAACCATTACTGTGTCATACTCAACACAATCCGTGACCTTCCAAGCATTGTTGATTACACTTTGGCTGAACAACTCTTTGGCAAGAAGTACCACACTCGTATACCTAATAGATCAGAATGGAACGATCGCATCCCTGAACATAAGATATTCGTGAAATGGTTCAAATCTTTTGCATTTCCTAAGGATCTAAGGGTTATCCATCGCCTGATCAACGTAGTATCTACCAGGCAGAAATCTTAGATATTTGTGAAGTAGCCGAATGGCTGAGAAGTAATGTTGCGACTTAGGTCGGAATCAAAATTTTCTCTGATAGTCACCTTATTTGGGTACTGGGCCACAGGGGCATACCAGAGAACAGCAAACCAGATGCATTTGATAGACTTGGGACTACCTTAGCATGTGGGCATGTCTGTAGCAGCTTGCAAGCTCTTCATGAGAAATTGTGCCCTCGTGGCAACTAACGGTAGATGGTCACTAGTAGGGAACTGTGTACACTCCATTCAGATGTAGCACCGCCTAAACTTGAAATGCATTAACGCCCTGCTGTTGTTATCACGACCAGACGTCACACTTATCGGGGCTTTCATGGCGGGTAAATGTCGCATTGGACGGCATGCAGAGACTGCAAGTCTTGAGAACGTAGACGACGTGGAGTCAATAAAACTCCTTTTGTGTCTATGCCCACTCTTTCCGGAATACAACGGGCTACACTGGGCTCACATTTCCTTAGGGAGTTAGCAAATAACATCCGCCAACTTTTTTGAAGCAATCAAAAACGTTCAACGGGATGGAATAGGAAAATATGATATTTTTCCTTTTGTACCTGTATTATCACAATGAACGACAAGGACTAATTGAGCCTGACGTGTGGTCTGCCACTCTAACCTAACCCAAACCTTGCGTAAACAATAGGCCTGTTTTTTATTCCCGGCTGAACTAATTTTTCGATCACTTTGTATGTGAAGCTAAGTAATATTAAGCGGCTTCCCATACAAAGTCGATACATTAATTTAATGGGAGATAAAAAATACGCTTAATATATATTAAACATGCATATATTAAGATCTTTCCCAAAAAAAATATGTTTCTCTAACTTGTACTATTTAACATAAATACCTATTAGTACAATTAATAATAAGGTTATAGTGTCTCAAAATTACATACTAATGGCGCTTATATTATCTCTATACCAAACATGATTAAAACTAATGACCATTTAGTTTCTGGCAAAAAAAAATCAAGGGCAACATTATTTTTTAGAAACGAAAACGCAAAAAGTTGGTTAAAACGTGACGACAGGAAAACTAAAATATCACATTCAACAAATTGTATTGAGCGGACTCTAAGTCTATGACGGTCCTGTCACTAAAAATTACAAACTGCTTCCATTTTGCTATTTCTCAAATTGTTAGTAACACTGTAGTAATGTAATTCTTTGGCCGCACGTTTCTTGTTTTTGTGGCACCCGAAAAAAGTCGACGCAATCGATAACTTCTTAATTCTTAAAATATTAGTGCCTGACGACATACAGTTAGTCCAGGTAACATTCGACCCCCTTTAGATCACGTCATCCACAACACCCGGCGAAAAGATTTTATCAACAGCGGAAGCATGGTAAAATGAGGAAGGTAGGCTCGTTAAAACAGCTGTTTAAATTTTTTTTTTATTGTGGTTGATCGTTTCAGCTGTCAAACTCATATGTACTTTGTTTTTGTACTATTTCGCGTTCCTGTGCTGTTGGTATACTTACGTGTATAGATTGAAAACTTAAGCGATTGAAACAAAAACAACGTCTGCTGCAAGGCTGATCTAGTAGAGGTTAACGCATTAGAACAGCTGATGTTTGCTTTCTTATGACTCTAGCTGTCAAATTCAGTGTATTTTGTTATTGTACTTTGTTTGGTCATATGTATTTGTGTTGAATTTGACATTTAGAGTCATAAAACAAAAACAAAATCCCTGTTGTCGTTGCCCACAACAGCTCAGTGATTGTGAGAAGTTCTCCCCAGTCCCTTCATGGGATGTAACGGGAAACCATTTATTTTTTACCATTGATGAAAACCCTGTTTCACATAAATATGTGGAGGTGAAGGGTAACAAATATTTAACTGCTTCTCGATATTATGCTTCATATTCATTTTTCTTTTTAATCCAAAATGAGAAAAGATTCGTGTTTTGGAAAACAATGTTTTGTGCTGGATCACATGAAATATCAATTAATGATTCCTTATCTTTTATGCACAATTTGGAACGTTGTTCCTAAAATGGATTTTGTATCCATAAATATTCTTCGTGGCTTTCAGGGAAATGATCATTAAAGGTTGTTATTAACATTTTGCAATGATTGGTCATGCAATTTTTTAACTCAATTGTGGGTTCAATTTAATTTTCAGTCATAAATTGTTCTAATTTTCGAAATGATTCAAAATTATTTTTTTCAACAGTATTTGCAATTAAATTTAATTTTGTAGTCGTGGCTTTTATTTTTCCATTTACCTCAAAAAGAATATTTGATGAAACTTGTAAACGTAGATTTAATTCATTTAAACGTGAGAAAATATCTGCTAAATATGACAACTTTGCTAGCCATATTTCATCTAAAAATTTATTGCAAAATTCATTATTCATTTCTGTTTAAAATATTTGAACTTCTGATCGTAGTTCTAAAGGGTTTTTCAACAGAGACGCTACAAAAGTAAATCGATAGGGACAGCAAACGACGCCATATGTTTTCCCGCTCTTTTGATATTTCTCTTCAGTAAGGTTTGCCATTTCATCATGGAAAGATATACGAGCCAACAACGAGTCGAAATTATTAAAATTTACTACCGAAATTTGGAGTCAGTGGCCTCAACCTTAAGAGCGCTACGTCTAATTTATGGTTGTCATAATCGTCCTACCAGATCAACAATTGAGCGTCTAGTGAAAAAATTTGAATCCACAGGCACAGTACAAAATGTTCCCGTGCCAGTGAGACAAAGAAGTGCCCGTGGTGTCGAGAATATTGCTGCCGCTGAGGCTTCAGTTCAAGAAAGCCCAAATGTGTCTCTCACACGTCGTTCTCAAGCGTTGGGCATCTCTGTGACGTCGTTGTGGCGGATTTTGCGAAAAGATCTTGGCCTACATCCTTACAAGATCAAATTGACGCAAGAACTGAAGCCGCTAGACCACCATAAGCGTCGTATGTTCGTGAATTGGGCTGAGCAACAACTTGAAAATGATTCGGATTTTCATCGGAAAATCATCTCCAGCGATGAGGATCACTTCTGCCTGAATGGCTTCGTCAATAAGAAAAATATGCGATAGTGGTCAGACAGCAATCCACACGTAATCCATGAGTCATCATTGAATCCCGAAAAAATTATGGTTTGGTGCGGTTTATGGGCCGGCGGCGTCATTGGGCCGTACTTCTTCCGTGATGATGAAGACCGGCACATTACTGTGAATGCGAATCTCTACCGTTCAATGATAACCGTATTTTTTTGGCCCCAATTGGATAATATGGACTTGGAGGACATGTGGTTCAGACAGGACGGCGCCACAAGCCACACAGTGAATGCCACAATCAATTTATTGGAAACGAAGTTTGGTGAACGTGTTATCTCACGAAATGGCCCAGTCAATTGGCCTCCTCGGTTGTGCGATTTGACGCCGTTAGATTATTTCCTGTGGGGCTACGTCAAGTCTATGGTCTATGCCAACAAGCCAGCGACGATTGATGAACTTCGTACGAATATCGAACGGGAAATTGCAGCAGTATCGGCCGATTTATGCTTGAAAATCGTCGAAAATTGGGTTCAGCGTCTGGACTTCTGCAAGCGTGCCCGTGGTGGCCATGCAAAAGAAATCGAGATCCATACATAATGACATCGAACGTACTTTCACAGGAATAAAGAATTTCATTGGTATTTAAAACCGGTTTTGTTTTATTTAAAAAAATCTTTTGTAGCGCTCTTATTGAAAAACCCGTTACAAGACGCGTAAGCATTTTTCGTCTTGATAGCCATCTAACGTCAGTACTCATGAGAAGACAATTAAGTGATCTTGATTTTATGAATTTTACTATTTTTACCGCACTATCAAGAACTTCTTTGGGATCACTCGGTATTCTTCTGGAAGCCAAAGCTTTCCGATGTATGACACAATGAGTAAATTTGCAATTTGGAGCATTTGGATCGCTTCCAATCCATATCATTTTCTTTTACAAAGTGATTTAATTTTTTAAATATTTCAATTTGAATTGCATTACTTGGTTAGTTAATGAAACAAATGCTCAAATTTTCGAAGATTTGGGGTACCATCTGGGAAAGTTTCGCGTACCCCAAGTGGTACCCGTACCACAGGTTGAATAGCTATGCTGCAATATTTACAGCAGTTATCGTTTTGACCAGCCGACGACTTTGGTCCAAAGATACTAAGGGTCTAATATGGCTTAGGGATGTGCGATTACGTTATTAATCAGGAAACGTGATTAATCGGCAAACTAATTAATCGAATAACTGATTAATCATACATTTTGATGAATCATATTGACGATTGATCTGCATTTTGATTAATCAATATTCATTAGTAATTGATTAATATAAAATCTAAATTAATTAAAAATTTTAATAACTGAACAATTCATGTCTTTTTGGTTTTCTGCTTCGTTAAGCGGGACACACAATTATCCATCATGAGCATGAAAGTTGTTTATCCGTAATATTTATTGTGTTTTGAATACAACGTCTGTCTGTAGCGCAATATGAATGTAGTCGTTGTTGTTCACATCAGTAACTTGCTTGCAAACAATTTTGGTAATCAAATTGATTTTGTTAGTTATAGTTATGTATGAGAAATGCATACTACAAGCTTACAAGGTTAGGAACATTTTTCTAATGTGAAAAATTGTTGAATTTTGTTGGAATAAAAGACAATTCAGATGAAAACACTCACTGGCATGTCTAGTTGCGAACTCCGTGACAAGTTCATCATCAGATGCCTAACTCCTGTGTCTGAATTCATACCATCGGTAGATCATCAACCGCATTTATATACAAACTCAAATATGCAGCTTGCATATGCAATTACACACACTCAAAGGTCCAACCAGTGATGTCAACTTAGCTCTTTTGGGGCTAGATTTAGCACTTTTCGCGCTAGCGAAACGGAAAAAAATTGCCATTGGCGATTGTTTGCAAAAACGCGTAGTGTGCACGCGATTTGAGTTTTTATTTATCCAATTGTAATTATATATATCTTTAAACTTTCATTAACATTGGGCCTAATCAATATATGTATGCGGTCATCGAAATCAATATAAATTATAGAATTCCGATTTAGTTAGGTATTTACTTAGTCCGGCCATAGAAATGGGGAGCTTTTCGGATTCCCTAAGTATTCAACGCTACTAGCCAGACGTCGTAAGAATACCAGCGAAAGTGGCAAGAAACAATGGAAGATTTGCAGGGTAATTCGGTGAAACACCAATAACAACAACCACAAGTATAGGCTCAACAGAGAACAGCAGCTGGTAAAGGGTACCAATCGCTGATCATTTGGGGGTAGGCAGTTACCTACACCCTGACACGATCTGCATTATATTAAATGTTTCCAAAAAAAGTGCCCAGTGTCCTTACAAAAAGTCGGTCGCAAGGCACTTCTTTTGAAAATTGTAGTGTAAGATAATTTTATATAAAAAATGCTTTCTGCAAGATACTTTTCTATGGGTAATTACCTTGCAATACAAAATAGTGTTTTACAATACACTTTTGTGCAAAGAAAGTGTATTTGAATACAAGTTTTAATTGAAAACTATCTTAGCTTTAAAGGAAAAAGTGGAAGGAAGTGTTTCTTAGAATACACTGTTTTACAGGAAATATATGTTCCGAGACCCTGTTTCTACATGCAAATGAATTCCAGGACACTATTTCTATAGAAAAGGAGTATTCCAAGGCAATTTTCTATCGAAAAATATAATATTCATGCCTCGGCATTGGTAATGGACTCTTCATTGGTTATCACTGAAAAGTGTTGCGGTCACTGACTACGGCGCATAACCGGATGCATTTCCCACTTCAATTTTGTGAGATGTTTATCGATAGCAGTGAAACTCTTCAAGGTGCATCCTTTGCACAAGATTTATTGGTCAGGAACACTACTTCATCCGGCTGACTTCGTCCAGAAGAGACCGTTGCCATTGCTGCTGCCCTTGCGGGTCATTTCGATTTGTCCTTTCGATAATTGTATTTAATGGACAGGTGTTCGATGTCATGATTGAATTTGCCACGATTTAATGAAAGCCGCTTTGAAATCCGTTGGTTGGGATACATCCGGTATGACGTCACTTACGTTGTACTCTTCAGGGAATGTGGGCAAATCTGGACGCACTATATCACCAATTTCCAAGGCTGGCACAATGGACACAGTGTTGCCAAAACATAAGAGTAAAGGATTCTTTTGAGAATGGGACATTCTTTGGACATACATATGTATGTACATACTTACATGCGACCAATAAGCAAGTGTCTGAGGGATCAAACCAAATTTCATGAATCAGTCGGTTCCAAAAGCCAGAACCACGAAATCAGATTGATCACTTCCTGATCTCACGCGATGTTGTTACGTAGCATGGAAATAATGTATATATTATAGCGTAGACAGACGACAGCGTTAATTTGCATTAGCAGTCTTAATTCAAATTAACTTGTGAATTATCCCCGTCCCAATGTGTATTAGCTTTGGCGTAAATGCATGAAGTCAGAGTGCATTTATACTGCATTTAGGTATTTCAATTTGGCAACACCGTCGACAATCAATCAGCTCAAGATGTATCTATACATAGAGGTGATAGCCGGAACACAGTGGAAGTGGAACTTTCTTGTGTTTGTTGTTTGCTTTGTTGATTTTATGTACTGATGCTTGACACCGCTGAAGTGGATGTTATTGCAACAACACCATCTGCTATCACCATGTATTTGATACATCTTGAATCAGCTGTTGTCAAATTGTTTGCTATCGTCAATTGAAAATGGATTCAAAGTCAGCAAAGGTGAGTTATTTTAATTGTTTTTTGCAAAAAAATGAGAAATATTTAAAATCGAAACGCATTTTTTCCATTTTAAGATTTCCAAAGGAAAGAAGCGAAGCGTGTGGTGTGATGGAGATGCGGAGGTTCTGCATCTGATGTAAAAGTTCAAAAAATTACTTGACAAACAAACAGTTGTTTACAAACAAACAGCTGTTTACTAAATGCAAAAACTGTCGTCTGTCATGGCAAAATGTTAATTCACATTAGTGAGCTTTTAATGCAATTTAACGCTGTCGTCTGTCTACGCTATTAGGCTTCAACAATTGTGCACACATTAAAACAATATATATGTATGTACCTCCTCTAGCTTATAGACAAATGCATTTATTGAAATATTTTACTCAAAACAAATTTGAATATAAATTTTGTAACAATAGAAATTGACAAATGCAGAATGACACGAGAATAGACAGAAGATTGGCATATATTAAAATGATGCCAAGTCATTTACTCTTAACCGGTATGCGTTTTTTTTTGTAGCCTATATACGTCTCGTATATGTATATGTTACAAAAAAAACGCGACCATTATTGGTTTTTTCTTCTTCAAGAAGAAGAAGAAGTCACTACTGGACACAAACAACAATTAAAGTAAGACTTCAAGGAATTAAGTGAAGAAGGAAGCCGAGGAATATATCGATTCTCAAAAGTATATTTTAGCTTATAACTTACCATAACTCGACAAGATTCACTAGAACACCTTCGGATCTGTCTACTCGCTGCGCATTATGTAATTTTTTGATACACTTTGTGTACTTTTTGGTACACATTTTAGGACCTTTATGTACTTTTTTTGGTGTAGTTTACGCACCTTTTATTACACTTAAACTAATATTTGGTGCATTTATGGTACAATTGATGAAATTTTTTGTTACTTGTTATGTACTTTTCGTAGATTTTGTCAAGTTTTTGTAATGACTATATTGATTTATTTTTTGTTGGAGTTCATGCACTTTATGGAACTTGATATGTACTCTGTGGTAAATTTTATGTACTTTTAGGTACATATAAATGTTGTATGTAGTTTCCGGTACATTTTATGTACTTTGAGAAGAAATAGCAAACCGATCCACATTCATTACTTCACACCATTTTCTCTTACGTCTCTACAGCAGTGGTCTTCACAAAGAGAAACACACTTAAAATGAGAGTATTACACTGAAAGAAATTATGAGTTTTAACAATAACAATAATTAAATTATTGAATATTATTGAACTAGTGCGAATTTCAAAAAACTTAAAAAACGAATTTCAAACGAATAAATTGACTAAAGATTAAAATACAGTGGTGGTCCAGTATAACGAACGTCGATATAACGAATGCCCAGTATAACGAACGCGTTTTTCTAGTCCATTGATGACTCTAAATAACGAACGGTTGAAAAATTAAGTATTCTATATAACGAATGCTCTCTTTTTCTATGCTTTGTTTTATTCTTTGTTATTTTTGTTTGTTTGCTTTGTGCACTTACACATAGAAAACATTTCATTTGCCTAATTTTTAAAAAGGGAAGTCCCCGTTTATTTACTGTGAGATTTGTTGACCACTGGTTGCGTTAAGTGGGGTACACACTAGCGATCATGTTCGTCAGTTTTGCTCATATTTCTCTTGCTTGCGTGTGTGACCGTTAATTTTCGTCAGTCAACGGTCAACCACAAAAATTTTTGTGGTTGGGTGACAGTCACCGACACTACGTAATGAAGAGGGGGTGGCGATTGTTACGAGTACCTTAAGTCTTGTGCAATCAAGTTTTCCCGAGGTATGTAACGTCAGTGTTCTTAACATCAAATTTTAATAACAAAATTTAATTTACCAGACTAACTTTAGCGTACAGGACTTGGAGACTTGGAATAATGCCGATAAATGTTTAATTGAGGAAGGCACTACTTCTGATCCCGAAGATAATACTGCAATCGATCTTACCGACAGTGAAGAAGATGATAACGCAGCTTCGCCCGAGAAAGTAAAGCATAGTGATGCCATTAATGCTTTCCTAACGTGCATCAACTGGGCAGAAGAAAATGGAATTGAGCACACCAAAGTATTTATTTTAAGGAGATTGCAAGATCAAGCTATTGACTTCAGTACAACAATAAAAAATTAACAAACACATATTGGAGATTTTTTTTCTAAAAATAAATAATTTTGCTCATGTATGTAAATTTTTTCCTTTTTTTTAAATAAATGAATTAATATAATACGACTAGAGTTTAACTTGCTACTATGCTAATATTTATGAAAAGAAATATATATAACGAATTTTCGATATACCGAACGACCCTGAACATTATATCATTCGTTATACTGGACCACCACTGTATGTCAATCTGAATTACCTGATTACATACAAGGCCCCAGCTTCCTTAACTGTGTGCATAGAAAATAAAAAAAAATTTTCCCACTCAACGCCCCACATACTCATTAACTATTTTGTTTTAAAATGCTGAAAAGAAATACAGTGCTTTTCGCTTATAGTCACGTGGTCTAGATGCACAACAATTGTGGACTATATCGCTAATGGGACTATAGGCCTAATTTTTTTTTATAAAAAAAACATCTATATATAGGACATCAAAAAATTATAATTCATGTTTATTTTTTAAGTTTTTAGATGTATTATAAATATAACATAAACATTTTCAATTATTAAGGCGTGGCATTTACATTTATGCTTATAATTAATCTTAACTTTTTATTGAGATACATAAATTCATTTATTTTTTAATTTGCAAACAAAAAGGGGAAGCCTTCAAAAAATCCTATAAATTTTATTGAAAAAATCAGTAATTTTTGTTTGGCTTAGTTTTAAGGAGTGTTTAAGAGCTCTATCCTCTATCTTATCAACCAAAAAAAGGTCTCTATATCCTGTTCTGAACAAAAGTTTCTTAAAATATCTACATGGCTTAACATGTATTTTGCAGTAGGGGGATCTTCTTCAAGTGTGTACATCTAAGTCCTTATCTTGTGTTGCAGACTCTTCGTCATTATAGATTGCAAAATTTCTTCATCACTTAAGCCTCCAAAGCATGCCAGGTCATCATCGCAATGTAAATATTCAGCTGGATAAGTCACAGCTACAGCAATGAAATCTTCATTTTCATCCTCATCGCTTTCCCTGTAGTTATTGTCACCGTTGCTCTCCATAAACCCAGCCTGTAAAAATTTATGTACATAAATGCAAGTCAATTGAAAGATACATATGTAATGCTAAATTTGTTTGCCTGTGTCTGGCTCAAATTCTTCATTCTTTTCATTCAATTGAAGGGAAAATTCTTTTGCTTTATTTAAAATCAAATCTTCCCCCCTTTTTTATAATTTTACCAACTGTTGACACATCTATTTTATATTTGGTGCTTAATCCTTTACGTTTTAACGAATTATCTTTAAAATCATTTATCAAATTAATTTTTTGTTTCACACTTAAATTTACGAGTTTACTCATTGTTCTTGCAGTATTACATTTACATTTGGGTGATCCCCCTTTCTCTTTGACTTTACTCATTATTCTATTTGTTAGACATTTCAAAGCACCTTTGATCAACTATCGCTACAAAACGAAACGTCAAAACATAAACAGTGTTGCATGAAGAATATGATATTTATAACTTATTCATTGGTTTGTGAATTTGGTAACTAATTTGCTTTGAACTTTATTTTTGGGTTGCGAATTAAATTTTTTTTGTGACTCTATAACCATTTTTTTGCATGCAATTGCATTGTAGGCAACCACTAATAGGTGGCATATATGCCGAATGTGACTGTATCGCTAATGGATTATATCGATCATATTTTGTATGAAATTGGCCTATAGGTAGCAGTTAAAGTATAGAAAATGGCCAATATCACTAAATGGACTAAAAACGGAGTGGACTATAACCGAAAAATACTGTAGGTATTTATACGAAATATAAACAAGATAGCTTGTTATTATGATTTCTCAGTGTAGCAAAACATTTTTTAGCTCTCTTTAAAATATTTAAAACATAAAAACGTCCGCTATACTCCTACTCTGTTGAAAGCTAACAAGCTACTGAATGAAATTCTTGTTTCACAAACATGTTTTTTGTTGTAACTATGGTTGCCGTTTGGCACGATGCGTTGTTTATTTCACCGAGTAATACTTTCAGAGTGTGCACTAGTTATTTTTTGTACTAACGAGTTCCGTGGAATACTTGGGAAACATATAGAGTATAGTGTAGTAAAAGAAAATGTGGTTTGTTCACTTTTGTTTTGCGCTATGCTTCGCTTTTTTTGAATATTGATTTCCGCGATTTGTGTCGTGTTTCATTTACTTCCACGGAATAAACGTATTGCATTTGATTTGTTATTATATTTTTTGTTAATTTAATCACTTTTTACCACTTTTTTAATATAATATTTCACAAAAGTACCCGAAATTAAGAACGCGACCACGAACGAAAACATCAAAACAAAAGTGGAAAACAGTTGATTATTTGAGGAACATTTTTGCTGAATTCCAGTCAGCCATCAACATTTCTTCTTTGAAAGCATATTCTCTATCTGTTCTCCAAGTACTAAATTGAACAACTTTCGAATCGGTACCCCTTGGTTAATTTATTACAATTTCTTACGTTTTTGAAAGAATAATAAAACAAAAATAGCTTTCCAGGAATTATAAAAGCAGTATCAGTAAATACAGTCCAATATTTAAATTATCATCGATATAGTTTGTTTTGGTACATTTAAAGAAGCTGTTTGGTAGGATTTTTTTTTCTTTCAGCAACCCTGGTTGTAATATTCACGAAGAGAATAAATAAATACCCGAACAACTTCGTTAGCTGGGTAATATGGACGAAGACCACTGCTCTACAGAATAGCGATTTACGTCTCGCATCCGGTACACGGTTTGCTCCTGGGCATAAAGACGTAAAAGAGCGTGCGGAAATGTTTATAAACAAACGCACGAGGCTTGCTCGGAGACGCCTTCGTTTATTGTTATATTTTTTGGCCGTACTTTGTTTTTACAGCTCACAACTACCGAGCAGCTGCGCTATACGCCCCTATAGAAGAAGGGAAAAATAGAAAAATATGGATTTTTTTTATTTTCCGTCAAAGTTGAAAAATAGTGATAAAATGGATAGATTTACCTGGAGAACCACAAAGCAAACATTAAATTTTTTAATATTATACTGTTAATAAATACATCAATCAATAGAAACAATGAAACAAAAAAAATACGACTCGTTACCTAGTGTTCGTGATATTACACCTGAAATCGGTCCAAATTACCTAAAAATGTTATTGAAAACCGAAAATCGGTCAACTTTACATATATCTTCTAAACTAAAAATCTGATATTATCAAGGGTAGCATATTTGAAATCGTTGAGAAATTTCCTATAAGATGGGTTTATTCGAAATTTCGTAGGCGCACATGAAAATTTTGAATTTTGCAACATCGTTTGGTCTACGGGCGCACACGCCAAGCCGGTATTGAAAATAAAGGATTTGCTGCAAAAATATTGTTTTTGTTGCATATGCTTGGTCCAAAAAAACATTAGATTAAATCAAGTTCTTTTTTGTATAGATATGCAAAATGTGCAAACATAAAATGGATTATTTGGACTCAGTTATTTAACAAACCCAAAATAATCATTAATATACATATGTATCAGCATTTATTTATTTATTTATTTATTTATTTATTTATTTATTTATTTATTTATTTATTTATTTATTTATTTATTTATTTATTTATTTATTTATTTATTTATTTATTTATTTATTTATTTATTTATTTATCTCACAGCTACAATCCTCAATAGGATACAGCCGGTAAAATGTTTTATATTACATACGTAGTAGATATAACATATTTATAATACTTAATAAAATTAAAATACATTTAACATAAGAAAAAGAGTAGAGTAAAATTCAAAATAATATGAAGAAAATTTGTATAATTTAGAAATTTAAAAAAAAAATAAATATAAAAATATTAACATAAAATAATTAAAATGAAACAAAATAGTTAAAAAATAATACAAAATACAAAAATAAAAAATAACTTATAATTAAAACAGTAGCAATACAGGTGCTGGGATAGGAACATCTGGAACATGAGGAACAGGAACAGGGACATCAGGTGGAATAGAACAACAGGGGGATGAGCAGGAACAAGAGAAATGGTAAACAAACTCCACAAATTTTAGTGGAATAATTCACAGGAACTTTAGGATAAAATCATAGGAGATAACATAGGCAGTCACATCTGGAGCAGGAACGTCGCAACAATATGTGTGGAACGATAAACAGGAACATAAAAATAGCATAATGGGAGATAAACAGGAAGAGTAGGGACTTGAAGATCTGGAACATGAAGATGAGGGACATGAATGTCAGCATCTGGCGTCAACCGCTAATGATCCATCCATCTATTCAGCGTCAGCTACAATTCATTGTAGAATTCAGAATTTATAATAAGATTGATTAATAGAAGCAGTACTGGTTTATCAGAGGAAAATGTTTGGCAACACAAGCTGGATAATAGTTCCCGATTAATTGCGAATTAAATGTTGCTTAATTATATTCAAAGAATCTAAAGCGGGTAAGGAATTATAGATCTCATTGTAAATGAGGCAAACGCGTCGAAAAGGATTGTAGTAATCGTAATTATAACGGATAGTCGGTAGTTTTATAGGATATAAATATCGGGTTTGTCTACAGGGAACATTAAAATGTATTTGACTCACTAGAAAATTTGAATCTATACAACCCCTAATGAGTTTTACAATAAACATGGCATTTAACATATACCTGCGTTTTTCAAGTGTAGGAAGATCAATAAGCTTCAGTCGATTTTTATAAGGTGGCAAATCATCAATGTTCCAAGCGAGACCACGTGAAGCAAAAAGTAAAAATTGCCTTTGAATCGATTCGATGCGGTCTATGTAACAGGCATTATACGGACACCACACAATACAAGCATATTCTAATCCAGGTCTAACGGGAGAGACAAAAAGACGTTTAGTGACGTACGGATTAGCAAATTCTTTCGCCCATCTTTTTATAAAAGCTAACAGTGATCTGGCTTTGCCTATACAGGAATCAATATGAAGATCAAAACGCAACTTTTGATCAAGAAGTACTCCTAAATCCATGAAGGAAGACACATTTTCCAATATATAAGAACCAATAAGGTAATCAAAATTCAACGGCGTACTACGGCAAAACGAAAGCTTTTTACATTTTCCCTGATTTAGCGACATACCATTTACCAAACACCAATTAGTGAGACCATCCAAGTCATATTGAAGATGGTTGGAATCCTCAGTATCGCATATAGGCATATATAACTAAACATCATCTGCAAACATCAAAATGTTAGAGGATTTAACTATAGACGGTAGATCATTTAAATAAAGAACGAAAAGTGGAGGACCTAAAGGACTGCCTTGAGGAACACCAGATGTTACTGATATAGTTGAAGATAATACATTTTTAAACCGCACTTTTTGGGTACGACCACTAAGGTAAGAAGATACCCAGTGCAACAATTTAGGTGGAAAACCAATAATATCAAGTTTGTGTATTAACAAATTATGATCAACTGTGTCAAAAGCTTTACTAAAATCTGTATAAATTACATCCATCTGACATTTATCACGAAAAGCTGCAAAAACATGAGACGTTAACTCCAGTAAGTTAGTCGTAGACGACCTGCCCTTAACAAAATCGTGCTGATATGGCGAAACCAAACATCCAACAAATTGAAGTATGTAGTCTATTCGTAACCAATTTTTCAAATAGCTTTGGAATTGCACTCAGCTTTGCAATTCCTCTGTAATTTTCAATATTGGATCGACTTCCAGACTTAAAGAGTGGGCTTATGAAACTTGATTTCCAATAAGAGGGAAATTTACCCGATGTCAACGATTCATTAAATATATTTTTGAGTGGAATATACAATTCATGAGCACACATTTTAAGAATTGATGATATAAAATATTTTTTTTCGTAAAATCCTCTGTCCACTTATCAAATATTGTTTAGATTTCTGGAAATGTTTTTTAAAAAGTCAATGACGTGATAATTCTAAAGAGTTATTAGCCACGAAAGGTCTTCTCGCAGCACAATCGTTGGGAATCGGTGCAATACTGTAGGTTCCCAGCAGTAAGTCTAACATTAGATAGCGCACTACTTACAAAATCAGCAACTCCTTCCGGTGAAGGGATAGCACCGTGGGACGTAGTGGGAATTCATTATTTATCGGCTTAAAAATAACCGAATTTTCCATTCCTGAGAATTGTTAATCATGAATGCGCGTATAATGTCGCTTATTGATCTAAAAATACGCCCATCATGTCCAATTTTAGTTGCACTTCACTGCTATTGACACATGTGTGTATGTATGCGTGTACTGTATGTTTGCATATGTATTTCAAAAACCTAAACATATTTACGTGCCTGTGGGTAAATACTACAAGCGGGAGCAGTATCTCTCTCTCTCTGGGTGTTGGATGATTGTTGAAATCGTCTAACACAGTTCCAATAAAAGAGGTCTATTGTGATGGCGATTGTGTATTGTCATACATATTCATATCTAAACATTTTGTATACACAATGTATGTATGTAAATTCGTGTGTACGCACGTGTATGAGTACGTTGGTATATGTATGTGTCGATGTAGGAACAAATTGTTGGCCTCCTGCCTCCGTATCATTTCATCAAATGGACCAATTTGATATACATACCTACATATGTATGTATGTATATAGTAGAGGCACAGATCTCCAATATAGTGTACCCATATCCTTGCGAACAGAGTACGTATACAATATGTGTGCTTGTGTGTGTGTGTGTGTGTGTGTGTGTGTTGTATTCTTATCAATTTTGTACCACTATGGAAACATGGAATTCTTAATGAACTTCCCAATGAAAATGCATTCATTGTATATGTATGGATGTGTATGGAGGTGTGTGTATGTACTATTGTACTTTTCGAGTGCCATGAATATGTGTGTGTGTGTATATGTGTTGTATTGTTTTGTTGGTGAAAAACATATCAACAAAGATTTGATTCAATTCTAAACGAACGCAATCACACACACACACATACACAGGAACTCAGAGTCAGAGTCACAGCCACAGTCACATCCAACTGACATTTCGCAGGCACTTCAGCCAACCACAGAACAGATTCAAATGATTTCACTCTAGCGATGCGACTGTAGTTGTAGTTGATGTTGCTGCTGTCGCTGTTGCTGTTGCCCCTGTTGTTGTTGTTGTTGCTGCTTTTGTTGTATATGTAACAAGGACCAACAAGGGGTTGCAAATTTTGCGACGGCGTACTGGCTCCCATCAGATACATAAATGCAGAAAGGTTTACTTTGAATAGATAGAGCCAAGGGTGAAACCAATAAAAGCCTTTCTAATTTTGGGATTGGTTTATAATTGAAGAGCTCCACTTTAACGACATTATGTATTATTGTCTTATTGTTAACGACTTGTTCCTCTCCCTCGCCCATCAACGCTGTCCTCATGCTCTCTCTCGCTCTCCTGTTCCTTTGCCTTCTCTCTCTCTAAATCGTCCTCGGTTGCTCATTCCATCGCAGTGTCTACCTTCTCCTGGGGGTTTGCAGGCCGGTTGTATGTATTGTATTGTATTAAAGTATGTAAATACGATTTTAAAGTAAAATAACTAATTAATTTAAGTATACACCCGCATACACACACACAGACTGTTAGGCATCTAATATATACACATACATATAAGTATATACATCCATTTCACCAAATATATATGTCCTGTAAGGACTATACAAACTTGTATTATGGAACGAACTTATACCTGATTATTGACAGAAATTATAAAATCATTAGAAAATCATCGAAAATTGGTTAATGGATAAGTCCGAAACAGCGTCCACACCAAAAACCAACACAATTTTGTCGAATTTATGAATTGAAATCTTTGAAATGGTTCAATGTCGACATTAAATTATACAGAAATTCTTGAGTTTGATGTTTAATTTATGTTCCAATGTTGATCCTTTAAATCAATTTGGATAGAGACCACACAGTTCAGTGTTTTTCAACTTCTTTCAGTAAATCACCATAAGGACTTTTATCCTGGCCTTCTTAACAATATATGAGTTAACCATTTCTAAGCCTAACTACCGCTTCACCCGGTTTCAAACAACCTGACTAAGATAACCATTTTCGGGAATTTTATTAAAATCTCGTAATTATAATACAGGGTCTCAAATTATAGTACCTAGAGTAAGGAACATAGACCTTCCATCGTACATTTTGAAATAAGTCTGAAAATATAAGTGAGTGGACATCTGATAATGGACTTATCACCGATTTCGAAACTAGTCATGCCGGTGATTGTGCTTGCCTGAATTACCCATTATTCCATCGAAACCCAACCATTTGCCATTTAGAAAAATGTACCAGACCTTAAAAATTTGTAATATGAACTTCTCATACATTATCATTCAAAACTAACAAAAATAAGGTCATTACGAAAAGGCGCCCGTTGAAAAATACGATAATTTAAATGGATCTTTAGAATTTTTTTTTATAGAATGTATTGCATTCATTCCATGAGAAAACGCCACAAATCTGACCGAAGGTCTTCCGATTTTCTTCAAATTTTGCACGGAGAGACTCTATGGAGCCAAATATACATTTGCGTTTTTAGATTTTTAAAATTGTTAAAGATCGCGATTTTATTAGCGTTTTTCATTTTTCAAAAAGTTAAAAAAATGGAAAAAGTAGTGAACTTTGAAGAGCCACATTTCCATAAGTGGACCGAATTTTTCAAAGATTTAAAAAGTTTCTGAAAGCTGTTTTTGTCTATTTTATGATTTGCAGTTTAAAAGTTACCACTATAAAAAAAAAAAAAATTGTATGCAAATGCAGTTTTAAAGTGCATTTTGCAGTGCGTTTGCCCCCTTCGATTTTCAAAAACAAAAACATTTTTGTAAAATTTAGAATAGTATTTATTAAATAAATGTTCTCTTTTTCTGGGACAAAGAATTTTTCTATTTTTAATGATTTTAAAAAAAAAAACATGTGAAATATTTCATATAAAAAGTTGTGCTACTTTTGCTTGTCACAGAATTGTACACATATGTACAAATCTGTACATAGGTGTGTATACACGCTGAACACAATACATGATGAAATAGGGAAGAAGTATTTCATCATCCAATTCTAGTAGCATGTATTTGGCATCAAAAAGTAAAAAAATAATAGTAATGCGACAAAAACTGTTTAAAATATAGCAATTCAAAGTTACATACCAAATAAATTTCTTTCATATTTTGTACAAACATTTTCAAAATCCTAAAAAAAATTAATTTTTATTTTTTTTTTTGTATGAAAAATCAAGTAAGTCTTTTTTTAAAAAATCATTACAAATAGTAAGATGCCTTGTCCCAAAAAAAGATTACTTGTCTTTTTTATAAAAAATTCTGAATTTTGCAATGATGTTAAATTTTTTAAAATCATAGGGGGAAAAAGATGTGGAAAATGCATTCAAAAAGTGCAGTTGCTATAAAAATGCATTTCTGAAATCAAGCCCTCATTTTTAGAGTACGGATTCTACAAATAGACAACCGTATCATTCAGAAACTTTTTAAGTTTTTGAAATAGTCCATCTACTTAAAAAAATATAGCTCTCCAAACTTCACAACTTTTTTCATTTTTTTAGGTTTTTCAAAAATGAAAAACGCGAATAAAATCGCGAGTTTTTTAAATTTCAAATATCTGATAATGGGATTCTCTTAATGGCTCCATAGAGTCTCTCTGTTGTTAATATAAACAAAATCGGAGGATGTGAATTCAGAAAATCACTTATTTTCAACTTTCTTTCCTGGAACGAATGATTGTCTTTTTTTTAAGTAAAGTTTTAGGTTCTTTTTGTAAGAATGTGTATTATATTTTCCCGAAAAGTTAATTTTTTAAAGAGAGGTACTTCTTTTATTAAAAACTAATGTTTTTTTAAGCAAAGGTTCTATTTTCTGTAAGTCATAAGAGTATGATTTCCTTTTTGCAAAGAAGTACTTTTCTACGAACAGGTACTTTTTAAAGAAGTGGTTATTTTTTTAAGAAAATTTACTTATTTTTAGAAAGGCTACTTATCTCAAGAAAAGAAAAGGTATTATTATTTTACTTTTAAGAAAAGATAGTTTTGTAAGAAACTTCAATTAAGAGAAGGTAATGGTAAGAAACTTTTTCTGTTTTAAGAAATTGGTTTTTTTATAATTGATCCTATTTTAAGAATAGGTCAATTTTTAAGCGTTGGTACTTATATCAAGAAAAGTTATTTGGTTTCACAAAAACGGTACTACTATTTTCTGTAACTAAAAACCATAAGAGTACGAATTTTTTTTACAAAGAAGTACTTTTTTAAGAACAGGTACTTTTTACAGAAGTGGTAGTCTTCTTAAGAAAGGTTATTTTTTTAAGAAAATTTACGTATTTTCAGAGAGGCTACTTATCACAAGAAAAGAAAAGGTATTATTTTATTTTTAATAAAATATATTTTTAAGAAAAGAAAATTCTCTAAGAAACGGTATTTTTTAAGAGACGGTATTTCATTGAAGAAGAAATGTTATTTTAAGAAATGGGAACTTTTATTGAATTGGTCCATTTTTCAAGTATATGTACATTTTTAAGAGTAGGTACTTATCTCACGGAAAGTTATTTGGTTTCACAAAAACGGTACTATTTAAAGAAAACGTAGTTTTTTAAGAAAAGGCAATTTTGTTGTAAGAAAATTTACTTTTTTAAGAAAAGGTACTTATTTTAAAAAAATTACTTTCTTTAAGAAAATGTACTTTTTGTAAGAAAATATACTTTTTTTAAGCAGGTACTTCTTTAAGATAAGGTATTTTTTTAAGAAAATGTACTTTGTTTAAGCATTTGAATAGGTATTTGTTTTGGAGAAAATTAAATTTTTTTAAGAAAAGACAATTATTTAAGAAAATGTTCTTTTTTAAATCTTCTTTCACTTTGGCTTTTCTAAATTTACTTTTTATCGGGTTCAAAACTACAATATAAGTATATACTAACTATTGATTACAGGCTCCACATAGAAAACTTCCCATTAAACAAGAAATTTCCCAACATATGGGCATTTCCATATTGACGTTACGTGATATTTGTACGAAAAAATATTTTAAAAAAATATTAAGAAGTTTTTTTTTATAATTGAGTAGTAATTAAGTAACACTTTATTCATTAAAGAAATTGAGAACAATCGACACGGAGGATTCAAAAATAGAAGCAAAAATATGAGCTGGCGTGACGTTACAAAAAACAGTAGTGGGTGTTTGACATGGATTACAAAATTTCAAAACTGCGAATTTGGCAAGACTTTTTTTAGGAAACTATTTTTAGTAGCATTTAAATCAATATAAGTTTCTTTTCCAAGTTACAAAATTTAAAAATGTTTTCAAAGTTTTTCTTATTTACCTTAGTATCTGACGTGACGTAACATAACGTTACGTTACTTAAATTTCCAATGGAAAATTTTTAGTTAAATTTGTTATTAAAAAATTACTTGACGCAAATAAAACATGAATTTTAGCTTTTATATGTATATTTTAACTTGTAAGATATATTTCGCTTGATGAAAATAAATTTTAAGCGAAAAATGTTTTCTTTTGTAAAATAATGATTAGGAAAACAAGATGATATAGTCGATAGTTATAAAAAAATTATATAAAGGTCTTAAATTATTGTTCTAGTTGAAAATTCAGTTTGAGCTGCTTTTATTTGCACGTCTTCCACTTCCGAAGATTCGAAGTGCATAATTACTCTTAGAAATGTAAATTGCAAAACATGAACCTGTATTTTGTAGGCCGATAACACACCATCGCAACTAAGGAAAGCTACTAATCTTCTATTTAAATAATTTTGAATACTTCTCTTTAATAATACATGTAAAAAAACTGGTAGATAACTTTTAATTTTTCGGTCAGGGTGGACCTGTCTGTGGAAATGCCCATATCTGAGACATCTAGTTAGTCTAGACACAAACCAAAGCAAAAGTAAACAACATAGTTGATAATAGTGGGTTGTAAAGTATAATAGCGTTAAAACAAAAGTTAAGGAATAAGGAACTTCGTTCCAAACATAATTATACTCAAACTGAAGGTAATATGGGCTAGGTAGTTCACATTAACCGACGAATTTATTGGGTAAAGACATCACAGACAAATGTGTCTCTTTTGCATCCAGCACATAGAGGCACATTCAACCCATATAAACAAACTTATATCATTTCCTTTCCCAGCAAAACTATAATGGAGTAGTTCCAACGGCTCTACCCCTTTCAGTACTACTAACAAAGTACTATGTGCGAATTTTCGGCATATAGGAATCCGAAATTGCATTACAGATATTATGGTGTTTGTCGGAAGAAAAAGATTATCTGCCACTAATGCTGTTATTGTTCGTCCAAGTTCAATGTCTTCGATAGCTCGAAAGTGAGATGCGCGGCTAGCAATCAAATCGCTTAGGTTCGAATCCCGGTCCCGGTCGGGGAAAAATTGTTACAGAAAAATTAATAATTCATTATTTAAACCCTCGCTACACAACCCCGTAATTTTCAGGCGAATACAATTTGATTCCGAAAATTTTGGCAACAAATGTCCCTTCGTTGTACCTGCCACATTGGGCAATTTTTTTTAAAAATAACTACAAATTTATTCAACACATTGCAAATCGCTTAAAAAAAATAAAAGTTTGATTTGGTGAGATTTGAACCCAGGACCTTCAACAGCTGCCGTTTTCTAGTCGGACTTGCTACCATCGTGCTAATTTTTGTGCTGAATCGTCGCGCGAAGGAACATAATTTATTTTACTAAAAGTATCAAAATTGGGAGTACTACCCTCCAAGGACAACGCTATGTGAAAAGCGGCAGTGCAGCACCCAAATTTGCACTACCCCTTACCGCGTACTTCTGGCGGAAATTCTGGTGATTGGTATACACTTCTTTTGCTGGGTTGTGATAAATAACTACACTGAACAAATTTAATTCATAAAAGTTCATATTCTCTGTTCATAAGCTTCGTTTTCATTAATTTTATGAACAAATTCCATAAACTTCTTCTGAATAGTTCTGCAAAATGTAATGAATATGTACACAACTATAGAGGGTTGCTATTTATATTTCGGGTCCAGCAAAAAACCAATCTTTAATAAACAATAATCGTAACTAACACTAGCCCAGTCATCAAAAAAGATATACCACGGAAAAATGCAACTCTGTGATATAGATTAAAAACTCACCTCAAAGCACTGCAACAATGCGAGAACGCTTGAGGAAAAGAATAACATGGTGGCAAAAATATGTTTGTTTTGTTGTTGGAATTATAGGCCTTTCAGTATGTGTTGTGATACTTAGGGAACTTCGATCGATACTAATTCGCATATGTGAATTACATGACTGAGTTTGTATATATACCATTGATGATCAACCGATAGTATCAATTCAGGCACAGTAGTTAGACATCTGATGATAAACTTGTCACGGAGTTCGAAACTAGTCATGTGAGGGAGTGTGCATAACTGAAATGTCTATTACTTCCATCAAAAACCAACCATGTTTCAATTAAAAAATCTTCCTAACCTTGTAAGCTTGTGTAGTATGAATTTCTCATACATTAACTAAAAACTAACAAAATCGGTCATAAAATTCAAATTCAAAACAAAAACAATCATTTATCCTTGGAAATGGTTTTATTGTTTTTCAAAATATTCTCATATTTTCAATATATTTTGCATGCGCCCAAACCAATTTTCAAAGCACTTTTTCCACACCGATTGAGACACCCGCAAAACATGGTGTTTGAACGCTTCAACAGCTGCTTCGGGCATCGAAAAACGTTGACCACGCAGTAAAAAGAAGTCGTTGGGTGCCAAATCAGGGCTGTACGGCCAAAAGAAGAGTTTCATCAAATACTTTATATGAATGGTTGCCTTTTCATGAAAAAGTTCATTACGAATACGCACTTTTTCATTAATAACATGTACCTTTTATTTTGTGGGTAAAAACTTCTCAGCGAAACGTGTACAGCAAATGGTAACTCTAAACTGAAATCAAGATTAACGAGAAATCACAAATGTTTCCCATAACAGTTCCTCCGTTTACCGCAAACGGGATATAGAAACTCCAAACCCGAAAACACTTTTACGAGAAGCGAACAATTTTTGCAACAAACTGATTTTACGATTAACGTAATATTTCGCTGAATTGGATTTATTTTGGATGCCAGTGTACCTTCATTAATATTAGTTCTTACGGTTTCCCTGAAATGGAGTTGAACCCAGGCACCATCATTGCAAGTCCATGCGTCTATCCACTGGACAAAACCTTAATATAAGAAATTTATTTTTTGTTGTTTTTTTGAAAGAAGGCAGATTCAGTTCTATACGGAATCAATTTAATCCCCACAAAAAGGACGTTGGACAGATGGGTGAGTGAAAATGGTCCTTTTTACTCGAGCGGTTCTGAAATTAAGCTTGCAGAGTGTGCCAAAAGGCTGGGCTTACCTTCCGCGACCGTTATATTGGCAATGGAAATACTAAATGAGAATGAGAAACACAAAACCTCCCATTTGTTGACAACGCCCGCAAAGTTTACAAGGTCCACGATTTACGGATATGCACTTGGAATTTTAGAACACTGTACAGATCCGGTTCCACTATCCAATTGGCAGATGTCCAAGAGAATTGTATGACTGACATTACTGATATCCAGGAGATGCGATGGACAGGTCAGGGCTGTACAAGGAAGAAGAACTGTGACATACTACAGCTGCCATGAGAAAAAGCATGAATTTAGTTGCGGATTTGTAGTTGGCAAAAGGGTGCGACATCTTGTCTCGAGGGTTAACCCAGTGAGGGAACGTATAGCCACCAACCGCATAAACGTGAAATACTTTAACATATCGCTAATTTGTGTTCATGCCCCGACAGAAGAAAAAGACGATGACAACAAGGACATGTTCTATGAGCGCCTAGAGGAAACTTACAAACGCTGCCCTGGCCACAACATTAAGATTGTTCTAGGTGGTTTTAATGCTAAAGTCAACAGGGAAAATATCTTTGAACAAATCAGCGATAAATTCAGCCTACACGCCATCACTTCCGATAACACAATGAGACTTAGATTTTGCCACAGCGAAAAACATGGCTGTCAGTAGACATCCACCATAATGACATCCACAAAGCTACTTGGATGTCCCTTGATCAACACACGAAAATCCAGATTGATCACCTGGTAATCTACCAGTGTCATGGACGCACTCATGTACTCGTGATTCGAAGATCACTACCTGGTTGCAGCAAAGGTTTGCACAATGTTAAGCCGAGCGAAAGTTGTGCTACAATTGCGAGAGATAGCCAAGGCTTATGCAGAGAAGCTCAATCAGATTCTGGCATAGAACGCACCCTCGCCTCATTCTCCTGAAGTTAGTGGAAGTCTGTTCCCCACTATATGCAAACTACTGCAATCACTGTACTGTACTTGGTGATGAAAACCCGCTTAAAGACAAACCCATAGTACGATGAAGAGTGTCGCGCGGCAAAATAACGCTGCACGTATGACAATGCTTCAGCCAGTTGCAACGCGAACCGCAACAGAGCGGCGTTTGTTGAAGAAGAAAATATGGTTGTGGAGAAAGCTCGAGTGTGGGAAAATTTAATCTTATAGACTGAAGAATGAGGCCCGTAAATTCTATCAAAAAGTACAAAGCCAAACCAACGGAAATGGATCAGCCCTCCTCCTCCCTACCCCTTTTTGTAGAGATATGGACGGGAATCTTGTCACAGATGTGCAGAATATGGAGAGATTACCTCTCTGTTTACTTGTCCCAGGCGACTTCAGTATAGATGAGAGTGTTGATCACATAGAGGACTATAGCGTCGCATGCACCCTCTTCGCCACTGCAATATCCCGGCTTAGACATTAAGATACAATCATATCAGACTCTCATACAACCTGTATTCCTTTATGACCCATAGTCCTTGGTCATATCAGTATCGTGAATCCATGTCAGTAGAATGGATTGATTGAACCAGTGCGAAAGGTATTCAAAGAGGTACTCGAAGGACATCGAAAAATAGAACCCCCAAGACTTCGCTGGAAAGACCAGGTCGAATATTGCCTGCCAGAGCTTGATGTTATCAACTGGAGTAGAAAACCTGAAGATCGAGCTAGTTGGATAAACATGTTATCCTCATTTTGTAAGTCCCTTGACCCCTCTGGGTTGCTTAAGGCCACCTAAGTTAGTAAGTAAGAGTGTGCCAAAGACGTGGATGATATTTTGGACAGCAAGCTTAGTTTCAAGCCCAACAAAGCGGAAAGACCGAAAAGGGCGGCGATAGCCCTATACACCTGTAATAGGGTTATATGATGTAAATGTGGTCTTCTCCGAGAATAGTTTATACAGCGGTGGTTATAATACTTAATGGGGTTATCATGTGGGGGGGGGGGGTTGAGAAACCTACCTACTGTGCACTACTGACTAGGGTTCTGAGAATGGCTGCGATGTATATAACGGGTGCTCTATGCACCACTCCCACTGTTTGGAACGAAATGTTCTTGGAGGTGCACGTTATAGGCAGACAGACTGCACCCACGTTTGCCACCAGGTTAAGGCAACTCTCACAATGAGGCATGGTTTGACTCGGTCATGGAACAGTACTGGAAGGTCCCCCTAACAGTCGTGAATTTGTCGACTACTTAAAAGCGGAGCCACAATTCGATCGGAAATACCACACTCTCATACTGGAAAGGTATTCCTGGAATATATAAGCCTCTGGTATTGAGGGATGCTTACATTTTTATGCGGATGGGTCGAAAATGAACCATCAGGTAGGGTATGGGGTCTACTATAGGGAATTAGGGTTGTTTCTTTCTCAGCGTGTTTAAGGTGGAAATTGTGGCTATTACACTGAGAGAATTATCTTCATAATACCTATGGATTTCTTCATAGATTCTATGAAATGTTTCATTATTTTTCAGCATAAGAAACATTTTATAGAATCTGTGAAAGATTTTCATAGATTCCATGAAGTTAAATTTATGAAACTTTATATGAAAACTTCGTAAAATGTATGAAATTGCTACATAAATGCTATGCAAATATTTCATTGCTTCTATAAAAATATTTCATACCTCCTATGAAATATTTCATAGATTAAAATAAATGGTTTCCCATTACATCCCATGAAGGGACTGGGGAGAACTTCTCACAATCACTGAGCTGTGCGCTTTCCAGTTCTCACTCACTGATTGATTTCATAGATTATATGAAGCTAAATATACGAAAGCTTCCTAAAATCTATGAAAATCTGTCATAATGACTATGAATAAGGTGCATAAGGCCTATGAAAGTCTTTCATGAAATTTATGAATATGTTTCATAGATTCAATGAAACATATTCATAGAGAGCGGGGGTGAGTATCACGGGGAATAATAACGATTGTTTATCGTGTTGGCAACGATTATTAGTTTTTATTACGCAAAGAGAAATACGAAAATATGTGTTGTTGCCGTTTATGTCATGCAAAAGCAACAAAGACCTATGAAAGACCAGAAAAATAGCAAAACTCCAACTCTGTTGTAACACTAAACTAATAATCTCCCTTATTCTTTTCTTAACCCCTTTCATTTTGTTTTCATGCTGTACAGCGACATCTCCAACTACAGTTTCAATGATTCTGATTGTGCCAAATACTAGAGGTTGACGAATTAGAACAGCTGATTTTGCTTTCTTATGACCCTAACTGTTAAATTCAGTGTATTTTGTTATTGTACTTCGTTTGTTCGTGTGGAATCGTGTAGTTTGTCGATGAATCTTTTTCCCTTATAATTTTATAGGTACATATTTCGATTTCACAACCCAGAAGAAATAAATGTGGGCATCTAAAATACGTTAACAAAGAATGAAGTTGGTAAATTATTGTTAAAATCTTTTCTCATGAAATGTATAAAAAATTCTAACAAATATCTAAAACTATTGTTATAAAATTTTTGATGAAGAATTTTCGCAACGATAATTAAATGTTTTCATACAATTAATGAAGAATTTTTAATGCAACTTTTCTATGAACACGTTTCGTAAATTTCGTAAAATTTATAACACTTTATTCATATGATCTATGAAATCTATGAACAACTTCATAGGATTATTGAAGAATTTTTAATGAAGACTGTTTCATTAATATTATGAAGAAACGTCTTTCAGTGTAGGGAATGGGCTGGCTGGGTGAAGGATACCGCCGATGGCCGCATTGGCTAGTGTACGTGGATCTTGTACATAAGAACGTGGGTTCGATCCCTGCTCTGGCCACCTTACATTTCCTTCGACGACGGCCACCTCGCTTAGTGATCGCGACACTATCGAGTACTTAGCCAAGAAAAGGCTTCTCAATATACCGTTCGGAACCGGTGTAAAACTGTAGGTCCCAATTAGTGACTGCAAAATTAGAAAGCTAACTGGTTGTGAGACGCTATTCCCATTCCCTTCAGGCGATGTAGTGGGAAACGGTTTTTTGTTTTTTTTGGTCACTGCGGTTAATTTTCTTCTCTGACAGTCAGGTGGTGATTAAATCTCTGGAATCAGCATTCCTGAACTCAGCATCTGCCCAGAACTAACGCATATGGTTGGGCAGTACGATATTCAACTCATATAGGTACCTGGGCTCAGGGACATTCCGGGGTACTGAAGAGCGGATGAGCTGGTCGGCCAAGGGACTAGATTACAGGTGCCACAAGAATTGGGACGTGTTGGCATGCCCCTAGTGACTTGTAAGCATATCCTACAATAACGCTGCTATCTAAAAATGCAGGAGAGGTGACAGAGAGGCACAAATTGTGTACGCCCAAGGCAAATCTGGCCGAGTCTCTGGCCAGGATCAAGCTACCTGCCATGCACTAGCCGGCAGCACGATCACTGTATATTTAGAGATCTAGGAAAATTATCTCAGACACGCGTAGACAAGATCTTGAGCTTCTCGGAGTAAACTAAATGTTTCATAGGCGGAGCTAGCGCTTAATCTCCTTAGCCCGTGGTATCACAATTGAATAATAAGTCTAAGTGAGTTGATCATCGACCGTCACCAACACCTAACCTAATCAAAGAAGAAATAATCAATTAATGAGAGGGCTCACCTTTGAGTGTCGCTATAATCTTTTTCGATTATAATAAACGGTTATCTTTAATTGCAAATATTAAAATTTACAAATTTGTTTACAATTCGTTTAAAATAAAAGAAACAACTTTTACTATAAAATTTGTTTATTTGCGGGAAACAAAGATCATTCGCGGTCAAAAAAAGGGAAAAATAGTGCGTTAGGTTATAACGCTGAAATTCATAATGTCCGAACGAATATTGGCATACAGCCCAAAACATTTGCATATAATTTTTTGTTGCAACAATTTGAAATTTTTGGGGGGTTTTGACGTCCCCGTTGGGCGTTGTGACGTTATTTTGCGCCTGATTTAGGTCATAGCGCGCAAATCAAGAAATGTGATAATATCAACAAATCGGCATAATTCCCAAATTCTAACAAAATCAAATTTCGGATACCTGTAATTCAACTTTATCACGACTGCCCAATATTGCTACTCGAATTCATAATTTCTATCATTGACAGGTATCGCTTCATAAAGTTGACAATATCTCCCATCTAAACTGGAATCAGAATATATTTGGGAGGGGGAAATTATTTTCTCCCATGGGGCTAAGTTCGAATATGCAGGTAGTTCATTCGTTATAGCGTTTAAATGTTTTGACACTCGAAATCATTATTTCTATCAATGACATCGGTTGCTTCATAAATTTGATTATATCTCCGATCTGAAACGGAATCGGGATATATTTGGGATGGGGATTTTATGTCCGTCTATGGGGCTAATTTCTTGCATATAGGTAGTTTATTCACTTTTATCACGACTGCCCGATATTGACACTCGGAGTAATTATTTCTATCAATGTCATGTGTCGCATAATAAAGTTGGCAATATCTCCCATTTAAAATGGAATCAGAATATATTTCGGAGGGGGAAATTATTTTCTTCCGTGGGGCTAAGTTCGAATATGCAGGTAGTTCATTCGTTTTAGCGATTAAATATTTTTACACTCGAAATCATTATTTCTATCAATGACATCGGTTGTTTCATAAATTTGATTATATCTCCGATCTGAAACGGAATCGGGATATATTTGGGATGGGGATTTTATGTCCGTCTATGGGGCTAATTTCTAGCATATTATATTATATATATATATTATTCACTTTTATCACGACTGCTCGATATTGACACTCGGAGTAATTATTTCTATCAATGTCATGGGTCGCATAATAAAGTTGACTATATCTTCGATCTGAAATATACTCAGGTTTTACATAGGCTTCCCTTTGTATGTGCTTCTACGGTCTTAGGCGGGTTGGCCTTTGGAAGTTTATTCACCTCTGTCTTAAGCGACCTAGGCTAGCTTTTGAAAATTGTCACGTTTTTTTAAATATTTTGACGTAGAATACGTCTTACCTTACGGTATGAGGAGTCATGTCAGGTTTTTATTGTTGTAATCTTTATTTCATTGAATTTGAGGAAACGGCTAGATGAATTTTTTTAAAATTTTTTTGTAGGTAAATGAAGATGTTAACTTTCGTTTGATATACATTTCATATTGGTTGATATATTTCTAGTATTTTAATTTCTCAAATGAAAATTGTTTAAACACATACACTCAAACACATGTGTGGTGTTTGGTTGAGTGTTTTTGGTTGCTCAACATTGCTTAGGAACATGTATCTAGTAAAAAGTGAAACGAACAGCAAGCTAATGTTGCTTGGCAACATGTATCTAGTAAAAAGTGAAACAAACAGTAAGCTAACGTAATAAAGCTTTTTTGGGAAAGCTTCAATAAAGCTGTTGTAACATTAATTTTGAATTGTAAAGCGTAAAGCTTTCACACAACGCTCGAATGCTAATGCGATGACTCGATAAGGTAAACCTTTTTTAATATTAGGGCGGCCCTCTCAACATTCGCAGAACTTATTTCAATAAAAATATTAATTAAAATACATAAATTAAATTAAGTTTAAAAAAATTGAACACAATATTTTTTTTTTAAACGGACTTGAATCAAATGCCGTTGGTAAATATAAAAATTACAGCAGACAGTTGTCCGAGGCCTTCGGCCACGGACTGTCCCTGCAGGCTGTGTCAGAGACACGGCCATTAAGTTTAACGTAGAATACGCCATCCGATAAGACAGAAAACATATATAACAATAAATGATAAATAATATAAGCAAATGAATTTATTGTTATATATGTTTTCTGTCTTATCGGATGGCGTATTCTACGTTAAACTTAATGGCCGTGTCTCTGACACAGCCTGTAGGGACAGTCCGTGGCCGAAGGCCTCGGACAACTGTCTGCTGTAATTTTTTTTCTTCTACTATACTATTTAAAGGGTGTCTCAGTACGAATGCTCCTTATTCATTTAAAGGCAAAGTTGTGATTTTTTTATTGGATTGTAAAGAAGACATATTCCGATTAAGTATGGAATAAAATATCTGTCAAATGAACTGACCCACACGGCTCTGATGGCAGGTCATTACTCTTTTCATGGAATTTTCCATGACTTTTTCACAGAGATGTAGCTGTATCTCACCGATCACGCGTTGGATCTATGATTTGAGCTTAGGAATAGTTTCTAGTTTATTCCCATAAACCCGAGATTTCACAAAACCCCAAAGAAAGAAATCGCACGGCGTTAAATCGCATGATCTTGGTAGCCAGTTGACATCAGAATCTCTTGAGATAATTTGTTCTGGAAATCGTTGCTGCAATAAATCTATTGTGTTGTATGGCAGCTGGCGCCGTCTTGCTGAAACCACATGTCGTCCAGATCCGTGCCGTCCAGTTGAGGCCGTTATCATGTTCCTGTAAAGAATGCCGTTCACAGTCACTGCAATTTCAGCCTCATCTTCAGAAAAGTAAGGACCAATCATGCCGCCTGACCAAATTCCACACCAGAGAGTTGCTCGTTGTTGGTGCAATTGTTTCTTATGGATTGCATAAGGATTTTCTGAGCCCCAAATTCGCACCGAGTAATACTTTAAGAGTGTGCACTAGATGCTTTTTGTACTAACGAGTTCCGAGACCAAGGAGGAAAACATAGAGAATGAGAGCAACCTTTAATTTTAAAAATGTTCGTGTTAATTGTGATCTACACAAATAACTTTACTCTACCACTTCATTACATTTTGATTTTTTTCACTGAATATCCCTTTTTTTAATTGATTTAGTTGGGAAAATTTCCTCCCAGTTGATGTGTTTTGTACTTTTGTCTTGACACTTGGCAGCAAAAGTTTGAAAATCACACCACGCAACCCAGTCCCTATCACCGAGTCTTCTTTGATAGCACATTCTCAATTTGTTCTCCAAGTACTAACTTTCGGCAATTTTATGTATTCAGGAAGCCATTCATATGCAAATGTGCTTCATCGGAGATGATGACTTTTTTTGGAAAATGGGCATGAACTTTACTTTCCTTTACCCATTGAACGCATTGCCGGCGCAATCCATGGCTTGTTGGTTTGAGCTCCTGAGTATGCTGAATATTGTTCCCATGATTTATCAAAATTCGCTGTGTATTGCTTCGTGAAATTTGAAGTTGTTGAGTACGATGACGAATTGATGTTTTCGGGTTTTCGGCGACACTCTCGTTGACAGCAGCAATGTTTTTAAGAGACCAACCGGTACGTTGACGCACAAGAGTCTTACTGTCCATAACCGACCCACTTTCTTCAAATTCTTTGACCACTCTTCGAATGGTTGACACATTAGGTTCACTTTCTTGACTGAAAAATCTTCGAAGTTTGCAACTTTCCAAATTCCTGTAATAAGTTTTCACAATTATAACGCGTTGTACTTTCGTAAAGCGCTCCATTTTTTAATCATCGAAATAAACATATGTGACAGCCGCCAAATTTCAGAGTTGTCACTTGCACAATAAAAATGACACTAAATTCAAAAAGTGCAATCTTACTGATATTTTTATGCTGTATTTAACATGCACGGCCTAAAAAGGGCTTGGTTACTCTTTTTCTGTACAAAGCTTCTGGTTTGCAAAAAATCAGATTTCAGAAATGTGGTGTCCTCGATAAATAAATTTATCGGATAAATTTATCTTCCCACACTTAATTGTTAATAAATAAAAATCTGCATAAATCAAGTAGTTGTAGCCTAGAAATGTAAAAAAAAATACAGCAGACAGTTGTCCAAGGCCTTCGGCCACGGACTGTTCCTGCAGACTGTGTCAGAGACACGGCCATTAAGTTTAACGTAGAATACGCCATCCGATAAGACAGAAAACATATATAACAATAACTGATAAATAATATAAGCAAATGAATTTATTTATTTTAATTTACTAAACGTCAACTGTCAGCTGCTGTCAAACAGCATCAAGCAGCATTGTTATTTTGCTTACTTGGCAGCACTTTCATTTAACATAAAAATGTATGAATTAATTTTTTCATATATTTTTTATAATTATATATCCATGTTAAATTCAAATTCACATTTAACATTTTGTTTCACTTAAATACATAAGTAAATATACGAAATTTCAATATTTCATCAATCAAAACCACAGCCGAAGGTTTGTGTCCACACTGAAACAGCAGCATAGTTTGTGTTCACGCTACAAACTCAAACACTCAACCAAACACCACACATATGTTTGAGTGTATGTGTTTAAACAATTTTCATTTGAGAAATTTAAATATTAGGAAGATATCAACCAATATGAAATGTATATCAAACGAAAGACAACATCTTCATTTACCTACAAAAAAATTTTTAAAAAAAGTTATTTCGCCGTTTCCTCATAATCAATGAAATAAAGATTACAACAATAACAATCTGACATGACTCCCTATACCGTAAGGTAAGACGTATTCTACGCCAAAAAAGATTACTGATGTTATATTAGTAATCAATTATTAAATAATAAAATATCTATAACAACTAATCATAAATATTTTAAAGTGTTACAAACACACGCTTTGTAAAAAATATTCGATCGCGTTGTATGCTAAAACTGAAATAAATTTTGAGAATGAGCAATGAGATGTAACACGAATTATGGTAAATATGTATTAAATACGTATGCAATGGAAAATAACTTCATGGTTCATATTACCAGCGTAGTCCATATTACCCTTCCTTGCTTTACATTTTTCTCTGCCTTCCCATTGTTGAAACAAATTTGTTTTGACAAAATGTTGAAAGGGCTCTCTACCTAAACAAGGACAGAAACCGGAAATTCATTCACAATAGTTGTTGTTCGCTTGTATCCTCATGAGAGCTAACGAAATAGCGATAACGCAAACTTTGTAAATGTCAACTTTGACAGAATGCAAAGTTAAAACTAAGGTGAGCGCACAGAAAAAGTAATTGACAACAGATTTAAACAAAATAAAAAAGTTAAATCAAGATAAAAAAAACGTATTCACCATAAAGAATACCGCAATTTATATAACGGGTTTTTAAATAAGAGCGCTATAAAAGTTTTTTTAAATAAAACAAAACCGGGTTTAGATACCAATGAAATTCTTTATTCCTGTGAAAGTACGTTCGATGCCATTATGTATGGAACTCGATTTCTTTTGCATGGCCACCACGGGCACGCTTGCAGTAGTCCAGACGCTGAACCCAATTTTCGACGATTTTCAAGCATAATTCGGCCGATACGGCTGCAATTTCACGTTCGATATTCGTACGAAGTTCATCAATCGTCGCTGGCTTGTTGGCATAGACCATAGACTTGACGTAGCCCCACAGGAAATAATCTAACGGCGTCAAATCGCACGATCGGGGCGGCCAATCGACTGGGCCATTTCGTGAGATAACACGTTCACCAAACTTGGTTTCCAATAAATTGATTGTGGCATTCGCTGTGTGGCTTGTGGCGCAGTCCTGTTGGAACCACATGTCCTCCAAGTCCATATTATTCAATTGGGGCTAAAAATATTCGATTATCATTGAACGGTAGCGATTCGCATTCACAGTAATGTGCCGGTCTTGATCATCACGGAAGAAGTACGGCCCAATGACGCCGCCGGCCCATAAACCGCACCAAACCGTATATGCAATGATGTCTCATGGATTACGTGTGGATTGCTGTCTGATCAATAACGCATATTTTGCTTATTAACGAAGCCATTCAGCCAGAAATGAGCCTCATCGCTGAAGACGATTTTCGGATGAAAATCCGAATCATTTTCAAGTTGTTGCTCAGCCCAATTCACGAACATACAACGCTTATGGTGGTCAAGCGGCTTCAGTTCTTGCGTCAATTTGATCTTGTAAGGATGTAGGCCAAGATCTTTTCGCACAATTCGCCACAACGACGTCACAGAGATGCCCAACGCTTGAGAACGACGTGTGAGAGACACATTTGGGCTTTCTTGAACTGAAGCCTCGACACTACTACTGGCAGTTCTTTGTCTCACTGGCACGGAAACATTTTGTACTGTGCCTGTGGATTCAAATTTTTCCACTAGACGCTCAATTGTTGATCTGGTAGGACGATTATGACGACCATAAATTGGACGTAGCGCTCTTAAAGTTGAGGCCACTGACTCCAAATTTCGGTAGTAAATTTTAATAATTTCGACTCGTTGTTGGCTCGTATATCTTTCCTTGATGAAATGGCAAACCTTACTGAAGAGAAATGTCAAAAGAGCGGGAAAAAATATGGCGTCGTTTGCTGTCCCTATCGATTTACTTTTGTAGCGTCTCTTTTGAAAAACCCTTTATTATGTATTATTTTATAACATAAATAGTTTATTATTTTTATTTTTAAAGAACTTTCGGTTTTGTACAAATGCATTTTTCTTGTGATGGCTTAATTGAGACACGATCCAATGAATGCAACAACAGCGTCTACTAAAAGAGCTTTTACCAAAGAGGAGATATGTAAGACGGAAGTAAACGATGATATCTAAGACTGACAAAAAGCTGAGTTGCATGAAGTGCAACCTATAAAGTTTTTCGGGATATTTGACAGTATTGCCAAATTTTTAATACCAATACCTCCACTAACAGCTGACTGTACAAAAATAATACCCAACATTGTATTACACAATAAATACTTTTCCTTTGACAGAGGTTTCATGAGTAAATATTCAGCCATATTCTTCAATGTTCATACTGAAGAAATATATGACCATCGTGGACTAAAGACCGACCACACAGAGAATAATAACGCTGATTTGTCTTCACAAATTGTTGTGTGCTCACAAATAAAAAATCGAAACATTGTCTTTGTTGAGTCAAACAAGTATTTCATCAAAACAAGGCATGAGAACCCAAAAGTATTATTATTTTCTCAGTCTCTTATTGTTGATATTGGAGTGTCCAAAACCGAAACCCCGTTAACTGGATTTGTTTTGCCATTAACAGCGTGCCGGTTTTTTAAAAAAACCTAAGTTTCGAAATATCGCTTAACCGGTTAGCCAGTTTCTACTCAATTTGTTTCATATCCCTAAAAATATTAATAATAATGATATGATTTTCGAATTTTAGGGTAGTATTCTAAAAGTCCCGAACATGAACGTAAACACAAAAGCCAACGCGAATGTCAAAGTCAAAAACTTGTAGTTTATACATCACTGCGCGCTTGCGTTTGCTTACGAAAGTTGTCACTGACATTTGTGGTTTGTAGAGTTGCCCAACCAAAATCAACAGTTATAAATTAGAAAATATAGAATTATAGATTTTCCCATCTACATTAAATTAGTGTCTTTTCAAATACACGTGCCATTTGGCGATATGTATTGGTTCTTTTGTTTATTATTGTCAACATCAGCTGACGTCTATAATTTTTTAAATATAATTATAAAAGTTTTGCAACGCATTATTTATTTGGACTTTCAATTTCTAATTTTATTGTTGTAAATAAGAATTTCAGCGAGTAAACCATATAATTTAGAATTATTTTTTAAAAAAAAGTTTGAGCTCTATCCGTCGGTTGCATTTCAGCCAAAATTGGCAACTACTTATAAGCAATGAAATGCAAAATACTTACACCCTCGATCGACATTTTTCTTTAAATTTGTAATTTCTTCAATTAACGCGAAGAACTGTGGCGTGTTCAATTTGACAGTTGAAGTGATCAAAAACATTGCGCTGCGTTTTATACGATAAACTACAGCATCAATTGTAGAACGTTAAAGTTTCAGTAGTTTTTTTTGTATATTGACTAATTTGCCTTTTGAAAATTCATCGAGATGGAAGACTAGTAATTTGTGCATTACTAGTAGTATTAGGATTCCTACGACATTTCTTACAAACAGTGATTTAACTATTTAATCGAAAGTGTTGCCATCACGTTAACCTTTGCACCACCGGCGATTTAAAATTTGTATTTGTGTGAAAAAACATTCCGCGCTTAAAAATTATTAGTTTACGCTTTATATAATTTTGTTGACGTTTTTGCAATAGTTGGCAACACTGATCCCAACTGTATTGTGCGGCGAACCAACGACTCTTATGGCCATAGAGGAAATTAAGATAGATAATATTATTCGCTCATCTGACGTTTCATTTCACACTCATCGTCGTAGGTTTGTGCAAATGAGAGAAATTCGAAGAAAATTAACTTACCCCACTGTACGGTTGAAAAATTTCTGTGATATTGACCCGCTTTTGCATGATTAAGACCCCAACATCTCTGAAGCGACGGAATACCAAGAGAATCAAAGCGAATCGGGGTGGAGAACTCTGAGGAAAAGCGAAGAGCGTTCAATACGCATGCCCAATGGCTTAAGCGTATGCTCAAGAATCGAGTCACAAATGCTTCGAATCACCTTTCTCAACCTAACCTACCCTAAGTCCATTTAATTTTGAGTCAACATTTTGAACTAAACTGAAGTATGGATCGTAACTAAATTTAAGAACTAAATTTTCCGAGTGGAATATTGTATTCGAATTTAGGAATGGATTAGAGGGAAGCAACTATTTAATTGCAATATTCTGAAATCCTGAACAGTTATGTTCGGCGGCCCTGTACTTGACCCAACTAGACCTTTTCTCAAAAAAAAATACGTTTTTCTAATTCTATGGTAACGAGTCTCATGGAAGTCGCCGGTTGGCCTTTACTTTGAAGTACAAACATGAAGTTAAACACGATTAAAAACTCATACATTTACTTTAAAAAAAAATTACTCACTTGCAATATTCTTTTGTAATGTCAAAAATTGTCTTGTATCCCTTTGCAGATGCACCATTCCATGGATCAGCTAGATATGCTGGATCCAACGGGTTCTATGACAACGCTTGCACCCATTTCAGAGACGCCTTTAACACCCACGCACCAACATTTACATGGATCCTACCACAGTATGAACCACATGATGAGTCATCATCATCCGAGTAGTTTAGGTGGACACTCGGCGGGTAAGCACATGGATTCCTTTCCATTGCAAAATCAACAATTATTTCTCACACATACCCGCTCTTCCTGCCACGATACAGGACACCACGGTCATTCCGGAGTACACCACCCTGTGATATCGGCAGCTGTGGCTGCCGCAGGTCTACATCCCGACACTGACACAGATCCTAGGGAACTGGAAGCGTTTGCCGAAAGATTCAAACAACGACGAATAAAACTAGGTAAGACAAATTTTGTTTGTGGCAGGAGTCCAGTCGACCTATTTCTTAATTATATTTTCCTCTACAATTTAGGAGTCACACAAGCCGATGTCGGTAAAGCACTTGCGAATTTAAAGTTACCTGGAGTAGGCGCCCTCTCACAAAGCACAATATGTCGCTTCGAAAGTCTTACTCTGTCGCACAACAACATGATCGCGCTAAAGCCAATCCTGCAAGCGTGGCTTGAAGAGGCCGAGGCGCAGGCAAAAAACAAGCGAAGAGATCCCGACGCTCCAAGTGTACTTCCCGCCGGCGAAAAGAAAAGGTAGACAACGTTTTAGTTAAAGCCCTTCCGACAGTCCAAAACATCCGCTAGAAGGCACTAACGCGACTCCAGTATTTGGAAACCTTGGAGTTTTACTTAACATTAAATTAGAAAACGGAGATCAATTTTTGGACGAAATTTTCGAGTTCAAATGCATTGGACATCAAAACTACTGGAGTTGCGATATGTTTACTCCACTTGTCACACGTTTTTAATCGACCTTAGTCAGTGGTTGGGGCAAAATGGCTGATTCTAGGAGTTAAGGGATGGGACATTAAATGAAAAGTAATTTTTAATTCTGGGTTAAATAACTCTTAATAGGATTTGAAATCGGGCTCTTACCCAATACTATGGGTGTCCCAGTAAACGTGCACGATTTAGTTTAAGAATGAAACGCATATTTCTTGACCCAGTAGTGATATTTTTATTGCATTAGAAGGCAACATGTTCCGATTAAGTATGGAAGAAAATTATCTGACACATGCACTCGAGGCTCTAATCACATGCTCTTGCTTCGCGAAATTTGAGATTCTTGTGATCGACGCCGAATTGATGTAGCCGGGGTTTCGACGGCACTCAATGTTTTCAAGAGACCGGCCGGTAGTTGACGTATAGGAGACTTTCTGTCCAGAATCGACCCAGTTTCTTTAAAGTTTTTGATCACTCTTCTAACTGGTATCACATTAGTTGATTTTCCACGACCGAAAATTCCGAGAAGTTTGCGTGCGGTCTCAGCGTAACGTACCCCAGTTTTGCAACAGATTTTCACAGTGGTAACGCGTTATTCTTTTGTGTAGCGCTCCATTTTTAATAATCGGAACAATCGCAGATGACAACTGTCAAATTTCAGAGCTGCCACTTCCAGATCAAAAATAATATCAAATATCGTGCACTTTTGTTGGGACACCGTCTACTTATACAATTCCAATATCCTTCTGCTTTGACAACGAACCACAGTGAAGTCTGGGAAAAGTTTAGTTTAAAAATACAAATACTTCCCCCAACCACAATAGTGATCCGCCCACCCATTTATATTCTGACTCTAGAATAAAATCAATTTGCATGGAGGAAGTGACTTCTTCCATCCATGTGAATATGCAGGGATTTACCTTAATAGTTTTGTATCCATTTCAAGTGAAATAATGTTTGTAGCTCGGCAGGATCACATAAGATGACAATCACAAACGATGTCATCATATTTAGAAGCGGGACTACATTTATATCATTCCATACAATACATGCCGGGCATTAGTGATTACATGTAATCGGTTATTTCATATCTAAATAACCGTTTAACGCCCTTAGTTACATTTCTAAAGTAATCTATATCGAGTCTTTTTTCAAGAAAAAGGACTTCCATTGCGGCACCTGAAAAACGATCTCTGGAAGCGTACTTTGCCGTGCAACCGAGGCCGTCTGGTGAAAAGATCGCTGCCATTGCCGAGAAGCTGGACCTGAAGAAGAATGTGGTGCGAGTCTGGTTCTGCAACCAAAGACAAAAACAAAAACGTATGAAATTTGCTGCACAACAACAATGACAATCAACTAATACAGCTCAACAATTAGGTATCGTTAGCAGCGTTACACCCTCGATGACTGGACACGGATCGGCGGGGTTTGGTTACTGATAGTCGTTGTTTCCCGGAGACCACTACCTATAGATCCCCCCACACCACCAACACTACCCCGAATCCTGGACGTGAGCACCCCATTCCCCACGATGACCATGAAGACGTCCAACAGCCGGCGTGCACTTATCCCTCACATCGAGCCCAGCCATGGAATCACACTACTTGCCAACAATCAAATGCGAATATTTATGGAACGATCAATGCAAACAATGGACCAACATATCAAATGCAATAACATTACTACTAACGGTAAGTTGGAATTTGGGACAAAGGACATTTGCCTACAGGGCCTTAATTTCTGGTCCTTTTCGGGGAAAAATATTGTATCTATAGATGAAGAAAAATTGTTGTCATAGGACTTTTTATTAATTATGGTGATCACACATTAAAACCTATGGAGAAACTCCAAATCATTTGAACCGATTGAGACCCTCTCAGAATCAAGTAAATATTGCAAGACTTTTCAAGACAAGGTGTCAGACTCCAAACAGTCAACAGGTTAACACATATATGTTTCTAAGGTAAAAAAGATTTAAAATGTCATCCAATCACCTTACAGACCCCTTGGGAACCGTATAGGATGGTAATAAAGGTTTCATTGAGGTGCAGGTTATCTCTTCCCGGGATCCAAGTTATGTTAATGAAAAATTTAGAAATTTATGAGGGTAGATTGATACTCAGTGACTTTTTTAATAAGCGGAACCCTTTTTTTGAATTTATTTTAGAACCATACATTTAGTTCATTGTTTTTCCAATTTTTGTATTCCGTCCAAATAATAGGAATTCCCAAGTTCCTCAAAATAGGCGTTTGTTTCAGTGATGACCTCTTCCCTCGACCACAATCTCTTATCGCCGAACGAATTCTTCAGGTTTGGAAACAGAAAACAGTCACTGGGGGCTAAATTTGGAGAATATGGCGAATGAAATAGTAATCCGTAGCACAATGTTTGGGTTCTCGCAATGCTGGCTTAACAATTATGCGCCGGTGTGTTGTCATAGTGGAAGAACACTTTTCACTTAACACTTCACCGGTGATTGATTTACCCTTTTCAAGGCTATCGATGTGAATGACAACCGCTTTGGCGGTTCCTTGGCTTTTTGTGCGTTGTAATGGATTCACGTTTCTTTCACGGCCACGAAACGGCGCAAAAACTCAATCGGATTGCGGTTGAACATCGTCAAATACTCATTTCAAGCGGTCACACGGTTGGGCTTATTGACGATAGTGAGTAATCCGGTGATTACCATTTTCACCTTGGCTGAAAGTATCCCCCAGAGGTCTACGATTGGGTTGAGTTTGGGACTTATGGCTGGCCACTCCAGTAATGGAATATATCGGGACTTAAAAACATCCCTTGTGAGCCGAGCAATGTGGATCGGGGCGTTGTGTTGTTGAAAAGTCCAGTTATCTCCATATAATTCGCCAGCAAAGTCAATTAAATTGCTGTCGAATAGATCAACGTATGCTTCCGCATTCATTTTAGTTGGGACAAAGCATATTTCTGGCTTCCCTCGTGCTCCAAATGCAGCCCATATTATAAGAGATGCACCACGGTGGTTCGCTTGTAGCACGTTTGCCGAGGATGTCGTAAATCTTTCAAATATTTAGGGTGACCATCAGGTCCGTCCAAATTAAACTTTTTCTCATCACTAAATATAACGGTTTCAAATTCGTCCTCCCCAAAACTTGTACTTTTCTGCAAAAGCAATACGCGCAATTTAATGGCTCTGGGTTAAACGTGGGTTGGCCATTTTGCTTTGGAACCGATGACCTATATCGTCCTTTAGCAGTTGCTATACACGCTGTCTCGTTGCATTTAGACACAATTCCACTTTATTTCCCTACAACTCATGATCTCATTAGCTGCTAAATGCCAAATGCGCCGCTTAGTCCTCTGGTCTACAGTTGGGATGCGTCCACTGCGCTTACTTATCACACTTTTCGGGGTCTTTGAGGAAATTCGAAACTGTATTGCGATGCCGATTTACCGCAGCTGCAATCTCGCCAATTCTTTTACCTGCAAGTCTCATTCCGACAATATATTTCCGCGCTCCTCATCCGTAGATTCACTTCCACGTGGCATGTTCAACTAGAAACAAAACTGTGAATAAAAGTGGAGTTCAGATTATCAGACGGATTGGACGATCTGTCGAATCTGAATAAAAATTTTTAATGTGAACAGCAGTCGTCAGATAAATCTGATGGTCTTAAAATCTGTTTGAAAACCAAGCGATTTATTTTAGGTTATCGATAAAACAGAGAGCGTGAGATAAAATGTCGAAGAGAACAAACGAAGAGGAGAAGAGCAAAATTTCTGGAATTTAATGTGACATGAAAAAAAATACAAACCTTCAGTGTAATTTATTTTATTAAAATAAAATGTTAATAAATAAAAAACATACATGCTTGGTAAAATATAGAAATAGGATGTATGTGTGCTTAGTTTTTTTTCCTAGAAATTAGTTTGTGTATAACGTGTGCATAACAAATGTTCTCAGCAGTTCCTCCTCTTCTCATTCCCTTGCTGCGGGCAATCAATTAATTGTTGCGAGACATTTGCAAGCGCATACCTTTGATGTTGACACTGTGGTGTCTTGCTTCAAATGATGTCTGTCAGATAAATTTTTATGTGTGGACGAAAAATCGATATTTTATCGATAACTACTTCAGATATGTCTGTCAGATCTGTCTGATAATTTGAACTCAACTTTAGAATATATTCATAACGATCACTTTACACACGTACAGAAAGATATTTTATACTAAACACCGGAGAAAAATAGAGTTGTTCACTTTAAAGTGTCAGGAACGCGACTGCACATATAATTATTTTCTCTTGAATTGCAAACTTACAGCGATAATCACAGATAACGGGACTACAAATAAAGTCCAAAAGAGAAAAAAGTATATGATAAAAAGAGAGGGATATTATCGAAAAATTAGTTTTCAGACGGAAAGAAAACAAAAATATTTTGCACATATAAATATTTGACAAAGGTATTATATTCTAACTTGCGAAATTTTTCATTAATTTTAGATTACCTGACAATATAAAAATACTACAAAACATTGACCTGTTTGCTGTTAAAAACATTTTAAGTGCCGATAAAGAAGATAGAAGTTTAATTTTAAAGTTATTTAAAATGCAAGAGTAAACTATTGGTAGAATAAAAGACCAGTACTTTAATATCCTATTTATAACATTAAAGAACACGACTAATACTACAAAGTTTTGGGCTGAAGTATTTGAATATAGAGATGCCGCTGGAAACAAAAAAATCCAATGTGTGTTCGAACTCACGGGCGATGTGTTAACACCTTCTTGTTACACGGTACCTGTTCGATTACTATGAACACATTAGTAAATATTACATTAGAAGTAAATGTTACATAAATAAAAAAAAAACAGACTGCACTATGATGATGACGACGTTACATTTAAATAATATTAATACTTAAAATTATTTAAAGACCAGTCCAATCACATTTGTCATTATTTTCTTGCTTAATAAAAAAAATGGTTTCCCATTACATCCCATGAAGGAACTGGGGAGAGTTTCTCACAACCAGTGAGCTGTGCGCTTTCTAGTTTTGTACTCACTGATTGGGACCTACAGTTTTACACCGGTTCCGAACGTATTTTGAGAAGCTTTTTCATGGCTAAATACTCGATAGTGTCGCCGTCACTATGCGAGGTAACCGCCGCCGAAAGAAATTTAAGGTGGTCAGAGTAGGGATCGAACCCTGTATCTCATTACAAGAGGCGCGCACATTACCATTGCACCTTGCTTAATACTTGTTGTTTTATTCCCACAACAAAACAAAGAGAATGCAAATCAACAGATACATGTGCACACATACATACATTGTTATTTTCGTACATACGCTACACAAGTTGACGCAATTTTCGTTGCTCTCTTGTTATCTTATTTTTATATACGTATAACCATGTCATTATTCTCTTTGCTCTGAGAGTGCTCCGCACCCACACAAGACAACTATTCGCTCCCGCTACATCAGTGTGTGTTTTTTTCGCAGTCTGACAATCTGTAATTCGCAGTCGCACAAATCTGTGTTCTATATAGGGGTGGGTCACTCTTATCATTTAGGGCTATGAAAAATAGATGTTGGCCGATTCTGAGACCACACAAAATTTCATACAAATCGGTCCAGCCGTTTCGGAGGAGTTTAACACCAAACAATCTGTGATCGCAGTTGGACAATCTGTGTTTGGGTGTATTCACTTTGTGAATTTAGTGCCTACCCGCGCCTATAGATGTTAGCACATCAAAAATTTGAAGAAATATCCGACTTTGTTCTGAAGCTGTTATGCCTTCCTTAGTCCAATTAATGCAGACGTAGAACGAGTTTTTAGTAACATTAATGTTGTGAAGACAAATGCACGTAATCAAATACAACTTCTGACTATAAACTCTATATTGGCAATTAGGTAACTTTTCGTTATACGAGTATCTGTGCCCACAAGGAATAACAACTAAACTCGATTTCGGTCCGTGTTCAACAGAGGATTTTAAAAATTTTAAATCGTCTAAAATCAGGGAATTTTGATTAAACTAATATTTATAAGTTCTATGTTAGCAATTTTATAATATTTAAATTTGAAATACAATTTATGATGAAGAAACAACTAACTTGAACAAAACAAAGTCAACTTTGTCCTAACTCGACTTTAGATGTTATTCCTTGTGGGCACAGAATATCTGGCCCTAACTATAATGTTACAAAGGTAGGTATGGTTTGAAAAGAAGCGAAAAATACTGTTTTCAGTATGAAATTCCAAGAAGATTTCATAAAATGATTGGATCAAACGAAAGTTATGACGAATGCAACAAAGACGATGAATATGATGATGATTGGGATTTTGGAAATTTGGAAATAAATGCGCTTAGTTAAAGAAAAGCACTCGTCAAATATTAACCGTTAACGATCTCATTTACCTGCGTTTGTTACTTATAATATGAAATAAAAATTAATTCTTTTTACTTTTTGTTACAAAACTACACTGTTCTTTAAATGAAAAATTCTGTTCTTTTTTAGATTTTTTTTGGCTTTTTTTAGCGGGTTTTCTCATAAAATCTAGCTTTTAAAAAATAATGGACTGGTACGACCACAACGGAATTCAGTAAAGCACATGATAACTATGGAAAATAGTCGAGTTTTGGTTACAAGCAAGCGATTATCGCTTGCTAAGTTGTAACGAAAACGCATATTTAGCGATAAGTGATTTTATTCAAAAATATGAAAAAGTGTTGAAACTAGTAAAAGATGGTAAAAAAAATCATTTGTTTAACCCTCCGTTTGACTTTGTCGTCAGGCCAGATGAAATCGTTATTTTTATCTTAAATAACTTTTTTTCTATGCGCCCAATCCGGAAACCCTTTCGTGACTTTTCAAATACAGAGTTGCTCAATGCAATAAAATGAATTTAAATCATTGTGTAACTATAGGTAGAACCAACTTTTACTTCAAAGTCAGTAACGTCGTATTTGAACTGAGTCGTTTCTGAGAAAAGTACTTTTTGAAAATAAAATTGCTGTAGTTTTGACCATGATTTCAATATTTGAACTGTGAAAAAATTTAATTCTGTGAATTCAAATATAGATTTGAAATCATGGCACTCTATTGAAATTTTATTTTTTCGTGATTTGAAATATCTTTCTTTGCTGAACAGGCTTGTCTGTAATAGTCGGTGTTTGAAATTCGAGCAGTGACATCGTGAATTCGTTTGATATTCGTTTGGTTAGTTTCGATTTGCCCGCTTAGTCTACTTTTGTTTTATTTGTGGTAGAAAATGGATTTATTTATTACCGATGATGAAGTTGTCGACGGTCCACACGGTACAATCAATTAGCGGCGGAGGCTAGGCAAGAGGTAGATGAAAGATTTGCCAACATTATATGTAACAATGATGATGAGGAAGATCCATTTGATGGTAGTGATGACGATGATTTGAACTATTTGAACGAAAATGCATGAGATGTGGAAACTGAGTTCGTGGTTGAAAATGACACTCGCGAGGAATCTGATGAAGATAAATAGGAAGTGGAACATCCTGTACAAGAAGATTATTCCCTTTCCGTGGCCGAACCAGATTCACGCAGTTTATACCGTCCAAACCCGCGAAGTATGTGATTAAAGTCTGGTGGATTCGCGATGCGAAATCACACTTTCCGTTGAAAGGGATAATTTACACAGGCAAATTGGAAGGTGCAGAACGCGAAACAAATCAAGGCGAAAATGACGTCATGAAGTTGGTCTCGAAATATCACTACAATGGACGTACTGTCTATACTGGTAATGTTTTTACCACCTTGCCTTTGTCTGCACATCTCATGTCAGTTGGATTATCATTTGTTGGAACTGTTCGATGCAACAAACGCTTTATTCCTGATGAATTGCGTAATGACAAAACCAACATCCGCGAATTGTACAGCACATTATTTTGTTATTATAACAATGCTGTTTATTTCTGCTCGCGTGCTGCCAAGAAGAAAAAGGTGGTATTGTTACTCTCGACCGAACATTATTCCAATACCGTTGATCGTTTTTTTTTTTTGGGGCGCTGTGCAATGCTGGCGGTTGCGTTAAAGTCAGTGGCGGAGGCGAAATATTATGCAAAATAGTTGGCAGCCGCGCGCCTCTATGAGGCGACACTGCTCACATTTGTCGTTGTCTGAAAGACGCAAAATTGTTATTCAAATGTACACAAACAAAAGCAGCTGGTACAATGAATGTGTTCGAAAAGAATTCAATAAATAGGAAAAAAACGATTTTTTTATGAAATTTTCGCTCCCATATATAGCAGTACATAAATACAAAGTAGCATAAAAGCAGTACTTTTTGCTTAAATTCGATTAACCGATTAATCGTATAAAATTAATCGGTTTATTCGTTATTCGAAATTTGTGAATTTTAAATTATTCGATCGAATATTGGTACAAAATTTTGCGGTTAACCGGTTAACGATTAACCGCTTGAATACCCTAGTAACTGCCCATTCGAGTTACTGCCCATCCGAGGGTTAAACTTAGCAAAAATGATTCACGTCGCTAAGGCCGGAGCCGCACTGGCGTTTTCTTGTCGCCCGTTTTCAAAAGCTTTCGTAAAAGTATACACAATCAAATGGGGCAGGCCACACTAGCGTTTTTTTGTCGCGTGTTTTGAACTGCAACGCGCGTCGTAGAAAACCCCGACGTTGAGTTTGTAGAACGCTCGCGCTTTTGAAAGCTCTCACTCTCTCATCGTGTGTGTGTTTGTTTTGTTAGTGACATTGTTGGTATCATAGAGTAAATATGGGTAGAGAAAATCTTTCACTCACCAAATTTCTGACATTTGTCCTCGTGTGATGTATACGTTTGATGTTGAAAAGAATTGCTTTACTAATACCAGATAGAGGCAATGGTTCAAAACAACGAACACAATAACAACAATGGCATTTCGTTTTGTGTGTTAAAATTATTGTGTTAAATACAACACAAATGTATGCTAACAATAACAGTCAATAAAAAAGTTTAAAACACATTTAAATTTCACAGTTTTTCACCAAAATGGCATGAAAAATTAAAGCAAGAAGTTATTGTAATTCCAACTGGTGGATGTCACTTTTCGTCAAACATCTCTCTATCACACCGACCGCATCACGAAGAGTGTGAAAGGAAACGTCAGATGAGACAAATGGCGGCTCTACTATAAATTTACTCTATGGTTGGTATTAACAAATATTTTTCTGTGGCAGAGAAATTATTTGTGTTGTTTTGTTCTGGGTTCTGTTTGTTTTTATTTGTGCACAGTAATTTAGTTGTAAGATGGAAGACGACATCCTTTGCTTCCATTGTTTTTCAAGCAACTAAAAATTAAGCACAATGTAATCTCTCATTAACCAGAGTACCAAAACAACGAAGAGCTTTTCAAAACGCGCGTTAACAAAACGCCAGTGTGGCACCCCAGAAACGTACTCAACGTTCAGCTTTTTTTTGCGTTAGAGCTTTTGAAAACGCGCGACAAGAAAACGCCAGTGTGGCCCCGGCCTAAGTTCTCGCTAAGTGCATGATACAAAACAAGCGATTATATAAGCAAGCGGTGTAACCAAAAAACGCTTGTTGATGTTTTTTTCCGTGTATACTTTAATAATGCAATCTACTTTATTGATAATATTTATCATTACTTATGATAACTTTGTAGAAATAGTCCAATGATCAGTCTAAATTGGAAATCTATAATAGTTATAAATAGTAAAGATAAACCGCCCTTACGGGGTTTTAAGTCTCCTTTTTCCCGGCATAATAAACAAAGATCGGGACAAAATGTCAAATTCAGAATGACAATATATATGGGCTGGCTATAGGCCGATATAATGTATGTAACGTAAATAAAATCCTAGATTAGTCTTTAGATGTTAGGAAACAAATTTACTTATGTATGTTAGTATCAAATAGATGTAAAATTTAAACAAAAAGTTGGAGAAATAAATGAATTTAAGCTAAGCCCTATTCATTAAAAGTTATGAGAGGTTTGATAGTCGATTTCTGTACGCTAAACTGCCTCTCAAACCTCTCACAACTCTTTATAAATAAGGCCCAAAGTGTCAAAGCCAAAAATATTGCCACTGCCTTTAAGACTTTTAACGAAAAACATTTAACAATCTTTATACTAAGAGATCTTGGGGACATCTTCTCCTCTCCTTGACATTAAATTTGCCACTAGATGATTAGTATGACCTTCTATTCGAGATTTATATGAGAGTACTTTAGCCTGTATTTCTTCTTTAACAGTGAGAATTTTGAGAACAGTAGGTAATTGATTATTAGTAACAAACCATGGTGACCGGCGGTGGTGCAACGGTTAGTTAGTTGTGCGAGAGAATCTGGGTAAGATCCCTGCTCTGACCACCATACACTGCTTTCGACAACGGACACCTCGCTTAGTGACGGCGACACTATCGAGTAATATCTAAGCCATGAAATGGCTTCTAAAAAAATCGTTCGGAACCGGTGTAAAACTGTAGCTCCCAATCAGTAAGTGAAAACTGAAAAGCGCACAGCCTACTGATTGTAAGAAGCTCTCCCCTATCCCTTTATGGAATGTAATGGGAAAATATGTATTATTTATTAACAAACCATGTAGTTTCTGATATTTTCCGAAAAGTTTTTGATTGAAACCACTGTAGAGTTTCCAAATAAGAGTTCAAGGCTTATTCCCATAACTGAATTCAATATGTACATATCGACTTGGTGATACAATTGTAAATAAATAGTTTTGAAAGAATTTTGAGAGAATTAAATTTATTCGAGAGCCTTTCTTTTTGCCTATTGACCGTCGGTGGTGCAATGGTAGTGTGCGCGCCTCTTGTACATGAGATCCTGGGTTCGATCCCTGCTCACACCACCTTAAAAAAATTTCTTTCGGCGGCGGTCACCTCGCATAGTGACGGCGACACTATTGAGTATTTAGCCATGAAAAAGCTTCTAAAAAAACCGTTCGGAACCGGTGTAAAACTGTAGCTCCCAATCAGTGAGTGGAAACTGAAAAGCGCACAGCTCAGTGATTGTGAGAAGCTCTCCCCTGTCCCTTCATGGGATGTAATGGGAAACCATTTATTTTTTTTATGTTTTCCCCATGTGAGCCTTTTGTCAAGATGTATTCCGAGATATTTTACTTCCAATGCCTGTGGTATTTCTGCTTCATTTAGAGTTATTTGAGGCCTGGTATCACGTTTGTGAGTAAACCTGACTTGTACTGATTTCGTTTCATTGCCTTTGATCCAACCATTTAGCCAAGATGACATATTATCGATAAATTTTTTGAAGGGAGATACTTGCCTCTATGGGGTCTTCATTGACGGCCAAAGCAGCTGTATCGTCAGCAAAAGTACCAATTTAAACTCCGTCTGTTGGAGGGAGATCTGAGGTCAAGAGCAAATAAAGTGTTTGGCCCAAAATGCTGCCTTGTGGTACACATGCTTTATATTGATAAATTGATATAAATTCTTCATTTTCGTTGACATAGTAATATCGATTTCGAATATATGACTCGAGAAAGAGATACTAGTTTATGGGAAGCATTTTATTTAATTTGAATAGTAAGCCATCATGCCAAACTTTATCAGCTGCTTGAGAGATATCGAGAAATGCCGCAGTGCTGTATTGTCCTTTTTCAAAGGACTGATTTATCGTTTCCACGAGCCTGTGAACTTGTGCTATGGTTCCATGTTTTCTCAAAACCCGAATTGATGGTGAAGAAACAGATTTGTCGTATATACATATATACAATGTGCATAAGTCTGTTCAGCAAGAGAAACTCCAGGACTTTACAGAGATTTGACTGATAAACTTATTGGGCGGATACATGTTCGGGACATTTTCCAGGTTTGAAAATCAGTGTGATTTCCGAAAATTTCCATTGAGGTGGAACAAAGCTACGAAAGAGACATGCGTTATAAATATGTATATGTTTTCGAAGTTTTTTAGAGCTTTGGGAGTTTTATTGGGTTTGAGTTTACGTATGACATCTTTTATTTCATATTTAGAACATTTTCATATGGGCAAGATAAGTTGATGCGAATCAATAGAAGACAGATATTTGAGATTGGATATTGGGGTAAAGACCACCTCCAAGTGTTCTGGAAATCTAGCAGCATTTTCAGAGTTAGTTTCTGTCCGGGAGTTATAATTTGTTCTAATTGTGGGTTCAATTTTCTCCTTTCTTTATTTTACCAGTATTTTTCCATAGAGAATAATCTGCTGCTTTCGAGGGGCCAAGGTTTGATGTATCAGATTCATAATGTGTGTTATCTTCCTGTTGAAATATGTATATCTGTGAGTTCAGAAGTAAGTGCGTTAATAGTGCATTTATCCGAGGGGTATCGTATTATTTGCCATCTCTAGCGAGCTTTTCGCTTTTCGTCAAGTCTTATCCTTACATCTACAAAGTAACAAGGGACTTTGTAGAATTTTTGTTCTGGAGTAGAGTTCCACGCAACTTGTGGAATGTAGAGATTTAAATGTTCTAGTAAATTTGAGATGTCATATTCAGTTTTGAGAGGAACTTTCAGATTTATTGATGCACTGCCAACTTCTTTACAGTATTGCCAATTTATTCGTCTAGTGTGACTCCATTGAAACTCGTTGTAGAATTTACTGTCTGTATGAATAATCTGAAGATAAATCGGGCAATGCGCAACACTTCTGAGATTCGGGAGACTTGATTTTGATATACATAAATCAATGAGATCGGTAACAGTGTTACTATCTGTTGGTCAATTTGGGGAAGTGATGTAAAGAGAGTGATGGTTAATTGACAAGAGAATTACCGTCCCCTTGGGATCCCATGCAGTATGTTCGGCATTTTAATCACCACATGCTAAGAATGCCTGTGTCATACTGTTATTTTTTTATGGTGTGTCCCGGGGGACTATATATAGAGGTTATAGTGATAGGGCCTGGCCTGTCTTCAATAACTACGTTCGTGGCTTGAATTTCTTTGGCGCAAAAGAGCGGGTGTTATTGATGTTTAACATTGTCGTTTATGAGAATAGCCGATCCACAATGAGATGTGCCGTCAGGGAGCATGATTTAATAACATGTATAGTGGGAAATACTGAAGTAGCCCTTGGTCGGGAAATGAGTTTCAGATATTAAGAGAATATCAATTTGATTAGTATTTACGAAAGCTAATTTGAGTTTTGGGCAAACTTGGACATGAAGTTCAAAGGGAAGCTAGTTATTTGTTGCTGTTGCTCCATTAACCCCTTGAGGCTATTAATCATTTCTAAGGTAACTCTTGAGTTGCAATTGTCATGGTTTATTCGAGAGTGTATATTTTTTTGTACTTTTTGAGATGTGTTTTATTCATTCTGAGAATTATCCCATACAACATTGGCATATCGTCAGCTGAGTACTATAAATCTCCATACGTCATTTTCACTTTTCGCAAGGCTTGAAATGTTGCTTTTTCAAACGCTGTCTCCAGAATTTTGCTATCTCATTCCGTTGCTAAGATACTCAGTGTTTTATTAATTTAATTTATTATATATTTATAATATATGTATATATTAGGGCGGGTTTATTTTTTTTTTGATGAAGCGTATAGCAAAAACGTAATCTATAGGTGATTTTGAGAAATTTTGCTCAAGAGACCATAGATCTAAGTCGGATTTGGAGCCCCCAAAATTTCAAAATAGATATTTTTCCATATATACATAGAATAATTTATCGGATAAAATTATGGTAGATTTCTTAATGTTTATTTTTATTTTTATCACCTTTCAGAATCTGTATTGATACCAATATTTTTTTTTATTTTTAGTAGAGATACATATTAGGAATTTTTTGTCGAAAAATAGCCTTTTAACTAGTAAATTCTGAATTTTCTTCGATTTGTTTTTGCAGATTGATTATGAAAGTTCAGATAATTTCCAACAACTTTTATTACGATAAATTTTATTGTTTTCGAACTCCTTTTTGTAGGAAAATCGATCTGAAAAAATCAACATTTTCAAGGTTTCAACAAAAAAACACTTTTAACATTAAGCTTGTTTTTTCATTCCCTGCTAAACTAATTTTTCGACGACTTTGTATGGAGTGCCGCTTAAAATCGCTTAATATCGCTAAGTTCCCCATACAAAGTCGTCGAAAAATTAGTTTAGCATGGTCGAGCTATGGTCTCTTGAGCAAAATTTCTCAGAATCACCTATAGATTACGTTTTTGCTATACGCTTCATCAAAAAAAATCGTTCCATACAATTTGAACCGCAATAATATATATACATATATTATATACAGTACAATACCCAAATAAGAAAGTCTAAAAGTGCACCGATTTTCTTTCTTATATGAGAGCTTTCTTATAAAGAAAACACGCATATAAGAAAGGTACTTTCTTATATCTGTAACACGCATATAAGAAAGATATTTTCTTATATCTGTAACACGCATATAAGAAAGATATTTTCTTATATACGTCAGTAACAGAATTTAAAAAATATACATATATATATGTATACAGTCGACCCTCGGTTAACGAACGCCTCGCTTAACGAACATTTCGCTTAACGAACAAAGTTTCGTATAACGTCCAACGCAAAATGGGAAATACCGAATTGCGCGAAAAACTTATGTCGGTGTTCAGCTTTGGCATCACTTGTGTTCATACAATTAAGAAGACGTGTTGAGACATACAAACATATAGTACATGTTCATTATTTGATTTTGTTAAAAAAGGGGAACTACCGAATTGCTCATAAAACTTCTCTGTTTGTGTTTAGCTTTAGCATCACTTGTGTTCATACAATTAACAAGACGTGTTGTTATTTTTTGTGAAAGTGTAACGTAACATACAAAGATGCCTTCAAATGTAGATTCGCAGGAAAAGAATAATAAAAGAGCAAAAATAACAATAGCAATGAAGCATAAAATTATTGAAAAACATAATCAAGGTGTTGGGGTGGCTGATCTAGGACGTACATTCAGCCTATCAAAATCAACGATATCCACCATCCTAAAGAATAAACACAAATTTAAGGACGTAAATGCTTCAAAGAGAGTGTCAAGAATATCTTCGCAACGATCACGTATTCTCGATGATGTTGAAAAATTACTTCTCATATGGATTAACGAAAAGCAAATGCAAGGTGATAGTATTTCGCAGAACATAATTTGTGAGAAGGCTAAAACGGTATACGCCGATCTTGTTGAAAGAACACCAGGAACATCAGCAGTCAGAGAAGAATTGTTTAAAGCAAGCACGGGGTGGCTCGAGAATTTTAAAAACGTACTGGCATCCATAGCGTTGTGAGACATGGTGAAGCATCAAGTTCAGACGCTGACGCAGCAGAGAGTTTCATCGCCGATTTCCAGAAGCTTATGGATAATAAAGGTTACTTGCCCCTGCTGGGTTTTAATTGTGACGAAACGGGCCTTTTTTGGAAAAAGATGCCCAAACGAACCTATATAACAGCAGAGGAGAAGGCAATGCCAGGCCACAAACCAATGAAAGACCGCCTTACCCTGCTTTTTTGTGTCAATGCAAGCGGCGATTTGAAAATAAGACCACTCCTCGTCTATCACTCAGAGAATCCACGTGCCTTCAAAAAGCATAATGTCGACAAGAGCAGTCTAAATGTCATGTGGACGTCCAACAAAAAGGCTTGGGTAACACGTGATCTTTTTACTGAGTGGGTCAATAAAGTTTTTTTGTCCGTCTGTGAAGAAATATTTGATTGAGATGGATTTGTCACTTCGTGCCTTGCTTGTTATGGACAACGCTCGTTCCCATCCACCAGGGTTACAAGATGATCTCACTGAAGAGTTTAAATTCATTCAAATTCACTTTTTACCCCCTAACACCACTCCATTACTTCAGCCTATGGACCAGCAAGTTATTTCGAACTTCAAGAAGCTCTACACTAAAGAACTTTTTCAGCGATGCTTTGAAGTGACTGAAGGAACCAATCTCACTCTAAAACAGTTTTGGAAAGATCACTTCCACATCGTTGCTTGTCTCAAAATTATTGGAAAGGCATGGGAAGGTGTTACCAAGAGAACTCTCGAATCTTCCTGGAAGAAACTTTGGCCCGAGCGCGGAGCCATTAACCAACCAAATTATATTTCTGGCTAACCAGATGGGCCTAGAAGTAGATAACAATAATATCTATGAGCTTGTGGCAGATCACAGAGAGGAGCTGACTACCGAAGAGCTTATGGATTTGCAGTGTGCTTTACAGCAAGAAGATGTGGAGGAGAATTTATCAACCGAGGAGTTTACAGAAGAACAACAACCGTCTAGTGCAATTAAAGAAATGCTGAAGGCATGGGAGTCTGTGGCATCATACATTAAAAAGCATCACCCCAATCAGAAAGTGGCTAAACGCGCAACAGATTTAATCAATGATAATTCTGTGTCGCATTTTCAACAAATTCTGAAGCGTCGCCAAAAACAAACGACTCTAGACAGTTTTTTGTTAAAGAAGAACTAGGTATGCGTCCAGGTATCATACAAAATAATTTTTTTTATAATTTTCGTTTTTTCCATTGCAGATTGTCTCATTTCGTCCTATATTCAGTTCCTTAAAAATGTTGATAAATATATGTTATATTACTTTCAATAAATATTGATGTTGAAATATGTTAGTGTGTACTTTTTCCGACTTGGAACGCATTATTTCATTTTGCACTGATATATATGGAAATAATGGTTTTGCTTAACGAACGTTTCGCATAACGACCACGCTTCTGGAACGAATTGTGTTCGTTAACCGAGGGCCCACTGTATATAATTGAAATAAAACTGTTTAATAATACATACTACACATCATTTTGTACTAAATTTCGTTTATTTGTCGTACATACAAATATAAATATGTAAAGACTAGCTGACCCGGCAGACTTCGTTCTGCCTAAGAAAGTATAGATCTATATATTATCTTATTCGATCAAATCAAAAACAAGTGTCAAGATGCTTGTCGAAATGGCGCACCAAATATTCAGTATCCAAAATTGACTCCAAGTATAAAAATAGCTTATTTCATCCACAGATATTCTACTATAATCTGTGAACATATAATCTGCATACAAATAAGTAAACCAACACAATTTAATTTTTACATGTACTGTCCATTTCACTTGAATAGGTGCAGTTCTTTTTTTAAAGATACACTCTCATATCTTATCTCGTATCTTCTGAAAAGCTTCGTTTAAGTTTTACTTCAAATAATGGCAGATTCCTCATTCCATCTCCAGACGTTTAGTTTTGACGATAGTACTATATTTTGCCACCTTTTTGCTATAATTTGATCCCTTAAGTACAAATCTTGAAAAAAAAACTTCTTCTCCTATGTCTGCGTTATAAGAGGAATGAGTAACCCAAGTTTCATGATTCTGCCTTCAGCCGTTTGGTATTTACGATGGTACTATTTTTGTCCCCTTTGGTACTATTTTTATCCCTAAGGGTAGAAATTTCGTAAAACCACTTCCCACTCCGATTCTGCGTCATAAGAAAAAATTACAAACCAAATTTCTTGATTCTGTCTCCAGCCGTTTGGTCAAACCGATGGTACCACTTTTTTCCCCCTTTTGCCCTTTTTTCTCCCTAAAAGTAAAAATTTGGCAATGTTACTTCTCCTCCCCATTTTTATGCGTTAAGAGGAATGTACAACCCAAGTTTCGTAATTCTATCTCAAACCGTCTGGATTTTAGTGTAGTACCATTTTTTCCACTTTTTGCCCTTTTTTTCCCTAAAAGTACAATTTTTGAAAATTCACTATTCCCCCTCATTTTTATTCGTTAAGAGGAATGTACATACCAAGTTTCGTGGTTCTGTCTTTAGCCGTTTGGGTTTTAGTGCAGTACCATTTTTTCCCCTTTTTGCCCTATTTTTCCCCCTTAAAGTACTAAATTCGAAAAATCTTTTCTTATCTCGTATATTCACACCTAAAACAATTTATAGTTAAAATTTTATTATCCGAAACCAGAATGTAAATAAAAAGTACCAAAAATGAGCCCGAGCACTTTCATGAGAGTATCAGAGAAATAGCATAAAAGGATGCAAAAGGTACCAAAAAAGTACAAACACACGATCCGACACAGTGACAAAAACTGACAGATTGTATCAAAAAGTGATAAACCTAAACCAAAAAAAAAATGTTCCAAAATGTAAAAGAGTACAAAAAGTACCAAAAATTTACGGAGAAAGATACCAAGGAAGGCCAAGTAGAACAACCTAGATGTTAAAAATAGGAACAAAATTGTACCAAAAAAGGTACCAAAAAGTACTTAAAAAGTACCAAAAAGTACAAAAAAGGTACAGAGAACTTCAAAGAGAGTATAAGAGAAATAGCAAAGAAGGCCGCAAAAAGTACTAAAAATGGTACCAAAAAAGTACAAAAAGTACCTAAAAGTACCAAAAAGTACATAAAAAGTACCATTTTCGGCTTCTCATCCATTAAAAAAATTTAGATCCCTATATTCGCCATTCCATCACCAGTCCATCACTTCTTCTCCTATGTCTGCGTTATAAGAGGAATGCGTAACCGAAGTTTCATGATTCTGCCTTCAGCCGTTTGGTATTTACGATGGTACTATTTTTGTCCCCTTTAGTACTATTTGTCTCCCTAAAAGTAAAAATTTGGCAATGTTACTTCTCCTCCCCATTTTGATGCGTTAAGAGGAATGTACAACCCAAATTTCGTAATTCTGTCTCAAACCGTCTGGATTTTAGTGTAGTACTATTTTTTCCCTTTTTTGCCCTTTTTTTCTCCCTAAAAGTACAATTTTTGAAAATTCACTTTTCCCCCTCGTTTTTATTCGCTAAGAGGAATGTACATACCAAGTTTCGTGATTCTGTCTTTAGCCGTTTTGATTTTAGTGCAGTACCTTTTTTTCCCCTTTTTGCCCTATTTTTCCCCCTTAACGTACGAATTTCGAAAAATCCCTTCTTATCTCGCATATTCACCCCCAAAGGAATATACAGTCCAAATTTCATTATCCTACCTTTAGCCGTTTGGCCAGGGCGCTGATGAATCAGTCAGTCAGTCAGTCAGTCAGTCATTCAGTAACGCAACAATTTTATATATATAGATAAGAAACATAACAAAAACAAAACAGGTGATTGCACTTCACTTAAAATCACATTTGATAAAAAAAAGTAATTTGGTAAAAAAATATTAATTCATAGTTTTAAAATTAGATTTGATAAAAAATCAGTAAGAAGAATGAATACATAGTTTAAAAACATGTGTTTACTTAAAAAATACTATGAAGTAACACTGAAAAAATCTTGAATTTTCTTTTGGACGAGCTCCTTTTCATGGGTTCTAAAGAGAATATCTTCTAATTTACAAATAGAATCATTGCCTTCGTCAACGTCTAGATATTCTTTGAGAATAAAGAAGGCTTTAATAGCATCATCTCTTTTTGGCTTTTCGTGTGCTTCTACTAGTTCATTTTGAAAGTCAGCAGCATCCTCACAAAGGATTTCATTAAGTAGTTCTTCCTCATTTATTTCTCCGAAGCAATCGTTCTCTTCGTCTTTAAAATCTTTACAAAAGTAATATTCGTCACATTCGTCCGATTCATCTTGACATTGTACTTCTTGGCATACCATTTCCTTCGGGATTGCCGATTTTCGAAAGCAATTTTGTATGGTTTGTGGAGTTACTAGCCACCAAGACCGTTTTACAATATACAAAGCATCAAAAATGCTAAACTTTTTTAAAAAAGTGTCCATGTGACCACTTTCAATAGCTAGAACTTGTTTGCGAGTTAAACATTTCCTATACTGTGTTTTAAACGACTGGATGATACCTGTTAAAAGACAACAATTAAACTTTGCTTGTAGCACATACATAGACTTACATAATTGAAACTTAAAACATCTTACCCTGGTCCAACGGCTGAATAAGGCTTGTGGTGTTAGTTGGTAAGAACGGCACTTCAATGTTTTCTGGCGTAAAGTTTAATTTATGGCAAGATGCGTTATGAATCAGCAACAAAATGTTTTTATTCTTCTTTCCAAACATTTCATCCAGCTCTCTCATAATTTCGCACCAAAAAATGCTGGTCATCCAGGCTTTAGCATTAAATTTGTAAGGTACAGGAATATGCTTTCCACGGAAACATCGCGGATTTTTCGATTTTCCAATTGAAAACAGAAGCTTCTCAGAACCAGTAGCATTACAGATAAAAAGCAATGTTAAACGATTTTTTGGAACTTTTTGTCCGCGAACGTTTTTATTGGCTGGTGCATATGTTTTATTAGAAATAGCCTTGTACATTAAGCCGGTCTCATCTGCATTGTAGATTTCGTCAAGCTCATATTCATTTAACTTATCTGGAAGGACATTTTATTTAAAAAGATCGGCAGCTTCCACGTCACCGGAACTAGCCTCTCCATGAATATTTCTGAACCTAATATTTTCCTGCTTTTTCCAGCGATGTAACCATCCCGAATTCGGTTTAAAATCAATGCCCAACTGAATTGCAAATTGTTCGGCTTTTTCGAGAATTATTGGTCCGGTGATTATTGTGTTCTTTTCAGCCATTTGCGCGAACCATTTGGACATAGTTTTATTCAGGACATCATATTGAGATTTTCTGTTCTTTTTAATAAAGGGTGTCCCAACAAGAGCGCAATTTTTAAATTTTAAATAAAACACAGATATTTTAAAAAAAATCGTGAAACTTTATTATATCGTAAAGTAGACAGAATGAGGTTATGTATGGAACAATATATCGCGATCTTTTAATGAAATTTTCAATGACCGTTTTGCATAAATGCTGCGGTATTTCATTAATGCAGCGTTCAATTTCCTCTTTTAAGGCTTGAGTCGTCGTCGGCTTATTCGCGTAAACCATAGACTTCAAAAAACCCCAAAGAAAAAAATCTAATGATGTTAAATCGCACGATCTAGGCGGCCAATTCTGATCTCCAAAACGCGAAATAACACGACCGGGAAATGACTGATGCAGCAATTGAATTGTTTCTCTGGCTGTATGACATGTGGCGCCGTCTTGTTGGAACCACATGCCCTCCACATTCATTTCTTCAATTCGAGGCAAGAAAAAACTGGTTATCATTTCACGATACCAAACACCATTGATTGTTTGCGCTTGACCTGCCTCATTTTCATAAAAAAAAAGGTCCAATGATTCCTCCAGCCCAAAAACCACACCACACAGTGACACGTTGAGGATGCATTTGCTTCTCGTGAATCACTCGAGGATCTTCCTCACCCCAAATGCGACAATTCTGCCTATTGACGAAGCCATCAAGATGGAAATGGGCCTCGTCACTGAAGATGATTTTAGCGGCAAAATCAGCATTTTCATGTTGTCTCTCCAATACCCAATTAATTAATTAATTAATTCGTGTAGCGCTCCATTTTTACTAACCTCGTACCTTCTACTAGCAAACAATAACAATTGTTCAAATGTCAAACAATGACACTTCGAATGTTGCCAGATTTAAAAATTGCGTTCTTGTTGGGACACCCTTTATTTAAATTTTTTCCCGAAAACTTCTTAGTCATAAGTGCTTCTGAATTCTTTATAATTTTCGACAATGTGCTTTCCGCTATTTCAAACTCCTTACAAATTTCTTTTCGGGTTTTCCCACCTTTAAATTGATCCAATATTTTAATTTTTGTGTGAATAGACACTACATTTCGCTTGTTCGACGACATTATACATACTACATACAAAACAAATAAAAATAGCAAAGCCGGTTAATTACATAAAAATACGCCGCCATTTGGCATCACAGTGTTCCCAGATGTAAATTGTAAATTATACAAAAAAAAATAATCTATGTACATATTTTAACCGAGGTTAAAATAAAATGTGTACTTTCCTATATACGTACAATTTTCTATGGAATGAGCTTAATTTTTCTTCAGAATTTGTTTCTTATAGAAGAGTTTTTCTAATAAGCGAGTTTCTTATATGAGGATTATTTAGCACGCGGATATATACAAATGTGCATGGTATCTGAAGATGTCTTTCTTATAACCGAGTTTTTCTTATAAGCGAGTTTCTTATATGCGTATTGTACTGTATAATTATATTTATTATATATTTAATTTATTATATGTAGTATTATATATTCAAACTCTTTAGGCAAACAGTTATTTTTATATATTTTTTCACCTCTAAACCTAAATGCTGTTTTTCTCGAAACTAAGTTGATGGCGTATGGAGCTTTATAGTACTCAGCTGATGATATGATGAGTGCACCAAAGAAAAAACTCAATCCTCCCAAACGAAATCTCACATAACTAAAGTTCGTTTGGGGACTGTAGTTGGGAGAAACGAACATCTGTTAATCCATACATGTCATTTCGTTTGGAAGAACCGAAAAATGTTTGCAGCAAACGAGTTATGAAAAATATAAGCTGAAAAAACGTTTGCGAGAAACGAAAAACGGTTCCACCAACTGTTCCTTCGGTTACACCAACCGAGTTGTAGTTGCTCCAACGTAAAAAAATCGTTTGCGAGAACTGAAAAACGTTTGCAGTAAACGAATTATGAGCAATTAGAGCTGAAAAACGTTTGCGAGAAACAAAAAACGGTTCCACCAACTGTTCTTTTGGTTACAGCAACTGAGCTCTTTTTTGTTTAAATTTCCAACTTTTATGATTTTGGATTTTCCCATAAAGTTTGTTTTAAAAAAAGTTTGAATTTTTGTGTATTTGTTCACTGTTTACTTACACGGCCCGCATTCAAATAACATCTAAAAGCGCAGCAAACTACAGCGCGTCAATTGTCCATCCAAGATATATTGACAAGGTACAAGCTTTAGAGTGTGTGATCACTTTTATGTGAATGCGTGAGTGTGTATGCCAAACGAGTGGATAAGACCATGAATGAAAGAAATCATAAGTTTCTAAACTGTTCTCTCTCTGCGCATCTACGTCACGTTAGCGAGTATGCGTTAGTAAGACTATGCTAGCAGACTATGCTAGGTATATTGTTGCTAGGAGTAGATACAACTCTAAATCTCGTGAGAGTTACAGATTATATTTGGATAGGTTGAAGGCTAATTTTAAACGGAACCCCAAATCATTCTTTAGATTTGTTAACTTGAAGCGTAATTCGTCTTCCACACCTTGTAGGATCAAAATTAACGGTATTGAATATTCAGATGAAGAGTCTATTGCTAATTGTTTCGCCGATTTTTTCGCATCTATTTATTCCACCCGAGCCTATGATGTTTCCAAATCATACCCGTACACTGTCCGCTCTACCATTCCGTTTGATGCACCTGTCGTAAATTCTTCGTGGTTGCTAGATAACGTAATCCTCGTAAAGCCTCGAATAAAGCTGGTCCTGATGGTATCCCGGACTCTATGTTGAAATACTGCTCGAATTCTCTCAGCTTACCGTTGACTCTCTTATTTAACGCTTCGTTGAAGTTCGGCCATTTTCCTGCAAAGTGGAAGAGCTCTTATATAATCCCTCTCCACAAATCTGGTAGTTTAGTAAATGTTGCAAATTATAGGGGAATTGCAAAATTGAGTGCCATTCCTAAACTTTTTGAGAAGTTAGTCACAGAGGTAATTTCTCATCAGGTTTCCTCTATTTTAGATCCATGTCAACATGGCTTTCGGAAGGGTCGTTCCACCGTGACTAATTTGCTTCAGTTTTCCTCTTCTATTATTGACGGCTTTATTAATGGAGATCAAACTGATGTGATTTTTACCGATTTTAGTAAGGCTTTTGATAAACTTAACCACAATTTGTTATTATATAAACTAGGGGCAATGGGTTTTAATTGTAACATGCTGAATTGGATTAGTTCTTATTTAATGAACAGAGAACAGATGGTATCATTTGGTCGATCATTCTCAAGATCTATTTTTGTGTCATCTGGGGTGCCTCAGGGCAGTCATCTTGGGCCGGTTCTATTTTTGTTATTCATTAACGACTTACCCGCCTCCATAATGCACTCTAAATTGTTAATGTACGCTGATGACGTGAAGATCTATTTTTCTTACAAGGATCCTTGTCAATATTCTTTACTTCAGAGGGATTTGTCTACTTTCCAGACGTGGTGCGAGACCAATTTGATGGAGCTTAATTTTACGAAATGTAAGCATATGCTGTTCTCTAGGTCATCATTATTTTCGGCAAAATACATTTTAGGTGGCAATGTTCATGAATCGGTGGATTCATTTGTTGATCTTGGTGTTCTCTTGGACAGAAAATTAAATTTCAACTCCCACATAATTACGATGGTGAACAAGGCTTATGGCGTTCTGAACTTTATTAAACGTTGGGCAAAGGAATTTTCTGATCCCTACGTTACGAAAAATCTTTTTACTTCACTAGTCCGCCCTATTCTCGAATATGGATCAGTTGTTTGGGACCCCCAGTACAATTTGTATGTTAATGATTGAATCGGTCCAGAAACAGTTTCTCATTTTTTGTCTGAGAAATCTTCAATGGAACCCGAACCATAATCTTCCTTCGTATAGCAGTAGACTAGCATTGATCAGATTGCCGACTCTTAGTAGTAGACGTACCATGATAAACTCTATTACAGTTTTGAAGATAATTGATGGATGTATATGTTCTGAATTTCTGTTATCTAAGATTTTCATAAATGTCCCATTGAGACCCACGAGGTACTATAAACTCGTAAACATCGAGTTTCAGCGTTCGAATTATGCGTCCTTTGATCCAGTTAGGAGAATGTGTCGTGACTTTAATGAGCTATATCAGTTTATTGATTTCACAGGTAGTTGGGAAACGACAAAGTCTAGCATAATTTGTCATTTGAACCGATTGCATTAGTGCTGTATATTCGTTGATATGTAAATTTAATTTACTTTATCCTTACTATCTGGTCTGATTTATGATTTGGTTTTCGTTTTGCTCGTAATTATTATATATTGAAGTATCTTATGTTAATATCTCGTGATGTGCTTTTATACTTATTTATGTTAGTGTAATACCAACTGGTGAAGAATTTCTGTAGTTGGTTGTAACGTGTGAACTTATGATCCTTGCTCTCCCGTTATAGACCGGTCTATAATGTGTACGCTGTCCTCACGTTATGCGGACGTAGCCCTCTCGGTCGGTAGGGGCGGGTAAGAGTGGCGGCGATGGGTTCGCTCGATTAGAAAAAAAAAAAATTGTGAAATATGTATGAAGTTTCAGCAAAAACTATAAACTCAGAAGAAATTGTTGTAAATAGCAGTGAAACGTTTGTTAAAAATAAACAAAAAAGTTTAGAAAAAATATGATGACTCTTTTAAAAAGCTAAAATTTGTAATACATTTAAAGATACATGAATTTGTTAGAGTAAAATGTTGGGGACTTTAATGTTTTTTGCAGGCAATTTTATTCAGGAGATATTTTATAGATAGAACTACCATTTTTTTAAACTATTTTCAAGAAAATGTTTAAAGAGGCAGACGTGCCATCAATTTAGCATTGTATACCCAGTGCCCCGCTTAACATCTAAACAAATGCAAAACAATTCTTAGCTAACCTGACGTCACAGAGAGAGTCAATCAAACATAACGGACCTGCGCAATGCGCATTCTTATTATCTGTATACAGTCGACAGAATGGGATTAATTTACGTTTTTCGTAATCTGTGCTCTCATTAGAAAACTGGCTAATTTCAGTTATCGCAAACGTTTTTTAAACTTGCGGCAAATGTAATTTTTGATGTAAACGAGAAGTCGTTTGCAACAACATGATATACATTTGCGCTATATGAGTTTATTTGGGAGAACTACATGAACGATTGCGATTAATAAATTAATACAAATCAATCAAAGTGTTGTTGTGGCAACCGAGCAATAAACGTTAGTTTTTCTTTGCGTGTGAGAGTTAACACGAGGATATGAGTTTGAATACGGGAATTTTCGGCATTTGACACGTGAGAGTTGACACGTGGATTTGATTGCACGATACCATTAATTGTGCCGCCATTGGTGATATTTTGTACAAATGCATTATTATCGTATCTTCGACTAGAGGGGTACTGGGTCCGATACAGAGTAGCCTTTATAATTAGCTGGGTGATTTCCATTACAGAGGATTAATATGACTCTGGTTTCCCAATTTATTCGATTTTATGCCCTTTGGCCTTTTTCTCCAGAACGATTTAGTGTGACCATATTGTTTGTACACGATAGTATTTTTCAGTCTGGGTAGCTCGAATACAATACTGCAGTGCACACGAGATTTGCTGGAGTATATGTCTTTTCCGGAACGAATTCCTATGTTCCTCTTCAGAGAGTATTCCAAATATTGGTCACTTGATGGTCTTGTTCAAGAAGCTAATTTTTTAAATCTTGTATATTTACTGAAGGGTGCATATTTCATAGAACAACTTTAAAGGGACGTTCTTCCTTGAGTCTGTAAATTGAAACGAGCTCGGGCACAATCTTTTTTATAGATATCTGGATTTTTTTGGCATAGTTTTCACCTGCTGGTTTCTGAGACTTCTAAGATCAAACAGATCTTTTGATATTTATTTTAATAATGAAATGAGGAGCTGATTGTTGGAGACCTTAACCGCAAATACAGGAGGTGGTTAATAGAATCGTTCATTATTGGGGATATTCTAACTTTCAACTTCTTGGTGAGTGGGAAATCAGTTTGAAGACGAATTGTCTTTACTGAGCCGGTATGGAGATATTTTATGCTGTTTTTGATTTAAATTTTCACTACCTGGACTCTCTTTGGTCCTCTTTTTGTTATAAGACAGCACGCCATTGTCTCTCCGTCGGTTACTCGAAATGACATATTCCTCATATATCCCTTGTTCATGTGTTTCGTATGTTTCTGAACAAGATTGGGAATGAGATGTTGATTGAAAGTTAGACGAAGATATGGGTTCACATAAGGCTGGCATTCCTGATATCCAGGAGATGCGAGAGGGACAGGCCATTGCTGTAGAAGGAAGAAGAACTGTGGCATAAACTATAGCTGCCATGAGAATTTTGGTTGCGGATTTGTAGTTGTCAAAAGATTGCGACATCTGGTCTCAGGGTTCAAACCTTGTGAGTGAACGTATAGCCACCATCTGCATAAAAGCGTATTTCTTCAACATATCGCTAATTTGTGTACCCGACAAAAGAAAAGGACGATGACACCAAGGACATGTTCTATGAGCCCCCAGGGGAAACATATCACCGCTGCCCTGGCTGCCCTGGCATTCAAGATTATTCTAGGTGATTTTAATGCAAACGTGATCCACCCATCGGAAAATTCAGCCTACATTCCATCACCACCGATAACGGAATGAGACTGCTAAATGTTACCGTGGTAAAAAACATGGTTGTCAGTAGTACGATATTCCAACATAAAGACATCCACATGGCTACTTCGATATCCCTTGAACAACAGGCAAAGAATCAGATTGATCACATAGTAATTGATCAAAGGACGCACGTGTGGACGCACGTGTGATTCGAGAAGGTCCGTAAATTTTACCGAAAAGTACAAAACCAAACCAACGGCCATGGGTCAGGCTTCCCTTTTGTAGATATACGGGATTCCTTCTAAATTCTCGAAAATATTGCAGTATCTTATTTCGTCCAATGATGTCTAAAGCATCACCATACGCGAGCAGCATGCGACTTTTGCTGCTGATAGTTTTATTGGTATTGACTGCAGTTTTGCTCACGACGAGCTTAATTAATTTATTGATGAGATCGCATGATAAGGTGTCGCTCTGCCTGAGGCCTCGTCTCATTCTAAATGGTTCGGTGAGATCTTAACCAATCTTTACTGAGGATTTCGTGTCGGTCAGTGTCATTGTAATTACAAAGGCGTTTCAACTAGCAGGAATACCAAGCTCCGACAGAGCTGAGGTTGTATTTGTCTAGTTTTTTGTTTTTAAAAATCATTAAAAATACAAAACGGAAAAATGTTGCAAGTCTTTTTAATTTCGCGTAAACCCATATAACTTGTGAACAAAGTGAGACATAGATCATGCAAATCGATGAACACGTTCCGCTTTTATTCACAATTAAGTGAAGGTATCTCATTTTGACAAGAATATTGATTTTTTGTTTTAATGATGACTTTTAGAAGTTTTATTACTTTTTTACTTTAATATATTTATTCATATTAGAAAAAAACTTCATCTTGATTATCCGAATTTGATTCACCACTAGTTGGATGCCATGCTCGCTGAAGTTTGCTGGTGGTCATGTAAGATAAACAAATTCAAATCTACAACCAACGAAGGGGAAGAAGAAAAACAAAGTGTTGATAACGAAAGCCGTCGGTGGTGCAATGGTTAGTGTGCGCGGCTCTTGTACATGAGATCCTGGGTTCGAACCCGGCTCTGACCACCTGAAAATTTCTTTCGGCGGCGGTCACCTCGCATAGTGACGGCGACAATATCGAGTATCTAGCCATGAAAAAGCTTCTCAAATTACCGTTCGGAATCGGTGTAAAACTGTAGGTCCCAATCAGTGAGTGAAAACTGGAAAGCGCACAGCTCAGTGATTGTGTGAAGTTCCCTTCATGGGATGTAATGGGAAACCATTTATTTATTTTTTTTGATAACGAAGAGCCTTTAAACGCTTTGGGAAGTAGTAGTGAATCAAATTCGGATGATCAAGATGAAGTTCAAAAGCCAGCTAAAAGAACTCGACGTTAGTTTTACTGTAAGACTGTCGTTTTGCACAGAAAAGTTTTTTTTTCTAATATGACTAAGTAAAGGGTCCGCCAAATAACTTTTCTTTTTTGAAAATGCTATAAAAAAAAAAAAACTACTGAATATTTTCTCAAATTTCTTTTTTTATTTGAAAGTACAATCCTTCCGGTTAATAATGGAAAATAATTTCATTCAAATGGCTGCCTCGGCTGGCCATGCAGTAGCCTACACGATCGGTCCAATTTTTATGCACATTATCGATTGTGTGCAGCTGTATTTCACCAATGGCTTCACGAATATTGTCCTTTAAAGCGTCAATTGTCTCTGGCTTGTCGGCGTAACACAACAAATAATAGTCCAACGGTGTCAAATCGCAGCTCCGAGGTGGCCAAACGACATCAGGCCTGCGGCTGATAATGCGATCTTCAAAAACAGGGCGCAAAACATCGAGTGCAGCTTTCATTCTGCAACATTACCATGATTTTCAAAGTAATGTCGCAATATTTCCCAGCGTTGTTCAAGCGTATACACAACCATATTCGTTCAGCGGAAGGATAAAACTAATTATCTGTCAAATCAGACAAGAGCTAAGTGTTACCATTCACGAAATAAGCACTAGTTGAAAAAAAAAACGTTAGATGGCGGACCCTTTATATTAAAGTAAAAAAGTAATACAACTTCTAAAAGTCATCATTAAAACAAAAAATCAATATTCTTGTCAAAATGAGATATCTTCACTTAATTGTGAATAAAAGCGGAAGGCCTTCATAGATTTGCATGATATATGTCTCATTTTGTTCACAAGTTTACGCGAAATTAATAAGACTTGACACATTTTTCCGTCTTGGATTTTTAATGACTTTTAAAAATAAAAAATTTAAATTTTTTAGTCCAATTTTAGTCCAATTTTTTAGTTTTTTCTTCATAAATTCATTTATATCTGCGAAACTGTTATTAATATAGAGAAACAGCATAGGAATAGATTAAAGGAATGGTAATTCTTAATTTTTCGAATTTTATTTGAGCTAAGTCGGCACAGCCGTTCCCGAGTTATGACAAACATAAGACCATAAGACAACAAAAGGGGGCGGGGGAGCGCGCCCGGGCGTCCCCCGAAAACGGGTACCTCAGGAAAAAAAATCCTTCAGGCAATCGTGATAATTTTGTGCTGTGGTGGTGCTTGATTTGCAGAGATTAAACTGCAATTTGTGTCACAGTGTAATGCTCGATCAGGTCTGTAAGTAACGGCTTTAGTCTTTCGCACATCTACATATTCTCAATATAGTCTGCATATCTGTGACAAAACTCCCGTCCTTTTCTCTACAAAAGGGGCACTGATCCAAGTACAATTTACGGGCCTTATTCCTCCTCCTGCAAGATTCAATTTGGTCACTCTCGCGTTTTCTTCACAACCGTTTTTTCTTCTTAAACAAACGGGTTTCCCCTCTTCTCCTTTTACCACTCTATCGCGGATCGAGTTGCAACTGACTGAAGCATTGCCATACGTGCAGAGTCCTTTTCTTCACTTGCTAAGCGACACTCTTCATCGTACTATGATTTGTCTGTAAGCGGTTTGGCATAACCAAGTACGTTCTCTGCACCAGTTTTCATTGAGTGGGGTATGTATTTCCACTTCGCGGGGGTTCGTTCTGCTACAGCTTTCTATGTCTGGTTGCGTACGACGTTCGCTCTGATTAACCTTGTGCGAACTTTTGCTTTAAACAGGTAGTGATACGAATCGACATTAGCTCATCGATTCACACGTATGTCCATTATAGTAGGAATGTGCCTTCCATCAATTACCAAGTAATCAATCTGGTACTTCGTCTGTTGATCAGAGGATATCCAAGTAGCCATATAGATGTCTTTATGTTTGAATCTCGTACTACTGACAACCAGGTTTTTCGCCGCTGCAAAATCGAACAGTCTTATTCCGTTGTAGGAAATATGGTGCCGACTGAATTTACCGAAGGTTGGTTCAAAGATATTTTCCCTGCCGACTTTAGTATTAAAGTCACCTAGAACAATCATAACGTCATGGCCAGGGCAGCGGATGTATGTTTCCGCTAGGCGCTCATAGAACATGGCCCTGTTGTCAACGTCTTTTTCTTCTGTCGGTGCATGAACACAAATTAGCGATATGTCAAAGTATTTCCTTTTATGCGGATGATGGATATACGTTCACTCACGGGGTTGAACCTTCAGACAAGATCTCACAGACTGTTACCAACTACAAATCCGCAACCACATGCATGCTTTTACTCATGGCAGCTGTAGCATATGTCACAGTTCTTCTTCCATCTACAGCCATGACCTTTCCATCGAATATCCTGGATAGCAGTAATGCCAGCCTTAAAATTATCGAGGACATCTGCCAGGTGGATAGTGGCACCGGATCGGTATGGTGTTCTAACATTCCAAGTGGTACTTATATCGTTTGCAGCGGTTGGCAACAAATAGGGGGCTCCTATGTTTCTCATTCTGATTTTGTATTTTCATTCCCAATAAAACGGTGACGGAAGGCAAGCCCAGCCAACAGGGGTTTTGAATTCTACCTACTGCCAGGATGATTATGTTTCAGCCGCCCATTATGAATCAGACGCTGACCAGAATGCAGTGTGTCGAAACTGGATTTTTATTTCTTTGCTTATGATCCACAGATGGCCAGTAGTGGTAGCTCATCCTACTTTCAAGGACGGAAGAATACGCCTGCTAGTTCGAAGAGACTTAGTTACCTATTTAATCTGAGACACATCAGCTAAGGGAGGGTTCCGATAAAACCACTGCCCGGGACATACTTCATCCAGGAAGTAGTGAGCTGCTTGACCTATTTAATCTGAGACGCATCAGCTAACGGAAGGTTCCGGTTAAGCCACTGGCCGGGACATTCTTAAGCTAAGACCAGAAGTAGTGAGCTGCTTGGATTGCCCTATAAAGGAATCATTTCTAGCCACTCCTGAGTGGCTGTCGGAAACTTTCCACCTCAACAGTCAGTCCCAGATTTCTCATTATTAAGTGATGCCAAGTAACTTAACAGCTATGCGATTTTTTTATAAAAGTTTATCTTAACTTATATCAACGCCCTAGTATATTAAATTCAAATGTACTTTTTAATATAAAAAGTACTTCTTAATAAGAATTGATCTTGAATCAGAAAAGTTATTGAGGAGTATATCAAAATGTGCATCGAATAGAACAATATGAAACGGAAATAATGCATATAACAAGTGTAATCCCAAGTTTTTACTTATTGAAATAGAAAAAATTAAATAAAAATTTAAATAAATTAAGTTTTTTGTTTTAAATGAAATATGTATTTACTTAGTATGTGCTTTAAATTGTTCAGTTGTAAAAACGAGTAACTCCCACTACAATGCAAACATTTATTACTTCAATATTGCTGCATCATGTACTACATTATGGATTTCACTATATACTTACTACCCTTACTTTTGAAATTCAAAGATTTCATGGCCGAATATTATGCCACTTGATGAAAAACTGTTATACTGAAAATTTGGGGTAAATTGGACAATGCTAACACGTCGTGCCTGAAGGTCAAAGTTCAAAAAATTTGAAATAATGTATTTCCAAGTGACAGCAATATAAAGGGTGTCCCTAAATTTACGCAACATTTAAATTTGCTGCTATCGACGTAGAAAAGAGTTGGCAACCCTAAAAAAACAGCTGACAGCTGACAGTTCAGGGTTAATAAAAATGGCAAATTACACGATAGAACAGCGTGTCTTCATTATTGAACAATATTTCAAAAGTAATGAAAGTTTTTCGGTCGCAATTACTGGTGTTCTGGTGTTACTGGTGTTCGATATCGCGACATGATAACACAGTTTTTTTTTTGCCGAAATTGAATGAAATTGATGTGGCCAATATTTGGTTTCAACAAGACGGTGCCACATGTCATACAGCTCGTGAAACTCTTCAATTACTGCAAGATACATTTCCAGGTCGCGTGATTTCTCGATTTGGTGACCAGAACTGGCCCCCAAGATCGTGTGATCTAACACCATTAGATTTTTTTTATGGGGTTTTTTAAAATCACAGGTCTATGTTAACAAGCCCACAACCACTCGTACTTTAAAGGAGGAGATTCATCGTTGCATCAACGAAATTCGACCAGATTTATGCAGAAAAGTCGTGGAAAATTTCGACAAACGAATACGTATGTGTATGGAAAGCCGTGTAGGCCATTTGCAAGATGTTTTATTCCATAAATAACCCTATCCTATGTACTTTACGATTCAATAAAAATATTACCATAAGAAGAATAAAAACTTTGTTTTCTATTCAATTCAAATGTTGCGTGAATTTTGGGACACCCTTTACTTATTTCATGGCGGATTTTTACGAAACTTGGTGAAATTCCAATACATAAGTTATTTTGTGTCTGGTAAAAATTTTGGGAAATCGGGCAACGTTAACACGTAGCGCCTCAAGGTCAAAATTCCAAATTTTCTAATTTATCTATTTCCAATAGACAACTTGCAGAAACATACTAATTTTTATTCGGATTTTTATGAAACACGGTGCAATTGCAACAGTGAATTTACTCTTAATCTGGTAAAAATTTGTACAAAATTGGGCACAGTTAACACTTAGCGCCGAGGTCAAAGTTGAAAAATTGATGAAATATGTATTTCCAATAGTTCACTTCTAACACCATACTCATATGTCACCGGATTTTTACGAAACTTGATGGGATTGTAACTATGAAGTTGTTGTTTAACTTGTAAAAATTTAGGGGGAAACCGGGCAACGTAAACAAGTAGCGCCTCCAAGTCAAACATAAAAAAAATAAAAAATAAATATTTAATAAAAAAAAATACAGCAGACAGTTGTCCGCGGCCTTCGGCCACGGACTGTCCCTGCAGGCTGTGTCAGAGACACGGCCATTAAGTTTAACGTAGAATACGCCATCCGATAAGACAGAAAACATATATAACAATAAATGATAAATAACATAAGCAAATGATTTATTTATTTGATACTTACTTTTGATAACATACATAAGCTTATGGTAGGAAAAATAGGATTAATATGTTTTTAAATTAAAAGAGTAAGGATAAATGATAAATAACAGACGCAAATCAATTTGATTTATAGTTTTTATAATTATATATCCATGCTAAATTAAAATTCACATTTAACATTTTGTTTCACAAAGCTACATAAGTAGATATACGAAATTTCAATATTTCATCAATCAAAACAACAGCCGAAGGTTTGTGTCCACACTGAAACAGCAGCATAGTTTATGTTCACGCTATAAACTCAAACACTCAACCAAACACCACACATATGTTTGAGTGTATGTGTTTAAACAATTTTCATTTGAGAAATTTAAATATTAGGAAGATATCAACCAATATGAAATGTATATCAAACGAAAGACAACATCTTCATTTAACTACAAAAAAATTTTTAAAAAAAGTTATCTCGCCGTTTCCTCATAATCAATGAAATAAAGATTACAACAATAACAATCTGACATGACTCCCTATACCGTAAGGTAAGACGTATTCTACGCCGAAAACTTTCTCTTCAAAATAATGACTCACTTTCAGGTTGTGCAACATTATACACGAAAATATACAAAAGATGCAAATTTAGAAGACTTAAAAAGTTTATATATTTAATGTTGTAGAAATATTAAAATATGTTTTAATTTATAATTAATTAATTAATTAATAATTTCATAAAAAAGCCGAATAAAAATTACTGTGTTTCTCCAAGTTGTCTTTTGGAAATAGATGAATTAGAAATTTTTGAACTTTGACCTTGCCTGATTTCCCCCAAATTATCAGCATAACATTTTTCATCAAGTGGCATAATAAGCGGCCATGAAATCCTTGAAAAGAAAGAAAATGAAATTTTCATATAAAAAAATGCCACTCTAATCCATATACATATAATGCAATGCATGTATAAATTTAAAACACACCAGAAACTTCTTTATCGTTATTATCCAGTTCATGGTCGATGGAGGTGATCGTTTTATCTACTGATACGTCCATATTTGTATTTTATGATTGTGTTCTAGTAAAACCCGCCGAAAGGGGGTCTTGTGAAAACCAAATAATCCTATTCTAACAGAAAACTGTAACAGGTAGATAGCCCACACTTGACATTAGTGTCCATGAAAAAACCGTTTCTGGAAAGTTTGGTATAATATTTTTGACAGGTACTGTAATTTAAAAGTGCTCAGTATTTACAAGGCGACACACTTTCGTGCAATCTCTTCAACATCTTAATGGAGATAATAATGAGAAAGGCTGCAGTAAATACGAACAAGACCATTAACACGAAAAGCCATATGTTGCTGGCGTATGCTGACGGCATAGACATCATTGGGCGAAATTTGCGAGAGGTTACTGCAGTATTTTCAAGAATCGAAAAGGAATCAGCAAAGGTGGGTCTTGCTGTTACTGAGGGCAAGACAAAATTGATGGTGTCAACGACTAGAGAAACCTCTCGATTTGGTCCGCACTTGAATGTTGACAACCGATTTAATTTTGAAGTGGTAGATGAATTTGTCTACCTTGGATCCGCCGTGAACAAGGACAACAACGTCAGCCTGGAGATAGATAGGAGAATTGTGCTTGCAAATAGATGTTATTTGGGCTCAGCAAGCAGTTTAGGAACAAAGCCCTCTCTCGACGGATAAAAGTCCAGCTATATCAGACTCTCATTTTACCTATCTTGGCATATGGCTCCGAAACTTGGGTCATATCGCAAGCGGATGAAAAACACCTGGGAGTTTTCGAGAGAAAAGTTCTCCGTAAAATATATGATGCTGTTAGGGAAAACGGCGAATACCGACATCGCTGGAACGCAGAGCTATATTATCTCTATTCTGACGTGGACATAGCTAGACGAATCAAAGTGGGCCAATTGCGTTGGCTAGGCCATGTTATCAGAATGGATGAAGATGAGCCAGCGCGAAAGATTTTTAATAAGGTACCCGATGGAAGCAGGAAAAGAGGACGACCAAGACTCCGCTGGAAAGACTAGGCAGAAGAATCCCTCCGTATCCTTGGTGTTACCAACTGGCGAGAAAAGGCGAAGAATAGAGCCAGTTGGAAGAATATGTTGAAATTTGTTTAATTTGTTTGTTTAATTAATATGTGTAAGACGTCTGACCTCATGAGGTTGTAATATAGTCAATAAAAGTAAAATTTACAAAAGTTCAGTCGCTCTTTTCAGTCTTTTCTGAATGCGATTGCTGCAAGATATATTCTGTCTATATATTTTCGTTTAACACTTGTTTCAGAAGTGAAAATTCAAATTAATATTTTGCCAATAACAAAACGGATTAGCGACAAAAAGTAAGCAGATCCAATGAACGCACAACCGGTGCAAGCATTTCTACGCCTACGTATGAAATGTATCTTTACTGTGGGAATGTCGAAAGACAAATCACAACAAACTGTAAACCAAGTATGTCAACGGACAGTGTACATATTTCCGACCGATTACACTAGACAATACAATTGAGAATATGTGTTTGCTGTCAAAGAAGAGAAAAATATTTGTGCTACGTAGGCGTCCAGAGATTAATGAAGACAATACACTTTTACGCATCCACCGTCAGTGTCGTTTCGTGTGAATTCAATATTATTTACCAAAATCTCCAAATAAAAATACGTTTTTTTTTAAATTATGAGGTCTTTTTCGATTATGTTTCGCTTTTTCCCGCAAATTACAACGAAGCATCACCGAATTGGCCGCTGACATCAAGTGTAAGTGAATTACGAAAAAACTGTGAATGTATTGATATTGTCTCCACAAAACTGTCTCGTGTAAGCGCCAGGTTAGTGGAGAAAGCAACAGTGATGACGATTCGAACTGGTACTAACAAAAACTATGCATGCTGGGTCACCTAAAATTTTTCGCCAAAAACTACATTGTAAAAATGCTACACAGTATTAATAAAGTTATTTCTAATGTTGATTTTGTTACTAACTAAATAAAGCTGACCGTCTAATAAAGACTTCTAATGATAGTTGAGTCATATAGAAAACTTAGACATCATATAGATATGGCTAAGATTGTTTATCACGTTCAATTTAAAACAAGAATGGGATTTTTGGGAAGTAGTAAACGGACTATGTACTACATCATTCGACTTCTAAAGGGTGTCTCAGTAGGATTGCACTTTTTAAATTTAGTGTAATTTTTTTTGTGTCAGTGGCAACTCTGAAATTTGGCAGCTGTCACATACGTTTATTCCGATTATTAAAAATGGAGCGCTTTACGAAAGAACAACGCGTTATAATTGTGAAAACTTATTGAAAAATTACATGAGGTGTCAGGGGACACCCGGTTGCAACGAAGTTCCTTTCGCTATATATTATGTACTAGTTAGTTCCAGCACGTATTTATAAAGCGCCCTTTGAAAAGTACGATAATTTAAATGGATCTTTAAGAGAAGATACTTTTTGTAAAATGATAAACTTTTTTTAAGAAATTTTTTTTTATTGAATGTATTTTTTGTAAAACAAAAAGTATATTTTTTGGCCTTTTTGTAAGAATATGTATGTACAATTTTAAGAGTAGGTACTTATATGAAAAAAAGTTATTTTGTTTTACATAAAAGGTACTTTTTAAAGAAAATTAATTTTTTTCAGAAAATTCAGTTTGTTGTAAGATAATGTACTTTTTTAAGAAAAGGTACTTATTTCAAAAAATTACTTTTTTTTAACAAAAGGTACTTTGTAAGAAAATTTACTTTTTTAAGCAAAGGCACTTCTTTTAGATAAGGTATTTTTTTAAGAAAATGTACTCTGTTTAAGAATATGAAGATGTATTTTTTTTTTTTGAGAAAATTTACATTTTAAAAAAAGCACTTATTTAAGAAAATGTTATTTTTTAAACTTCTTCCACTTTGGCTTTTCTTAATTTACTTTTTATTCGGTTCAAAACTACAATATGTACCAAACAGGCAAATTGGAAAGTTATACTGAGACCGCTCGCAAAATTCGAAGAATTTTCAGTCGAGAAAGTGCACCTAATGTGGCAACCATTTGAAGAGTATTCAAAAATATTAAGAAACTGGGTCGGTTATGGATAGTAGGACTCTCGTGCGTCAACGTACAGATCGGACTCTTGAAAACATTGCTGCTGTAAACTAGAGTGTCGCCGAAAACCCGAAAAAAACAATTCGGCATCGTTCTCAACAGCTTCAGGAAGCACTACGCAGCCTTCATGCGTACAAAATTCAGCTCACTCAGGAGCTCAAACCAGCAGACCATGGAAAGCGCCGGCAATTCGTTCAATGGGTAATGGAGCAAAGTGAAATCAATGTCAATTTTTCAAAAAAAAAGTCATCTTCTCCGATGAAGCGTATTTCCATCTGAATGGTTTCGTGAATATACAAAATTGTCTAATTTGGGGCACAGAAAATCCTCATGTAATCCATGAGAAACAATTGCACCCACAACGAGCAACTAGCGGCGTGATTGGGCCTTACTTTTTTTTGAAGATGACGCCGAAATTGCAGTGACTGTGAACGGCATTCGTTACAGGAACATGATAACGGAGTTCTTGTGGCCTCAATTGAACGCCATGGATCTGGGTGGCATGTGGTTTCAGCAGGATGCCGCCACCTGCCACATCGCGCATGAAAACATCGATTTATTGCAGCAACGATTTCCAGAATAAATTATCTCAAGAAATTCTGATGTCAACTGGCCACCAAGATCATGCGATTTAACGCCGTGCGATTTCTTTCTCTGGGGTTTTGTGAAATCTCGGATTCATGCGAATAAACCAGAAACAATTCCTGAGCTACAATCCGAGATTCAACCCGTCATCGGTAAGATACGGCCACATCTCTATGAAAAAGTCATGGAAAATTTCATGAAAAGTGCAATGGCCTGTCGTCAGAGCCGTGGGGCAATTTGACGGATATATTATTACATACTAATCGCAACAAGTCTTTACAATCCAATAAAAAATTACAACTAGCTCAAAAAATACGTGTGTTTATTTTAAAATGAAAAAGTTCTTACTGAGACACTTTTTACTTACTGGATCGGAATCCGGAAGTGCTTCTCACAACCAGTGAACTGTGATTTTTATAATTTTATACTCACTAATTGGGACCTACAGTTTTACACCGGCTCCGAACGGTATTTTGAGAAGCTTTATCATGGGTAAATACTCGATAGTGTCGCCGTCACTATGCGAGGTGACCGCCGTTGAGAGAAATTTAAGGTGATCAGAGCAGGGATTGAACCCAGGATCTCATGTAGAAGAGGCGCGCACACTAACCATTTCACCACCGACTGCCGGATATAAAAGCTATGCTATTAAGTTCAGGGCTGCAGGTTAGAAGCATAAGAAATGTCATAAGTCGAGTTTAAAAAGAGGCGCTGCTTATGTTCTTTGTAGACATATCGTCAGCTGAGTACTATAAAGCTACATACGCCATCAACTTAGTTTCGAGAAAAACAGCATTTAAGTTTAGAGGTGAAAAAAAACTACGTGGTAGAATGTTCTAAAATTTTAAATCGGAATAACTGTTTCTCTAAAGAGTTTAAATACATAATACATAATAATAAATTAAATATATGTGACCTGGTCTACGGAAAGGGGGCTTAGATGTCAAAAAATCAATTTTTGGTTGATTCGGATGGAAGATGAGATGCTTTTTCACGTGGTGAAAAGCAGAAAATCCTAACTTGCTTAGAAGGGTACTAAAAATGTAGAGAAAGAAGAGTAAAAATACGACAAAATATAATTTATTGGTAATGAACAAAATACATTGAATTATAAGCTATAAAGACATGATTATACAGTAGAAAAACGTATTATGGGCCAAAAATAATAATGGTGAGTAGTTTATGTATTTTTCTTTGTTGTCGTTTTCCTTGAGATCTTTTTACGTGTTGATACCGAGGAAGATGGACCTGGTTCCTCGTCTGGTTTGAGAACATCTTCACTAGTTTCTGCCTTCCGTTTCTTCGATGGCAAATCTTTCGGCAATGGAGCCACAATATCTACTTTACATATATCGGAAACTAAGCTGCGAAGATTGTGATAGATGTACCACTGACGTTCCAAAGATAAACCGGCTGGATGTATAACTTTCGGCATTTCAGGATCGATAGGTTTTAACAGAAGCTTAAAGGACTGCACTTCTTCACTGTCTGCGAATTTCTTTGTTTTTACACAATCTGTAGAGATTATGAAATGATGGAATTGAGTTATTCCAACAAGTGACTTGTACAGTGGTTTAAAATAGCTGTCCCATTCATACCAGACGACTTTTTCAGCCGATACAGCTTTATTATAACCCCCAGGTGATGATGCCTCGACACACTGCAGTAAATCTGCATACGTGTCGATGTTACTGACGGCATACTTACTTTTGAAAATACCGAAGTAACGATCAGGCGCGAACTTAGTGTGCCCGGTAAGTAGAAAATTGAATAAAATAGTTTTGTTAAGACCCCGAGCCAAACACCATTGCAGATATGATAGTACAGTGTTATTCTTATTCTGCCCAACACAATTGTCACAGAAAAGAACGAGTGTTTCAATGTCAGGATGCTCACAACACAGTTAGGTCCTTTACCAACGTCATATTTTTCGTCTATCATGTAATTGTACTGTAAAAAAAATATAAGTAAGATCCTGTAAAGGCGAGCAATTTGAGTTCCTATGATTCAGTTTGAAATTCTAAATTGAACTTTTTGTTTTTCGTCTGTAATTCGGAAGACTCCGCACTTCTTGGTTGCTTTGAAGTATGCTGTAGCAGGTTGTTGTGGACTGACAGGGTAGTGAACGGTTTGGGCAAAATCAAATGACAGAACGACTGCTGTAGGGTCAGTATTTCTACACCAACTTTGATAATATTCTCGTTGATTTCGGGCTCGGTGGAGGTGATCAAGAAATTGATTAAGCTTCTGTTCGCGTTTAATGTCAGTAACACCTTTGCCTTGCGCAATCGACATTGTGTTTCCTATTAAAAGAAAAAATACTGAATTTCATCTCAACGTTTGATACAACTATAAAATTAGAAAATAATGAGCTACTTACCACGGCAGACATCGCAGAGAGCATCCGCTGGTTTCATAACTGTAACAACATGGGGTATGTATTTGGACCATATCCGTCGAAAACTGCAATTACTCATCTTCAATTCGTCATCACTGAGTGAAGAAATGTATTTTCGATAAATTAAGGACTTCGTCTCGCTGGATGGCAGTTTCATTATCCGAAAATCCTTAAATTTTGGGAGTTGTCCGGGCTGTGGAAGAGCCAATAAATCGGCTATAGACTCGATGAATTTAACAGCTTTTTCGATGTCAGCCGGTTTAAATGACTTTGGATGTGTACTCGGTTTATTTGCCAGTCCGTGTTGGCCCTGTGCGTGAAAATGACGTACTAAATTTTCGTAACGCTTCGTCGTACAGGCATGTACAAAAGGGAAAAACGAACGACAAACAGGTACTCTGTAGAAGGTAAATTGAATTCTATGCCTCATAACTTCTGTATCCTGTCTCTGTCCATATTTCTTCCGCCCAGCTAGAATTGCGTATACACTTTCTAGCTTTTCGTTACTCATAATTCCAGCTTCGATGTGACTTAGTATCACTAAATCAAGTTCATTTTTCGACATCTCTAAACAATTGTTCGGCGTACTCTCGATCATTTCCCGTGGTATCAGTGTATGGCATTCATTATTACAACAATCTTTTGAGAGAAATTTTGTTACCAGCTCCTCCTCCTTTACATCAACAACATACAGGTCCATGTTAACAAAAGTTTGTTCGGTATCATCTTCTGCCTGAGATACACATACTTCGTCTTCATCATCATCGCTCTCTTCATAGTTTTCATCATCGTTTTTATCATCCTTTTCATGGAAATATTGTCCGTATACGGCACTGAACTCCTCATCAACACTCATGTTTCATTTCATGCGAAATGCGAAGACGATAATCAACAGAAACAGTAAACGTCACTTCTTCAGTGTTACTTTTTTAAATGTTCCACTCTAGCAACTTACACGATGAACTATAATAATATTCCGGCCAACAACAACACTTACTGGACCAACAACAACACTTACTGGACGTCCGGCGCGGAGAACAATTAACGAGATAATGAGAAACTGACGAAACGAGTTGCTTACTTTTAACAGCTTTTTCACAGAAAACTAGTTTTTGCACGTAAGCTCCCTTTTCGTAGACCAGGTCACATATAATAAATATAATTATGTATAATATATACATACATATATTAGGGCGGGTTAATTTTTTTTTTGATGAAGCGTATAGCAAAAACGTAATCTATAGGTGATTTTGAGAAATTTTGCTCAAGAGACCATAGCTCTAAGTCGGATTTGGAGCCCCCCAAAATTTCAAAATAGATATTTTTCCATATATACATAGAATAATTTAATTAAATTCGTCATAAAATCGGATAGAATTATAGTAGATTTCTCAATGTGGGCTTGTTTGAAAGGTATTTTTTATCACCTTTCGGAATCTGTATTGATACCAATATTTTTTTTATTTTTAGTAGAGATATTAGGAATTTTTTGTCGAAAAATAACCTAAAATGAACTTTTAACTAGAGGTATCAATACAGATTCTGAAAGGTGATAAAAATACCTTTTGGGGCGGCTCCAAATTCGACTTAGAGCTATGGTCTCTTGGGAAAAATTTCTCAGAATCACCTATAGATTACGTTTTTGCTATACGCTTCATCAAAAAAATCGTTCCATACAATTTGACCCGCCCTAATATATATATATAAAATATATAAATATATAATAAATTAAATTAATGAAACACTGAGTGCCTTAGCAACGGAATGAGATAGCGAAATTCTGAAAACAGCGTTCGAAAGAGCAACATTTCAAACCTCTATTTCTAATGTTAGTTTAAAAAAAGTGAAAATGACGTATGGAGCTTTATAGTACTCAGCTCACCATGTGTAGATCCAAAAGAAAATAATAAGGACATTTATAACCTACGTTTGTTTGTTAATGCTATTTATTATAACAATTAAATTTCCAGGAAAATTTGACGATATCGTTTAAGGACATAAGTGTCAAGACTTAAACATACCAAATCATACTGTAGGCGAAATTTTCAATGCATTAAATGTGGGCAACCGCTGAATGTACGAAATTGGCCAATGCTCCCCAAATGTCTTCACTGCTCAAGTAATCACACTGCCAATTACCGATTATGTACAACTTATCAAAAACTACTGCATACAAGATCGACAATGATAAATAGAATTCAGAATACACAAGAGGCAAATAATCATAATTATAGTCAACCATCCATTCAATTCAACAATAATCCATAGTACTTTCAAGATACCAATACATGGGCATTAGGGTGTCCCTTATATGACCGAATTTTTTTTTTTGCGAATATTCGGGAATGCGTGCCCCCTAATTTTTTTACAACTACCATAGCGAAGTTGCATGCAAAATTTTATTGCTCTACAATGATTTTAATCCGTGCCGAATTGACTCTTACTTACTTAAAGTTACAAGCTGTGCTCTTTTTTTAAAAGCTCAGGCAATTACCAAAAAAATTACTATATAAAAGGTTGGTCTAAAGTTTAAGGCTAAGGTACCAACAAAATTTTACTGAATTGAGTCAAATAATATATTTTCCATATAGTTTTGATCTATCACAATTCAATAGATTAGTCACACTATTATGTCAATAAGTACATGCGAGGGGGCTAACAAAAGTTCGCTTAATAGAGTAAAAAAAACTAAACACAAAATGTTTTAATTTTATATCTTTATTCTTCATCTCTTTGTATTGTTTCAACGTAATCGCCATTTATTTCGATACATATTTGAAGTCGATAAATCCACCTTGAAAAACAGTCTTCAAAATCTTCAAATTTGCACCATCTGGGCTCCATACCATGCTTTGTTGTTTGCTTTCAGGATTGTACTCGTAAAACCATGCTTCATCACCTGTTACAATTTTCTGAAAAGTGGAAGACTTTCCGTTTTTGAATTTGTCAGGAAAATATTGAGCAAAACGCACACGTGCCTCTTTTTGAGCTTTAGTTAAAATTCTAGGAACCCATCGTGCAGATTTTTTCGTGTATCCAAGATTATTTTTTAAAATTCGCGATACAGCCATGGCATTCAAGCCCAGTTCTTCAGTAATCATTTCCTGGGTCAATCTAGGATCTTCGTCAATTTAAGACTTCACCAGATCTACACTTACATCGTCAGTCGCAGAGTTTGGACGACCTTCTCGAGGTTCGTACTCCACAGAAAAATGACCGGTGTGGAATCTCCGGAACCACTTTGAAATAGTCCCAAGGGATGGCGCATACACTCCAAAGGCTGTTTTGCATTCACTAAATATTTCCACAGGCTTGAGCTTACGCCGAAATCCAAAAAGAATAGCAAACCGAATTTCTTGCTGCGTTGACACAGGGATATCCACTGAAACTGTTTCACTAATTTTACGTTTTCTTGTCTCCATTTTGACCGATCTTTCTGAAAATTAGAGTGATATATTGTAAGATTATAACAAACAGAGCATGTAATTTTTGATGTGTTAAAAACTTATAATATGACAGCAACTAAGCGAAAATTGTGAAATTATAGTGAATGGGTTTTATACAAGAGGCAATTCCTGATATAGCGCATTACGATTATCGTCAAATAGTGTTAAAGGGTTTCCGCAATTAGGGCCGGAATCCGATGGTATCAAAATGTTTACAATGAAGTGCAAGGAATAATTAGGGAAACATGCCTTTAATGTCGCAACTCGGTTATAGTCTTGTTTGCAACTTATAGCAGACTATTGTGCTAAATATTGACGTCGCACATTAACAGAATCTTTCCACCATTGCATATTAAACTTGAATTAATGAAGGACTTTATTAAGGCACTAAACAAAGTGGGTGAAGCGCAGGGTTTTTATGTCCTTTTCTCAGGAAATTTGATACAAGATATTTGTATCTGTAAAATAATAAATGATCTGGCCACATTACCATTTAATTTATGGAAATAATAGCACTCCTAGGATGCTAGAAAGAAAAATTTAATTTATAAGATCTTATAATATTGTAAAGAATATATGGACAAATAAAGAATTTAAAAAACTGAAAACCAATAAATGGATTGGGGAGAGCTTCTCACAATCCGTGAGCTTTGCGCTTTGTTGCTTTACACTCATTGATTGGGACCTACAGTTTTACACCGGTTCCGACAGTGTATTTTGCGAAGCTTTTCCATGACTAAGTACACGATAGTGTTGCCAGTACTAAGCGAAGAGACGGTCGTCGAAAGAAATGTAAATTGGACTGAGCAGGGATCGAACCCACGTTTTCATTTACAAGAGCCGCGCACATCAACCATTTTGCGACTAAAGGCAGGCCAAAAGTTGGTTTGAACGACGATTGGGTATATGTTAGTGTATGTAGTTAAAAAGGGGCAACAACTGTCGAAAAAGGGTTAGACTTGAAAATGCAAGCAAAATCGTTTGCAATGATTGCGAATGTGTTAAAATTAGTGGATGCGGGTAGAAAGTGTAAAACTTCAAATACCGACAAAACTGTTTCAATGAAAGCATGAATAGGAAAGAAATGTTGTGAACATTGATGGTTATGGCAAAAACGATATATTAAAGTAGACAGTCAAAATTTCTGTTCACTCAAATGCCAACAAACAAAACGAGTGAAGCCTTAATATTTCAATACACGAGCAGCTTTATGATAGTGCTATTGTACGAGGGTTGAATTTTATGTTTCGGGATTAGAGAACAAAAACAAATATTAATCATCGAAAATCACTTTATTGTTTTTCAAAATATTCCCCATGAAGATTTATACACTTTTGCATGCGTTTGAACCAATTGTCGAAACACTTTTGCCACTCTGATTGAGGTATCTCCAAAACAAGCATTCTGAATGCAGCAACCGCTGCTTCAGGTGTCGAAAAACGTTAACCTCTCAGTTTGTTTTTTACGTACGTGAATAAAAAGAAGTCATTCGGTGCCAAGTCAGGACTATACGGCGGATGACCCATCAAATCACGAAATTCGTCTTGGAGGGAACTACGACCACGATTGAATTCACCATACCATCGATAAACACTGGTCCTTGATGGAGCTTCATCGCCAAAAATTGAATTAAGTTCATTCGCACGAAAATGTTCACGATTTAATTCCATTTTTGGGTCGAGATGAATCTTTTAAGTTACAGTAAACAACACAAATAGCGCTCGTATGTCAAAACGTTCTGAGTACGCACAACCTCAAAATGTCCAACTTTACGATAGAGCTGTCAGTTGCCAGATCTAGGGTTGCCAAATCCCGAAGCATAAAATTCAACCCATATATAACTATACAAATTCCTACCATGTTGAAGTAAAATTACATAAACTATGCAAAAAGTATGAAATAATCAAGATATGACGCGAGAGAGAAATGCGTTTGAGTGAATTGTTACCATTTTTTGGTTCTCTTTTACGAGGGTTGCCAAATTGCGCACATCTTCTGGTCGTTTACTTCTTGATCGTTTTGGCAAAGTATTTGTTATTAGGGTGATCAATTATTCGGGTTTTTGCGAAAACCGGGTTTCGAATTATTCGAAAAATGGCATTTAAAAAAACCGGGTGCCTTTTTTAAAATTCAGAAAAAACCGGATAATCCGGTTTTCAAATGTATGCCAAATAACAAATTAAAACACAATTTTTGACAAAAAATTATATTAAAAAATAACAGAAAACAAGTCAATTATACTTATAAAAAGTAAACTTTTAGTTTAATTATAATTACAATGCAAAACATTACTGAGATCAGTTTGGTATTTTAACAAAGACAAACAAAACATAACAATTCATTTGTAAATACTTGATTATATATAAATATATTTAATTTAATCTTTAGTTTTCCCTAAAGTAACATTTAAGAAATAAGATACAATTTAAGTGCTTGGGTGTATACATATTTTTTTCTTTGGTTTTTATAAAACTTGACATTGAAAATGCCCTTTCACTCAATGTACTAGTTGGACTTATTGTGTACAAGGCGTTTAATAATCTGTCAAGGTTTTCAGTCCTTTTGCCGCTCTTACCCATATATAAAAAATCTTCCAAAAGAAAATTTTTGGTAGATTTTTTAATGGTAGTTTTAGGATTTTGAACGTTTTTTATAGCGTTATTTAGTTCTGTTTCTATAGTATCTTCAGTGGCATCAACGATCATTTCGTCATTTGAATCTGTAAACGAATCATGTTCTTCAGTAAATTTATCGTGAATACAAAATGGATGCCAACTCTTTTGTTTAATTTTTACTTGAATATTTTAGAAATGCGTCACTAATTGGGAGTTTACTCGTACTTAAATACAAAATGAGAGTATTCAGTGTTTCAACACGTCTTTCTGATATACGTCTTTTTAGAATTTCATATAAATTAACTGATAATTGGTTTTGAATTGTTGAAAAGTGTTTAAGTAAAAATTTAAAAATACCTTCAGCATCAGCTAAAGTCGAAGAGTTTGCAGAAAGTTTTTGTATAGACATTTCCAAAGGTTTAAGGGTGTCACTAAGCATCATATATGCGATATCATTTTCACTAAATGGTGTCAGTCCTAAGTCCAATAAAGTATGATTCACACATTTGTGCAATTTTAAAAATTGCGAAACCATATTGGCCATAGAATTCCAGCGGTTTAAGCTCCTTATTAAATTGGTCTTTTACAAACATTTGTAATTTCTTTTGCTTTTCAGCTGACTTATTAAACATTGAAACGCATTTGCGTCGTCGTTAGTATCTTCTTCACTGCCAATTTCGTTATTGTTAACCACATTGCAGTTCTTTTTGTAAAAGCTCTCAACAACACAGAGATGAATGAGGTGATTTATGCAGAGCTGCGACTCTGAATCAATACTTCGGCCGTATTTCTCCATGACCGCTGCACCATCATGGGTCGATGCTTCTATGTCATGCTGCATATCTAAGCCAAATTCTTCCGACTTTCGTTTGATGACTTGTTCCACGTTAACAGCTGTGCCTTTTAATTTCATCTCCTCCAAACCGAGGTTAAAAACTTCAAACAATTTGCTTTCGGGATCAAGTGTTCGCACAGTAACATTTATGTATTTTATATAAGATATATCCGACCAATAATCGACCACAATAGAGAAGCGCTGTTTTTTTGCTTTAAGTAAATCAATTTTTTCTTTAACTCATCTTTCTTGGATAGATAGAAATCATATTTTCTCCCATATTGTAGTCTCAGAAGCCGGCATCTTGAATTGTTTTGATAGTAAATAAGCCAGCACCACTCTGGATTTTTTTAGTGCACGCACAGAAAGTCCATCCTCAGCAACACAGCGGGGAAAATCTCACCAATAGTTTCTTTTCTGGAAACGTATTTAAGCATAGAACAATTTTAAACTGGTTTAACGGATCCACCCGCCTCTTCATTTACGTTGTGGCCTGCTTTGGTTGTTGCGTCAATTTTATGTACACTCCTCAAATGGTTCAGTAGAGCAGAGGTCGAGGAACCCCTGCAACTTAATTGCTTAGGACATTGCCGGCATCTAGCTTTATCCTTTCTGTCTCGATCAAAATATTTCCATACAGAAGACATCTACATCCAAAAGAGTTGAACACCGTTGTAAGACAGCACAATATTTCATTATTGAAAGTGTAGGAACTGATGAACTTCTGAGGGTGGTGTAGGCTTCCAAAAAGACGGCAGTTAAACCTCGAAATAATAGGAACCAGTCCCGGAATTAGTTACACGGAAGAAAATTTGAGTTGTATCGGTGGTTCAAACTTACTTTAACCAATGTCAAAATCATCCAAACACAATAAAATACAACGTAGGAATTAGTTAGCGTAAGAATGACTTTATTGGATGAACGCAGAAAAAGTAGTGATCGAGCATATCGATTCGCTATCACTCGGAACTTACACGTAGTTATCTACGTCTTACTTATCTATTGATCCAAGTGACACCTATATGTGGAGTTTTACACCATTTCCTACATAAACATTTCCGGCCCCTTTGCTGGATTGCAATCAAAATTTAAATTCATATTCGTACTTTACTAAATTGTTAAACAGTTCAAGAATGATGCAATATACATTTGGACTTATATAATAGAGGTATAGGAGAATAGGGTAATTCAGGTATTCAATAAGCAAATTTACTTATACTTTGTACTTAATATTATAATAATATATTGTATAATATTCAGACAGGTCAATTCATTAATCATATTAATAAAATTCAGGGGTTTAATCAAATTTTGGCTTGAAATAAGTTTTGGTATATTAGTGAGAACATGATCCGGACAATACCCATCCGAAAATAGTATTCATTGCCACTGGGAGTCCGGGGGTGCTGGGAACCATTCCAGGTAGAATAATTTTGGCATATATATCAGCCCCTAGCACAATTGAGAATGGTCCACTTTTATAAAATTCTGGATCGGCTAACTTTAGATTAGTGAAGTTGCTGGAAATAGAACCGTCAATAGATTGACTCGGAGTGGTCACAAGAAGGCGACTATTGACTTTCATCGTACTTTCCAATGTATCTTGTGGTGGTTGTCTTGAGCGGATGGTCACCGGACATATCTTTGACGTTTGGGAATAAGGTCTTAAGTCAGAAACTGTAGTTTTTCGTAATTTTAAATTGAAAATTATTTATATATGAAATTTTCTGACTTATTGCCTAAAGAGCAAATGATTACGATTGGATGGAGTTGTGCTAGATTTAAGTTATTAATACCAAACGAAAGAGAAAAAAAAATTGAGTTAAACCCAATCAAAAACCCAAAATGCATTTTTTTGACTTAAGACCTTATTCCCAAACGTCAAAGATATTACATCGTCTCCAAGAGTTGTAGTTGACAGGTTAAGCTCTTGAACCAGCTTTCTAGAAATTTTGCTATTTGCAGTACAGGTGTCAATTATTACTCGAGCCTGATGTTGCTGTGATCCAATTTGTACCAAAATTATCGCCGTCGGAAATAGGATGGTGGTATGAGGAGAGGTTATCGATGAAAGCGATATTGGTTTTGAAACTTCTTTGGACAATGTTCGGGAGCGTTTACCAATCGATTCGGGTTCATTGGTAAGAGGAGACAATTTCGCTTGATTTGAAGATTTTCGTTGTTTTTTGACATCTTGCTCTGATAACCTGATGTGCAGAAGAGTATGGTGACTGCCTCCACAATGTTTGCAGCCTTGCTTGGAAAAACACGTACCAGAGGAATGCTGATGCGCTAAACAGTTAGCACAATAACGATTTGAAACAACGGCACGCAATCGCTTGTTGGTATCCATTTTAAGAAATTCCTCGCAATTCCGGAGTCCGTGATTCTCGTTGCAAATTCGACAGGAATAGTCATTTTGGCGGCGTTGGCTTTTGGTGAGACGGTGTTTAATGGAAGGCATTCTGTAAATAAATTAAATATTGTTTAAAATACTTTGGGATATTACAATTATTTAACAGGTTGGAATGAGTATAACTTTTACAATGGGCCGTGTTATTAGCCCTTTCTGGGTGCGTATATCGACTACTCTGGCCAGGTTATCGTTGCCATAATAGATTTTGGAAATTCGCCCCAATCTCCATTCAGTCGGGGGAAGGCAATCGTCTCGAACAACAACCATGGATCCAATATCAACATTGGGCTGTGGGACTTTCCATTTAAACCGCTTATGAAGCTCCTTCAAGTACTCATGTTTCCATCTTATGGCAAACTGTTGGGAAAGAGCTGAAACGCGACGCCATCGGTTCAATATAGAAAGATTGCTTTCAGATTCGGACTGCTCAGCAATTGAAAGGGGAGGACCGCCGATTACGAAATGTCCTGGTGTTAACGCGAGGAGATCTCCGGGATTTTCGGACATTGGAGATATTGGCCTAGAATTTAAACAGGCTTCGATACGGGAAAGGACTGTCGAGAACTCTTCGAAGGTAAATTTATGACAACCGGCCATTTTACGGAAATGCATTTTAAAGGATTTAACGCCGGCTTCCCATAAACCACCCATATGAGGAGCTCCGGGCGGAATGAATTGCCATGATAATTTTTGATGAGAGAACTGAGATGAAATAAGCTCTCGTGAACCATTGAGGAAGTTCTTTGCAAGCTCTTTTGACGCTCCAACGAACGTTTTTCCGTTATCGGAATACACATTTAGTGGGCATCCTCGACGCGATGTGAATCTATGGAATGCCGCGAGGAATGCTTGGGTGGAAAGGGAGCTGGTCAATTCCAGGTGAATCGCTTTTGTCGCAAAACATACCAAAACGCATACATAGCCTTTGGTGATAATGCATCTTCTGCCTGAATAATTATTTATTTCAAATGGCCCGGCAAAATCAATTCCCGTATTTGTAAATGGCCTGGAAAATGTGGTTCGTTCTGCAGGAAGTGTGGCCATTAGTTGCGTTTGTAGTTTGTGCTTTGATATCACACAAATTTTGCATTGATGAATGCAGGATTTGATTAGATTTTTCGCCTTTGGAATCCAGAATTGGAGCCGTACCATCCGGAGCATCAAATTATTGCCGCCATGTAATGTAACGGTGTGGATAAATTTTAATAAGAGTCTGGTAAATAAACAATTGTAGGGGAGAATAATGGGATATTTTTCATCATACGTAAGGCTGTTAGAACCAGCGATACGACTGCAAATTCGCATAAGACCATTTTGATCAAATTTGAAATGGAACTTGAATCAGGTATCAATTCTTTGTTGGACAGACTTCTGTATTCATTGGGATAACAAAATTTCTGCGAGAGAATTATTAACTTATTTCGAATAAATATAATCTCTGACGTTTGGAGATTTTCAAAAGGGTACTTTTCATTATTTTCGGATGATTTTCGTAATCTTGAAATGAAGCGATATACATATGCTAATACTCGTAATGCTCTCCCCAGTGAAGAAAATCTGTCTAGAATGTCGGTATAATCCTGAAAATATCTGAAATTAACGCGGATAGTCTTTGACTCTAAAAGACTCTCGTCGATTCTGAAAGACATATTTAATGGCCATATACTAGGTGGGAGTTGTAGCCATGATGGGCCACACCACCATAATTTATTTGAAATTAGATCTTTTGGCATGGCACCACGAGATGCAATGTCAGCTGGATTGTCCTTCGACTCCACATGGGACCAGTTTTCGGTGCTTACTAGTTCAGAAATCTTCGAGACACGGTTAGCAATGAAAGTCTTCCAATGGTATGCCGGTTTCTTTAACCATGCTAACACAATCATGGAATCTGTCCAGCAGTAAATCTTATAATTGGAAATTGGAAGCGAAGATGTCACAGAATCTATGGTCTCTGCTAGCAATAATACCCCACAGAGTTCCAGTCTAGGAATTGAAAGAGTTTTTAATGGAGAAACCCGAGATTTTGCTAAAAGAAGATGAGTTCTTACGGCTCCAGTAGGAGTCGCAATGCGTAAATATACGACGGCCGCATATGCCTTTTCGGACGCATCAGAGAATCCGTGCATTTGAACGTCACACTCAGGATAGTAACCAAACCAACGTGGAATTTTTATCTGACCTATGTCAGGATAGTTTTGCAGAAAGGATTCCCAGTTTTCTAATAAGTGTGGTGGCAGCGACACATCCCAGTTAACATGGGAAGCCCATATGTCCCTCATTAATAACTTAGCCACTACTATAAAAGGGCATAACCAGCCAATCGGATCGAATAACTTTGAAATTTCGGAAAGGATTTTCCTTTTAGTACTAGCTACAGAGTATTCTATCCTTGAAAAGGAAAAGTAAAACTGATCGGACTTTGCGTTCCATTTGACGCCTAATGTCTTCGCCGTACTGCAGTCATCGAAATGAAGGAATTCTTCATGAAGCAAGTGAGCTTTGGGAATATTTTTAAGACATTCTACATGGTTAGATGTCCACTTTCTTAGTAAAAAGCCTGCTGAACTTAGTGCGGATATTAACTCAGTTTGAGCTTGAATTGCGGAAGATACATCGTGACATCCTGCTAATATGTATGTCATCGACATACATACAGGAGGACATGATTTTACTTGCGATAGGATATGTACTTTCAACATCTTCGGCCAATTGTTGGATGGTACGTAATGCAAGATACGGTGCACAATTGACGCCAAACGTTACAGTCTGAAGCTCATATTCTTTTATTTCATCTTGGAGAGAAGTTCGGTGCAATATTTTCTGAAATGGAGTGTGGTTTGGATTGACAAAGATTTGTCGGTACATTTTAGCGATATCGCAATTGAAGACAATCGTATATAATCGCCATTGGAGTAGTAAAAGGGATAAATCCTGTTGCAAGGACGGGCCACACAGAAGGATATCGTTCAAGCTGACTCCATTTGAAGTAGGATTTGAAGCATTAAACACTACACGAACTTTAGTAGTGACGCTATCTGGACGCACAACCGCATGATGAGGCATATAATATGACCCGGCATTATTTGGAACTGAAGAAGTTACTTCCTTCATGTGGCCTGAATCTAAGTATTCACTCAAATTTTGGTCGTATTGTTTTTTAAGGTCAGGATTTTGTAAGAGGAGCATTCTCGTTGCGAACAAATTCGAACATTCCTAGCTTTGTAGTTTTTTCACAACACTCTCTGAATGGAAGTGAAACGATATAGCGTCCTTGCGAATCCCTTTTTGTGGTTTTCTTAAAGATTTCCTCACATTGTTTGTCCTCTGCAGACATATATTTCCTTCTTGGAATGTCCTCGATTTCCCAAAATTTGGCGATTTGTCTGTCTAATGCTACTTCGTTGAAATGACAGTTTTTTGTTGTGAAACATGAAGTTGTTTCAGACGGGATAGGACCAGTCAGGATCCAGCCGAATATTGTTTCCTGCGCTATAAGTGATCCACAAACTTTGTTGATTATACCATCCAGCATTACACTGGGGAATAAATCTGCACCAATTAGGAGGTCTATGTAGGACGATTGGTAGAAATTAGCATCAGCAAGTCGAATATTAGGCAGATTATCGAACATGTCTCTGTCTGCAGAGAAAGTTGGTAGAGAAGAGGTAAGTTTTGGTATGACGATCGCGCATGCTTCGATGGAAATACTTGGATTGAGTGGAGAGCAAATATTTAGGTTACATATTTTTTGTGACCTGGCGGAAACTAGACCATTAAGACCGGAAATTTGCATCGATACTGGTTTGGATTTAAGTTTCAAAAGATTAAAAATACGTTCGGAAATGAATTCAGAGCCTGAATCGAAAAGGGCTCTCGCTTTATAAGATGCTCCTTGATAGTTGATTTTAATGATCCCAGTACCTAATAATACTCGCTTCGTAGTAGTTGCTACACAAGTCTGAATCGTAGTGGAATTTGGGTTTTGGGATACATCGTCGAAATTGGTAGTGGACTGTACGGTAAATCAATAGTGTGAAGTAGTGTGTTATGTCTTTTATGACACTTAAGACAATTAAATGGACTCTTGCAATCCTTTATAATATGCCCCTTCGAAAAACAATTTAAACATAACTTAAGTTTCTTGATGTTATGAAGTCGATCTTTGTAGCTCATGCCTATGAATCTTGGACAAAGGCGGATAGTATGCGACTGGTTGGGACAAAGCTTACAATTAGGAGGCGCTAGGCTGTTTTGATATGAATTCACTCGTTTCGGTAACTGACCTTTAGATGTTGGCTTGGAATTATCGGGAGCTCTTGCTGAAGTGGACTGCTCGGTGAGATCAAGAACGGTTTCCAGTGTTTGGTAACGGCTGGTCAAAAAGTCATCAAGTTCCATCCAAGAAGGGCAATAGGTTTTATTCTTTAGGGATTGTTTCCATAAGGACAAAGTGTTCTCGGGCAGTCGAGTGCAACACAGGTACACAAAAATGGGGTCCCAGCTTTGTATATCAATTAAATATAGCTTTAAAGCGGACATTACACCATTAATGGTACTTTGAATGTCCTTAATGGAACCTCCAGACTCAGTGGAGATCTTTTGTAGACCAAAGAGCAATTTTAGTTGGCTATTTATCAATAGTCTTTTGTTTTCAAAGCGGATTTGTAAGGCCTTCCAGGCTATATCGAATCCTTCATTGGTTAAAGGAGCCTTTCGAACAACTTCGCGTGCCTCATCTCTAGTTTTGTGATTCAAATGAAAAAGTTTTTCCACAGGAGAGAGACGAGGATTGTTGATGTAAATTGCGGTAAATAGGTCTCGGAAACTAGGCCATGATAGATAATCACCATGGAATAATTCTGTATCGCAAGGAGGAATTTGTAAGCTATAATGTTCTGCACGGATTTGAGACGGAAGATTTGGATTTGGAACTGCAGAAGTGGGGGGTAAGGTTTGAACACGTCTGGTCTCAATGGCCTCGCTTATCCTTGAAACACTGCTTACATATGTTCGGTATGTGGAATTATAGCGGGTCTTCAAAGCCTCGACGTCAAGCTTTGAATTATCATCTGGAGTTTCAGCTAGCTCTTTCAAACTCGCTTCGTACGTAGGTTTCAATCGTTGCCATATCTCCTTAAGTTCGTCTTTATGAACTTCAAGGGAATGCACAGATGAACCAGCCAGCGTGTCTCCACAAATGTCAGCGTTGAATTCTACCAACGAATCTGACATCTGAATAAAATTCGCAAGGGACGACATCGCTTTAAAATAAAAATTACCAAAGGAATTGGGAATTTGAACTAGTGTTGATGCAGATCTTCAATAATACAGTCAAACGCTACACTTGTGAAAATGATGCATTAACTCGAAGTTAATCGGAATAAGCCAACGAAAGTTTCCGTAATACACAAATTAGATCCTATTATTCCTTTTTTTCATACACGTACTTGAATTTCCCTTCCTATTCAGAAGAGCCAAGCGATTCAGTGTGTATTAAATTTTTGTTTATAATTCTTTTTATTCTGCTTCAAATTTTCAGGAATTTATTGGTATATGTATTGAACTTAAGGAAATTTATAAATTTTCCAGTTCCCTTATCAATATAATCATTGAAACTTATGGGAAATTGTCAATATCCGCTTATTTTCCCATTCATTCCGAGCTTGTTCGGATTTGTTAAAATTTTGTTCGAATTTATGGACAATACTGAAAGTTTCACATCAACACATATGGTTGTGATGAAATAGATCGTAATAATCTAACAATTGTTTACCGAATCGAAGGATTAGTGGGAATTAGGAATCGCTACATTAATGTAACTTAATAGCCGTATAGTAGTTCATTTGTCCAACTATTCTTGGATATATATTGTAATTTATTCCCAATTGGCCACTAGGCTTCAAATTACAAGTAAATAAATTGTACCACTGTTCACAAAATACTTTAATTAATATTCTTCCAGCACTATTGTTCGAAATTTCGATTCGTATATGACAATGGTTCGCATTCACACACGTAAATTGCGCTTTGGATAGTCATAGATATTACCATCTAACTCCCCACAAATTTAATAAGGACTAGACTATTGGTGACGGAAAGTTTTTATCACACGTACAGGCTTTGAGAAATTATTTAAAATTTGGGATTTTCCAATTTTCGGCGTGATTCACTTACTATCCGTACAGGTCCAATGGGAATTATGTTGTCTTTCACAATATATGCATATCTTGATAATCTTTCTCCAACAATCTTGCCTGGATGTTTTCTCCTCCCGTATCACTCGATGTTCTGTAGGTGAAAATAACTCCCAGACATATGAAACAGTCAAGATCGTGAAGCGTTGAATTATCAGTGGAATCGGAAAATATTTTATTTTATTTTCACAAGAATTTAAAACTTATTTTTTTTTATAGATCGTTGGTTTATTAAAATATTAAAGAATTTATAAAAAAGGAAAATTAGACAACTTATTCGACGAATGTTCAGCAAGAGAATGAAAATATTTTTTCCAATAACTTCAAATTACGTACATTAAAAATGCTACGATTGCTTTTCTACAATACCCCTTCTCAATCATGTAGACCTATACAATTACAAAGTTTAGAAAATCTATTATTATCCAAAGGCTTAGTAAAGATGTCAGCCAACTGGTCGTTTGTTGCAATAGGTTCCACCTTAATAACACCCTTCGCAATGTAGTCCCGTATAAAGTGATGTTTGATGTCTATGTGTTTTGATTTCTTGCATTCTGAATTCGAGGCCATGCAGATGCAACCATGATTATCTTCATAAATTTTGACTGGTTCATTGTTAAGGACATTTAAATCTTGAAGTAATCCTCGTAACCAAATAGCTTCCGATACAGCTGAGGTCAAAGCAATATATTCAGCTTCACTTGAAGATGTTGAGACTGTCTGTTGTTTTCTACTAGCCCAAGAGACTGTACATCCGTATACTTTGAAAATGTAACCACTTACAGACTTTCGGTCTACTTCGTCACTAGCCCAGTCAGCGTCAGCGTATCCCACCAAGACTTCTTCATCATTCGCGGTATATATGAGTTTCTTCTTTAATGTACCTTTAAGATATCTCAAAATTCGTTTTGTAGCTTGCCAATGTTCCTCAGAGGGATGTTGCTGGAACCGGCCAAGATATCCCACGTGGTAACAGATATCAGGCCTAACGCACAGCATCACATACATCAGGCTCCCAATCAATTCTCTATATGGTTTTTCGATTTTGTTTTGATTTTTATTTAAATGTAGCTTTAAACCTTTATCCATTGGTGTCTTCACTGGATTGCAGTCAAGCATAGAAAACTTTTCCAAGACTCTTGAAATGTTAGCTTCTTGAGATATCATCATAACTGTGTCATCATAATCGAATTTCATCCCCAGGAAATGTTTGAGTTCTCCACATTCAGATAATTCGAACTTCTTTGACAGCATATATTTGAAACGTTCTATCAATTTGAGATTACTTGCAGCAATTAGTACGTCGTCAACATACAAGATTATAAACAAAATATCAACTTTATCAAATTTTGTGTACAAACAGTAAGCATGCTTTGATCTTGTGAAGCCCATTGTCAGCAGATATTCATTTAGCTTGCCATTCCAACATCTCGGAGCTTGCTTTAATCCAGATATTGATTTTAAAAGCCGACATGCCACCGTATTGTCAGCGATGATACCTTCTGGCACTTTTAAATAGATTTCCTCTTGTAAGTCACCGTTTAAAAAAGCTGTCTTGACATCCAGTTGAAACAGGACTAAACCCTTCTTCATAGCTATCGCCAGTACTGCACGAACAGTGGTCAGTTTCGCTACTGGTGCATACACTTCGTTGTAGTCAAATCCTTTCTTTTGCAAAAACCCTTTTACTACGAGCCGGGCCTTATATCTCGCTGGATTTCCGTTTTCATCACTTTTGATTCGAAATATCCATTTTGATTTTAAAAGTTTTGTCTTCTCCGGTGCTTTTACAATTTCCCAAACGTTATTTGCATCCATAGACTTAAGCTCGTCATCTATGGCTTGAAGCCATTTTTCAGCATCTGGATGACCTGGTATGTCTGAGAAGTTCTCTGGTAGATTCAAAAGCACATTTTCCTCAGTATGAGCCGAATATCCCAAACTGAAGCCTAGGAATCTGCTCGGAGGCTTTCTTGTTCTTTCACTCTTCCTAGGGGTTACAACTTCATTAACAGAATCTGTGTAATTGTCAGAGTTGGTGTCATCTTCACAATCGTTGTCAATGTTGGATTGAATATTGTCATTGTTCGGGTTGTGACCATCATTTTCATTAGAAGTCACAGGCGCAAATTCTTCTTCTTCCCCTTCTCGCATGTTACTCTTTATGACCAGGTTCGGGGATTCATCTTTTTGTCCTTTATATGGAAAACAGCTTTCATCAAATTTGACATCCCTTGAAGTAACAATTTTTCTAGCACTCATGTCCCACAACTTATATCCGTTTGGAACATAGCCGATCATTAGCATACTTTGACTTTTAGCGTCAAGCTTCTTTCGTTTTTGCTTTGGCGTCCAAGCATAAGCCTTACAACCGAAAATGTTAAGCATACTGATGTTCGGCTTTTGTCCGTACCACATCTCGGCAGGCGTAATGTCCTCAGATATGGCTTTGGTTGGACTTCTGTTGATTAAGTAAACACCAGTTAGAGCCGCTTCAGTCCACATATTCTTTGGCATCTTGGATTCTAATATCATTGTTCTAACTTTCTCAACTAGAGTCCTGTTAAATCTCTCTGCCACGCCATTCTGCTGTGGAGAGTAGGCAATTGTTTCTTCTATTTGGATACCCTTCCTTTTGTACCAATTCTTCTGGTCGTTGGATCCGTATTCTCGACCCTGATCCACAGTCAGCTTTGAAATCGATAAACCAAACATTGCACATGACATAGCTTCATACTCCATTAACTTGTTAAATACGTCGGACTTGGTATATATTCCATGCTACAGGATCTATTGGTCCGCAAACGTCTGTATGGATTCTTTCAAGTGGACGACTAGATTTTCCTCGACTTCCGTTAAAAGGGTCTCGACTGTGTTTACCTTCTACACAGATATCGCAAAATTCTTTCTTTTCTGGTTTCACATCTAGTCCATTCACCATATTCTTGCTCACCAACTCGTTAAATGATGTTTGCCCAATGTGTCCATAACGCTTGTGCCATAATTGATTTTTCTCAACGTTCGATAGATTTGCTATCCGCTGATCAACACGTATGTTAACCTCGTATAAGCTTCCACGTAAGTAATCCGTTGCAATTTGCTCTTGATCCTTCATAATATAAGCCTTGTCTTTGCAGAATCTTACTTCTATCCCGGCAGATGTCATCTTTTTCACTGAGAGCAGGTTATCTCTAAGCTCCGGTACATACAGCACATTCTTCAACACTAACTCTACGTCCTTATTGCTCAGCCCTTTGATCGTGCCAGACTGATTAGCAATCAGAGATTGATTGTCTTTAGCAATTCGTATCTCAATAGGATTCGACAACTTGCTGATCGAATCATAGTACCATTTTTCGTTCACTAGATGGTCGCTTGCTCCGGAATCCAACTTAAATTTCATATATGACTTACCACTCTTAGAATCATCTGTATCTGCCATGAAACAAACTGATTTTGAGCCGTTTGCTGCACTACGTGCTTCACCTTGACGACATGCATTGGCTTTGTGTCCAGGTTTGTTGCATTTGTAACAGCGTCCTTGGAATTTCCTCTTGAAGTTCTTCTTCCCTACGAATGCTGTTTTGGTAGGACCTTCATCCTGTTCCAATCGATTTTCCATTTTGGTTTCTTCTAATAGTAACCGCTCCTTTACCGTGTTGTAAGCCAACTTTGATTCGTCCAAATTTTGTAGAGCTGTTACCAGTGGATCGTATTTATCTGGCAATGTCATGAACAATTGTGTGAGGACATCACCATCATCAACGTTTGCCCCAGCCATTTTAAGATTCCTTACAAGGTTTTCAAATTTCATTAAATGTTCCGCTACAGACTCGCCGTCCTTCAGTCGTAAATTCAGAAGTTGCTTCCTCATCAAGACCTGGTTAACAACAGACTTCTTCGCAAACGCATCTTTGAGAGCATCCCACATTTCTTTGGCAGTTCGCTTATCACGGATGTATCCTAGGCAATCATTGCTCACGAATGATACTAACTTGTCTCGGGCTTTGTTATCCTTCTTTAGAAACTCTGTCCTAGCGGCAGTTTCAGTTGGTGGTAGGCCCGTTAAAACATCCACCAAATTCAAATTCTCGAAATGAATTTTTACCCGAAATTGCCACTCATCATAACCGCGACCGTTAAATTGCGGTATGCCAACAGTATCTTTTTGATCACCCATAACCTTTTATAGATCGTTGGTTTATTAAAATATTAAAGAATTTATAAAAAAGGAAAATTAGACAACTTATTCGACGAATGTTTAGCAAGAGAATGAAAATATTTTTTCCAATAACTTCAAATTACATACATTAAAAATGCTACGATTGCTTTTCTACAATATTTTTAAATCAATTTTGATAATAAACACTCTTGACGGTGAAACTAAACAATGTGCGCTGTTAATCAGATTGCTAGACAGATGTTTAGTGTGAGAGCAAAAGTATTGTTTTCATGTAATAAAACGTCATCGTCCGAATATTGATGTAATGCGACAGCCAAACTAAATTACATCGCTTGTGGTACCATTAACAAGTGAGAGCTGCTGTTATTATCACTGTGGTAATAATATCGGCTGGAGCTTTGTGCGGAGAGAACACAATGTTACTTCGTTAATGTTACCGACGTGATGGTGAATATTAAGCTATCACCTTTATTGAGGAAATATATTCAAGCTAGATGTTAGATGTTGTGTATGTAAATTATTTGGCCAGAGACAACGTTACTAAAATGTTATGTAAAGAAATTAATGTTGCCGATAATGTTAAGTTATCAAACACTGTTAAGACCGAATAATTTGGAGAGAAGTATAATTTTAGTTTGACAGCTGCAATTGTAATGTTTGTAAGTGAAATATTTGTAACATTGATATTGAAAGTGTTAACATACCATACATACATATATGGAGAGGATCTAACTGTCAAGTTGACGGCAGAGAATATTTTTTCAAATTATGCAAGTTTCGTCGGTTGCAGCAGCATGAGAAATCAATGTTTTGTTAACAGCTGCGAGTGCTCATATGATAATTTCCAAGTATGATGTTGGAATGATGTTGTAATAGGAATGTAGACACCGCAAGTGCTATGTTACGTGACTTTTTCGAATGCGGGAGAAATTGCGGTGATGTTAGAAAATGTTGTACATATGTGTTAACAGATAACATACCAACTTCTAAATGATATTTATCGATCTTGGAACATCTAATGTTTACGCTTTGCATAAAGAACATTCAACAAGTTGCAATGTTAAGTTGTCAAATGCAATTATTTTAAAAATGGAACCAAGTTAGATCAAACTTAATGTAAAGATGTAACCTTGAAATGACTTCACCGACAACTTTTTGATATCACGATTAATGTATGAAGCGAACAAACGACGAACGCAACATCTAAAATGTATTGAATTTTCGTATAATTAGAGTTTAGCAATTAATACTTTTAGCGCTTTAAAATATTGCAGGTTTTATTTTAGTTAGAACTTTGCACTTTTTTCACTCTTTTTGACTATAGGATAGGAATAGAATGCACCTCTTATAACGTTTTCTGGAGAAATACGACCTGGATACCTGGATATGGAAATGTGTCTTCTTGGATTACAGCAATCTGGTTCGGAGGACCATGAAAATGTAGGAACTGATGAACTTCTGAGGGTGGTGTAGGCTTCCAAAAAGACAGCAGTTAAACCTCGAAATAATAGGAACCAGTCCCGGAATTAGTTACACGGAAGAAAATTTGAGTTGTATCGGTGGTTCAAACTTACTTTAACCAATGTCAAAATCATCCAAACACAATAAAATACAACGTAGGAATTAGTTAGCGTAAGAATGACTTTATTGGATGAACGCAGAAAAAGTAGTGATCGAGCATATCGATTCGCTTTCACTCGGAACTTACACGTAGTTATCTACGTCTTACTTATCTATTGATCCAAGTGACACCTATATGTGGAGTTTTACACCATTTCCTACATAAACAATTATAAACCAAAAAACGTACCTGCTCAATGTTAGGTCAAACAATTTATTCACTATTTTAACTTGAATAAAAAAAATAGAGCTCTGCTTTTAAATTTTGCTGTTTGGCATGTATCATTTTATTTGTAAGAATGTGAATGGAAAGGAAAACATGAAAAAACAGATCCCAGCAAAAAACCTGCTGACGAAGAAGCACTAAAGTATGTAATGAATTGGGGTACCAGCGCTTACCAAACTAGTGAATTCATTAATGATTTTATAAGGCAATGTCACAAGAATCTGCGCTTACTTTATGCCGTCTTACACCGCTCTGGTAAGCGCAAAAAATCCTACATGATAGAATAAAGGACTCGGAGCGCTCCAGTCGTTAAGGTTTAGAACTGCAGAGGTGCTCGCAATTTTAGTGTAATGAAGAAGCGCTTCGTAACTGCGCTTACATCATTGTACTAAATAGTTCGATATACTGCGTTTTAAAAGGAAAGATTCAAGAATGATTCCATACCGTAAATTTATATTAAGATATGGAAGCAGACTTTTTTAAATTCATTTTTAAAAACATTTATTTTTTGTTTATAATGTAATTATTCATACAAAGAACAAAATTAATTTTTAAATAAGAGAACACAAACAAAACTCGAATTCAGATTTAGTTTAACAGAATAAATAAAAATGGATAATAACTTTGGTTGAATTAACACTAAAAATTAAAAAAGGTATTAATTTTTTGCTTTTTAAATTGTTCGTCGGATAAAAATAAATTCATTGGAAAAAAAATAAAATTCTTTATAACTAGATAAGAAAATTGGTTACGAAAGAATATTAAAGCTTTACATTTTGATCGACGAGGTACAAATATTTCCAAAAAACATTTTGTCTTATCATAAATTAAAAGAAAATTTGTACTTTCTGTACTAAATTTAAATAAAAATATGAGATTTCATCTTATTCATTCAGTCTTCAATAGTTTCTTCATCAGAGCTTTCGAAAATTTTTTCTCTTCTGTCTGCTGAGTTTTTGTAGTGAGAATTTTTCACCATGCGAATGCATTTTCCAAAGTGCTTAAAAAATTGTTCTCTATTTCCAAAATCACCACCGATTGCTTCTATAAAAAAATAAGAAGACAAATTTTAATATTTGTGATATAAATAAATAACATAAAATAACTCACTGTATATAACTTTCATTAATTTTGGATAGTTTAGCAGCCTCTTCTTCCGTTGAACTCCTTTAATATTGTAGTCTAACAGAAGGGGTATTGCAATTAAATTTTTTAAGCCCTTCTGCAGATCATTATGCCCGATTATGCATTTAATAGTACTTATCTAAAATGACACAAAATAATTATAAAATATCAAATATAATAATATCATATCAATAATACATTACCATTCCTTGTGTGGTGTTCTCATTTATTTCTTCCTCAATTTCTTCCAGCTCTTTTTGGTTCGTAATGGGAAACCAGTCTTCGTATTTATTGGTACATAATCCGGGAGTTAGATTGGCCTTCATAATAACTTTTATTTCCGATAACATTTCCACAATCACTTTATTTTGTTTTATAGTGTTTTCTGAAAAAAGAAAGGTTATTGAAATAAATGATTTTAACCGTTGATGTAGATGAAATTACCTTGCAGATTAGTCAATTCACTCTTGAGATTTATAATTTCATTTTGAAGTTGTGAAATTTGTTCGGTCTTATCTTTAAAAGCTTCTGTAAAGTTTTCATGAATCTGTTCCAGTTTTTCAAGAATTTGCTCGCATGTCGAAGATTTGAGGATCAATTTTTTTCGTTCCACTGGCGGCATTTTCTTATAGTTATTTATGAGGCTTGATAATGTGGGGTAGTTAGGTTAATTAATATATATATATATATATGTATTTGTTGTGTTGAGTTGAAGGAAAAATGAAGTCTGCTTAATTAGAATGAATTATGGGTATCATAATGAACTCATTTTTATAAGGCAATGTAACTAACTTTGCAACTATTTGATCGGGTGTAAAAACGGCTTCTTTGTATATATCCATATTAACTACGCAGATACCAAGATCAGTAGATTTTATGGGCTTATTAAAAAAGCTTTTAGGGTTTAAAAAAGTATGCGCTCGCAAATGTCCCTCCTCAGTAAAACTTATAATTTTTATGGGAATATTAGGTTTAATTAAACAGTAACTGTCCTGGAAATTTGCACGGAAATAACCATGATCTGAGGAATAATATATTATTTTTCCTTTGGCGTTTCTTTTGTATCCTTTGTGCGTTTCTTGGGTAATTATCGGAAGATCGTAAAATGTATTAAACAATTGTTCCTCAATATATTGTGGTTTTTTTACAGCTTTCTTAATCTTCTGATTCATATTTTCGAATGGATACGTTGTTATATTACTAAGATTGCCGTATTCCCGCGCTGTATCACCTAAGTGCAATAAGCAGTGAACATTATGTGTGACACCGGTAGGGCCATAATATTGTGAAAAATCTTTAACGAACGTCTTAAGCATGTTTTCAGCTAGTGTAATTTTTTTTTCGCCAATTTGGTTGCTTAACAATATTCGGTAGGCGCATGCCAAAAGAAGGTAATGATTGTACTGTTCGCCATTTGTATACTCTTTAAGTACAATTAAGCCCGTGTAAAGGAGGAACTGCCGGAATTCGACAGCTTTCCATTTAGGAAACTCAAAAATCGAGCGCGGTTTCCTAGCGAATTCTCGGGGAATATATGCCGAAAATGATGTCAGCATCGATGACATTGATTGTCTTGCTGTTGGAGACAATCGGTACCTTGGTTCTCCTTTATACAATTTAAAAATAATTTTTTTTGATACTCCAAGATCAACCAAATGCATAACATCAAGTGGAAATTGGGTAATCATTTGAGTGTCAATATCCTCTAGACCCATTTTCGCATTAATGAATTTTTCCTTGTGAAAACTTTTGTCTTTCCTTTCTTTAAAATCGTCATTGGTTCTCATTTTGCCTACTGTAGTGCTAAAAACACACACTTTAGAAATACTTTTGCCATTTTGCTCACATTTAGGGCATCCATTTAAAGAATTGTGTCCCTTTATATCACAAACAAACGATCGAGCAGGCGCATCAACCAAATAAGCACGAATTTTAATTTTCACTTTATAAGTATTATAAACATAACCTTCTTTGAGCAATGTTTTCATTTCTCGAACATAATCATGTAGGAAGGAGTCAATATTTACAGGCTTTTTTCTTCCAACGTAGCTACCAATCAAAAAAATGTTAATTTCGGGAATGTTTACGACTCGGCCCAGAATTGGCCACAGCCCGACTTCACTACTTTTAAATATTGGTAGACCGTCAATCCCAATATCCAAAACTATCTCTTTTATATTTTTCGAATTCACAGAATTCAAAATTTTTTGAAGATTTGGTGCTACTCCAATGTGGAAATATGATCCCGGACAGACCGTCCTTTTCAAAACTTTGTACTGACTTCCTATAAGTGTACTAACACTTAATGGTACATCTAGATTGTACGACTTCAATATTTTTAGAAGTGCCGATGTACAAGCCACAGGAGGCCTAAACAGCTGGTACCACACTCGAATGTCGTCACATAAATTTGGAGAGTTTATTTGAAAATCATCTCCAAATGGAATACTTGGCGTTTCTTCATTAGAAAAAATTTCTACTTCCCCAAAAGTTGTTCTATTAATGACAGATTCTAAAACGTCGACGTTTTCTTCTTTCGATTTTTTTATTAACCTATATTGTTGTCTTTTACCAATTTTTCTTTTTTTATGCAAATTGTTCATTATTACTGTAAAATATCGTAATATTTTATGTTACAACTGAATGCGAAACAATCTCAAACAATTTCATCACAAAGCAAGCGTCTTTCATTTCTATATTTTCCAAGCACACACAACAACAAATTGCAATTTTCTAGTATACACACAATATACCGTACTCACACAATATAACGTATACACACAAAAGTTTAAGCGAACTATCATAAGTCACCCGTACTCGATTATGTCAACACGTGAACTGAATTTCTCTATTTGAGAAAAAACAATATCGTCGAATGCAACGAGAGTATGTACAGAAGGTTCTCGGATTTGTTTGGTCGACAAAGATCGTAAAGACATCGGGTATGCTTGCAGATGAACAAGTCATGTCTTCGATTACCTGACACCTGATGCGGCATTAATGATATCATCTCTTTAGTATTGCGCTTGTAATTACAGCATACCGTATACTATGAATAATTTTAGTGCTTCCGAATTTTTGAAAATTTTCTGCTGGGATGTTTGTAATAGTTGCCAGATTTATAAAACTAACAATTAGGTTGTTCGGCCGAAACACTGGAAAAAAACATGTACGAGTACACATTTAACAGAATTATGAATAAAATTAAATAAAAAATATGGAACGCCAAAAAACCGAGATTCGACAAAAAAATAACCGGATTATTCGATATTCGAAAAACAGGGATTTAAAAAAAACCGACGGTTTTTATGAGTGAAAAAACCGAGTAGCCGGTTTCTGAAAACCGAACTGATCACCCTAATTTGTTATAGATGTTTTCGCACAAGTAGGAGTATTGAGACAATTCTCGCTAAGTTGAGTTTTGTTTATCCCTATAATGTGTGATGATATACCTAAATTCTTGTGGAGAAGGGAGCTGATGATATGCCTTCACCGTAATAATCAATTTCACAAATTTATTTTTTAATACTTTTTTGGCGTAGAATACGTCTTACCTTACGGTATAGGGAGTCATGTCAGATTGTTATTGTTGTAATCTTTATTTCATTGATTATGAGGAAACGGCGAGATAACTTTTTTTAAAAATTTTTTTGTAGGTAAATGAAGATGTTGTCTTTCGTTTGATATACATTTCATATTGGTTGATATCTTCCTAATATTTAAATTTCTCAAATGAAAATTGTTTAAACACATACACTCAAACATACATATGTGTGGTGTTTGGTTGAGTGTTTGAGTTTGTAGCGTGAACACAAACTATGCTGCCGTTTCAGTGTGATGAAATATTGAAATTTCGTATATTTACTTATGTATTTAAGTGAAACAAAATGTTAAATGTGAATTTGAATTTAACATGGATATATAATTATAAAAACTATATGAACAAATTAATTCATATGTTATAATGTTATTTATCATTTATTGTTATATATCGTAGGTATACAAGATAAACTGACCAAGTCCACTTCAGCTCATTCGGAGTTAAATGCAGTTAAAGTTAAATTTAATATAATAAATCTGGTATGAGTTATATCTAAATTTTTTATTTTCCTATTAATTTAGCTTACGGTTGACTATCAAATTGTATTAAAATATTAGTTTTAGAGTCGTTCTATTACCCAAAAAATTTTTTTTTTTAAATTGAAAAATGACCATGTCCACGGTAGTGCTTCATTTGTACAGGATAAACTGACCAAGTCACTTACCATTTCTTTTAAAGTGTATAATAAAATAAGTATACTTAAAAACTTTGTTACCATTAAGAAACTATTTATTTAACCTTCTTTCATAACATTAATTTTTAACTTTTAATCCTCTTCGGAGTCACAACAGTCAGAATTAACACCTTGGTCTCCAACATAATTAACATTCCCAATGTCTGATGGAAGTTCTCGATACCATCCATGATATTCTTCAGGAATCACACCTAGTCTGCATAATTTGAGTAAATCATTCTTTTTCAGAGAGCTATCATTTGTGGACGACCTTTTCCTTGAATATTTATTCTTCTGTATTCGGTACTAAAGTCATAAGAAAACTTCATTATATTTGGTGTAGCCTTTTCGTATCGCATTCTTTTTATTTTTAACCAATTCACTTGTTCACCACAAGTTTTATCATTTCCTCCGCCATTTTTTTGAAATCAATGAAATCTTTACGTTTTAGCTGCTGAACATTACACAGAAAAAAATATTCCCGAATTAATTTCAATTACTGATTTGCTTGAAAACAGAGATAAAATTCAATTATTTCATTATTTGACTCAATCATTTGAATACTTGGTTCAACAATTTTACATTTTATGAAGCGAAGAAGATCAATTAAAATTTCACTGGAATCAAGTACTTGTGTACTTGAAATTACAACATTCTTTATATGTTATTTGACGTTTTTTTGTTCGATTTTTAAGGCGAATTTTTGTTGTTGTCAGGGAGAACAAGTGGAAGATGCGCATGTTTTGTTATTGCAATCGGCACTCGTCAACACAATGACAGCAACAACACATGTGCTACAAAATTATTGCGAAATCAAAACACATCTTTGAGAATTTACAAATAAATGTTCAAAGGAAAAAAAGACATACCATAAGCAAAAACAAGAAAATGCATTATTTAATCAAACGGAAATTAATTATAAAAATAAAACATACTTCATAAGTAAAAAGTATTGTTACGAATAAGTAAAAGCTTTTGCTTACTGTTAATGACTCTACTAACAGTATGTAAACAACAGGCGGTTAGTGCTGCGCCTGAAAGTATGCATTGTAACAACGTACCAGCTCGCTAAACCAGTAGCATGAATTCACCTCAGTAAAGATAATTCTCCTGTGTAGGAGAATGTTCTGCAAAGATAAACAACAACAACAACATCTAGTTTCTAGAAGGTTCTTGAATTCGCTAGATATATGTACCTTCATTTGTGTATGGTGAGTTGGTATAAATAGCGGAGGTCTTTGGAATGGAGAGTTCAGTTTGTGATTAAACCCCGTAAAGTAAGCAACGCGAATTGATAGTAAAATACAAGACTTGTTAAAGTGTTATAAATAAATAAAGTAAACTGTTGTACTGTATAAATAAATAAAAGGAAGTGATACCGTTGTAATTATCGTAATTAAAAACGAACCTTGTTTTATTATTGGGAATAAAACAACGCAAAAAGGACGAATAAGGAAATTCGTAACAGTATAATTGAATTTTTTTAATTTTTATTTTTGAATCCCTGTAAGTGATTTTCTTAATTATTATTTAATCAAACTGAAATTAATTATAAAAATAAAATGTTGAAAAAATATGAGATGTTGGTTTTTGTTATTTTGGGTATTAATGTTAATCATTAAAAATTACCGATTTCGATTGAAAGCGAACACCGACTTTTGATTACCAGAATACTCAAGTTGAGTACGCTAGTAATCAAAACATTATATAATTTCGATTAAACGCTCACTCAACTTGATTGCGCGCGTAATCAAAACATTATGTAATTTTGATTAAGCACTCACTCAATTTGATTACACGCGTAATTGAAATTTTCCATAAAAAATTGATTAAAGTCATGCTTAACTCAATTACTAATTTAATCAACAATATTATTACGAATAAGTAAAAGCTTTTGCTTACTGTTAATGACTCTACTAACAGTATGTAAACATCAGGCGGTTAGTGCTGCGCCTGAAAGTATGCATTGTAACAACGTACCAGCTCGCTAAACCAGTAGCATGAATTCACCTCAGTAAAGATAATTCTCCTGTGTAGGAGAATGTTCTACAAAGATAAACAACAACAACAACATCTATTTTCTAGAAGGTTCTTGAATTCGCTAGATATATGTACCTTAATTTGTGTATGGTGAGTTGGTATAAATAGCGGAGGTCTTTGGAATGGAGAGTTCAGTTTGTGATTAAACCCCGTAAAGTAAGCAACGCGAATTGATAGTAAAATACAAGACTTGTTAACGTGTTATAAATAAAGTAAACTGTTGTACTGTATAAATAAATAAAAGGAAGTGATACCGTTGTAATTATCGTAATTAAAAACGAACCTTGTTTTATTATTGGGAATAAAACAACGCAAAAAGGACGAATAAGAAAATTCGTAACTTTGGTGTCAGAAGTGAGATTACGAATTAAGGACAACGATGAAGTTTGAAGAACTCAAAGTTGAACAACTAAAAAAGGAGTTGAGTAAATTGGATCAACCGACAGCTGGTAATAAAGTAGAGCTGCAGAGGCGATTAATAGAAGAATTTAAACGCCGAAACATCAACATTGACACATATCAGTTCGAGTGCAAAGACGAAATGGAGGTTTGTGCAAAAGAAGCAACTGGTAATGTAGATGTTTCTACAATGTTTGCTGCCATGATGGCCAAATTGAGCGAAAATTCTCGAATAATTAACGACAAACTGAATGAGAAATTTGGTGAAAATTCTAGAATTATGAACGAGAAATTGGACGAGAATTCTAGAATTATGGACGAAAAACTTGAAAAGAAATTTGGCGAGAATTCTAGAATTATTCAAGAATTCAAATGCCACAAATGAGAAACTGCAAGAAATCTCCGACGTTGTGAGCAATATGGAGATTCAAGTGAACGATAAATTCGAAAAGGTTGAAGAAAAAATCGAGGAAATGGGGCAGAAAATTGAAGAAGTCGAACATAAGTTCGAGGAAGTCGAACGGGAACTAAAAAACGATGTAAGCGAATTGCAAAGGAAAATGAATGAACTTCAGTTGCAAGAGGGTCCGGTGCGAGTAATTTCTGAAGGCTCTAGTAGATTGAAAGCTCCCAGTTTCGATGGCTCTACACCTTTCGATGTTTTTAAATTCCAATTCGAAATGGTCGCAATTAAGAACTTGTGGAACAGCAACGACAAAGCCGTTGAGCTAATTTTAGCACTGAAAGGCAACGCAGCAGAAGTCCTTCAGAGCATTCCCGTCAGTGCCAGAAACAACTACGAGGATATACTGGCTGCGTTACAACGCAAGTATGGTGGCGATCACAAGAAGGATTTATATCGCATGGAATTGAGAGGCCGAGTGCAAAAGCATAATGAAACGCTTCAGGACTTCGCAACCGAGGTGGAACGTTTGGTGTTGATGGCATATCCTGGAGAACGCCAAACTTTCCTAGAGCAATTTAAGATAGAGGCATTTGTTAGGGGCATTAACGATCCTGACGTTAGATATTCGGTGTATGCCTCACAAAAAGCTACATTTGTGGAAACAGTTTCATTCGCTTTGGCGAATGAGACGGCGAGGGTTGTTGCCAGTCAACAGACATATCATGTGCGAAGGGTAGAAACGGAAGGCAAATCAAAAGATTTGAAAGGCGCCGTTAGCGAACTGAAGGAAGTGATTCGGATTCTCACGAAAGCGCTATGGCAAGCAACAAAATTGAAAGGTGACAGTCATGGCGAACGTGGCCATATAGGGCGTGACTGTAGAGACCTGAGAAAACGGTCAAGATCTCCAGCGATAGCGGCCGATACCGGACGAGTAAATGACCGTCCACATGTAATCGAGCCTAAACAGGATTTTAAGGCTGAGATCAAAGAGCAAATTATTGACGTCCGATCCCTGAGAATTGAATCCGACGACGAGTGGTTCACGGCACAGAGAAGTGATCCTGTATTGGCAAAAATTATTTTGGCAAAGGAAGAGGATAGACAATTAACGCGGAATGAAATCGCTTCAGAAAGCCCCGTTTTAAAATCATATTGGGCCCAGTGGAATAGCCTGAGATTACTAGATGGCTGTCTATACCGTGTATGGGAAAGTGAAGATGGTAAAACGGAGAAAAATCTAATTGTGGTACCTGCCTTGAAAGTGAAAGAGATAATTGCAGAATCTCATAATGGTCCGAGTGGTAGGCACCTCGGAAAAGGCAAAACTATGGAGAAACTAAGGGAACGTTTCTATTGGGTTGGTCGTCAAAAAGCTGTATCCGAGTGGATTGCAGGCTGCACCCAGTGCATGACAACTAAAGGACCAACGCGGAGGAGTTGCGAACAGAGACATCAGGAGAGCCCAAGTGCTCCCTTCGAGCGAATATCCATGAGTGTGGCTGGTCCATATCCAACGAGTAGCTCTGGGAACCAATATGCCCTAGTCGTTATGGACTACTTCAGTAAATGGCCCGAGGTGTACGCTATTCCAAATAAAGAAGCGAAAACAATAAGCAAAGCTATGGTGAACAACTGGATAAGTCGTTTTGGTGTCCCTTTAGAACTGCATTCGGAGCAGGGTAGAAATTTTGAATCTGCGATCTTGAAAGAAATATGCGAGAGGAGTGGAATTCGTGGTATAAGAACGACATCAGTGCGTCCTCGGACTGACGGTACGGTAGAGAAATTTAATCATGCTCTTGAAGAATATTTGAGCAAGATCGTCAGTAAGGATAGAAAATTCTGGGACGAACGCATACCAAAATTCCTTCTAGCATACCGGTCGGCCACCCAGGATACCACTGCCCGAACACCAGCTAGTGCCATCTTTGGGACAGAGTTAAAGCTCCCTAGAAATTTGGAGTTTGGCAACTGCCTAACATCCGACAGTGGGGAGAATGATGGTATCCCAGGGGAGCTTAGCGAACTTCACGAGTTTGTTCGCAGCAGAATGAAGTTGGTCAGTAATAAGATGAAAGCCAGGTACGACCAAGCGGCAAATTCCGAAGGATTCCATGAAGGCCAGCTAGTTTTACTGTTCAACCCACAGCGCAAGAAGGGTTTATCTCCAGAACTTCAGACTCACTGGGAAGGCCCTTACAGGGTTGTAAAACGAATAAACGACGTGGTTTATAGAATCCAGAAAAGCCAAAGTCCAAGAGCTAAAATGAAAGTCGTGCATTTGGAAAGACTAGCTCTGTATGGAAAACGGAGGGTTGAGCCTGCTCGGGACGAACAGGCTTAAGTGGGGGGCAGTGTTACGAATAAGTAAAAGCTTTTGCTTACTGTTAATGACTCTACTAACAGTATGTAAACATCAGGCGGTTAGTGCTGCGCCTGAAAGTATGCATTGTAACAACGTACCAGCTCGCTAAACCAGTAGCATGAATTCACCTCAGTAAAGATAATTCTCCTGTGTAGGAGAATGTTCTACAAAGATAAACAACAACAACAACATCTATTTTCTAGAAGGTTCTTGAATTCGCTAGATATATGTACCTTCATTTGTGTATGGTGAGTTGGTATAAATAGCGGAGGTCTTTGGAATGGAGAGTTCAGTTTGTGATTAAACCCCGTAAAGTAAGCAACGCGAATTGATAGTAAAATACAAGACTTGTTAACGTGTTATAAATAAAGTAAACTGTTGTACTGTATAAATAAATAAAAGGAAGTGATACCGTTGTAATTATCGTAATTAAAAACGAACCTTGTTTTATTATTGGGAATAAAACAACGCAAAAAGGACGAATAAGAAAATTCGTAACAATATTAAGAAATTTTGATTAAATCTGTGCTCAAATAAATATTTGCTTTAATTGAAAACTTTTCAATTACGATCTTACAATTCGAGTAATTGAATTTACAAAAATCGTCATTGGCGGAAATCCAAGTATAAAAATAATTGAATTGACAAATATCGTAATTGATTTGAGCATTCGCTTTTTTCTGTGTATAGGGTAGACTACGTTTGTTTCTTAGGCGATTGGAGCGTGCAACGTGAAATATGTTTATCCAATCTTGCATACAATACACGCTAACATGTTTTTTAGCTGACTCGATTGAACTGTGCATTGAGTCCACTTCCATGTAGGAGTGGCCCTTTCCATGAACTTGTGCTCTACCCACTCCAAATTTTCAATTGATCGAACGGCATATAAAAACATACATGAAACATATTGGTTTCGGTTTTGTCCTGTACATGTATCTGAAAACAAAGACACTTTCTTTATAGAAGAGGGCAAATTTTCCAAATATAGAAGCAACAAAAGCACTTCGCATGATTAGGGGGTGCAGTTTCATAAATCGTAGCATTGTATGCATTCAGCTTGCGACTGTAGTACAATTGTTATACGTCTCCACTTGGTATTTGTAGTACTGACTTGAAGATCGAATGTGGCACATACAAATTCACTATCACTGCATGCTCTTTCTTTATCACAAGCTTTTTCATTATTTGCATTATCTCTTCTTTGAATATGTTCTTTATATTCTTTTTCTAAAGAAACCTTGGTTGCATTGTCAGCTTTTGCATAATTAACACAAGTCAAACATTGATCTTTTTTAGGCTTGAAAAAAGACAAGTTGAATGATGTACAAAATATTCTGCGGTACGTTATTGCACTAACATAGGGCTGTTTATTTTCAGTACATTCTGATTTATAAAGATCGTGCATCTTTGTGATGCTTAGGTTGGAATCCAAGTACAGACGTTTTGATGATTTGCGGCAATAGTGGCTTTCCATTGCGGGAAACTTTTGTATGTGATTCTTGACAATGTCTGTCATTTCAGGGCTCGTTTTGTTTTTTGGAATATTTTTCCCCCTTTTATCAGCTTTGTCAAAAATTCCGTAATTAGTTACCTTAGCAGGCATTGTATCAACAGGGCCGTGACTAATACAAAGCGTTTTACAAAAAAATACTTTACAAACCCGAACTTTCAGACCATTTTTTTTTGAAATTGTAACTTCTGGAATTAGTTTTCGGTATGCCCTTTCCACTTCGTTTTCTTTCTCGTTTTATATTAGTACACAATATCGCAGAATTTAGAAAATCTTTTTGACGTTCATATGGCAGTGAATTATAGTAACCGCAAAGTAATTTTCGATCGTCTTCATTAAAATTTTCAGAGCATTTAAATTTACATGTATGTCCCCCTATATTTTTTGGCATTTTGGCAGGCATTTTTTTCCATGTGTATTAGTATAAACCAAGCCATTTCTTCTTCTTTCTTTGTTAATATTTACCCTCCATCTGGATGGATTATTAGTTCTCCAACGAGTTTGTACATCCTGTTCTTGTCCTGGCTGTTCTTGAAGTCCTGAAGTCGATGAAGATCTCGAAGATGTACTATTACTTTCTGAGACATGAAAAGATGGATCATTTGGATAGTCGTCTTCGCTGAAATCGCAATCTGATTCATCCATCATTTGCGAACAATTTGCTGAATCCATTACTTCCAAATTGTCCAATTGTTTACCTTTAGTGATGTAAACGCAAAAACTTGTCAGAAAGGCACATTGCATTAACAAAAGAATAAACAATACATTCTAAACACGTCTATTACGAAAAAACTAGGTTATGTTGCTTTCTTAACCAAACAAAAATGTGTCTACTTATTGCAACTTACCTTAGGGAAACGCCACTTAAATGTAAACATTTAAAAAAAATACACTTTTATTTTACTGAATGCCGTAGATAAACATAGCATTTACTATTTATATATTTTTAAGGAAAAATTCTGTAACTGTTTTTCACAACCTACATTAACGTTCTGAGCTTTGAAGTGATATGACAGTCTTTTAATTTCTGTTCACCATTGTAAACAATGTTACCAGGTTGTGACTTGAATAAAGTCAATAAACTGTAACAATGCTGCCATACTGGGTTTTATACCCTCACCCATAAGGGATACATCATTTGATACAGAATACTATATTATATAGATACTATTTATATAATATATTATATTATAATATAATATATACATATTATGTATATTATACATAAATAGCAATTCCGAAGAATTGCTTGAAAAGAGTGTTTGAGGGTATGTGTAAGACAGTTCATCCGACTGAAGGTTATGTACTGGTTAAAATACAATATGGCTCCAAAGTAATAAACAATGCAAACAAAACCCATTCCTGCAATCATGTAATCCTATAATATCAAAAAATACATGCAAATTTTAGTGGACTTGGTCAGTTTATCCAGAACAAATGTTGATGTGTACGGACATAGTCAAAATCTGATTTTTGTTTCTACCATCTAGAGTCCAGTTTTAGTTCCATTTCATTTTTATATGTATATATATGATTTTTCTGTGTCCAATGGTCATATAAACTCAGTTTTTCAAAAATGTGGACTTGGTCAGTTTATCCAGTATACCCACGATATGTTTTCTGTCTTATCGGATGGCGTATTCTACGTTAAACTTAATGGCCGTGTCTCTGACACAGCCTGCACGGACAGGCCTTGGCCGAAGGCCTCGGACAACTTTCTGCTGTTTTTTTAATAGTTATTGATCTTGAACCGAACAATTATTAAAGAACATGACAAAAATAATTAGACATTTTTTTAAAATTAGTGGGTGTGAGTACAAATGGCTAAAATATTAAAAAGCGTGGCAAAAAGAGTAAATTTTCAAAATGCGATTAAAATCATTTAGAATATACGAAAAAATCGTTGGAGACATTAGAAATGTGGTAAAAATTGTGAATGTGTGTAACAGGGAGGAGAGGGGAACAAAAAAGGAAAATTTTAAAAACAAAGATATAAAAACTTTTGGAATGATCGGGGATTAGTTGAAATGAGTGTATGTGGGTTTAAGGATCAACAAATTACTAGAAAGGGTAAAACTTCGAAATGCAATAAAAATCGTTTGGAAGCAATGTGTTAAAAATTGTGGACAATGGGACAAAAACTGTAAAGCTTCAAATAGCGGGAAAGCTGGTTTGGAATTGTAAGGAAGGTGCTACAAATAGAGTATGTGGGAAAAATTTAGAAGAAAATCGTAAAAACACAAAAATCTTTTAAATGACTGGGAATGTATTAAAATAAAGTGTGAAGGTAATATGGGCAAAAACGGTTACAAATTTTAAACGGGAGATAAATCTTTTGTAATGATTGGTAATGTGTTAAAATAGAGCATGTCGCTAAAAAGGGGCAGAAAGTGGTAAAAATTACATACGTGAAAAATCCTGCGGAATGATTTGAAACCATTTTTGCCCCTTTTCAATCGTCTCAAACTAATTATTATGTCATTTGAAGTTTTGCCATTGTCCGCCTTTTTATCCGTATACCCTACTTTTAACACATTCCAAACTTTCCCTGAATTTTCAGAGGTTACCCATTTTGGACCCATTTTACTTACATACAATATTTAAAAATAGATTTTTCTCGCATTTTCACGATTTTGACGCTCAAACACAATTTTTAACAAATTCAAATCATATAATGTAATTTTTCTTGCGTTTGTAAGAGTTCTACCCTTTTTGAACTTCTACCCTTTTTCTCACGACGTACTCCGATCGAAAAAAGGCTAAGCAAAATCGTACTGCAATGTAAACAAAACAACATTGGGCAATGTTAAAATTTTAATGTTATTTTAAAGCTGGATCGTTGACGAAACAGCACTGCCCAATGTTCTTGACTTTCTCAAACAAAGTTTCCCCTCCCTTGCCGGCAAACACAAAAACCGATTTAAAAACGGAGAACAAACGTGCAATGTAAAAGAGGAATTTTGTTCATTCTCTCTCATACACTAGTGTAAAACTGCAGTATGATAAACACGTTGTTCAAATTAAATTAAAGTTTTGATAAATTCACAATTATTACAAACTAATTTTCTCGTTATTTATAGTTATGCCCTTTTCGATTTTTTTTACCCACATGCACTATTTTTAACATATTCCAAACTAATTTTTTTCTTATTTGAAGTTTTAGCCTCTCTTGCCCTTCTTCACTTTTTACCCCCTCTGGTTACGTTTTTAGCCACATACACTATAACACATTATAAAAGAATTTTCTCGTATTTCTCCAAGGCCTTTACCCCTTTTTAACCACAGTCTATTTTTAATAAATTAAATGTCAAACTATTTTTTCCGGTGTTTGAAGTTTTTCCCTTTTTACCCAAAGCCACTGCTTTTAACACGTTCGCAATCATGGCAAACGATTTTTCTCGCATTTTCAAGTCTAAACCTTTTTCGCCAATTTTGCCTCTTTTTGCGTCCAAACCAAATTTGGTCTGCCTTCAATCGGGCTTATTTTAAATTTATATTCCAATTATTAGTCGAACTCTAGACCCACTCATTCCAAACTAATGTTCTCGTTATTTGTTGCCCCCTTTCACACTTAACGAATTAACTTTTTCGAGCGAGTAGTAAGCGAGTAGCTCCTCCTTACCCTGATTTCTAATATGAATTTCTACTAATCGAAAAGTCGAAAACCAATTCCAAATATGTGTGAGGAACGAAACCTATGTAATTGAAACAGATCAAATAATTGGATACAATAACCGGTGTTAGAACCCGGTTTCAAGATTCGGACTAACCCCGGTTTCAAGACCCAGTTTTAAAAACCAGTTACAAACACCGACAATTAATTCCGGTTTCGATCAACAAAACTGGATTAAATAACAAGAACCGGTTATGGTAGTGTATTTGGTTTTTGGTTTTGACTTTGCCGCGGCAAAAAACATGGTCATTAGTGGTACAAGATTCCAGCATAAAGACATCCACAAGGCTACTTGGGTATCCCCTGATCAAAGAACTAAGAACCAAATTGATCACGTGGTAATTGATGGAAGCCACTCATCCAGTGTAATGGACGTACGAGTGATCAGAGGAGCTAACATCGATTCTGATCACTACCTGGTAGCAGCAAAGGTTCGCACAAGATTAAGTAGAGCGAAAATAGTACGAAACCAGACGCAGAGGAAGCTGGACATCGGAAAGCTGCAATTACCAGAGGTAGCCACAGCCTACTCAAGGAAGCTCTCGCAACTTTTGGCACAGAACCCACCCCCTCCCGATGACGATCCTGATGCGCAGTGGAAACCCATTTCCGACTCTATAAAAACTGCCGCAACAACTTGGTTTCGAAAAACCGCTTCGCAATAAACCGTGGTACGATGAAGAGTGTCGCATTGCAAATGACGAAAAGAACGCTGCACGTATGGTAATGCTTCAGTCAATTGCACCGCGAGCTGCAACTGAGCGGTATAGGGAGAAAAGGAAGGAGGTAAACCGTCTCTTTAAGCGTAAGAAACGACAGTGGAGAAAGCGCGAGAGTGAGAAAATTGAGACATACAGAAGGAAGAACGAAGCCCGAAAATTCTACCAAAAAGTTAAAAACGGAACTAATGGACATGGTTCAGGGCCCCCCTTCTGTAAAGACAAGGACAGAAAACTCGTCGCAGATGTGCAGAGCATGTTGGGAATATGGAGAGAGCATTTCTCCGCGCTACTAGTACCTGAGATATCCGATGACGATGGGACAACCGATCACAATATGGACGACGACGTCGATTGCCCCCCTCCTAACCAAGACAAGGTCCAGACAGCTATTGCCCGGCTTAAGAACAACAAAGCCGCAGGAGCCGATGGATTACCGGCGGAGCTGTTTAAGGCTGGCGGCGATGAGCTGATAAGGTGTATGCATCAGCTCATTAGCAAAATTTGGTTAGATGAATGCATGCCCGGCGATTGGAGTCTCAGTGTACTATGTCCCATATTTAAAAAAGGTGACCCGAGTATCTGTGCCAACTACCGTGGAATAAGCATTTTATCCATAGCATATAAGGTTCTATCAAGTATAATGTGCGAAAGACTAAAACCAATTATCGCTGACCTGATTGGACCATACCAGTGTGGCTTTAGGCCTGGAAAATCGACAACTGACCAGATTTTCACGCTACGCCAAATCCTGGAGAAGACACACGAAAAACAAATCGACACCTATCATCTATTTATCGATTATAAAGCGGCCTTCGATAGTCCGATACGGGAGAAACTCTATGAAGCAATGTCTGAGCTTGGTATTCCTGCAAAACTCATACGCCTTTGCAGGATGACCTTGACGAACACCAAATCCGCAGTGAAAGTTGGTAAGGATCTTACCGAACCTTTCGAAACTAAGCGAGGCCTCAGGCAAGGCGACACCCTATCGTGCGATCTCTTTAACATCTTAATGGAGATCACAATGAGAAAAGCTGCAGTCAACATGAATAAAACCATCAGCAGCAAAAGTCACATGCTGCTCGCGTATGCTGATGATATAGATATCATTGGGCGCACAATTAGAGACGTTACTGCGGTTTTTTCTAGAATTGAGAAGGAGTCAGCAAAAGTGGGTCTGACGGTAAATGAGGACAAGACAAAATTAATGGTTTCAACGAGCAGGGCCTCCAGGCGATTAGACCAAAGCGTGAACGTTGATAACCGTTATAACTTCGAGGTAGTGGACGAATTTATATACCTCGGATCTGCCGTGAACAAAAACAACAACGTCAGCCTTGAGATCAAGCGGAGAATTGTGCTTGCGAATAGATTTTATTTTGGGCTAAGCAAGCACTTTAGAGATAAAGCCCTCTCTCGAGTAACAAAAGTCCAGCTGTACCCGACTCTCATTCACCCTGTCTTGCTTTATGGCGCAGAATCCTGGGGCCTATCGCAAGCAGACGAAACATCTGTAGGAGTCTTCGAGAGAAAAATACTCCGAAAAAGTTATAGCCCTATAGTGCACAACGGCGAGTATGGGCGACGCATGAATCATGAGCTGTATGAGCTTTATCCTGACATTGAAATAGTTAAGTGGATCAAGATAACGCGATTGCGCTGGCTAGGCCATATCAGTAGAATGGATGAAGATGAACCAGCGTGAAGGGTTTTCGAAACCGAACTCGAAGGAAGACGAAAAATAGGAAGACCAAGACTCCGCTCGAGGGATCGAACTGGTTGGCGAAATATGTTATCTTCGTTTTGTAAGGTCCTTGACCCCCCGGGGTTGTCCGAGACCGGATAAGTAAGTAAGTAGTATTTGGTTTTAAACTAGTTTTAAAACAATTATTATGTTTTCCGTAATCAGCAAGTTTTGTTTTTCAAACTTTGTGTTCATATTCCTTCGACAAATAATTATATGTGCAATAGGTTATATTGAATTTTGACTTAGAAAATAACACATTTGTCACATATATTTTATATTTTAGTTTGTTATTATGCGTGATTTAGAAATATGTAAAAATAAATGTTTTGAATTGTTTTGTAGAACCAAAAAAATATTTCAAATAGACTTCATAGAAAGTAATTATATCTGCAAAAATAAAACTTTGTTTTAATTCTTTTTGTTAAACAATTTAATTTTGTAATTAATATAGTATTGTTACCATAGAGTAATGTCATATAGAGCTGTCATTCTTCACGTCTGACATTTCCTTTTGAAGTAAATTGCCTTACACCACACTGAACGGAAAAGCATCGTCACAGGGATGAAAATGTTAATCACCCCATCGAAAGTGAGCTAACGTACAGTTTCATTCCCCCTATGAAAGTGTGTTTATCAACTGCATATTGTTCGTTGCTGTGGTGAAAGTATGGTCTTTGCTGCAACGAATTTGCTTCATTATTGCAACGAATTTTTCATTGTTGCAACGAATAAGTATCGTTCCTGCAATGAATTTATTTCATTGCTGCAATGAATTTTTTTCATTTCTGCTATGAATGTGTTTCATTGGTGCAAAGAATTTGAGTCATTATTGCAATGAATTTGTTCATTACTACAATGATTTTGTTTCATTGCTGCAATGAATATTTTGAAGTGTGTTTGGAATTATTTATTGGCAATTGTACATAAATACACTCTTAGTATTACATTACAGGTGTTTTGATAAAAACAAACTCACGGATGATGTGTTAACACTTTTTTGCTACACGGTACCTGTTCGATTTCTATGAACACATTAGTAAATGTTACATTGGAAAATGAAAAAATAGTAGTTTTTTTGTATACACCGGGCAATGCTGAACATCAAATGACTCGCTTTGTTTGGCCATAGCAACAACAACGAAACAACCAAACACACAACATCACACATACTGTGTCCGAAGTAGCTGACGTATACGTGTGTCACATAACCACATGTTTGCCATATCAACAGCAACGAAACAGCCAAACACACAACATCACACATACTTTGTACGAAGTAGCTGACGTATTAGTGTGTCACCATAACGTCGACTGCGCAAGCCCATACATAATTATTATGTTAATACCTACGCTATAGACACAATTTCGTTTGCCTCACCCCTGCCTCACCCCTGCCACACCACTCTTTCATTGCTCTCTTGCTCGCTCATTTTTGTTTTACACGTCATTATTCTCTTTCGCAGTCGCAGAAAATCTGGTTTTAGCAGCAGCATAAAATCTGGTTTTAGCAGCAGCATAAAATCTGACATTGATAGATTTAGTCCTTATACGCCGCTGTAGATGTTAACACATTAAAAATTTAGAATTTTTGATTCGAAAATGGTCTCAGTTACTATATAAATATATTAAATCTATTCCATGTTGAAACTCTCGTCTGGAGAAGATTGTGGTAGTCGAGGGGTGAGGAATTAGGAATTTATTATTAAGATATTTACATTTCTATCTATGTCTGTGCTTACCATGAACATAAGCTCTACTCCCCTATGTTCTACTCCTTTCTTAAATCATGCAATTGTTGTTGTGTTGAGGGTTCTGTCATGCAATTGTAGCGCCAAATCTCCCCGTCATTATGACAGTGATCGGCTCTGTAAGCATTTTCTCCAACTGCTCTTTTATGTATCTAAACAAATTTCGATTGGAACAAATTTGGATTTGAACAAATTTGGATTGGATTCATAAAATTGTAGGTTAAAATATATTTTTATGATTGTCTTACTAGAAACACTTTGTTTCTTTGACTTCTTCGTTTTCATTTTGAAGCCAATGAATACAAAGAAACAAGCGCGACCGGATTGTGGTTAAAACACAGAAACACGAAGATTTGTTGTGATTTGTACCGCCTCGCGCATCTACACACAAATGTTCAGTTACATATTTCGGCGTCGTTTTTCTTCTCTCGATGTGTCACTTTCGCTGCTGTCATGTTGCATCTTGCATTCTGTTTATTCATCTATTTGATTTATAGACACTCAATTGACACAAACGATCACAGCAAACACATAAATTCATACTATTTACTTTTCACAATAACTTTCATAAATACTTAGATTATTACTAAGTATAACGAATTAGTCTGTTTTAACAAATGTATTTAAATTATTCCGGCGGAGAAATATGTCTACCGCTTTCGGTTGTTGCAAAGGAACTGATTTAAGATGTGTACGTGACCCATCAGTCATGCTCTCTTGCTTGCATCTTTTTTACGCTCGCACATTTTTTTGACTGTTTGCTCTCTTTATCTTCATACAAATTAGTTTCGTTGCAATACCGAAATTGTTTCGTCAACTATAAATGTTGACAAACCTCCGAAATAAATAAATAATAAAAATAAACCACCAAAAGGAAGAGCCAAACCAAATATCAGTTGCTTAAATATCATGCACTTACTGTTTTTTTAATTTTTAACCCACTTTTCTACAAAACTCAAATTAAATATAATTGTTGCAGGAACGAGAAGTAAGTTGTTGCAGCAACGAAATAAAAAATTGTCAAAGAAATCAGGTACGAAATTTTTCGTTGCAGCGACTGCCAAATTGTCGGATATACCACACTTTTCACTATAGCAACGTTAAAACATTAACGAAAATGTTTCATCCATGCGACGAAGCGTTATTCTTTCAGTGTATGTAGTATTGTATTGCCCTTTGTAGCCTGCGTGGCGTACCACCCACCCAGCATCTTAAGGTGGCCATATCAATATTCTCCTATTCCGCCAATAATACAAGTTTCATTTCTTTAATAGTCGTATACTGCTTTGACTTTGGAAATATCTTGGCGGAAAGAATCCTACAGAGGTCTTCAATTGAGTTGAGGTCGGGACTTATGGCTGGCAACTCCAGTAACGGTACATTATGTGAATTAAAAAAGTTATTTGTGAACCGAGCGACATAGATCGATCTAGTCCAATGATCTCCGTATAGTTCGGCAAGCAAAGTCTATTAAATTGGTTTTCAAAAGTCAGTATATGCATCCGCATTAATTTTACTTGGGACAAAATATAGTTTTGACCTCCTCCGATCTCCAAATGCAGCCCATACCGTAAAAGATCCACCACCGTGGTTTCGCTTGTAGCACGATTTGTCAGGATGTCGTATATGTTTTCAATATTTATGGTGGCCATCAGGCCCTTCAAAATTAAACTTTTTCTCGCTACTAGACTTTACTGATTCAAATTCTTCCTCCCAAAGTTAGTATTTTTCAACGAATGCAATACGCGCATATTTATGACGCTGGGTTTAGCGTGGTTTGGCATATATTTCCCTTATATATTTACCTTTAGCAGATATCTCGATACATATAGATCTAATTCCAGCATTATTTGCCTACAACTCATATTTGCATTAGTTGCTAGTTGGCCAATATACCAGTTGGTCCTCTGGTCTATAGTTGGCATACGTCCACCTCGCTTTATACAGCCATTGATTTCTGGGTATTTTACAAAATTCGAAACCGTATTGCGGTGCAAATTTATCGCAGCTGCTATCTTACCAATTTCTTTTGAGAGAAAATATTCCTTCAGTTTTTCCGCGCTCCTTATCAAAAAGTTCAATTCCACGTCACATTTTCAACCAGAAACAAAAATTGTGCAGTTAATTGTCCTTTAAATATATTAAAAAAGTCATATTTACTCACCTACGAGAAGACAATTTTGAGTTAAATACAAAAGGAAAATAGATACATAGTATATTCACTTTGTGGCCGTCGGTGGTGCAATGGTTAGTGTGCGCGGCTCTTGTACATGAGATCCTGGGTTCGAACCCTGCTCTGACCACCTTCAAAAAAAAATTTCTATCGGCGGCGGTTACCTCGCATAGTGACGGCGACACTATCGAGTATATAGCCATGAAAAAAAGCTTCTCAAAATACCGTTCGGAATCGGTGTAAAACTGTAGGTACCAATCAGTGAGTGAAAACTGGAAAGCGCACAGCTCAGTGATTGTGAGAAGTTATCCCCGGTCCCTTCATGGGATGTAATGGGAAACCATTTATTTATTTATATTCACTTTTCAGCTTCAGGAACGCAAATGTTTCCCAGAGCACATGTAATTATTTTCTATTGAATTTCAAACTTACACCGATATGTCAGATAATCGGACCATAGATTAATTTATAATAGATTTTTTTATCCGCCTCATCTAACGTTTCTCTTTGCACTTCTTCCATGAGGAAACGAATTCCTGTCAGCTGTTTTGCTGATTCACGATGGTCATATATTTACATATTTTGAACATTCACAGTAACAATTTCAGCTGTGTTTATCAAACCTCAGCGACAGAATTCTTCTCTTGACGTTTAAACTTGCAACTTCCACAAGTTAGCTTCCTCAGTCAATAAACCGATGAGCGAGTTGACAAACCTATGTATAAATTAATCCATGAACCGGACCACAAATAATGAACCGAAGAAGGATGTATAAGATAAAGAGATAGTGGTTATAAGCAAACAAATTGTGTACAGTCAAAAATAAATTACCGTTACTTTTTAGATGGAAAGAAAAAAAACTATTTCTGCACACATCCATAATTATTTGTATGGGGTACATAAGAATTTGTGACCACTACTACTTTATGTTCGTAATGTATCTTTCCATAAAATTACTTAATTTCAGAAGATAAACATCGACGTTGGCTAAAATCTTTTTTATCCTTTCCTTGAAAAAATTAAAAAAAATTGTTGAAAAAATTATTACAAATTTTAACATTTTGAAAGTTTTTAATCGATCCAAAATATTTAAATTGCAACAATAAAAAAGTGAAAAAATCACAGACCATAGTGATTATAAGTTATATCCTAAAAATTGATTTTTTATCATTATTGTTTGATTTTTATAATTAGCTTACAAGATAATCATTATGATCTGATTTTTTTATTAATTATTCGAAACAAAATGATTATGTTCAGTTTTTTTTTTATTGCTCAGACGATAATGGTAATTTTTTTATTTAACATTTATTTTTCACAAAATAATAATTAAGTTTTGAGTTTTTGAAATTGCTTAGAAAATAATGATTATGTTTTGATTTTTATTTTTTGTTCAGAAAATAAAACTTATTCCTTGAGCATTATAATTTTGTTCAATTGTAAAAATCAGTAGAGCATTTGGCTATTGTTCACGGCTCAGAAAATTATAAAAAAAAATTATAAAAAAAAAAGAAATAATTAAGAATGCGAGAAATGTAAAAATTAGCCGTCGGACGAACCTATGGCGCCCACAGGGTCCAAAAAACGGGTACACCTAGGGACACGTGGTTATAGGTAAGTGGTAACGAAAGGTATTCGTGTCACGAATTCAGCGGTATCATTATTTTTTTTCATGCGATGTCTGTAAGCCCATTTAAGTCCAGTTTTACTATGACAGCAGACTGTGTGTATTCATATGCAAATTAATAAAAGTCAATACTTATATTTAAAAACATTTACCATTTTTGCAACCCTTTTTTTACATTTCTCGCATTCTTAATTATTTCTTTAATTTCAATTTTTTTTTTATAATTTTCTGAGCCGTGAACAATAGCCAAATGCCCTACTGATTTTTATAATTGAACAAAATTATAAAACTCAAGGAATAAGTTTTATTTTCTGAACAAAAAATAAAAATCAAAACATAATCATTATTTTCTAAGCAATTTCAAAACTTAAATATTATTTTGTGAAAAATAAATGTTAAATCAAAAAATAATCATTATCGTCTGAGCAATAAAAAAAAAACTAATATGTTACGAGTAAATAATAAAAATCAATACATAATCCTTATTTTTCAATAATTTTATCAATTGAATAAATCAATTTTGATAAATATTAGGAAAATACAAATTATGCCAGACTTCGATAGTCCATGGAAAAACAATGGTATTTTGTATGTATGTACCACATTTTCGTACGATTATTATATATGAATGATTTTTTTGATAACAAATACGAAAATAATCATTATTATCGGTCCCTGGAAAAAATATCGTTTACGATAATTTGGCGCTAAGGACTCGATATATAATTAGCTGATATAGAAAATGCACTCTATAAATATACAGGCAATAGCGTCCAAAATGCTAGGAAAAATGGCAACCGTAGGGAAAATGCCAATCCTCGAAGTTTCAAAAAGAATTTACATTGCAAAATTTTCAAAAATAATCAAGTATTTTTGAATTATTTTTGTTCAAGATCATTCTCTATTAAAAAGTAAATTTTAATAGAAAACATTTATTATCGAAATAGTAGGTGTGTTTTCGTTACATGCTAGCGATTATAGCTTGCTTGCTAGTAACCAAAACGTTAAACTAGCGATAATTTATTATTATATATGTATGTATGTATATGATCGTCTTGTTCTAACGCATTATTCTCGAATATTTGTGTGTTCTTCACCTTGTCATTGGCTCACAGTAACGATATCCAAAACTGTTTTCGTGATTTTTCTCATTTTTCATTTCATTCATTTGAGCCGGAAATACATACTATAATCGTCCTGCTCTAACGCACGGCGTGTAGTTATTAAACTACTGCATAAATACATTTGAAACACTGTCTATACTACTTCACTCGTTAACCGCCCAGCGAGCCATTTCTTCCGACTTCTGTCCGAATTCTGACAGAACGTTTGCACAAGATGCAGAGTCTGGTGCCGTATTTGGTCAGAATTCTTACAGAAAGTTGTATGAACGGTTGACAAGAATTCTGACCGGTATTACTGTCAAAATCCTGTAGTTGTGCAGACTTTTCTTACAGAATTCCATTCGAATTCTGTCAGAGAATGTACAGAGAATTCTGAGCTTTGTCGGAGAATGTGCAGATAATTTTGATGTTTGTTGGACATTTTGTCAGACAATTCTGACATTTGGTGGGCATTTTGTCAGACAAAGCGCAGACAATTTTGATATTTGGCGGACATTTTGTCCGACAATGTTCAAACAATATGATACCTTTTAAAAAACAATAACAGTGATTTCGTGTCATTTATTTTTTTATTTTTATTTTATTTCTTATATTTATTTATTTTTATTTTATTTCTTATATTTATTTATTTTTATTGGACACAAATAACTTAAATATGCACTTGCTTACTCACCGCTTAATTTATAAATGACGATCGATGGACACAAACCCATCGCACAAAATAAAATAACAATGGAATGCAAGATAACGGAATTAAAAACAAAAACAAATCGCAGCAAAAACTACAATGAAATGCAAAAATAATAACAAAACCAAACAAAAAATTCCCTTCAGAGAATAAGCAGAGAACGAAATGCAAACATAACAACAAAAATTCCCATCAGAGGGTAAGCAGATTTCTCGCTCAGAGAGTGAGCACATTTCTCGCTCAAATCTCTCTTGCTAAATTACCTGCGATATTGCAAATTTCCTTCATTTGTCGGAAAAAATAGCAGAGATTTAACAGACTTTTCGGACATCTGTTCTTTCGGTACACTGTTTTCGAGTCTTTTGTTCTCGATTACCTGCGTCTTATATGTCATTTGTTTTATTTCGACCGTTCCGCTTAAAGCAAACAAATCTGTGCCATAGTAAAATAACCAAGTAGTAGCAGTAGACGTTGTTGCGGTTATAGGCAGTTTACCTTCCTTATTTTACCATGATCAGTGCGTTTGTGTTTGTTTTTACTCTCATTTGTTCTCTCCCAAGCAAGTAGAGGAACTTGAGTTTTCTATTTAAATCACGTTGAGTAAGTGATGTGAAGTTATTGAATGAGTGTTGATGCTCTCGAATACCAAAAAACGGTTCCCATACAATGGTTTAGTAGTTATTCTTGTAAATGTTTATACTCTTCTCTTTGACCTCACAATAACTATATCCAACACCATTTTTCTGATTTTTACGACTGTTAAATGTATGCCTGCTTAGGACTGAAATGGAAGCGGTAACTCCAAGTGCCTCTTAATATCGCTTAGCCTTCCATACAAAATAAGTGATAATCTAATCAAACGGTGTAACCAAAACACGCCCAATGTGAAATTAAGCATTATTGTGGATGGTTGGGAAAATATGTAGTCATTTCAATACCCACCAATGCATATCATCAGTTTCCTTCTCCAGAAAAATTTGGGAATATAATCTCAACTTAGCGAGAGCTGTCTTCAACAATTTACTTACTTACTTATCCGGTCTCGAACAACCTCGAGGGGTCAGGGACCTTACAAAACGAAGATAACATATTTCGCCAACCAGTTCGAGCTTTTGCCTTATTTTCCCAGTTGGCAATACCAAGTGTACGCAGGGATTCGTCAACCTGATCCCTCGAGCGGTGTTTTGGTATTTCTATTTTCCGTCTTCCATCGAGTTCGGTTTCGAAAACCCTTCGTGCTGGTTCGTCTTCATCCATTCTACTGACATGGCCTAACCAGCGCAAACGCGTTATTTTGATCCGCTTCACTATGTCAATGTCGGGATATAACTCATATAGCTCATGATTCATGCGTCGCCGATACTCGCCGTTTTGCATTATAGGGCCATACATTTTTCGGAGTATTTTTCTCTCGAAGACTCCTACAGATGTCTCGTCTGCTTGCGATAAGACCCACGATTCTGCGCCATAAAGCAAGACTGGTTGTATGAGAGTCTGGTATAGTTTGACTTTTGTTACTCGAGAGAGGGCTTAATCTCTAAATTGCTTGCTTAGCCCAAAATAACATCTATTCGCAAGCACAATTCTCCGCTTGATCTCAAGGCTGACGTTGTTGTTTTTGTTTACGGCAGATCCGAGGTATATAAATTCGTCCACTACCTCGAAGTTATAACGGTTATCAACGCTATCAATCGCGTGAAGGCCCTGTTCGTTGAATCCATTAATTTTGTCTTGTCCTCATTTACCACTTTTGCTGACTCCTTCTCAGTTCCCGAAACACTGCAGTAACTTCTCTGATTGTGCGCCCAATGATATGTATATCATCAGCATACGCGAGCAGCATGTGACTTTTGCTGCTGATGGTTTTATTCATGTTGACTGCAGCTTTTCTCATTGTGATCTCCATTAAGATGTTAAAGAGCTCGCACGATAGGGTGTTGGCTTGCCTGAGTCTTCGCTTAGTTTTCGAAAGATACTTCCCAACTTTCACTGCGGATTTGGTGTTCGTCGATGCCAGCCTGTAAACGCGTATGAGTTTTGCAGGAATGCCAAGCTCAGACATTGCTTCGTAAAGTTTCTCCCGCATCGGCCTATCGAAAGCCGCCTTATAATCCACAAATAGATGATAGATGTTGATTTATTTTTCGTGGGTCTTCTCCAGGATTTAGCGTATCGTGAAAATCTGGTCGATTTTCCTGGGCCTAATTCCACATTGGTAAGGTCCAATCAGGTCAGCGATAATTGGTTTTAGTCTTTCGTACATTACACTTGATAGAACCGTATATGCTATGGTTAAAAGTCTTATTCCATCGTAGCACAGTGGTCGATTTGCCTGATCTAGTGGGATTTAATTCAAATTTCAAATTATGAAATGCTGGTAAAATTGTTTTGCCTCTGGTAACTAAGTGTCCACTGATTTTATTAGTACTATCGATTTTATTTTGCTTTGCACCTGTGAGCTGTCAAACATAAAAAATATTACAGCAAGTGCTGTGGAAAACATTCCCGACTGTTTGCGACGCGTATCGAATTTCGCTATATTAGGAAATCAGTAATATTTTAGTGCAATTAACGTGTTTTGATTTAAAGTTAAGGGTATGTATTAACTAAAAAATAATAATTGTTGTGACGCGTTTTTGTATTTTCAATGATAAAGTGTAGGTAAAGTTAGTATTCGTGATAACTGTTTAAAAGTAGTTAATGCGAGAATTCCGTGGAATGTAACTAATGAAACTCAAACGTGTTCAAGCTAATTCCTTTTCTGTTCAATAATATCATTCTTTGTTATTGTAATTGTTCAAAATCACGTGCTTGTTTTTGCCCATTTTTACAAAATTTAACTTTTTAGGAACAATGTCGATTTCCAAAGGATAACTTTTTGAAATATGGCGCGATGAGGAAATTCCTTCCAAAAAATTTGGTGCCATGGAGGCCCATATATTTGCTACTGTCATCAAAAGGAGTAATTATAATGACGAGCAGTGCCGTGAAATCAGTAGAAGGCTAAGAAGTTTCAACTCTAGATTGGTAGAAAAATGGAAAAGTTGCCACAGAGTTTGCCAGAGGTTTAAGGAAAACTATAAGGAGTGGTTAGATAGCCCACTTTTGTTAGTTGATTCTACAAGTGGTCCTGGACGAAAAGAAAAGGAATTCGCAAATTGCGTTGCAAGGACACAGCTTCGAAAAGTTTCATCTATAACTAACCAAGCTCTTCTGATGAGCTTATGGAAGCAGCGAGCTCCAGCTTATACAAAGCGTGAAAGCGAAGTGCGTCCAAAGTAGTGTCAATGATGAATGATGATGAAGCTGTGGTTAGAAAAATTGAGACTTGAATCAGAGGCCCAACCTCATATCAAGTATACACCAGAGGAGGCTTGGGCCCTGTATATAGATGGCGGTTATACAAAGCATTCTTACAAGTTAATGCAAGCTGGAGCAAAAGTGCGACATGCTAACATCTATCCAGCATATGTTGTTCTCCTGTCAGCAAACAAAAAGTGTTATCCCTATCGTGTACACGTTTCAGATATTTCTGCTGAAGTACCTTTGCAGAACTTGGTGGACCATACCATTGCAAGAATCGTTGAGGCTCACTCAAATGCATTTCAAAATATTAATGTTGATGCCCAGTCCACGGAAAAAGTAAGAGCAATATATAAATGGGGCTGTGATGGAAGTAGCGGTCATTCAACTTATAGGCAAAGTTTTAGCGATGCTTGACAGACGAACATTTACTTGCAGTTTGCATTGTGCCTTTGCAAGTGGTATATGGATCCACTGTTCTTTGGGAAAATTCAGGGCCATATTCAACTCGCTACTGTAGACCCATTAAAATACTTTGCCAGAAAGAAACTGCAGACTTAGTTCGTGTTGAAGTAGGTAATGTAAATGCACAAATAGTAAAAATACAACCAACATCTGTGCACAATATTCATGTTCACCATAAGTTTCACATGACAATGATCGATGGAAAAACATTTAGTGTAATTGCGGAATCTTCATCTCAAACTTGCGGTATTTGCAAAGCTACCCCGAAAATAATGAACGACCTTAATATGGTTCTGACTCTTCCATGTGACGAACAGTTGTTTGATTTTGGTTTATCTACTTTGCACGCATGGATTCGATGCTTTGAGTGTATTTTGCATATTGCTTATAGATTACCAATAAAAAAATGGCAAATTCCAGATGCAGACAAAGATGTTGTAAAACAAAATAAATTCTGCATTCAAGAAAAATTGAAAGAACACATGTCTCTGCTGGCTGATATTCCAATGGCTGGTTCTGGAAACACCAACAACGGTAATACTGCCAGGCGTTTCTTTCAGCAACCAGAATTAGCATCCCAATTAACAGGTGTAAGCGAACAGCTGATTCATAGATTCAGTGTGATCCTACGGTCCATTACCTGCGGATATCTTTTCGGCAATATTCTATGAAAACAGCTCAACTATTTGTAAAAGGATATCCATGGTTTTATATGCCTTGCTCAATTCACAAAATTTTAGTTCATGGAGCTGACAATATAAATGCCGTCCCACTTCCTATTAGACAAATGTCGGAAGAAGAATTAGAAGCAAGAAACAAAGATTTCCGAAATTACCGCGAGCACCTTACACGAAAAAGTTCAAGGAAAAATACGATGGAGGATTTGATACATGTGCTTTTATGTTCATCCGATCCTGTTATATCACCTTTGCGTAAAAGCCAAAGCTATTTAAAAAAAATTTTGATAAAAATGTAGAATATGAGGAGCTTTGTTCAGATGAAAGCTTGTCATCTTCTGATGAACAATAATTAAAATTTCTGCTTAAGCTATTTAACACAAAAATGATGTCATTAAAATAAGAAATTATAATATTTTGAAAAATTAAAAAAAAATAAAATTTTGTTTTCCTCACTTTTAAATAAATAAATAATAATAAATAAATTAAAAACCTTTTTTTTTTTAAATAAGTTTAGCCCAAAAGAATGTGAAACATTAAATATATTAACTTTATTATGTTTTCCTGAATGAAATAAACAATGTCTAAAATATGGAAAAAAGTTGCAACTTTAAAAAAAAAATTATAAATATATTTTTTTAAAAAAAATTTTAGTTTACCATTGCAGCTTAATCTATTAGCAACTAACAAAAATTGTTACACAAATAAAAAAAAATTTCCCTAAGCGCTATTAATTAAATACCGCTAGATGAGGCTTTTCGACCACTGTGCGTAGGTGACACAGATACTCGGGTCACCTTTTATTCCCTCTCGCGCTTTTTCTTCTTAAATAAGCAAGGTTCCTCCTTGAACCCGCGATCGATTCATCACTTGCCATGTGACATTCCTCGTCTTTATCATTTATCATACCCAAGTAAGGTCTACACCGCAGTTTTCATAGCGGCAAATGTGCTTCCATTGCGCTTCATAACCATGAGGCGGGGGTGCGGTCTGCGCCAGTATCTGAGTGAGCTTCTCTTCACACGCCTGGCTCTCTCTGATAACTGCAGCTTTCTATATGTCTAGTGTCGTACACGCTGAAAGTCTGTCTTTTTTTGTTGTTTGGATGCAAATATAAAGTGTGTTTGGAGCTAGTCGCAAATATAATATACATAACAAACATATTGTGTTTGCTATTCAATAGTACATGTTTGAGACACAATGATTAATATGTTAGAATATATGTTTTTGCGACCCACATATATTATGTTTGACATACAAATACAGCAGTGTTTGTTGCACTGTCTATGCTATCTCGAGAGAAAGAAAATAAAAGAGGGACAACGAGAGAGTCTATCTTGTAAATGTGTATCTGTATTTTTGCATTATTCTCTTAGTCAGTGAGTCATAAATATTCGTGAATGTGCGTGCAAATTGCAGATGAAGTCAGTGTTTCTTATTTTGGCTGATGTATTGCGTTTTAGTTTCATGTATTCAGTCGTATATGCTTCATCTGACAGATGATATCAAAAGTTCTTGATCAGTGAAGAACGAATAAACGAAGGCTCGGACGCTTATATGGTTTGTGATGTTACTTTGGTTTTTGTGTATGTGTTTTGTAAATATGTATGTATGTGTGCTACCAAAGTGAGAAACGATTTTGAGGAAAGAAACTAGAAAGGGCATGTTTACACAAAGGGCATTTAAACACAAGTGAGTTTGGGACTTACAAACATATTAATGTTTGAAGTGTGTTCCAAAACATATACATAATTGGTTCCTACATAATATGTTTGGGAGAATATGTTAGAGAGGCTGTTATTTTTCAGCGTGTATGACTCCTGCTGACTTTATCATTAAAATCACCTAGCACAATCTTAATGTCATGGCCAGGGTAGCGGTCTTTGGCATATGTATTTCTGTTCTGTCGGGGCATGCACACAAATTAGGGAAATATAAAAATATTTCGCTTTTATGCGGATTGTGACTATACGTTCACTCGTCACAAGATTGAACCTAGAAACTAGATGTCGCAGTAGTTTTCCAACGACGAATTCGCAACCAAATTCATGCTTTTTCTCAAGGCAGCTTTAGTATATGTAACAGTTATTCTTCCTTGCACAGCCTTGACCTGTCCATCGCATCTCGTAGATAGCAGATATGTTAGTCTTCTAATTCTTCTAATAATTCTGTTCTAATACATATCACTGTGTGTAATTTTTTAAGTCATGGAAATATAACCATATACGGACACCACTACGTGATAAAAGACAAAAATAAAAGACCCTGTCGCCCAGTTTTGCCCAGTCATGCACTTTTTTATGGGTCCCCAAGGATTTGGGGCCTCGGTGTCATTTTTTCAAAAAGGAAAGTTGAATATTTTTGATGTGTTAACATCTATAGGTGCGGGTACGGCCTAAATTCACAAAGTGAATACATCCAAACACAATTTGTCCGACTGCGATCACACAGATTGTCCGACAGCGATCACACATTGTTTGCCGCTAAACTCCTCCGAAACGGCTGGACCGATTTGTATGAAATTTTGTGTGCATATCCGGTAGATCTCAGAATCGGCCAACATCTATTTTTCATACCCCTAAATGAGAAGTGTGACCCACCCCAATATAGAATACAGATTTGTCCGACTGCGAAACACAGATTGTCAAACTACGAAAAAACACACACACTGATGTAGCGGCAGCGAATAGTTGTCTTGTGTGGTGCGGGGCACTCTCAGAGCAAAGAGAATAATGATGTGGTTATACGCATATAAAAATGAGATAGCAAGAGAGCAACGAAAATTTTGTGAACTTGTGTAGCGTATGTACGAACATAACAATGTAACGACATGTGTCTGTTGCTTAGCATTCTCTTTTTTTTTTTGTGGGAATAAAACAAAAAGTATTAATCAAGAAAATAATGACACTTGTCTTTAAATATTTTTAAGTGTTATTAAGTATTAATATTATTTAAATGAAACGTCATCATATGATTGAACGCCTTCTTAAATTCTTTATATTAACTTCACCTGTCTGTATGCATGAATGGCGAAAAATGTTCGATTGATTTTTAACCCTTTTCCCGTGATCCAATCGAGCTGAAACTTCGGAGGCAAACTAATAGCGACGACATAAATAAATTACGACGTAAATAAATTACATAAATAAATTAAATATGGGCGGGATTGGATAAAGGGGCGTGGTACCTCCCATACAAATTAAAAATTAAAAATCCATTATTTCTGCACCTGTTAACGGTATTTGAACAAAATTGAGTAAGTTGGTTAGGTTTACATATTCTAAAATCTGCTGCAAATATGGGCGGGATTGGACAAAGGGGCGTGGTCATATATAAAGAACTTATAGTCAAAAACTAAGGGGTTGGTTTTTTATTATTGTGAAAGGTAAGTCAAATAAAATGTGGGTGCGGAGCACTCTCAGAGCAAAGAGAATAATGACGTATTATACGTATATAAAAATGAGATAGCAAGAGAGCAACGAAAATGTTGAGAACTTGTGTAGCGTATGTATGAATATAACAATGGATGTATGTATATACAAGTGTCTGTTGCTTGGGATTCATTGATTTTTGTGGTAATAAAACAAAAAGTATTGAGCAAGCTTGCACTGGTCTTTAAATAATTTTAAGTATTAATATTATTTAAATGTAACGTCATCATATGATTGAACACTGTTTTTTATTTTCCAATGTAACATTTACTAATGTGTTCACAGAAATCGAACAAGTACCGTGTAGGAAAAAGGTGTTAACACATCGCCCGTGAGTTCGAACACTCATTGGGTTTTTTTTTTTATTATTTTTGTAATAGATAGCAGAGTATCTCAATGTTGAAGTAAAGAAACAACAAATGAAATTAAAAAATTTTCGGGGAATTTTTCACTTTTGCGGCTACCTAAGCGGTGTTAAGAATCATTCCTAGGAAGTTCATATGTTCTAGAAAGTTGTTTTTGAAGTTGATTGTTTCCTTGAATTTTGAACGGTTTGCTACCTATGGACCTGAACAGGAAAAAAAATCGAATTTTTTTAAATTTTTTTTTGCGATTTTGACCTTGAAGATGAAGTTTTATATGTTCACAATTTTTGTTCTTTATGACAAGAGCTACAACTTTCCCTCAGAGAGTAAATCAAAATTCCGAACGGTTTGCAAGATATGAGCCTGATAAAATGATCACTTTATTGCAAAAATAACACCCACGCCCCAAATCTTTGGGGCCCATAAAGCAAAGTGCATGACTTTGGGCAAAACTGAGAGACACGGGTCTTTTTTTTTGGTCTTTTATCACGTAGTGGTGTCCGTATATGTTTATATTTTTTCGTGTAGCACTGTGTACTCCAAGTGCATATCCGTAAATAGTGGTCCTTATAATGTTTGCGGGGGTCGTCAACAAATACGGGGGTGTTGTGTTTATCATTCTCATTGCCAATGTAACGATGGCGGAAGCCAAGCCCAGGGCACCGTGGTTTTGCAGTATACCTATTATGGTATACCATTATGGATCAGACACTGACCAGAATTCAGTCTGTCGAAACTGGACTTTTGTTTCTTTACTTTTAGTGTTGGCTCATCCGCCTTCAAAGTACTAAGGAATATGTCCGCTAGGTCGAAGAGTTTTCAGAGTTTCAGTGACAGAGTCACATAGTTAACCAGAGACTAGTGTATTCAAAAAACAGGTTTCCAAAAATGTATGTTTTCGGTTTCTTCGAATATTCCAATTATGGCGAAACTGGTTTTCGGTTAAACCGAGGTGTAAAAACCGGGTTCGGCTTATGCCGCTTTATAACTTTCGTTTATTGTTTTATTCAGTCTTTTTGGGATTGAGATTGATTTCAGTATAAAAACTATAAAAATTTTATAGAAAACTATAAAATTATAACACTTCAGTTTAAACCATTTACGTTGCTTGCTTTTAAACGATTTCGTTGTTTATTTTAACGTAAACTGGAAATCAAAAGTAAACATAGGACTAGTTTTATAGATCGCATTACACTGTATATTCAACTCAGATTAGACAGAAATGGATATTGACACACTTAGTCCAATGAGGACCGTTGTGATACCACGGGACGTCATATTCCGTCCATATCGTGAAACCCCTCAATTAACCTTAATCGCGTTTTGGTTATATAATCGTATGTTTTGTGTGAAGCTCTTAGCGAATACTTAGCGACACGAATCATTTTCGCTAAGTTTATATTTTGTTTTGACATATTTGACCATATTCAACACTTTGTCATATTTTTTAATATGACTTTTCGCTAAATAGCCGTTTCTTTGTAACCAAAGGACGAATCTTGTTTAGTTGAGAGGTGTTTGTTTAAGGACGTGGATGAAAACGTGACATTCATTAGACGCTTGCGAACCAAGTATTACTATGCAAAATGTTCCTAAGACCATTCTGCATAACTGTCTTAATGTCGGCTAGATTCAACATGAAATAAGATCTGAGATATTGTCTTGTACTCATAAAAATGGCCGGGCTGTAGCATTTGCATTCTTCATTCCCACAACTTCTGCAGAAATCATGTGCTGAGTTTTTAAGTCTAGACACGAATCTGCCAATTAAACAGTGTCACTGGGCTACTAGCATAGAAATATCGTGCCTAGGAATGGATATCAAGTTTAGTGTACGATTCAGGCCATAACGTGGACATACTTGTCTGGTGATCCTGCATTTTGTGCCGCCAGACCATCGCATGTCTGAGAGCTTCAGTTTTAAGCACGAACTTTCATGCTCCATATATATTGGGGAACAAATTAGGTAATCCCTAATCTCACCAGTTCAACCCCTTTATGGTTCCCCGAAATTATTCTATGCTCCACCACCCATATAAGGTGGATATGGATCTGCATTGTCATCTCATTTAGTGATGCGCGGCAGTTCTTGAGGTCAGGAATACAGATTATCAGAGTATATGTTGACACTACAGGCGGTGATCGCGATTCGTCGCAGCCAAAGGGCACCTTCTGCGATTACCATGAATTCTGCTTGAAATACACTGCAATGGTCTACTAACCTTTATGCAAGGTCTTAACCCAGCTCTCTAATATAGCCTCCAAACCCTACTTTAGCATCTAGTATGGAGCCATCATTATAAAAGCCTAAATAGATTCGAGAACTTCAAAGGAAGAAGTAGTGGCATAATCTACTTTTATTGTGGATTGCCGCAGGTTCCTTAAATTCATCACCAAGAATGTCTTAGTCGGATTACCGACGCTTTAGCCATTTTTGTTTGCAGTAAAATTACGGTTTGTATGTGGACCAGTACCGGTCACCAAACGACAATGCCATAAAGCAATATCAGACGGATAAGAGCTGTATATATCCAGTAAACTATTTTCTTTGATAGGCCCCATCTTCCTCCGCTGACCCTTTTACAGGAATATACTCGTAAATCCACTGTGGCTCTTCTGATACTATCCATAGTGTTTGACCCCAACCTATGCTTACTGTCCAGAAACTTGCAATATCCGTTAGGCAAATGTCTCTACCACATTGAGACAATGGCTGAATAAACGGAAACGTATAGTCTCTGGTAAATAGTACGAGCTCGGGTTTCCCAGAATTTACTCCCAGTCTATTATCCGTGGCCAACATAGATAGTCTCCTGATTAAATTCTGGAGGAAATCTCTGAATATGGAACTTCCAGGTCATAAGTAAATGCTACGACTGTACAGCCTGATTCCTCCAAATTCCAGAGAACGGGAGACAAGACTACCGCTTGGGGCTTTCCTTTATTAACACTTCGAGTTAAAGTCGTGTGACACAGCCACGAGGATATGAAACTTCGCGTAAGCAATCCATATATAAAATAATAGTTTCCTTGTCAATACAAAGTGCCGATAGAGCTGATTTTATCGACGAATGCGACAAGAGTGTATTCCTTCAGGTAAATAGATTTATCCATGGAACTCGCTAAAGCGGGCATACCTTTTTTCGTACATTTGCCCTTATTGTAAGAGTGCTGCTATGCGGACGACTGAGAAGTACCTATGATAGTTCGCAGATTTGAGTCAATCATCTTCCCCAATGCCTTCAGTAAACAATATGAGAGATTGATTCGTCTAAAGACTCTTGGACTAACAAGTGACGATTTCTGCGTTTTTCGGAATTTGGATTCTCTCCATCTAACGGGAATATAGGATATCTTAATGCAGCTCATTTCTTTTTACTTGGTCCAGTTTGTTTTACGACCGTGTCTGATGGTCGGAAAACGAATGCTCAATCGAAACCTCCCATTTTTTCATCAACTGAAACGAGCCCTGTGATGCAAAAGTAGTACCACGGATCTCTTATCTATCTATATTAATAAAGGCAGGTTCATTGTCCTGGTTACAAACATGAATGTTAGTGGACAAAACATACTCTACAGGGTGATTCAGGAAGTTCCGGACAAATTTCTCCATCGTATTCCTTGGCTCATTTCATGAAGAAAAGTCCACTAGGACCATGTCCGAAAATGCAAGGGTGCGAAATGGCAGCGGGTTCAACATTTTCGGATTGGCGGTCGGAGGTTAGTAGGTTGCTAACTTCTGAGCCAGTGGTCGGATTAATTTACAAAAACAAATAAATGTGTTTCGCTTCCAAAAACAAAAACAAACATTTTTGCATTTCATAATTTGGAACGGTAAGACCTAACTTTGGAACGGTAAGACCCAACTTTGGCACGGTAAGACCTCTAGGCTTCGTTTAGGTCATTTTGGAAAGGTAAGAGGTATGGCTATCTTTCAACAAAAAAACATAAGTTACCTGCCATCTGGCTGAGCAAATTGAGGTTATGTGAATTTTTTCCCCATTTTTTTCCGAAAGCTCTGTATCTTGGCGATTTGACTTTTTTCTACTTCTTTTTTAATTAATTCTGAAAGGCCTCTTAAAGACCTTTCCAACAAGCCCAAAAATCCGACCACTGGCTCAGAAGTTAGCAACTTTACCCTTCTACCCTCCCACCGCCAATCCGAAAATTGTGCACCCGCTGCCATTTCGCACCCTTGCATTTTCGGACATGGTCTTAGTGGACTTTTCTTCATGAAATGAGCCAAGGAATACGCTGGAGGAATTTGTACGGAACTTCCTGAATCACCCTGTGTAGTGTATTTTCACTTTAATGTACATTTGTACTTCATCAAATTGTGTAGAGGACATTGACGTCCGTACAAAAAGCGACACCCATTTTAAATTACTCTGCCTCATCAGAATTGACGGCCGTGGTACAGAATCTTCATATGGCAAATAGGCTGACGCTAACCGTGTGTGGCCATTATTCAACCTATCTGTTCTCTTATATCTATTATCCAAATAGTGCAACATCTTTGTTAGATACATTCTCCTTTCACTTGTAATTTTATTAGGATTGTGAATACTGGTTATTGCTTTATGGATTTCTGCTAACATAATAAAAAAAAAATGGTTTCCCATTACATCCCATGAAGGGACCGGGGACAACTTCTCACCATCACTGAGCTGTGCGCTTTCCAGTTTTCACTCATTGATTGGGACCTACAGTTTTACCCCGATTCCGAACGGTATTTTGAGAAGCTTTTTCAGGGCTATATACTCGATAGTGTCGCCGTCACTATGCGAGGTGACCGCCGCCGAAAGAAATTTGAAGGTGGTCAGAGCAGGGATCGAACCGAGGATCTCAAGTACAAGAGGCGCGCACACTACCCATTGCACCACCGACGGCCACATAATACTTCTGTTATTATTAGTTCCGGAAATTACATCTAATTCGGAGTTGGAAGAAATATGCAAAGGGTTGTCTCCGTAAGGTTGCACTTTTTACATTTATTGTAATTTTTTGTGCAAGTGGCAACTCTGATATTTGGCAGCTGTCACATAAGTTTATTCCGATTATTAAAAATGGAGCGCATTACGAAAGAACAACGCGTTATAATTGTGAAAACTTATTTGGAAAGTTATGCTGCGACCGCTCGCAAACTTCGAAGAATTTTCAGTCGAGGAAGTGCACCTAATGTGTCAACCATTCGAAGAGTAATCAAAAAAAAAAAGAAGAATCTGGGTCGGTTATGGACAGTAGGACTTCTGTGCGTCAACGTACCAGGTACCGGTCAGTCTATTGAAAACATTGCTGCTGTAAGCTAGAGTGTCGCCGAAAACATCAATTCGGCATCGTTCTCAACAACTTCAAATTTCACGAAGCACTACGCATGTTTGCAAAATGCACCTAACTCAGGAGCTCAAACCAGCAGACCATTGAAAGCGCCGGAACTTCGTTCAATGGGTAATGGAGCAAAGTAAAGTCAATGACAATTTTTCAAAAAAAAGAGTCATCTTCTCCGATGAAGCGCATTTCCATCTGAATGGCTTCGTGAATATACAAAATTGCAGCATTTAGGGCTCAGAAAATTCTCATGCAATCCATACGAAACAAATGCATCTACAACGAGCGGATTTTGGGCATGCGGCGTGAATGGGCCTTACCTTTTCGACGGTGAGGCCGAAATTGCAGTGAATGTGAACGGCATTCGTTACAGGAACATGGTAACGGAGTTCTGCGGCCTCAACTGGACGACATGCGGTTTCAGCAATACAGCGCCACCTGCAACACCGCGCATGAAACAATCGATTTATTGCATCAACGTTTTCCAGAACAAATTATCTCTAGAAATTCTGATATCAACTGGCCACCAAGATCATGCGATTTAACGCCGTGCGATTTCTTTCTGTGGGGTTTTGTGAAATCTCGGATTTGTGCGAATAAACCAGAAACAATTTCTGATACAGCCACATATCTGTGAAAAAGTAATGGAAAATTTCATGAAAGAAATAATGGCCTCTCATCAGAGCCGTGAGGGCTTTTTGGCGGTTATTTTATTCCATATTTAATCAGAATATGTCTTCTTTACAGTCCAATAAAAAAATCAGAACTATCTCAAAAAATACGTGTCTTTATTTTAAAATGAAAAAGTTCATTCTTACTGAGACACCCTATACATTCTATTTGCATCGGACAATTTATTTCGGGAAACGGGCGGTGAAATAATTCGTTTTCAAAGTATTGTCTGTCTGTCTAAGGGGCTCGTTCGTTTGTTTTCAAAGTCTTTTCTGTCTGTCTAAGGAGCTCAGAAGGAGCTAGTAACCCTAGTAAGCAATTCAACAGGCTTTAGGTTCGTTATTCTGTGATGTAATACCATTACCGGGGCAAACTTAATCTAAGACCAGAGGTAGTGTGCTACTTGGACTGTCCTACGAAGGAATCAGTTCTTGCCACACCCAAGTGAGTGGCTATCAGAAACTTTCCACCTCCACGGTCAGTCCCATGTCCCAAAAGGTATTAGCTCTATCAAAACTTATTGATTTTTGAGCGCCTTCTATGAAAATGTCCCACTGAGACCGGAAGGAAATATTAAAATCCGTTTAAGTTTATGTTATTGGATCTTTTCGTTTTCATGTTTTTCAATAATTGTTCGGTTCAAGATCAATCACTATTAAAATGTACTTTTATTGTGGATGTTTTCGCACAAGTAGGAGTGTTGAGACAATTCTCGCTAAGATGAGTTTTGTTTATCCTTATAATGTGTGATGACATACCACAAATACTTGTGGAGAAGGGAGCTGATAATATGCCTTGGTGGGCATTGAAATAGCTATATTCACAACCATCCACCATAATAATCAATTTCACATACATATTTCTTTTTAATATTTTCTATTAAAATGTACTTTTTCATAGAAAAAGTACTTTTTAATAGTGATTGATCTTGGAACCGTACAATTATTGAAGAACAGGAAATATTAAAAGTATTTTTGTACTTATAAATTACTAAAAAAAAAATACTGAACTTAATTGAACTTAAAATTGAATTATTTAAAACTATTTCCCATAATGGGCTGGAAATGTGTTTCACAGTCTCTAGGTGGCCAATATAATTGAAACTTTCATTGCATAAATTTAACTATTCCGGATATTGAAAATACTAATTGTTTTGTTCTCTTTTCCTTTTCAGATAATTTATTAAAACCAGACACTGCGACATTGATGTGTATAGTGAAAAATATATTGGGTGTTTCGAGGACCTTCAAGGTATTAGGAAATGCCATTTTAAGTTGTTTTTATGTTTTGTTAAGGGAATACAATGTCGTAGTCTCTATGCTTCCTTTAGAGTACTAATAACTGAACACTACAGATACTCGTAACCTCATGTTGCGGCCCCAACACGAGATAATTTTTTCTTCGGAGAGGAAGATGGAGCCTCTAGAAAGAGAAGATTTCATCACATCACCCAACCCAAAGCACTCGAAAATGCAACGAATTTAACCTGTTGCCAAACTATAAGTATAACAATTAATTATTAACATGATGAGAACGATGAGATGGCGATAATTATCCTGATATCGATGATAATTTTTGAATTTTCAATAACTTTTTACAAAATACTCCTAAGACTAAAGATGTACAGAAAGAATAGATTTATACAAAATAGAATACAACTATTTATGTACTATATATATATGGTGTATGTACTTATATATCGTACGTGTGTGTAACCATGTGCAGATACACATGCATATACTGCGTGCAAGTATATATGTATATGTATTAGTATAAAATATATACACATAAGTATAAGTATTAAAACAGAGAGAAAGAATTATATACATACATATAGTATATAAATGAGTAAATAACTAAATTCGAGAGATTTATTTTTAAGTAGTTTTGTATCTACATAAGTAGTAATAAATTTTAAATATCCTTATTATATATCCTTTTCAATTGTAAATATGTAATTTGCCAACCAAATCCGACAGAAGAAATATCTTGTTAATTTTCATTACTAACTGTAGATTTACTATTACCAAATGTAGCGCATACACAGTATATAAAGAGTCTAGTAGAACCACCTACCACAATTGATTTCATTCCCCTATGTACAGCAGCAATCCACACTGATCCTAGTACACACGCCTTCCATGCCACACTCGATCCTGCCCTACTCCTGCTCCTCCTCGTCCTTAGACGATATCCCTTACAACACCGAGTTACGGGGAATATTGACTAAGCGAAAAACTGTAATTTAACCTTAGTCGAAGATGGTACCGTCTGAAAGACCCGTGATCCTTTGATTTTATGTTTAATTTTTAATCCTAATAAGAATCCACTACAACAAGAGAAAATCACAACGATCGGTAATAGTTTCATTAGAAAATAAAGAGATGAAAATATGTTAATAATAATTACAATTGTTTTAATTTGTCGTTCTAATACTGCACGAAAGAAAACCGCTCAGTCGCATTGATGAAATATGTTCCATAATGTTTCTACGTCGATGTAATTAAAAGTTTCGTATATGCGACAATTTTCTTGTTTCTGCAACGAAAAACTTCATGCATGATTTATTTGAACAATTGTGTTCATTGTGATTTTGGAGAAAACAGGACTACAAATTAAAGACAGATTTGAAGTGGGAAATACACGATACAATGGGATCGTCTGCAATGATTGCATCATGTGTTATTACGAAATCGTAGCGATTGTGCGACTGTGCCGATATAGCAAGATCGAACGCTCCGGACTTAAAATCTAAGTTATATGCGCTTGATGGTATGTGGAATTGTTTGTTTTGTCACAATTTTCAAAAGGATTTCATTTATATTCTGATTTTAAGCAGCGACGATGTGGGTTGTTTCAAAACCCCGTTTTGCGTTTGTGTGTGCTGTATGTACTTTAATAAGTTTTACTGACATCGGTACAATTCACGTCGGCACGATAATTGCATCGGGTATTTCTCACTTAAAGTATTCTTATGTGGTTTATCTATTACTTTCTCAATAGTTTATTATTAGTTAGCTATTTTGGAGATCTGCTAATACTTATACAGGCTGGTAAAAAATACCTAATACCTTTTTTTTCTGTGTAATTAATCGGTTCAATTTTTTAATTTCAGTGATGAGGTTTTTAGTGTCAGGAAAGTGGACGACTAGGATGATGAAACAGAACGTCCAGAGAGTATAGTCGCACGATAGACGGCACTTCTCCGAGGAAATGGACTGTAATGTGGGTCAGAAGTATGATTTAATTTCTTATGATGTGACATATCAGGGTTTTTCTACAATTAGTGAATAAATATAAACAGTCGGAACTATGTAGTATTTGAACTCACGTTGGCGGACGATCGTTTCGAAGTCTGTGACTCTTCTGTGAGTCTTCTAATCAACGCCTTACTGTTCTAGACCAATGACTTACTTACTTACTTACCCGGTCACGAACAACCCCGAGGGGTCAAAACGAAGATAACATATTTCGCCAACCAGTTCGATCTTTTGCCTTATCTCTCCAGTTGGCAATACCAAGTGTACGCAGGGATTCGTCAACCTGATCCTTCCAGCGGAGTCTTGGTCTTCCTATTTTTCGTCTTCCTTCGAGTTCGGTTTCGAAAACCCTACGTGCTGGTTCGTCTTCATACATTCTACTGACATGGCCTAACCAGCGCAAACGCGTTATTTTGATCCGCTTAACTATGTCAATGTCGGGATATAACTCATATAGCTCATGATTCATGCGTCGCCGATACTCGCCGTTTTGCACTATATGGCCATACATTTTTCGGAGTATTTTTCTCTCGAAGACTCTTACAGATGTTTCGTCTGCTTGCGATAGCCCAAAATAACATCTATTCGCAAGCACAATTCTCCGCTCGATCTCAAGGCTGACGTTATTGTTTTTGTTTACGGCAGATCCGAGGTATATAAATTCGTCTACCACCTCGAAATTATAACGGTTATCAACGTTCACGCTTTGGTCGAATCGCGTGGAGGCCCTGCTGGTTGAAACCATTAATTTTACCATCAGACCCACTTTCCTGACTCCTTCTCAATTCTCGAAAACACTGCAGTAACTTCTCTGATTGCGCGCCCAATGATATCTACATATGTATATCATCAGCATACGCGAGCAGGATGTGACTTTTGCTGCTGATGGTTTTATTCATGTTGCCAGCAGCTTTTCTCAGAATTATCTCTATTAAGATGTTAAAGAGATCGCACAATAGGGTTTCACCTTGTATGAGGCCTCACTTAGTTTCAAAAGGTTCGGTAAGATCCTTACCAACTTTCACTGCGGATTTGGTGTTCGTCAGAGTCATCCTGCAAAGGCGTATGAGTTTTGCAGGAATACCAAGCTCAGACATAGCTTCGTAGAGTTTCCCCCGTATAGGGTTATCGAAGGCCGCCTTGTAATCGACAAATAGATGATATAACAAATAGAATGAATCTGGTCGATTTTCCAGGCCTAAAGCCACACTGGTATGGTCGAATCAGGTCAGCGATAATCGGTTTTAGTCTTTCGCACATTATGCTTGATAGAACCTTATATGCTATGGATAAAAGGCTTATTCCACGGGTTTTGGCACAGAGACTCGGGTCACCTTTTTTAAATATGGGACATAGTACAATGTGACTCCAATCGCTGGGCATGCATTCGTCTAACAAAATTTTGCTAATGAGCTGATGCATGCACCTTATCAGTTCATCGCCGCCAGCCTTAAACAGCTCCGCCGGTAATCCATCGGCTCCTGCGGCTTTATGTTCTTAAGCCGGGCAATAGCTGTTCTGACCTCGTCTTGGTTTGGAGGGGGGCAATCGACGTCGTCGTCCAAATTTAGATCGATTGTCTCGTCATTGGATATCTCAGGTACCAATAGCTCAGAGAAATGATCTCTCCATATTCCCAACATACTCTGCACATCTGCGATGAGATTTCCGTCCTTATCTTGACAAAAGGGGGCCCTGAACCATGTCTATTAGTTCCGTTTTTGACTTTTTGGTAGAATTTTCGGGCTTCGTTCTTCCTTCTGTATGACTCAATTTTCTCACTCTCGCGCTTTCTCCATTGCCATTTCTTACGCCTAAAGAGACGGTTTACCTCCTTTCTTTTCTCCCTATACCGCTCAGTTGCAGCTCGCGTTGCAATTGACTGAAGCATTACCATACGTGCAGCGTTCTTTTCGTCATTTGCAATGCGACACTCTTCATCGTACCACGGTTTATTGCGAAGCGGTTTTTCGAAACCAAGTTGTTGCGGCAGTTTTTATAGAGTCGGAAATGGGTTTCCTTCCACTGCGCTTCAGGTTCGTTATCGGGAGGGGGTAGGTTCTGCGACAAAAGTTGCGATAGGTAATTGCAGCTTTCCGATGTCCAGCTACCTCTGCGTCTGGTTTCGTACGATTTTCGCTCTACTTAATCTTGTGCGAACCTTTGCTGCTACCAGGTAGTGATCAGAATCAATGTTAGGTCCTCTGATCACTCGTACGTCCATTACACTGGATGAGTGGCTTCCATCAATTACCACGTGATCAATTTGGTTCTTCGTTCTTTGATAAGGGGATACCCAAGTAGCCTCGTGGAGGTCTTTTTGCTGAAATCTTGTACCACTAATGACCATGTTTTTTGCCGCGGCAAAGTCAATCAGTCTCATACCGTGGTCGGAACTGTTAGCATGTAGACTGAAGTTGCCAATAGTTGGATGAAACACATTCTCCCTGCCTACTTTAGCATTAAAATCTCCTAGTACAATCTTAATGTCATGGCCAGGGCAGCGGTCATACGTTTCCTCTAGGAGCTCATAGAATATGTCTTTGGCATCATCACCTTTCTCTTCTGTCGGGGCATGCACACATATGAGGGAAATATAAAAATATTTCGCTTTTATGCGGATTGTGGCTATACGTTCACTCACAGGATTGAACCTAGAGACTAGATGTCGCAGTCTTTTGCCAACTACAAATCCGCAACCAAATTCATGTTTTTTCTCATGGCAACTGTAGTATATGTCGCAGTTTCTTTTTCGTGCGCAGCCATGTCCTGTCCATCACATTTCCTGGATTGCGGTAATGTCAGCCTTATAACTTTCGAGGACATCTGCCAAAGACTTTGCGTCGTTTGCCAAGAAAAGACTCCAAATATTGTATTATTGCCCTGTAGGCACTTAACCCTTTGAGACGAGTACAATTTAAAACTAAAGGCGGGTGCAATTGGAAGAAATGAAGAAGGATATAACTGTCCTTGCTGTCGTGCTTTTGTGCAAGACGTTATGGAAGTTTATGTTTGAATTTAAATATTATAATGTACAAAATATCCATTTGTCAATAAAAAGCAATGACTTTATTATTTGTAGTTCAAATACATTTCTTTAATTCTTGTTTGGTCCAAATGAACCTGTACGAAATTAGGTCCCAAAATTATTCAACATAGATCCGAAAATTTCAAATAGGAAATTACACCCCAAGATGTGAAAATACGCCCCATAAATGGTATGAAAATAAGCCCCAAAAATTAAATGGCTAAATTTCATCTTCTATTTGGGGAGTACTCGTATTTCCATGAGGCCTAATTATTTCTAGATGATAAAAAGGTTTTTAGTCAATCATTTTAGTCAGTAACATTGGATGGATCGGATGCTCGTCAATTAACATTCATGGGTTAAGGGTAGGTTTATAAAGGGTTTGCCAATTTGAGTGTCATGATTTCTTAAAAAAAAAACACACTAATTGTTAAGGAAATTTAAATGTTTTTATTTAATGTGAAGTACAATCCATACAATTTAGTTCTGAATAAAACGTCTTTCAAATGGCCTCCCCGTCTTTTTTTGCAAGAACGAACTCGATGAACCTAAATTTCGAGCACTTTTCCACTAAATCAAGTCGTATGTCATGAATAGCACGTTCAATATTGACTTGTAAAGCTTGAATAGAGACTGGTTTATTGCTAAAGACCAATGACTTCAAATAACCCCACAAGAAATAGTCTAATGGTGTTAAATCGCAACTTCTTGGAGGTCATTCAAGGTCACAATTACTTAAACTAATCGAATCTCCAAACTTTTCTCGCAATAATTCGGTAGTTGCACATGCTGTGTGGCGCGTAGCCCCGTCTTGTTGGAACCAGATGTTGTCAAGATCTTCAGCAACACTTGCCTGAACGGCAGCAATATTTTCAATACTTATGTATTGAAACTATTCGAGGAATAGCGACACAGGTGGACGATTATTACGACCATAAAATGGCAAAGCGCACGAAAAGTTACAATTGCAGAACGATTGTTTTGATAAAAAAAAGTATACTTTGTAAACGTTGTTCTTGTGTATATCTTCCATGATGAAATTGTAAACATTACTGAATACAATGAAAAAAATTACAGATCAGGACATACTAGGTTTGTTTCTTTACTTTTTGTGTAAAGTGCGTGTAAATGAGAGTAAAAGCAAAATTCTCTCTCAAATACTCAAAATTACACAAAAGTAAAGAAACGCAAAAAACCACTTTTCTTAAGGGCTCTGGGGACGATCAACAAAACCCATCAACGCTTTAGTTGTTGCGTGCGCTGTCTTCGTGTCTTGCCCGCAAACGTAAAACTGAAAACCATCAACCCTCATTTTTATTTTGCTTTTGTCAAGTTCGGTCATAATATGTCGTCGTCGGAATATGATTTGTTGTTGGTAGCGTGTACAGCAATTTGTTTTTGTTTAAATTAGCACATTTCATTTTTTCCCGCCGAAAATTCGTCCGCAATGTATTAATCTTTTTTTTTACATCGTCCACAGTTCCTTTTGGGTATTGTCCAAAAGCATTTCATATTGTTTCCCTTTTTCATCTCTGTTGCAATAAGCCTCTACTTTTATGTTCCACAAAGCTTCAAGGCAGTGGTATGTTTCGATGAAACGCATTAAAAATTTTTGTTCATCCGCACACTTTTTCATCCTCACTCGTTCACTACAAAACACAAATGATGTCATCGTTGACAAACATGATGGGGACGATCAACTAAAAACCATCAACTCAAAATATCAAAAAGTTTAGATATTCATCAACCAGAGCCGACAACGCGTATGTGTAGCCGACAAAAGCCGACTGCACGCACACAATTAAAGGGTTGATGAGTTTTGTTGATCGTCCCCAGAGCCCTTTACACGCAAACAAATGTCAAAACACAAAACATATGTTTGACAACAAATCTAGCATATCATGTTAATTTTCACTGTTCATTTGCACACTTCCCATCTTCTTTAAATAAGCACTCTCAAAGCAATCACTTTTCAAGTTAATAAAATTGTAAATTCAATAATTTTTTTTCACTTGCGTTATTTTTTTCACAAATAATACATATGTTTTTATGTTGACGTTTCGAACAGCTGATTGTTTGACACTTTACACAAACTTACCCGAAGAAAAAGTCTGTGTAAGTTTGGGTAAAAGAGAAACGCATTTTGACGTTAAGAGAAACAAAATCTCTCTCATTTACACAATTTTGGAGTAAAGAAACGCTTTTGTGTAACTTTGTGTAAATTTGTGTAACTTTGTGTAAAATTGTGCAAGTAAAGAAACAGAGCTACTATAAATGGCCCAAACGTCACTTAGAAATCATATCACTTAAATTGGAAAACCCTTTAGTTATCTGTAATACGAATATTCCCATTCCTGTTTGTCACTATGTGGGGTGGAGATGCCCATTCCGAGTAATCAACCTTTTCGTAGAACCCCGATGCTATTTTTGCGTCGATTTCTGCAGAAAACGCCTCCCCTAAGGGCTATGGAGATTTCCCTGGTCTTGGAAAAAATCGGAGTTGAATCTGGTTTCAGGTGTAGTTTTGCAGGGGGCCTTCTAGTTTACCCGCTGTCTCACTAAAGGTGTCTTGGTAATTTATTAAAATGCTTTGTAATTCTTGATGCTAAGTTTCACCATTTTAATAGAATTAATTTGATCTGACGGTGAAAATAATTTTAACCAATTGATTTCATTGACGAAATGACAGATCCACTGTCGTCCGAATAAAGGATCAAAATCACCATCCCATAACATAAAGATTTAACTTCCGTACTGTTTGACCCAACTTTATTCTACCAAGCATGGGATAGGGTGACCAGTGTAACTGGAAAATTTCCTTTGTGTACGTACCCCTGAGCCCTATTCTATTGTTGTCTATTGTTGCTCTGACCTTTTTATTTGTTTAAGCTATTTTTATTCAAACCTTAATTTTGAAAACACTGCCATATTGAGAACACTTCTGAAAAAATGACTAACAATTATTTTTGAATTATCTCACACCGTTTGGAAGTGACAAGTGCCCAAAATTAAAAACTTATTTTAAAATCAAAAAATACCAAAATTTTGCCGTAAAGATACCATTAATCGTTTGCTGTTTCTTTATCTTAATCTTTTGCTGTTATCTTTGAATTTTACTAAGAAATAAGTATAGGTTTTTAAATTTTTTAAAGATAAGACATTGAGAATTCTGGCGAATGGAAGGAAGTCTGTTCACTTTGGAAAATTCGAAAATCGAAAATTTTAATAAAAAAAATCATTTTGCAGGTTTGGCAAAAATTTCGATTGGTTATTTTAAAATTTTTTTTAATTAAGTTTTTTAACATTTGCCAAGAAAAGTCAGACGTCCTCGCATAAATGTGGCCATGAGAGTAAAATATGTAAAAAAGAGTCAAATATTCTTAAGACATGTTTTCGGACTCATAATCTCATTGTTTTTCGCTATTTCTCAAAAACTATCAATTGCATTTTTTTAAGCAAATAACGAGCTACATTGAGTGAAAAACTCATCAAGATCGCGCTCTTATGTAAACATATACTTCCAATCGAATGTTTAAATTTTTCAATTCTCACCACCTTGTTTTGAAAACTGTACAAACAATTTTGGAAATATATGCAAGTTTATGCACATTTCAGTAGAAGAAGAAATAATGTTTCCAATAATGTATAGTATGACTATCTTTGGAATTACACCTACTCTGTTTAAAGCACATAAAACCAACAATTCGTCCTGAATTTGCAGTATAAATACTTCCCTGGAATCATTCGTTCATAACACTATGATTTATAATCATTAGCCGAACTCCATATGTCCACATTGGATTAATGATACATTTGTAAATCAATAGTTTTTTTTCGAGGGAGAGTGTTGATGTGTTATTGAGGGAATTGAATTAATTCAATTGTATGTCGAGAGCCTTTTCTTTTGCCTGGGTATGTTTTCTCCATGTGAGCCGGTTGTCAAGATGTTTTCCGGAATATTTTACTTCCAATGCCTGTGGTATTTCTGCTTCATTTAGAGTTATTTGAGGCCTGGTATCACGTTTGTGAGTAAACGTGACTTGTTCTGATTTTGTTTCATTGCCTTTGATCCAATCATTTAGCCAAGATGACATATTATCGACACATTTTTGAAGGGAGATAACGGGTTTTTCAACAGAGACGCTACAAAAGTAAATCTATAGGGACAGCAAACGACGTCATATTTTTTCCCGCTCTTTTGACATTTCTCTTCAGTAAGGTTTGCCATTTCATCATGGAAAGATATACGAGCCAACAACGAGTCGAAATTATTAAAATTTACTACCGAAATTTGGAGTCAGTGGCCCCAATTTTGAGAGCGCTCCGGCCAATTTATGGTCGTCATAATCGTCCTACCAGATCAACAATTGAGCGTCTAGTGGAACAATTTGAATCCACAGGCACAGTACAAAATGTTCCCGTGCCAGTGAGTCAAAGAAGTGCCCGTAGTGTCGAGAATATTGCTGCCGCTGAGGGTTCAGTTCAAGAAAGCCCAAATGTGTCTCTCACACGTTGTTAACAAGCGTTGGGCATCTCTGTGACGTCGTTGTGGCGAATTTTGTGAAAAGATCTTGGCCTACATCCTTACAAGATCAAATTGACGCAACAACTAAAGCCGCTTGACCACCATAAGCGTCGTATGTTCGTGAATTGGGCTGAGCAACAACTTGAATAGACCGGCACATTACTGTTAATGCGAATCGCTACCGTTAAATGATAACCGAACATTTTTGGCCACAATTGGATAATATGGGCTTGGAGGACATATGGTTCCAACAGGACAGCGCCACAAGTAACACAACGAATGCCACAATCAATTTATTGGAAACCAAATTTGGTGAACGTGTTATCTCACGAAATGGCCCAGTCGATTGGCCGCCTCGGTCGTATGATTTGACGCCGTTAGATTTTTTCCTGTGGGGCTACGTCAAGTCTATGGTCTATGCCAACAAGCCAGCGACGATTGATGAACTTCGTACGAATATCGAACGTGAAATTGCAGCAGTATCGGCCGATTTATGCTTGAAAACCGTCGAAAATTGGGTTCAGCGTCTGGACTTCTGCAAGCATGCCCGTGGTGGCCATGCAAAAGAAATCGAGTTCCATACATAATGGCATCGAACGTACTTTCACAGGAATAAAGAATTTCATTGGTATCTAAAACCGGTTTTGTTTTATTTAAAAAAAACTTTTGTAGCGCTCTTCTTGAAAACCCCTTTACTTGCCTCTACGGGGTCTTCATTGACGGCTAAAGCAGCTGTATCGTCAGCAAAAGTTCCAATTTCAACTCCGTCTGTTAGAGGGTGATCTATGGTAAAAAGCAAATTAAGTGGTGGCCCTAAAACGCTGCCTTGTGGTACACATGCTTTATTTGATAAATTGAGATAAATTCATAATTTTCTTTGACATAGTAATATCGATTTCGGATGTATGAGTTCAGAAAGAGACACTAGTTTAGGAAAACGTAATATAGAGAAATGCTGCAGTGCAGTAGATACTGTCCTTTTTCAAAAGACTGATTTATCGTTTCCACGAGCTTGTTAACTTGTTCTATGGAACCATGTTTTCCCCTAAACCTGAATTGATGGTGAGTAAAGAGTTTTCGTATATATGTATAACGTGCTTAAGTCTGTTCAGAAAGAGAGACGCAGGACTTTGCCGAGAATTGGTAATAAACTGATTGGACGGTATGAGGATACATGTTCGGGAGATTTTTCCGGCTTGCGAATCATTGTGATTTACGGAACTTGCCATTGAGGTGGAACAAAGCAACGAGAGAGAGAGACCTTCTTCCGGTGTTTTTAGACATTTGGGAGTAACAAGATCATAACCTGGAGCCTTATTGGGGTTGAGTTTACGTACGACATCTTTTACTTCAGAATTTGAGAATTTTCTTATGGGCAAGTCAAGTTGATGCGTTTGGTTCAGAAAGACAGATATTTGAGATTGGATATCAGCATTGTTGGTGTAAATACCTCATCCATGTGTTCTGCAAATCTAGCAGCATTTTCAGAGATCGATTTTTTGTCCAGGAGTTATAGTTATTGTGGCCGTCGGTGGTGCAATGGTTAGTTTGCGCGCCTCTTGTACAGGAGATCCTGGGTTCGATTCCTGCTCCGACCACCTTAAAATTTCTTTCGACGACGGTCACCTCGCTTAGTGACGGCGACACTATCGAGTACTTAGCCATGAAAAAGCTTCTCAACATACCGTTCGGAACCGGTGTAAAACTGTAGGTCCCAATCAGTGAGTATAAAAACTATGAAGCGCACAGCTCACTGGTTGTGAGAAGCTCTCCCCAATTCCTTCATGGGATGTAATGGGAAGCCATTTATTTATTTTTTATTTAGTTATACGACCAAGACTCCGCTGGAAAGACTGGGCAGAAGAGTCCCTCCGTATCCTTGGTGTTACCAACTGGCGGGAAAAGGCGAAGGATAGAGCCAGTTGGAAGAATATGTTGAAATTTGTTTAATTTGTTTGTTAAATTAATATGTGTAAGACATCTGAACTCATGAGGTTGTAAAATAGTCAATAAAAGTAAAGTTAAATTTTCTAATAGGGTGATTCATTTTCTGCTGTTATATTATTTCACCCGTCTTTTTCCATATGTGTGTTATATTATTAATATATCTGGGTTCAGAAGTGTGTTAAGATTGGATTTATCCGAGTGGTATCGTATTATTTGTAGAGTATTTCTACAGAGTTACGAGGGACTTTGTAGAAGCTTTATTCAGGAGTAGAATGCCACGCAACTTATGGAATGCAAAACTTTAAATGTTCTAGTGCATTTGAGATATCATATTCAGATTTGAGAGGAACTTTCAGATTTACTGATGCACTGTCGACTTCTTTACAGTATTGCCAATCTGTTCTTATAGTGTGAAGCTTATATTGAAATTGTATGAAATTTGATATAGAATTTACTGCCAATAAGACAGGTGAGTGATCTGAAGACACATCAGACAGTGTGCAGCACTTGTGAGATTCGGAAGACATTTTTTTCGATATCCAGAAATCATTGAGATCGTGTATTTTGTTAATATCTGTTGGCCAATATGTGGGAGAATTTGGGGATGTGATGGTTAATGGACAAGAGTAGTTGCAGTCTCTTTGGAGTTATAAGACGAGAGCACCATGCTGAATATTTAGCACTGTAATCGCCACATGTTAAGAATTTGTGCCCTAGAGATGAGAAAATCGAGTCATACTGTTATTTCTTTATGGTGTGCCTCGGAAGACTATATATAGAGGATATAGTGATAGGGCCAGACATGTCTTCAACAACTACGTTCGTGACTTGAACATATTTGGTGCAAAAGTGCTGGCCTTCTTGATGTTTAACATTCTCCTTTATGAGAATAGCCGATCCCGAGAATGACTTGATCAAAGTTATAGTTGGGAATACTAAAATAGTTCTTGGCCGTGAAATGAGTAATTATCTTTGAAGCAAAATGTTAAAAGTGTATAATTTTCACAGTGACTCACTGTAAATCCGAGACAGACGTATAGATTTGATAAATTACACCTTCTGTGATTACCCCCTCTTATTTTTAATCGAAGCAATGTAAAATACAAAAATTTCACAATTGTACTTGGTCTAAAAAAACAATAATTTATTTAAAATTATATCAACAACAGAAAAACAAAATACTTAGATGGCATAATAACTAAATACTAGTGGCGATTCTAAGACCGGCTTGATACCAGCCTCACTATACGGTGCACAATTTCCTGTAGCGTTACAAGTAGAAAAACAAGTGATATCAAATAGTTCAAACGATATATGTTTTCTTGACAGTATAGCACGCATGCGCAGACGCACAAATACAGCAAAACTGCAACGATACGATATCCAGATCTGAAAGACAGAGAGGTAAAGAAAAACATAAATAAGTAACACGACACCTCATTGACTTTGTATTTACGATTTGTGTGGTGCATCCAACTGCAGTAATACGCTTAGACAAGACAAGGTAGCAATAGTCGGTATTATGAAGGGATCTGGAAGATGTTCCGATTCGTGATGGCCATGACTGAAAAGAATAATAATATTATAATATAATATTAAACTAAACGCAAGCTACTCACTAGTGCGATTTTATCCATGCAATAGTGAGGCCAAAATTTAATGCGGACATTATTCCGAGCAGCAACAACATTGTTATGTGAAATGCAAAATTTTCCAGTCCTTCGAAATATTCACTAGGTTCATTGTCATCCGTTAGAGTTGAGACTCCTTCATGGCTATCATCCACATTTCCTAGTCTCTGCAACTGGTCGTGCTGTTCAACGATAGAAGCTTCACTTGGTCCTGGTTTATTACGTGTATCATACTTTGCTTTTATTTTTTTAAATAGGCCCTTTGCCTTGTCCCATGCCCAATTCTCCAAGTAGTCTTTGTAAGCATTAGAGATCTGAACGAGGTTAACACTATATTATTCAAGAGAGGGGATCGTAAATTTCAAATACTATTTACCATCAGGAAATAAGAGACAGAGGCCAATGTGAGACCAATGCCACTGCACGACGCCAACGAAATAGATATGAAAAGAACGCCGAATGTCAAGGGCAAAGTGCTGATTATTTTCATTATAACATCCGACGAAGCCACAGACATGCGTGTCATCCTTAATGAGAAACAATATACACCGTGAGAAAAATCTCCATTTTAATACCGTCCTACTTACTTCAAAGCTATTTTGTGCAGAACATTTCCGTGGAACGTTAAAATCGTCCATATAATAAAGACAGCTATAATGGAGAGAACTATGGCAGTACCGTGTATTATTATGCCCACATATAAAGAATAATTTGATGGATCTGTGGTGATTGGTAGGAATTTCAGGGATAACAAAATCTTTTTCAATACGCGACAAGCTAAAAATAGAAAATAACAGTTTGAGGGGAAAATTCTTATAACAAGTGTATTTTTATTTATTTGTAGACGGATAACTTTAAATTGGCAGCACTGTTATCTGGGACGACCGATTTGAAAGTTCTCAGTAGTTTTTGGTATAGTATATTTTGGAATAGGTTTATTTGAAATTGTTGAAATTTATTTTGAAAAACATGATTCAACTCGAGATTGAAAATTTGAAAATTTTGTTCAGTGATAAAGCTCACGTTTGGTTGAATGGCTATGTCAAAAAGTAGAATTGCCACATTGGGAGCGATGGTAATCCACAAACCATTGTCGAAATAATATGCGTGTTTTGGTTACACCGCTTGCTTATATAGGTGCTAGTTTTGTATGAAGCATTTAGCGGGGACTTAGCGACACGAATCATTTTCGCTAAGTTTATAATTTTTCTTTTTTTGATATCTTTCACCATATTCAACCCTTTGCCATATTTTTGAATAATATGACTTTTCGCTAAATATCCGGTTACTTAGCAACTTAGAAAGCGTGTAACCAAAACACGACTAATATTACATCCAAAAATTGTCACAGTTTGGTGCGCTTTATGGGCCGGTGGAATTATTGGCCCATATATGTCTTCAAAAAGTATCAAAAGTAATTGAGGCGTTGTAGTTTGCTGCGCTTTTAGTTGTTATTTGAATGCAAAGCGAGACATACGTGTCAGTATACAGTGAAAAAAATAGACAAAAATTTCAACTTTTTTTGAACAAACTTTATGGGTAAAACCAACATTATAAATGTCGGAAATTTAAACAAAAACTAGCTTTGGTAGTCATAAATAAAAGTTTTAATTACAACTCGGTTGCTGTACCCGAAAGAACAGTTGGTTTGACTGTTTTTCGTTTCTCGCAAACGTTTTTTCAGCTTTAATGTTTCATAACTCGTTTACTGCAAACGTTTTCAGTCCTCGCAAACGTTTTTTAGTTAGGATTAACTACAACTCCGTTGTAGCGGAACCGTTTTTCGTTTCTCGCAAACGTTTTTTCAGCTTATGTTCTTCATAACTCGTTTGCTGCAAACGTTTTACGGTTATCCGAAATGAAATGACATGTATGGCTTAACAGAAGTTCGTTTCTCCCTACTACAGTCCCCAAACAAACTTCAGTTATCTGAGATTTCGTTTGGGAGGAACGAGTATTTTCTTTGCGTGTATGATGGTCAGAACGTTACAGTTAACGGTGAGCGGTACAGAGACATTATTAATGGCATTTTCATGCCTCAGTTGGTAGTAGGCTAACCATTCAATTAATCATTATTCGGTTAATCGATTAATCGTGCTATAAAATTAACCGAACATTTTATTAATTACATTTTTCGATTAACGATTAACTCGAACAAATCATAGCGATTAATCGATTAATAAAATATAAGTACGTGTTTATGGCTAATAGTCCGTCTTGACACACTCCTACAATGTGCCAACTCACATGACAACGATTTGCGAACAAATTTCAGAACTTTACACACATTTCGAACAGATTTGATAGTTTGTTGAGAAAAAGCGTCCCACAGTGCTTTGACTCATAGAAATACATAAAAAAGATTGTCTCAAAATTGGTTCATTAAAAAAAGACCCACTGGTCACTTGGTATGGGAGTATCAAAATGCCTGGTCCGATTCTGCTCAAACTATATACAGGATAATAGTCAGAACATTAGGCTTTGGCAAATTTTTGTAAAAATTAATCAATCCAATAGGGTGTTATAGTGTGATATAGTTTCAGAGCGACCCTACCCTTTGTATGGGAGGTACCGGAAAGCGTGGCACTTTTGGGTTCAAACTTTGAGTTTTTTTTAAATTTTGGCTATTTAATTTTTCATGTGGCTGCACTAATTTTCATGTTGCTGCAACTACGATTTGTGAATTATACCTATATATATTTTCTACTTTATAATAAAGTTGTTTTTGTTACGTTTTGTTTTAATAAATGTGCCTAGTACAATTTTTGAACCCGGTTTTTTTTTTTTTTTGTTTTATTTTATTCGAATAATCGAATAATTTGATTGCGTTTTGTTCGGTTAATTGTCAGATTGAAAGTTACGATTAACGATTAACCGATTTTGATTAACCGATTAATCAAAACCCCCGATTAAATGGGTACCCTAGTTGGTAGGCACTAATGTCTCAGAGATGTTGTTTCAGCAGAACGGCGCCACATGTCACACAGTGCAGGGTAAAATTAATTTATTTAAACATTTTGCGAACGATTAATTTTACAAAATGGACATGTCAACTGGCCACCTTGTTCGTGTGATTTGACGTAATTGGACCATTTTCTCTGGCGATGTGTACAGTCGCATGTTTACGCCGACAAACCAGAAACAACTGAGCACTTGCAAAGCCAACATCGACGAGATATTACCAAAATACAGCTTGATTTACTGCGAAGAGTGTACGGATATGTAACCTCCATATTACGTCATGTACGCGCCAACCGCGGCGGCGGCCACATGCCCGAAATCATATTGAAACATTAATGTCGTAATCTATTTTTTAAATAAAGCGAATTTAATGGATATTAAAAACATTTTGTTTTATTTAAAGTTATCCGTCTCTAAAATTACAACAAGGGCTCACTCACCTGTGACAATGTAAAGCGATTTACACTGAAAGAATCCCGCGTAGGGTTTTACAAATAAAGACTGCTCGGCATTCTGAAATGTTACTATTTGATTTCTAAGCACCATGAACAGTACGGCCGTCAAATGTGCTGGCAACCAGTGATAAAATTCTTGTACAATTTTCGAAGATGTTCCGGCAATGGAAAACCGAGAGCTGAGAGGTATAAAGATTGCTAATTAGTACTTTGTTGTGACAATTCAACGAATCTACCTTATCTTGTAACGACAATTTGCATTTAGGAAAAGCTCCACCGAAACAGGATTCTGCGTTGTATTGTAGCCACTTGGACTTGAAAAAGGCACATTAACGTAAATACTTTTATCCTTTGAGTCATGGCTAAAAATAAAAATGTATTTATTTATATATTTTTGTTTGTAAAAGGTGATGTAGCATTGCAACGTACGTAAGATGTGTATACCGCTCAAAACCACGAGCCCAGGGCACACATATTTTTGAAGTTACTGCGTATTCTTTGTCCGCACAGCCTACAGGTTCCACCATGAACTGAAGTGTAGAAAATGGATCATCTAAACCTAAAGAATAAACCCAACTAACAAAATTAGTATTTTAGATATTACATTTTATTCGAGACTCGACAAAGAACAAAGATAACTGGACGAGTGTCAGATACGACTAGCATAGCCACATTGTGGTGTATTGAGAAACGCTTTTCAAATCAGATAGGGTTTTCTGATATAATGCGTACTGCAACTTTGATAATGGTAATGTTTTTTATAAAAATATTAAAATATACAAAATATTCTTTCCATTCTATGATTTGCCAAAAGTTCAGCAATCAAACAACATCGCAAGTTTTTGTATCTTTTATAAGAATTGAATTGTGTTGAAATGTGATTAATCTTAACTCCTATATACGCACCTTCAATAAGTAGTCCATAGTGTATGGTCCCCAATACTGTATCATTGATTATGGTCTTCGGCTTGAAGGAAATCCATCGTGGAGCTTTGACAGTAAACACTCTCTCCCTAGCTTTGTAAGCATCAATTTTCAATGAGATCTAAAAGTATACGAATGATTCAAGGAAATCTCAAAAAGTCACATGAAATTAAAAACACTTTTACATTAACAAAATTATATAAAATATATATCAGGCGACATTTGAGAGCGAGTATATGGAGAGAAACTTTTTCCATGTTTCGATTTTCAAATGAACGCAGTGTAGAAGCGTTGTATAATTCGCCAGGATGTATCAGATAGAGCCTTGGCCGGTTGTGGTAAAAACCGAACGCAAAGCTGTAAAGTTCCGCTTGAATGAAATGTGCAATAGGTAACCGACAAACAAATCAACACGTACCACCTGTTCCTGAGCTAAACTAGAAGAAAAATGTACGAGACTGTGTCTCATCTCCGCATCCCTGCTAAGATAATACGCAATTGTAGAGCCAACTGGCCAACTTCAAATTCTTTTGCAAACAATTCCAACACTATCAGCAACAACAGTCAAATGCTGCTAGCGTGAGCGTGATCAGACGACATACATACTGTTACGAATTTCCTTTCCTTTTCCCCTTAATAAAACAAGGTTCGTATTAAAGTACAATAATTAAAGGGTGTCTCAGTAAGAATGCACTTTTCCATTTTAAAATAAAAACATGTATTTTCTTAGATAGTTGTGATTTTTTTTATTGGATTGTAAAGAAAATATGTTCCGTTAAGTATGGAATAAAATATCCGTGAAATGGCCCCCACGGCTCTGATTACAGGCCATTACTCTTTTCATGAAATTTTTCATGACTTTTCACAGAGATTTGGCCGTATCTCACCGATAATGCACTGGATCTCGGATTTGTGCTCAGGAATTGTTTCTGGTTTATTCGCATAAATTCGAGATTTCACAAAACCCCAAGGAAAGGAATCGCACGGCGTTAAATCGCAAGATCTTGGTGGCCAATTGACATTAAAATTTCTTGAGGTAATTTGTTCTAGAAATCGTTGCTGCAATAAATCGATTGTTTCATGTGTTGTATGGCAGCTGGCGCCGTCTTGCTGAAACCACATGTCGTCCATGCCGTTCAGTTGAGGCCACAAGAACTCTGCTATCATGTTCCTGTAAAGAATGCCGTTCACAGTCACTGCAATTTCGGTCTCATTTGCAAAAGAGTAAGGCCCAATCACGCCGCCTACCCAAAATCCGCACCAGACAGTTGTTCGTTGTGGATGCATTTGTTTCACATGGATTGAATGAGAATTTTCTGAGCCCCAAATTCGAAAATTGTGTATATTCACGAAGCCACTCAGATGGAATTGGGCTTCATCGGAGAAGATGACTTTTTTGAAAAATTTGCGTTGACTTCACTTTGCTCCATTACCCATTGAACGAATTGCGGCGCTTTCCATGGCAAGGACTGGATGAACTTGATCGACACTCCTATACACCCGTGGACATCTGATCCGGCGGAGGCGACGTCGACAGAAGAATATGAACTATTTAAAACAAAAAAACTTCCAGCACCTGCTAGTGTGCTTTAGCTAGAAATGTAAATTTGAAAAGAGTGGACAAGGAGTCCACTTGGAAACAAATGAAATGCCGATACCAACTCGAGAGTTATATTCTCAAAAGGATTGAGGGAAACAAGCAGACGGAAAAACATTCCAACGTGATGAGAAAGACTAGGTAGAATGCCAGAAAGTAGTAGAGGTTTACGAGCAGCACCTAGACACAAGAAATATCACGGAGAATGTCACGCCAGCCAAGAAGGACCGCTTTATCTCATCCAAATGGGATCGGTCTCCAGATGAGACCAGCACAGTATCCTAGGCTAAGAGGCCGAAGCATGAGAAGGAGCCAAGGACAGCCCATTCGGATGTGGCCAATGATGACCAGTTCCTAGTCTTGGTCGATAAGCATTGCCAAAATGAACTGCAGATCGGAGAGTTGTAGGGGGCGAACGAGACCAGATTGACCCTAATGGTGATTGATCATCTAATGTCCAACCCCTCTGGTCTGCCACCCACTTTCGACGCGTCCCTAGTGGTCAGGGAAATAATCGCCTCTGTCGTGATCGACAGGTTTTGATCGAAATGTTGAATTTTTTGAATTGGAGCATGGCAATCGTTATCGAATCAAAAATATTCGAAATGTCACTCGATAGCTCTGCAGTTGTCGAGAAATCAATTGTATAAAAATGTTCGCTGAAAAAACCCACACACAAAATGTAATTTGGTTAACTTTTGTTATAGAAACCACTTGATCACATCCTTCAGCCAGGATTTGCATTGTTCCTGCTAGTCGTACAGAGAGCATCCTTGTTCATTGTCAAGTTGTGTATAAATCTGAGGAGGAATTTTTGTATTTGAATTCGCGGATGAAAGCAGAGCTTGAAAGGTTTCCGATAATTTATAACTTATCTGTTATGACATTCATTTTCTTTATCAGAAGACGAAAACCTCGCAACGCTTCGCATTTTGTAATTATTTATATTAAAATGTATTACATAAACACACGAGTCAAAATACATTGTTTGTAATTCGATGTTTGTTCCATCGTCGGAGCTGTTTTAGTAACAGATAGACATATCGATTGTTAAAATGTGGTCACCGTAGAGTAATGACGTATAGAGTCGTCAACTCTCTCAGTAAATTGATGGTATTTGGGTGTTGCAGATTGGCGGTTGGATGTTGGAAAGTATTGATTTAATAATACCAGATAGAGGCAATGGCTCAAACCAACCAACAATAACTCAGCAACGGCATTTCGTTTTGTGCGTTAAAATTTTTGTGTAAACACACCACAAATACAACAAAATTCCACAATTTTTCATAAAAACGACAAGATGTAAGTCAACAATTTTTGTAATTCCACCTGGTGTAAGTCAATTTACGCCAAATAACTCGCTATCGCACCGACCACACCACGGATAGTGTCAAAGAAAATGCCGGATGAGAAGAATGGCAGCGGATGAAAGTTTGACGAAAAGTGGCATACACCAGGTGGCATTACAATAACTTCTTGCTTTCATTTTTCATGTCGTTTTGGTGAAAAAACTGTGAAATTTAAATGTGTTTTAAACTTTTTTATTGACTGTTATTGTTAGCATACATTTGTGTTGTATTTAACACAATAATTTTAACACACAAACCGAAATGACGTTATTAATTTGTTCGTTGTTTTGAACCATTGCCTCTATCTGGTATTAGTAAAGCAATTCTTTTCAACATCGAACGTAAATATCACACCAGGCCAAATTTCATAAATTTGGTGAGAGAACTATTAGGTCTACTATAAGTATTAGTCTATGACAAAAACGCTCACGTCGAAAGTGTCAAATAATACCAATAACATTTAAATTCGTGGTTCTACTATGACAGCTGTCACAATTCCACTACAACATAAGTACATACATGAATGAATGGTTTCCCATTGCATTCCATGAAGGAATTGGGGAGAGCTTCTCACAACCTGTGAGACTAAAGACTCTCGAAAAACAAAAAGGATGCGCAAAAAACTATTAGATATTGTGTAAATAATTAAATAGCATGTTACAGAACGGCCCTTAACGAGTTAAATAAACTTGTCATCAATTTCTCATGAATAGTTATTTTGACGTTTACTTTGTAAACCGCAGTTTCGTATTCGTCTTTGTTCCTTCATTTGTTTGTTTATTACAAGAGCGCGATTGCTCATTAGATTTTTAAATTTTGTAGAAGAAGGAGGTACAAAACTGCGGTAAGTGTTTCTGTTATATGTTGTTTTTTTTTTCTTTATAATAACTGTTTTCCCTTTTAGAAATAAACGTTTTGTACAAACATAAATTGTATTGCTAGATCTTTTGTTGTACTTGTTTAACGCAAGCCTCCTGCCCTTCCTAGCGCTGCCAGCGTCGACACCTTTATTTCGCAGTTTTTGCATGTTTGTGATACGCAGCGTTGCCGTTTTGGTAGAATCCTACCAAATTTGGTCGGATGGATTTTAAATTTTATGATTTGGTCGGTTGGCCCGACCAATTCGATTTTGCTCCGTTTTAGACGTACCCATCATTAATTTTAGTTAGCCATCATTTAAAAAAATCCATTTTTCCATAGGTTGGTACATACGTGTGCGCCAACGCACTAAATTGTGATTTGGCACTTGCCGCCAAAGAAGTGCTTCTTCGTTTCGTGATTTGGACTATTCATCGTAAAAACTGAGATTGTGCGCGTCTTCCTACTAAGTGTTCCTTAATATTTCAAGAAAATGATCTATCTGTCTAATCTATTGCTGTGAAAAGAATCAATTTTAAGTTTGTCAAAATTAAAACTTGGCCAAGTGAGTAAACTTGATGGGAAATATCTAGCTCTAACTTTCCTGCAGCATTAAGAACGTGGTCCGGCAGGCCCGGGAAAGTGTTTCATGCAAAGTGCTATGTGATATGACAACGAGGCTTCATTCTTAATTTATTTACATTTGGAAATACTGTTAATTTTTTTAGGTATATAACAAAAAGGGCTAAGAAGGCTGAAGTAAACAATAGTGATGTCTCTAACAAGTCTGAAGATAACAATAATGATGTAAAATTTTAAATGTTTTTATTTATAAATCTTTTAAGCTCTTATTTTCCAGTGGTGGTAGTGAAACACAAGTTAGCATAAAAAGAAAGTTTCGGTTGGAATGGCTGAAGTCATTTACTTGGTTGCAAGAAAAAGATGGGTCCGCATATTGCGTCGCTTGCTCCAAGTCATTAATATGTCAATTGACCCACCTAAAAGTACATGAGAAATCAATATGCCACATTCAAAACTATGATCTGCAAAAAAGAAATCTGAAGATCAACAAATTTTGTAATGCGGAGGAACAAAAGCGACAAAAACAAGTCACATATGCGGAATATGCGTTAGTAATGTTTTGCATTACACATAATCTACCGTTTTTATTAATGGACTATCTGCCTGCTTTCCTTATTGCGTGTTGCCCAGATTCTTCAATAGCAAAATTACTGCATTGCGGGAGGACAAAATCAACTCAAACATCGACATATATTGGAAACCAGGCAATTAATGATATAGTTTCTATTTTAAATAAAAAGGTTCTAGCCATGCTGAAGGTTGCCGAGGCTAATGCGGAGACTATTTGCAAATTAATAAAGGACTTATTGTCTTCACGTAGTATTCCGTTAAAAAATTTAATTGGTTTGGCGACAGATGGTGCTAATGACATGGCTGGAGATATCAGTGGGCTAAAAACGTTGCTTACCCGTGAATCGGATTTATTTTAAATAAAATCCACTTCCCATTCACTTAATCTTTGTGCCAGATATGCTTGTAAAAAGTTACCAACAAGCATTGAGTCTCTTTGCCGTAAAATTTGTGTCTTTTTTTCGCACAGTCCCAAACGAATAGACGAATTTAAAGAATTTAAAGAATATTGTGCAGTAAACCCCCACAAAATATTAGGCATTTGCGGGACTAGATTGACATCACTTGAAGGTGTAATAAATAGAGTAGTTGAGCAATGGGATAGCCTCAAATTATATTTTATTTCTTGTTTTTATGAAATGCACGGACTTCAACCGGTAACAATTGCCGAAGTTATGACTTGCGTAGAAAAATGTTAGTTCTTATTTTTATCATATATTTTATATTTTACCATATATTTTACGAACATTTTTCTTATTGTAATTAAAATATTAAAAAGACTGAATTACTAATTTAATATTATTTTTATTATAAGCAATGTATATTCAAATAAAAAATGTATGTTACAAGAATAATAAAACAATTTAGGACTTATTTCGCAATTTCGGTCGGCTACTTGGGGTTTTGGTCGTTTTTATGAAAATTTTTGGTCGGAAATATTTTTTTCAAATGGCAACACTGGTGATACGAGCAAAATACTGCCTTGGCTTGTTGCCGTGGTGTTTGTGTGTGTGTGTATAATTGTGAAAATATAATTGTTCAGTATAAATTAGAACAATTGTGTTGTGAAGTTCTTTTTATTGAATTTTAAAAGGATTTGGATAATGCTACAACACTCCCCAGTGCGCCGGAGCCCTCGTCTACAAAGTGAAAGTGAACGGGAAGCAACCAATCCTAATAGCATTACTGGACAAAACACTGCAACCAGCAACACACACACAACAACCACACAAGCAATTAATGCCAATATTGGTGGGCAACACATGCCAAACACACCATCCAATAAGACGCAGCCAGCGTCCGATGAAACCATTAAGATGCATGCCAACACAAGTGAACCATTGAAGCCAGCCACGCCATCTGTAACCAAAGCTACAGATTATACTAGTGGTCAACAGACACCGCCTGTGTCAACAATGCCATCACACGCCATCCTGCTGGAAATGAAAGGACATATTGCCATGTTACAGCAGCAACTTGTGAACACCCAAGCCAAGCTCGGAGACAGTAACCGCCAGCGCCATGAGCTACAATGCGTGCTCCGAAATTCAACAACGAAGGTAAATGACCATAACCTCACCATTTACAGCCTCGCAAACAACGCCGTTTGCAGCCGCCTTTGATATTTTACCACCAACAACATTTGAGTCCCGCTACATAAATCGATCCGCCACACATACATCGACAACTACAACAGCCGCCATGCCTAATATGAATACTGCGCCAAATTCAAGCATCAGCGTTACCGTGCCATCGACGCAAGCAGCGCCTGTATGGGTGGGTTTACATTAGCAATTATAATTGCAGCAATTGTTAAGTTTATAGGAGAGAGAGGTGAAAGGGGTGTAACTGGGAAAAAACTTGCACGTACATGCAATTATCTTGCAATTCCGTTTTGATTTTCATTCGCAAATAAACGCCTATTGCAATTCCATAAGAGAATCACAAACAATTGCTGCAATTATAATTGCTAATGTAAACCCACCCTATTCGATAATATATCTATGCATCCGTCAACCAGCGCTTCCTCAGCCACTATGTCGTTTATGGAAGCAGCGCCAACGTCAATCTACAGCAGCACAGCTCCCACTCTAAATTGTTGGCCGCCATCTTGGCAATCGATGACGAACCCTCAACAAATAAACTGTTTTCCAAATTTATCCACGACGCCAAATATGAATGCCGCAATCGCAATACCACGCAAAATTCAAGATTTGCCAGAATTTAGTGGTGATCCTGAGGACTGGCCATTATTCTATACTGCCTTTACCCAGTCCACCACAGCGTATGGCTATACAAATTTGGAAAACAAAACAAACAAAAGGAAATGTCCGGGAATTAATAAAATCTTTGTTGATTCATCCTGACAACGTAAATGCCGTCATAGAGCAACTCCGATTCAGATTTGGGAGCCCAGAGCAGCTCATTCATAGTAAATTGCGCCAAGTAAGGGAGTTGCCACATGTTCCAGAAAATAATCTAGTGAAGTTAGTGCCCTTTTCCATTACAGTTAAAACCTTAGCAGCTTTTTTTGCAATCAGTAAATGGACAACAACATATTGCCAATCCTACGCTGTTGGACGAGCTTATTTCTAAACTCCCCATGATTAAAAAATTGGAATGGGCTAGAGTTGCTAACTCCATTCAACCCTACCCTACAATTATTCATTTTAGCGATTGGCTCAATGATGTGGCCAACTTAATATGCACCGCACAGGATGTTGATAATAAAGATCAGAAACGTCGTGTTTTATTACATTCAATACCTCAACAACAACAATGCCCCATATGTCTAGGCCAACATAAATTATACGAGTGTCGCCGTTTTTTGAATTTGAGCATACAAGATCGTTGGATACAAGTAAAAAAGACTCGTGCATGCTTTTCTTGTTTAAACATTGGGCACACTACTCGTGATTGCCGCCGAAAGAAGCCATGCCCAAAAGAAGGATGTCAACGAAAGCATAATAAATTGCTTCACGAGGACGCTCCCTGTGCTTCGTTGCCTGTTCCATCGAGCCCTACAAATGAATCCCAACAAAACGTTCTAAGTTGTTCTACGGGAAATAGTAAAAAGTTGATATTTCGAGTCTTGCCTGTCACATTATATGGAGAAAATTGCCGCTTAGATATTTACGGCCTATTTGATGATGGATCTTCCTTTACGATGATGGACAAGGACATAGCTGACAAAATAGGCGTTCGTGGAAAAAATAGTTCTTTAAATGTTCAGTGGTTTGCTGGACGATCTACCTGGGAGCCAGTAACAACATTTAATATTAAAGTAAGCGGAATCAATAGAAAGAGTTGCCACCTGCTAAAAAACATGCATGCCGTATCAAATTTTAAATCTTCCGATGCAAAGTCTGACTCAACAAGAGATTGAAATGGCATTTAAAGATTTGTCGCATTCGCCAGTGAAGCCCTATTCTAATATTGTACCAAAATTATTGATCGGATTGGACCATGCGTTCTTAGGGTTGCCATCAAGTTGTAACAATAATAATTTATCTGGCCCATTTTCTTGCAATACAGAATTGGGATGGGTAGTATTTGGCCCGTGTCATTCATTATCGGCATGATTGTTAACTTGAAAGAAAAAGATGATCTGCATCAAATGGTAGTCGACTATTTCAATATAGAAAGTATGGGTGTTAGAGCTGCCCCATCGATTGAATGTGAAGACGATGTCAGGGCCAAAAGAATTCTTCATGAATCTACGAAACGGGTTGAGAATCGATTCCAAACTGGTTTGTTATGGAAATATGATAGTGTGAAGTTCCCAAATAGTTACCCTATGGCACTTGGTCGGAGGGAATCGAGAAGAAGATGAAACGTGACCAAGAATTTTCTGCAGCCTACAGAGAAGTTATGCAAGGATATATAAACAAAGGATATGTGCGTAAATTATATTCAAGTGATATTAAGGTGACCAGCGACAAAAAATGGTACCTGCCACACTTTGGGGTTTGTTTGTTTAGTTTTTGATGCCGCTGCCAAAGTCAACGAAATCTCACTGAATTCACAACTTCTTAAAGGACCTTAAGATATTGCATCCCTGCCATCTACGCTTTACAATTTCCGCCGACGACAAATTGCTGTTGGTGCCGATATTCGAGATATGTTTCATCAAGTGTCAGTGCAGCCGAGTGATAGAATTTCTCAAAGGATTTTATGGAAAGATGGAAATCAGCATATCATGACATTTGGAGCCGCGCGTTCACCCTGCTCAGCCATATACGTCATGAAAACCAACGCTAAGAATCATTCTGATTTTCATCCAAGGGCCATTGAAGCTATATGTAAGCACCATTATATAGATGACTTTGTAGATAGTTTCGACAGTGTGGAAGAAACTATAAAAATTTCGAAGCAAGTGAGAGAAATTCACAAAAATTGTGGATTTGAATTGAGAGCTTTCACTTCAAACTCACATGACGTCACCCTGGCGCTCGATGGCTGTACAATGTTGAAGACAATTACATCCAATGACAGTACAGAAAAGGTGTTAGGCCTGTACTGGGAGCCCTCGAGCGATAACTTCATGTTTAATTTAAAATTTGTATCGCGTTGATCAATCTGTTACGAGCGGCCAGAGGAGACCTACAAAAGGAGAAGTTTTGAGCATCATAATGTCAACTTTAGACCCCCTTGGTTATTTAAGCCACTTTACAGTGGTTGGAAAGTTGCTACTACGGGAAATTTGGAGACGAGATTGCAGATGGGATAAGCCTATTCCTGATGACTTATATAATTCCTGGGAGCGGTGGCGAGTCAAATGAAATATATAGAAGAGTTTCGTGTCCCTCGTTTTTATTTTCAGTCAGGGTTACCAAAATGCCTCCAACTTCATATATTCGTCGACGCTAGTGAGGAAGCCTTTGCTGCGGTTGCCTACTGGAGGTATTTATCGTCCCATGGTAATATTAATATCATCAGCATCAAAGACCAAATGTGCCCCATTGAAAAGAGTTACGATTCCGCGCTTAGAATTGCAAGCAGCTGTGTTAGGGACAAGATTGATGCAGAACATTTTAAGTGAACACAGCCTGGTTCCAGAAAAATGTGTATTATGGGGTGACTCTAAAACTGTTCTAAAGTGGATTGCGAGTAGTCATAGACGATATAATATCGAATAGCGGAAATTTTAGCCACAACGAAAATTGATGATTGGAAATGGGTATCAACGTGCGATAATGTTGCAGATGCAGCAACAAGGTCGTCGAACCAGATTGATTTTTCACCATCACCTCGATGGATAAAGGGACCTGAGTTCTTAAGACTGTGTGAAGATAATTAGGTAACAGATGTTATCGATGCTTCAAGTGACGATGATGTTGAGGAAATTCGACCTAAAATATCTTTGTTGATTATTAAAAACGAGTTTGTAGACTTTGATCGTTTTTCGTGTTTTACCCGACTAAAACGATCGGTGGCGTGGATGCTTCGATTTAGAAATAACCTCACCTCATGTGAACTAGATTCTACCGAAAAAATATTATGTCGCAAGCTCAAAAGGAGGAATTTTCTGCCGAGTTAAGCAGTATTACAAAAGGACAGCCAATCCCTAAAGCCAGTAATTTAAAACAGTTAACTCCATTCATCGGTCTTTTAAGCGTATACGGGAGAATAGATGCAGCCAGCTACTTACCCTATAGCTCAGCTCAAGACGGCCAGTAATATTGTCTAGAGATCATCGTTTTACAAAACTTGTCATTATGCATCATCACTGTCAAATGAAGCACATAAATCATGAAGTCACAGTATGTGGAATACGCAAAAGGTACTGGATACCACAAATACGGAGTCTACTGAAGAAAAATGTTTCCAATTGCATGGTATGCAAAATTAAAAACTCTTTCCCTCGTACACCAATTATGGGACCACTTCCACCGGATCTTCTTGAGCCAAATATTGAGACGTTTAAGTACACAGGACTAGATTACTTCGGCCCTATGAACGTGGCAATAGGACGAAGATCAGAGAAAAGGTGGGTTGCACTATTTACTTGCCTAACTACACGAGCCATTCACTTGGAGTTAGCCCATGATTTGTCAACCGACTCGTGCATAATTGCGATGAGGAATTTCATGAATCGCAGAGGCGTTCCTGCACGAATCAGATCTGACAACGGCAAGAATTTTGTTGGTGCAAACGAAGAAGCTAGACGATTCAGCGAAGTTTTCGATGCTAACAGAATTCAAAGTGAGTTGTCAACGAAAGGAGTTGAATGGATTTTTAATTGCCCCGCTAACCCATCAGAAGGTGGTATATGGGAAAGGATGGTCCAATGTGTGAAAAAGGTTCTGCGACACCCATTGAAAGACGTATCTCCCAAAGAGCATGTACTGCATTCACTTTTAATTGAAGCAGAAAATATTGTGAATTCGCGCCCATTAACTCATCTTCCCATAAGCCCTCATGAGGAGGAGCCACTTACTCCGAACCATTTTCTAATTGGAAGAGGAAATATTGCACCAACACCGTCTGTTAATTTACCCGACGAGAAGCTCTTCACCCGGAAAAAGCAGTGGGGAGTTGCACGAAGTGTGCGGGATCGATTTTGGAAGCGGTGGATCGTCGAATCTTTACCTACGCTGACAAGGAGAGTTAAGTGGTGTGAACGTACTACTCCACTCAAAGCGGGTGACGTAGTTTTCTTCTGCGACCCAAATGTTCCACGAAATCAATGGCGGAGATGTTTGGTCACTTGTGTTTATACTGGTTCTGATGGTGTGGCACGGAGAGCTGACGTGAAGACTGCGGCAGGTGAGCTGCAACGAGCCGTGTCCAAGCTAGCCGTTCTGGACATAGATGATGGTGAAGCTGATCGCTCCACGGGGGAGGGGGTGTTATAGAATGGCCCTTAACGAGTTAAATAAACTTGTCATCAATTTCTCATGAATAGTTATTTTGACGTTTACTTTGTAAACCGCAGTTTCGTATTCCTCTTTGTTCCTTCATTTGTTTGTTTATTACAAGAGCGCGATTGCTCATTAGATTTTTAAGTTTTGTAGAAGAAGGAGGTACAAAACTGCGGTAAGTGTTTCTGTTATATGTTGTTTTTTTCTTTCTTTATAATAACTGTTTTCCCTTTTAGAAATAAAGGTTTTGTACAAACATAAATTGCATTGCTAGACCTTTTGTTGTACTTTTTTAACGCAAGCCTCCTTCCCTTCCTAGCGCTGCCAGCGTCGACATACCAGACTCGTCCGACTATCACTGTGAGCATAGTTTTAAGGTTTTTCTAAATATTTTGTTTTTAGTTCTGTTATTTATTTATTTTTTGTTCCACTACGTTCCTTTTTCGAAGGTGTAAATGCATTTGAAATAACTTGCCCGATGTGAGCCAATATACATACATATTGGTTCATTGTATTTTAAATACCACCCCATACCATAACTCCTCTCCCCCATATTTAACGGTCTTTAGAATTTTCTTCGATTTTCCTTTTTCCACGTCCATCTGAGCCGAATTTATTGTATTTAAATTCGATAGTGGGAAGAACGGCATCCCAAAGATCTTTGCGCTTGTCTAAATGCGTTTTTACGAAATCTAAACGCTTATGCCTGTCGGGAGTGGGGAATTTTAGTTCATTCAAGTGAGCGCTCTTTTTAGTTCAGCTTAATAGAATGAACTAGTTCATTCATTTCGTTCACTAGTTCATTGTAGCATTTCAGCTTAACAGTTCGTATGAGCTGTGAATTAAAGAGCTCATTGCAGTTCAACTTGTACTTTTAGTTCAATCGGAGCGAATAATGGTTTGATGTTTGCAGATGTCTAAAGTGTTTTGGATACTGTGATATTTGTTTATACTAAACCGCCCTATTGAAGATTGGCTTAAGGATTGGGTTATGCCGTTTCTGAAATATTGGCGTTTCCGTAATCTTTTTATATTTTGGAATAACAGTGGTGATTAGCGTTGTAGTTATTGTGCAGAAGTCTGTTACATATCCATTCCACAAAGGTTGAAACATTGGGCACCTTTCTGCAAATTGCGTGAGACAAAGAGAGCATGAACTAGAAAATGGCGGAGAGAACTGCACAACTGAAATACAAAAATGTGCTGAAACAAGTGAAATACTGAAACAAAAGAACGGAACAGTGTGAACTAGTTCACAAGAGTGAATCATTCAATTGAACTAGTTCGTTCGTGAACTACACAACTCTATTCCTGCCCACAACTGAATGAGGTATGTCTTTCAGGCTAAACACTACTTTAGACCCGGACTTGCTAAGCACCTTCGCAAAGTATCGGTTGAAACTTTTTTGCTCTGATTTCTTTCGAGATCGTCATTAATTGTTCTGGCACTTGTAAACGGAATTTTATCAATACAACGCTTTATACATCGTTTATCTTTCTTTTGTGGCCGACCAGCCTTAGGCTTTTTTCGGATGAGATTTTCATTTATGTTTCTCTGTATCACTTTTTCTAACCGTATAACGAGTTTGAGACACTAGGTATGTTTCTTTACTTGTACAATTTTACACAAAGTTACACAAACTTACACAAAAGCGTTTCTTTACTCCAAAATTGTGTAAATGAGAGAGATTTTTTTTCTCTTAACGTCAAAATGCGTTTCTCTTTTACCCAAATTTACACATACTTTTTCTTCGGGTAAGTTTGTGTAAAGTAGTGAACAATCAGCTGTTCGAAACGTCAAAATAAAAAAATACAATTTTGTTTGTGAAGTAAAAGTGTTAAAAGTGTTTTGTAATTTGATCGTGTTGTTAATCGTGTTGTAATTAGTTTGTGAAGTTAAAATTGTTTTTGATTCAGTTTCAGTTCATTTCCATCCATTTTTATACAAAACAAAATATCACTTCACACAATTTTACGATGAATGTTCAAACATAAACAAATGTCAACCATATGTTTTGTGTTTTGACATTTGTTTGCGTGTAAGAAAAGTGGTTTTTTGCGTTTCTTTACTTTTGGGTAAATGAGAGTAAATTTGAGTATATGACAGCGAATTTTGCTTTTACTCTCATTTACCCAAACTTTACACAAAAATTAAAGAAACAAACCTACTATTTTACCGATTTCCCTTTACGATTTGTTGTCTCTCTCAGTTATAAATCGATTATAAGCTGCCAACGCTCGAGAGTAAACTGCTTACTGATCGTTACTTTGGTATTTTATAAATTTATTCAAGATAAAAACTATATTATTTTGAAATGTCCAATACAAAGCGCAGCTCCGTCTGGAATACGACAGAGTTTTGCGATTACTCGAATTCTAATGTAAACCTCTGATAAAAAGCGGGAGTGTGCTCTAATCCTAGGGAACATAATCGTGAGGTATTTTCAAAAAAAAAATTTCAGCTATACGTTTCTTTTTACATTCTTTATAAATATTCTTATAAATACAAAAATGAACTATCAAAATATGGGCGGGATTGGACAAAGGGACGTGGTACCGTGGTACCTCCCATACAAATCACAAATTAAAAACCCATTATTTCTGCTCCTGTTAACGGTATTTGAACAAAATTGGGTATGTTGGTTAGGTAAAATCTAAGATCTGCTGCAAATATGGGCGGGATTGGACAAAGGGGCGTGGTCATATATGAAGAATTTATAGTCAAAAACCATGTTTTGTATGGGTTGATTTTTTACATTGAATTACAAATGTTATTATATGTAATACATACACAGCGAATCACTTAAAAAAGAATTGATATTTTTCAAACTTTGAATATAAATATAATTTAAACTGGATATAGGAGAATTACGAAACTCATTACGAATAAAGTCTATAATCTTACTATTTATGTAGCAATATAAGAAAAATATTTTATTTTTTTTTATAATATTTTATTTTTTTAATAAATTAATTTTTTTCATTCACCCCGATCTAAATTTAATAAGAAATGTCTGGGGGTGGCTTGTACGAAAATTATACGAAGACAGAAAGCGATATGAATCTAAAATCATTATAAGACGCGATAAGAGACGCATGGGGACTCAATTTCTTTAATTATATAGGTTCTCTTTATCAATCAACGCCTGACCATATTTTTGAAGTTATATTCAATAAGGATAGTAGCACCCATTACTAAATCTATTTGTTTTATTATTATTAGTGGTAAATTTGACACACACAAAATTAAATAATCTATTACTTTATCTATTCAAGATAATAATAATTTTATTCAAAAAAATTATTTTATTCAAATAAAAAACATTATTATCTTTATTTTGCTACATAAATTGTAAGATTTATAGGCTCATATGCATAAAAATTAATTTGATCTCAGAGTTGAGTCGATCGAGCTTAAACTCAAGTAGTGAGATCAAGAGTTAGATCTTGCTTGAACTCAGGTTTCGTTTGCAAAAAATTGAGATTCAGCTCACCACACAGTTCATTGAGAAGAAAATTAAAGCTTTTCTTCTCTTGCTATATATATTTGTTGTTGTGATGCGTCTTTTAGGTATTTTTACATCGATAGCTAGTTACAATTATTTGAAAAAATGAGTTCGACTGAAGAGGACAGCTGTCACGAAAACGCTAATGACATTCAGTCAAATATTAATGCATATTTGGTTGAGAAAATTAAACGTAACCAAATTTTGTTAGAGAAATATCACCTGTCATTACTAAAAATGAAAAAAGAAGAGATATAGAAAAAAATTGCCTTGATTTAAAAGAAAAATATAAAATAGAAATTAACAAAAAAAATAGCAAAATGAAATAGAAAATTTTATAAATTGGGAGAAAGAAATGTTTGAGCTATTAAGCGAGGAACAAAGACCAACAATTAACAAAATTCATGGAGTAGAACCATTTTCGATTGATGTAGTCATCACTATGAGATGAAGGCTTTTTTTATTCGTACGATACATGTGTGCAATCGATAGCTCGGATTACTAACGGAAATTTGTGTTTTCAAGTCCATTTTGCTTGTGCTCTTTTAATTGCTCACGATTGCATTGGCAACCTGTTTTATTGGATGTGAGTCTGTACATTGATGTCTTTCTATGTCTAGGCCGATTCCAACTTGAAATACCGGGTCACCAACAAATCTTTAAAAAGTTCGCATTTGCTCCTATTTTGATAGTTCTCCTCCTCGGGATTCGTTAATAGGTGATTTTTATGCATACGACATTGATGCCAACTCTGCAGGAACGAAACGCGCCGTCGAACTACCAAAATAGTGCTAAAACGCGCCAAATAACGAAAACATCTAGAAAAATCCCGATAGTGCTAAAACGCGCTTAATAAATAAGTGGTTTCCAATAGGGACCGGTAGATTTTGACAGTCCTTGGCGGTTACATTGTTTTTGTCTATTGTTAGTTCCTGTTATTTATTTTTCAGGCAATAGATACAAATCAACATGGCAAGTTACAGCGCCGAGCAATACGTCCGAATAATAAAACTTTATTATCAAAACGGATGTTCCATTGTGGCGACGACACCCGTTTTTGAATCAACCGGTACATAAACAATCATTGCCGAATTTAGGAATATACCAATCATTACAAAATGGGCAATTCACACACCGAATGCCATTGTTTGGTCTAGATTGTGGTCCGGAGGCATCATCGCTCAGTACTTCTTCGAAGACGACGATGGCATTACTATCACCGTCAAATGAGAGCGCTACCGATCACGACATGTGGTTCTTAAAGGATGTCGCTACTTGATACAAAGCTGATGATACAATGGGCATTATGAATTCAGCTTGATATATGCGCCAGTTATCGAAAATGTTAACTCTTAATGCGCCAGTTATCGAACATTTTTGCGCCTTATCCGTTTTTCCAAAAAAGTGCCACTGACATTTTTCTTTGCGTTTTGCAAGGTCGAAAAGTGATAAATCTAGCCCCAAAAGAGCTAAATTGGCATCACTGGCATACGACTATTAACTTGAACTCAGAGAGAGCTTTTAAATTTGAACAATTGCTACACTATGAGAACAATCTCACCACGTGAGATGAAGCTCATAAGTTTATGCATAGAAAATCGAGCAATTGCACAAAAACTTGAGAAAATGACAAGATCTCCTTTTTTGCATACCACAGACATAGACTTTATTTGTAATGATTTTCGTCATTCTCTTATATCCAGTTTAAATGATATTTATGTACATTCAAAGTTTGAAAAATATAAATCCTTATTTAAGTGATTTGCAGTGTAACGGCCTTATTCATAAAAAGTTATGAGAGATTTGAGAGATGATTTATCATACAAATTTGCTTCTCAAACCTCTCATAACTTTTTATGAATTAGGCCGTAATTGTATATTAAATAAGTATAATAATGACCATAACCTAAAACATATAACGGGTTTTTCAATAAGAGCGCTACAAAAGTTTTTTTTTTCAATAAAACAAAACCGGTTTTAGATACCAATGAAATTCTTTATTCCTGTGAAAGTACGTTCGATGCCATTATGTATGGAACTCGATTTCTTTTGCATGGCCACCACGGGCACGCTTGCAGAAGTCCAGACGCTGAACCCAATTTTCGACGGTTTTCAAGCATAAATCGGCCGATTCTGCTGCAATTTCACGTTCGATATTCGTACGAAGTTCATCAATCGTCGCTGGCTTGTTGGCATAGACCATAGACTTGACGTAGCCCCACAGGAAATAATCTAACGGCGTCAAATCGCACGACCGAGGCGGCCAATCGACTGCGCCATTTCGTGAGATAACACGTTCACCAAACTTGGTTTCCAATAAATTGATTGTGGCATTCGCTGTGTGGCTTGTGGTGCCGTCCTGTTCGAACCACATGTCCTCCAAGTCCATATTACCCAATTGGGGCCAAAAATATTCGGTTATCATTGAACGGTAGCGATTCGCATTCACAGTAATGTGCCGGTCTTGATCATCACGGAAGAAGTACGGCCCAATGACGCCGCCGGCCCATAAACCGCACCAAACCGTAATTTTTTCGGGATGCAATGATGACTCATGGATTACGTGTGGATTGCTGTCTGACCAATAACGCATATTTTGCTTATTGACGAAGGAAGGCATTCAGTCAGAAATGAGCCTCATCGCTGAAGATGATTTTCCTTATGATGGTCAAGCGGCTTCAGTTCTTGCGTCAATTTGATATTGTAAGGATGTAGGCCAAGATCTTTTCGCAAAATTCGCCACAACGACGTCACAGAGATGCCCAACGCTTGAGAACAACGTGTGAGAGACACATTTGGGCTTTCTTGAACTGAAGCCTCAGCGGCAGCAATATTCTCGGTACTACGGGCACTTCTCTGTCTCACTGGCACGGGCACATTTTGTACTGTGCCTGTGGATTCAAATTTTTCCACTAGACGCTCAATTGTTGATCTGGTAGGACGATTATGACGACCATAAATTGGACGTAGCGCTCTTAAAGTTGAGGCCACTAATTTCGACTCGTTATTGGCTCGTATATCTTTCCATGATGAAATGGCAAACCTTATTGAAGAGAAATGTCAAAAGAGCGGGAAAAAATATGGCGTCGTTTGCTGTCCCTATCGATTGACTTTTGTAGCGTCTCTGTTGAAAACCCTTTACATGTGTCCTTAATTTTGCGTGGCACTGTAGGCCGATTTTGTTCTTCAAATCGCATTCCACTCAATAATATAATCTTTACATACCTCCTTATTGGTGGGTCTAAGTCGTACTAGTATGTGTGTCCAAGTTGGATAGTACTTTAAAATATGCTCAATATCAATTAGCACCATATTACGGTGTCTATCATGTGAGGATATAGTTTGGACAAAATGAGACAGCGACATTCCCTTTTTGCTGAAATGAAATAGGAAAATGTTCATATTTAACTATTGCGTATGAATTTTAAATAAATTAGTTTATGCTAAGTATCATGACGTGTCTAGAATTAAGTGATGCGCAATTTTGAAGATATTAATTAGTACACGCTCCACATTTTCAACTCAATGCAAAGTTTAAAGCTGCTAAAACAGGTAAAATAAAACTGCCAAAACTATTCTTCTACATCAAATCTAAATGTAAGACTCTTGTCGGATACTCTCAAGAGTTCTTGTTCTTTTTGTTTATCTCTATTGTAGGTTTATCTTTGTGTTGAATTTGGCAGAACAGAGCAGTGATCGAGCTTACTGTTTGGCTCGTCACTGCGAGAGAAATAATTGCTCGACATTCTCTGCCATCGTGAGTGGTGATTTTGTAAAATGCTCTTCGATGTTCAAAGTGCAAAGCAGATGTTTAGCATGTGGTTTCGGAAGGTGAGAGCCCGAACAGTCGTGTGTGGCCGCTCAAAAACAATTTCGAACACTGGGTAGCACACATCTATACCGTATAACAACCTTAAAAATCGGTAGATTTTCCGTCTCAAGAGAAGCAAATGAAAAAAATAGACAACGTACAAAATAAAACAACGAGACCCCTTCTGAACAGATGCCGCTGGTACCAATATACATACGTATATTAAAAACTACATATAAGGCAATTTAATTTTATCCTTAGGCTCAGTTAGTAGATACTCACCATTTCATATTAACCGCTGTGCAACCATATATCCATTCATTGTCAAAATCATCGTAACTATCAATTTCAATATAGATTTTCTATAGTAAAAATGGTTTAATCGTTAATAGTTGACAGCTAATTAAATTATTGACTCATATCGCCCACAAACCTTAAAATTTTCGTATTTGGCAATTGGTATTAAGTGATTATAATCCGCCCGCAGTCCGTGTTTGAATGTCTTTCGAAATGCAATTTTTGAGTCCTCTTGCCAAGACGAGACGTCTGGGGACTTGGCCAAATCTACTTCATGTGGTTTATGCTTCTTTAATGGTTTCTGCCGAGGTAAAACAAATAAAATCGTGAAATTTCAGAATTCTATCGTCTTTCGACTTTAAATGCGTAATTGTCCTACCACAAAGTAGTTAATAGCCGTTTGTGTACGGTGCGTTTTGTCGTTCGCAAAGAAAACATTGTGCCTGTCATCGATATCCGATATGCCAAATATGAAGCGGTTTATAGTCATAACCAACTGTAAACACCAGACAGCCGATAAGTGGTCACAGCTTAACCACACATTTGGAATTGAAGACGTCTGAAAGAACAATATTAAGAATTTAGAAAAACTACACTAAAGTAACATAATCCTGGGTACCTACCATGGCATGAATGTCACTATACTGAGAAGTCGTTAGGCCATCACGTACTAGAAGGTCTCTGTTGCCACCTCCAATGGAAATCATCAGGATATTGTCCAATATCATCGATTCATTCCTCTGTTGTGGAATCCGGTCTTGATAATTTGTGCATACGTTCGTTTTACGGTTAGGTAAGTGAGATACTCTCTTGTTAGAGAGGTAAAAATTGCTGAATGTATAAAATCTGTTAATCTTCGAGTCGAAATTTACAACCGGATTATCTATCGGGGATGATATATAAATAATACTGTTGATAACTTTAGCCATTCCTGGCTCTTGGAGAACGGCTTGGGCTACTTTGCCGCCCATTGAATGTCCAATGAGAATGACATTCTTTTCTACGTTGGAGGATTTCTCATATAAACGACGAACGGCATTAATTGCGAGACGAAGGAAATTTTTTTGATTTTCCAAATAACCTCCATAAAGTGCAGAAAGTTGTTCCTCGAAATTAACTGGAATTAGAAAAGAAACACGGATTTAGTGAATAAATATATGTATATGAATGTGGGGCGTAAGAGGGCATTAGGTTGAAGAAACTAATGGCAACAAATTGGAGAACATTGAGGAAATTTGAAAGTAGTACGAATTTTCTATAGAAAAATGAAGGCCGCACAACAAACCTACATTCGGTCTTAATTAGAGAAAGCATCCCAGGAATTCCCGCCCAGGATTTCGAAGGAATTTCTTTCATTTTCAATTTCCACTTTCCCGGGAATTTTATCCGGGAATCCGGGGAAATTTCCAACAGAATACAATGGAACATTTTAGCTTCTTGCACTTGGGTATTCTTTGTTTTACATTTTTGTATGTTCGTAAAATATTAGTAACAGTTCACTGAAATAAAAAAAATATTCGTAGAGATGCGTCATTTTTAATAGTTGGTTCACATTGCTACAATGAAAAGCTTCACACTTCCCACGATTTTTTGAATGTTCATTGTTGCGTTGCTCCAGCAACTCAATGGTTGTTGCCGCAACGAATAAATTGATGTATTTTGAAGAAAAAATGTTAAAGCTTTGCGGTTAAGGTTTTGAGGTTTGGGCATCTTATGCTGTTTTCAATATTTTATTTGTTTAGTCAAACACTTAAAGGTAACAAAACGAATGTTTTACTCAAGGGGTTTCGATGAGACAGCTGATCAAGTTAGTACTTGGAGAACAAATAGAGAATGTGCTATCAAAGAAGACTTGGTGATAGGGACTGGGTTGCGTGCATAGAATAACACATACGTAGAAGGTTTTATTCGCTCAATAAATTAAACGTCATAGGTACGATGGAAATTACACAGTGGAGGGTGGAAAATATGGGTTCAATAATACCAGATGGTGGCAATAGTATACAGCGATCCACAAAGGAACTACACCCGAATTTCGTGTTTTTGTGGCAAACTAGTTGTGTTAAATACAATACAAATGAATACCAACGTTAAAAGTCAACAAAAAAGTGCAAAATACATTTAAATTTTTCAGTTCTACACCAAAACGACAGGAAATAGTTAAGTGAACATATTTTGTACCTCCACCTGGTGTATGTAAACATTTCCACAGACCTACCGAGAGAGTGTGAAATGAAACGTCAGATGAGAGAATAAGTTCTTCTATAGTATGTGTTATTCTATGGGTTGCGTGGTGTGATTTTCAAACTTCTGCTGCCAAGTGTCAAGACAAAAGTACAAAACACATCAACTGGGAGGAAATTTTCCCAACTAAATCAATTAAAAAAAGGGATATTCAGTGAAAAAAATCAAAATGTAATGAAGTGTGAGAGTAAAGTTATTTGTGTAGATCCGAATTAACACGAACATTTTTAAAATTAAAGGTTGCTCTCATTCTCTATGTTTTCCTCCTTGGTCTCGGAACTCGTTAGTACAAAAAGCAACTAGTGCACACTCTTAAAGTATTACTCGGTGATTAAAGCGACGTAGCTGATTTGTATGAAATACGAGCAATTCTATTCTTACACCAAATTTAGGTACCTCTTTAGCAATAATGCTCAAAGACAACGTCTGAGTACTGATAATAGGTGTGTTCGAGAACATGATAATTTGTACAAATTATTACTTGATAGTGTTCGTTTATTCCAAAAAGCCAGTAACGACAGAGCATGAGAGAGATTATTTTGACAGTTCGATGATAGAGAACTTGCAAGTTTTTACTGGAGAAATTTTTGCCAGTAAGAATTTTCAAGTAATAGCTCTGTCTGCGTACACATATTTTGTGCAAAATGTTGCAAAATCTTGCAAAATGTTGTCTGCGTACTCCAAATCTCTTGCAGCGAGAGAGCCAAAAAGAGAATTTTTTGACAGTTGGAAGTTAGAGAGCTTGCAAAATGTTGCTGGAGAAACTTCTGCTTGCAAGATTTTGCAACTAGTTTGAACAGCTGTTTTTATTTACTGTTTGAATGAAATAATTTTTGTGAAATGAAAATAAAAATTGAAATTAACAATGGCAGAGGTAAGAAGTTAGAATTGTGTTGATTTTTAACGTTTATAATAAACAAAACATTTTACTTCATGCTAGAAACGTGCAAATATACAGTGCGACCGTGCGACACATATGCTAAAATTCGTTTGCTTTGATATTTCAACTGTTTACACGCCGATCAGCTGTTTTCTTGCAAGATTTCACTGGATGCTGTCTGCGTACTTTTTGAGATATTTTCAACTGAGAGAGTAAAATTGTTCTTACTCTCCCAAAAAAAGTTACTGAGTATTTGCTACTGGAAAAGTACGCAGACAGACCTAATAACATATGTTTTAAAACATATGTTTTATGTAAACAAACAAAATTAGGACGTAGAAAGAATATAAAATAATAAATTTATCATTGGAATTTTAGTTTTTAAGAGAAAATATGATTTTTGAATGTTTTGTTATAAATCTTTAAGTATTTCTGTTGAAAAAGAAAACAGTTTTGGTGATTTGTAATGTTTTGTTCGAATTGCGTTTGTTGGCTCTTCCAATGTTTACATTTCATATCAGCTGTTTACATACAAAGTTCTTATTTCTTGCAAGTTTTTACTGGATGTCGTTCGCGTACTTTTTGTTATATTTTTTACTCAGACAGCAAAATCATTCTTACTCTCCGAAAACTAGTTACTTGATAATTTTTACTGGAAAAGCACTCGAACACACCTAATTTGTAACAATTTGTTGTCTGTTTACACCAAAAAGCCAGTAACGAGAGAGCAAGAGAGGGATTATGTTGACAGTTCGACGATAGAGAGCTTACAAGTTTTTACTGGAGAAATTTTTGACAGTAAGAATTTGCAAGAAATAACATATGTTTTGAAACATATGTTTTATGTAAACAAACCAAATTTGTAAATATAAAAAACATAATAGCTGTGTTCGAGTACTTTTCCAGTAAAAATTAGCAAGTAACTAGTTTTCGGAGAGTAAGAATGATTTTGCTCTTTGAGTAAAAAATATAACAAAAAGAACGCGAACGATATCCAGTAAAAACTTGCAAGAAATAAGAACTTTGTATGTAAACAGCTGATATGCAATGTAAACATTGGAAGAACCAACAAACGCAATTCGAACAAAACATTACGAATCACCAAAACTGTTTTCTTTTTCAACAGAAATACTTAAAGATTTATTTATAACAAAACATTCAAAAATCACATTTTCTCTTAAAAACTGAAATTCCAATGATAAATTTATTATTTTATATTCTTTCTACGTCCTAATTTTGTTTGAAAATTCTTACTGGCAAAAATTTCTCCAGTAAAAACTTGCAAGTTCTCTATCATCGAACTGTCAAAATAATCTCTCTCTTGCTCTCTCGTTACTGGCTTTTTGGTGTAAACGAACACTATCAAGTAAAAAATAGTAATAATTTGTACAAATTATCCAGTACGCGAACAGTCTTAATAAATAATCATTGGAATTTTATATTTTTAGACAAAAAAAATTATTTGTAACATATTTTAACCATTTATTTAAAAAAAAGAAGACAGAAAAGAAGGAGAAGGAATTGGAACGTGTTCGCATGTCCTTCTGACATTTAATCATATTCTGCGCGAACACTCCTTCACGTATGTGATGACACAGCAAAGGTGGACACACAAAACAAATCTGGCCGAAATTGGATAGGGGGAGATCCATGAAACTTCTGTCTCTGATCCCAAGCCCTGTGACGGTTTTGATGAGGTATTGTCTAAATGGTAGACAGGCGGCGACACAAAAGATGGGGAAAAATATATTCTGCAGAAGTTGTAACAACGAGGAAGAGGAAAAATCGGATGAATCTCTTCTCTGGATGATGTTCGAAAGCTGCAGAATTTTCAAAGTAGCCAGAAAATTTCAGTTGATATTGACATAACTCGCAGAGTAGCAGATAACCGGAGATGCTATTTTTACATCTCTATAAATATAACTAATTAGTAACATGTCCGTCGGTGGTGCAATGGTTAGTGTTCGCGACTCTTGTATCGTGGGTTCGATCCCTGCTCAGACCACCTTACATTTCTTCGACGACGGTCACCTCGCTTAGTGATGGCGACACTATCGAGTACCCAGCCATTAGCAAGCTTCTCAAAATATCGTTCGGAACCGGTGTAAAACTGTAAGTCCCAATCAATCAGTGCATGCTGAAAAATAACGGCCTCTCTAACATATTCTACAGGAACCATTTATATGTTTGAAACACACTTCAAACATTCATATGTTCGCTAGTCTCAAACTTACTTGTATTTAAATGCAAACAGTATCACGTTTACTGGCCAACATGTATGCTTTTACGTGGAAACATATGCGTTCTTCATCCCAAACATCCATATACTTACATGGAAGCATACGCGTGTTTCCCCCAAACCTACATATAAATACTTACGTGGAAATATATGCGAATTTCCTTCCAAATATAATAGTATTTAGAAACGAATTATTCTTCGATTTCAATATATATGTATTAATTATTATAATTAATTTTAACAATTAATTATTAGAAAAAATAATAGATTTAAAACGTCCCTTTTTACATTTATTGGCATTAAATGCATTATTTGTTTTTTTTTCTTGAAATGAGAATCTACTGCTCTTTTGCTTCTCCTTTCTTTGTCGTCTCTCGCTTATTTTTCAGAGGGTTTCACCTAAGCGTTGGTTATCACTATGCGTTGGTACACCCACAAGATATTTATATACAAATCAAGTTCATGAAAACCAAGCGTGGATTAATTACTTGTGTTTTTTTATTACACTTATTTCACAAATGGTCCGCCGTTCCAATTTTATCAGTAACGTCTCGGACAGACAAAGGGCTTCACGTTGTTGCCCTTTCTAGTTTCTTTCCTCCAAATCGTTTTTCACTTTGGTAGCACACGTAAATATATACGAAACACATGCACAAAACCCAAAGTAACATCACAAACCTTTTAACCGTCCCAGCCTTCGTTTATTCTTTTTTCACTTATCAAGCTCTTTTGATATCCTCTGTCCGATGAACCATTGACTGAATCCATGAAACTAAAACGCAATACATCAGGCAAAATAAGAAACACTTCATCTGCAATTTTCACGAACATTCAGGAATATTTATGACTCACAGACTGAGCGAAGAATGCAAAAATACAGATACACACCCTTACAAGATAGACTCTCTCGTTGCACCGCTTTTATTCTCTTGCTCTCGAGAGAGCATAGACAGTGAGTGCAACAACCACAGCTGTATTTGTATCACAAACATAAATATATGTATGTGGATCGCAAACATAACATATTAATCATTGTGTCTCAAACATGTAGTATTGAGTAGCAAACACAATGTGTTTGGACAGAAGTATATTATATTTGCGACAAGCTCCAAACACACTTTATATTTGCATCGAAACAACAGGAAAGACAAATTTTTCACCGTGTGTGTGTAAAAACTAGAACGCTCCATGGGATGTTATGGTAACTTTTAACAGCCCAGCTCAGAAATTGCTAATTTTTATATAAATTTAGAATGGACCAAATAAAACAATTCAATTTTCTGTCATGTCACCTGCTGATTCATCGCGATGAAATTTTTCAGGCTACCGAGCCATAATTGGCCACTAGCAAAAATCTGGAAACAGTGAGAACAGTGATTAGGGCCATCTTGTAAAATGCGGAAATAAGATGTAAATTAAGATCCTTATTCATAATGATATAAATTTTTATATTTTTCGTCGATTATTGAAACTAAAGATTTTGAATTTTTGGAAAAACAAACGTGATGTTTCCTAAATTAAACGTAAGTTTTCGTTCGAACTCATAAACTGATGAACAAAAATAAACATTTATTTGAAAGGTGGTTATATAATGAATCTTTTAAGAGTTTCGTTATCTACATTTTGTGAATTTGGTGAAATTTGAATGTACCCGGCAAAAGTAAATAAAATAATTGAAAACGTAACTGATAGAAGATAGAGAAACCACGATTTTATATTTGGAACACAATTTTTCTTTTAGATTTCGATTTTTTAAATTAGCTTTATTAGAAGAAATACATTAGATATTAACTAAACAAAGGCATCATATACAAAATATTATTCTACACCGCCTTTTGATTCCAGCTAGGTAGGTATATTTGTATACATATATCAAAACGTGGACCGATATATCCCTTTTTCCAAAGCGAATGCTGTTGTCCTAATCTTCTGTACAAAATTTTATTGAAATTTATGGGTCGATTACACTGTGCGACACCAAAAAAAATGATGGGGTTCTGTCAACGGATTCTGGTAGAAAGGTCTAAAAAAAATATACGTGTATCGGCGTTTTGCCAGATCTGATCGGACTTTTTTTTAGGGCGGGTCAAAGTTTCCGCCCCTCGGACCTTTCCTACAACATTTCGGCATGCAAAATTGTGTGTTCCTTACTTCTGAGGTACAAAATATGTTCAGAAGTTTTATAGAAAAGATTCAGATAAACATTTTTGTGGAACAAATTAACCCCCTATCTGTCACGTATAACCATAAAACTGTTCGAAAATGACGGGGGACGTGGTCAAAATGTTCCACAAAAATTATCGCCATAAAATTTCACTATATGTGACTTGCTCCACGAAAAGGGACCTCTGCGCCGAAAAGAAGTTATTAAAAAAAGCGCTTCGTTTTTCCGTGTTTTGCGCATGGTTATGCAACTCTTCCTTCAACCTGATCATCTGGCGATGTATTTTTGGACTCTCTGGTACTTTGTACGATGTTAACTATGCAGTGTTGCCTCTATGAAAAATATTTCTAACAGTTAAAAACCTGTTTTTGCTAATTTTGTTTTCAAAATTACTAGAGCTGTTTTATTCCTTATCAAATTATCAATGTTTTGGATTTAAGCCGATAGAATTGAATCTATTATTTATTATTATTTAATTTTTCTATTATTTAATTAATTTCAGGTTAAAATAAATCTTAATTAACGTAAGAAAATGTGTCTGGAAGACGAATTTAAGAGTGTTGAAGAACAATACTTCAGCGATTGTTTGGAAGAATGTTTACCTATAGTCAGTGATGAGTCGGATGCATTCTCATCGCCAGAAGTTTCAGAAGCGCTGCAATTATCTCTTCAAGATATTGAGGAAGAGCAAACTTTATCGCAGTTTTTAGAAAAACCTTGCTGTACGAATGGATGCACTACTATAATTCCGGAAGAACGAATTGTTTTTGCAAGAAATTATATATATTATCTGTTTATATCACATTTTTCAATTTTTTCATTAATTATGTTCACCTTTACAGGTGATTTGTAAAAAAACTGAAAGACATAGAAACTTGAGGTGTGCGGCATTTAAAAGAGCGTTTTTTTCCTATAAGAATCACTCAAAAAGTAAAAAAAAAAATTTTCGGCGCAGAGGTCCCTTTTCGTGGAGCAGGTCACATATGTTTCCGAACACTCCAAAACACAAACCGTCATTTTTAAAAAAATCTAATTTTATCTCACCGTGTTATCGATTGCAACCGAACCTCAGTTGCGTTGTCAACTGACAACGCCACCGAAATAAAAATTAGTATTATGTATGGCAACTTTGGCCAGTTGCCGTAGGTAACAGTGTTTCCCGTCGATAACAGAGTTTTGACACTTCGCAAACTGTAAATAATGCAAACAAACAATAAATCTGAAGTGTGTGAGAAATAAACGTGTCTTTAGGAAGAAAATAAAAAACTTTTTAATAATAATAAGCCAAGTGGAATAATTTTTTGACGAGGAAGACAAAGTACAAAACGAGGCTTCTATTAGAAGACACTTAAGAGACAACTCTAATCCTTTAGAATTGTCGGCTACACTGAGTGAATGTTATTGCTGAGAATAATTGTTAATAAACTGTTCCGTTTTAAGTTCAAGGCATATTTTCGCCTTCCAAAAGAAGGAATAGTTTATTTAGTGGAACTTTGGAAAATGACTTCAAACGAAGTCATCGGGTGACAGCTATACCCCCGCTCTTAAAAGTTTGTGCAGCTTTAAGGTTTTTTGCGGAGGGAAGTTTCCAAAAGTCTCATGGCAACGACTTCAACCTTGGCATGGCTCAATCTACGTTATCGGTTGTTTTGAAGGAAGTTGTGCATCTAATTGAAACAGATGTGCATTATTTCAAAAATGACGGAGGAAGAAAAGACCTAAAATATAATCCGGCTTTATTAGGATGTATAGATGGGACACACGTACGTATCATTGGAGCGAAGGAAGAAGTTCGCCATTTATACATAAATAGGAAAGGCCGGTTTAATTTGAATGTTTTGCTGTTAAGTTAAAATACTATAATAATTATTTTCATAACAATGATCTAATTGTAGATGTGCGACGACGAAATGCGAATCAGTTATGTTGACGCCAGACATCCTGGTTCTACTCACGATGCCCTCATTTGGAACAAAATCCACTGAAACAACAGGTTGCTTATTTCAAGGCAAACACATAGCTACTAGGGTTAAATTGTCGGAGTTCGGTCGCAGCTCAAAACTTGATAAAAAAAGGCCGAAAATAGAGAAAAATATAGAAAACGAAAAATATGCTAATTTTTATCGGACGGACCTATGTTCCAGACCTTTTATTTAAAGTCTGGAAAATTGTTCTTGAAATTTTTTAAAATGACTAGCAATGAAGCAGATTCATCATTCCCTTTAATTTGACCACCCACACTAAATGTCAAGACACTATGATATGGTAAATTGGGGTTATCTGCGTGCACAGATGCCGTTCCACAAAAATAAAGACACCATTAACTTTGGGATAAAATACAGTCACTCCAATAAATGAGTGCTCACTTTCCCATTAAACATTTAAACTAATTAGAACAAAACTTTTTAACATTTAAAACAAAATGAACGATTGATTTTTATTCATCACAATGTGTACTGTGATTTTATAGAAAAATAAAATATACATTGAATTTAAAATTAATATTAATATAATATTCAAATTCAAATTATTATAATAACAACAAAAACAATAAGATTTCTTATTTTAAGTTCCAAAAAGTAAGTGCTCATGTACGATTTCTCTGCAGAAACCACTTAGAACTGGAAAAATTAATATTTGGTTTGTGATCCCTTATTCTTAGTTATTGCCTCTAATCGTCAAGGAATCGAATTAACAAGATTTTGGGTCACCTGAGTCGGAATTCGTTCCCACTCTTCCTCTAAAGCGCTGACTAAATTGGGTCTGGTCCTAATGTCTCTTTCTCTGATCTTTCTCTCGAGGTGATTCCATAAATTTTCAATGGGGTTTATGTCTGGCGATTGAGGAAGTGTTTCCATCCATTTGGGAGTATTATATAGTAGCCACATCTTTGTGTTGTAGACTGTGTGCTTTGGATCATTATCTTGGGTAAATATACAAGTTGATGATAAGCCCATTTTTTGGACGCTAGGTTGGAGATGAGTTTTTTAAATATCAATATATTTCTTGTGATCCATTATGCCATCAATTATTTGCAAAGATCCGGTTCCACCTGCGCTCATACAACCCCATACAAGCACTGATTTTCCGCCATGGTTAAAGGTTGGGCACAGATTTTTGTCTCTGAATTCCTCGTTCGCCTTTCGCCATATTTTTAAACGTCCATCGTGACCATATATATTATAATTGCTTTCGTCTGTGAAAATAACTCGATTCCAGAACTCCATAGATTCATTTATGTGTGCTTTGGAATAAGCAAGGCGCTTTTTCTTGTTTACCTTGCTAATATGTATATGGCTTCCTTCGAGGAACACGCCCATGAAAGCCAGCCTCATACAGCACATTACGGATAGTATTATCGCAAACACTTTTGCCGTAGCTTATATTTACTGACTTTGCCAGTTGAGTAGCTGTAACTTTGGGATGTTTTTTATTTCTCGAACATTATATCTTCTTTCAGTCTCCGTTAAAGCTTTTGGTCGGTCAGATAGTGGATTAATATCAATTTGATTTGTGGTATTGTACTTATCAATTATTTTTTTTACTGCGGAGTAAGGTCTTTTCACTATTTTGCCAATTTCTCGTAAAGATTTATTGCTCTCTTAAATTTATTATGCATTTTTGCTCGGCCTCCGATGTTTCCTTACGTTTAGGAGTCATATCGACAATATTTTATAAAATGTCTTTGTCCTCCGACAAACTCTTCCTGTAGGCTTGGAAACATATCACTTCATAATTTTTGCATGATAGTAAGTTTAGTTTTCCGTTATTTCAAACCTCTTTCCTCAACATATGTATAAATGAGCCCTCACTTTTTGGAGTTAAGAAAGAGTACTTATTCCGTTTTTGTTGTAATTTTCGAAACTCTGAAAACTGAATATGTTTTATTTTCTCACAAAATCAAAGTACACGCAAAGAAAAAAACACGTTTATTGCTCGGTTGCCACAACAATACTTTGATTGATTTGTACTAATTTATTAATCGCAACCGTTTATGTAGTTCTCCCAAATAAACTCATATATCGCAAATGTGTATCATGTTGTTGCAAACGAGATCTCGTTTGCATTAAACGAGTACAAAATTACATTTGTCGCAAGTTAAAAACCGTTTGCGATAACTGAAATTAGCATTTTTCGAATGAGTACGAAGAACGTAAATTTCTCTCATTCTCTCTTTCTGTCGAATGTATACACAGTCCATTCGTTTGACATACACACTCAGGCATACACATAAAAGGCTTTTGCCTTGTCAATATATCTTGGATGGACAACTGGCGCGTTGTAGTTTGCTGCGCTTTTAGTTGTTATTTTAATGCAAGTCGAGACGGACGTGTTCGTAGACACTGAAAAGATAGACAAAAATTCCAACTTTTTTTAAAACAAACTGTATGGGTAAAACCAAAATCATAAAAGTTGGAAATTTACACAAAAAAGATTTTATGGAAGCCATAAATATGTATAAATTTTAATGTATAAGTAATGTACTGAATAGAGCAACTACAACTCGGTTGCTGTAACCGAAAGAACAGTTGGTGGAACCGTTTTTCGTTTATCACAAACGTTTTTTCAGCTTTAATTTTTCATAACTCGTTTACTGCAAACGTTTTTCAGTTCTCGCAAACGTTTTTTCGTTAGGATCAACTACAACTCGGTTGCTGTAACCGAGGGAACAGTTGGCGGAACCGTTTTTTGTTTCTCGCAAACGTTTTTTTCAGCTTATGTCTTTCATGCTGCAAACATTTTCGGTTCTCCCAAACGAAATGATATGAATGGCTTAACAGAAGTTCGTTTCTCCCAACTACAGTCCCCAAACGAACTTCAGTTATCTGAGATTTCGTTTGGGAGGAACGAGTTTTTTCTTTCCGTGTACACATTCTACTAAATACAAAACAATTGATCAAGTTTTTTTAAAAGTGTAAGTGTGAAGTTAAAAGATTATATACATTTTTAATGAGAAACTGAGCACTCATTTTTTGGAGTGGTTGTACCTTTCATTTGAGTACCCACAGTTGCCTGTTTCGGTCTGTCCGAAAAACAAAATATGTTTTTCGTGTTCGTATATTTTTCTTTAATTTTGTTTTTTTTTCATAAGTTTTGACCTCCCGAGCTCCGTTAATTTTGCCGCTACTAAGTTCTATTTTATATAAATAATATTGTATTTATTATGCACAAATTTTTATAAACATTACAATTTAACAACAAAAATTATGGTTTTATTTAGAACACATAACCATTGACACACTTAGTCCACACACTCCAATGAGAACCGTTGTTGAACCTGTAAACCTGGTATGGCTATGGGGCATTCAAGCTATGTGATACCTCATCCCTATATTCCAGGATGTCACTGAGGAAGAGAATTTACTGACTTTCGTTGTGGTCGCACAAGTACAAATGACGCTGAACATTCTGGACGTCCAATTGAGGTCAATACATCCGAAAATGTCGAAAACATCCACGATATGGTGTTGGCCGATCCAAGAGTAAAAGTGCGTGAGATTGTTGATACCATAGGCATTTAATATGGCAGTGTGGTTTAGATTTTAAATGATCAGTTGGGTTTAAGAAAGCTGTCTGCAAGATGAGTACCGCGTTTTCTATCAATTGACCATAAACGTAATCGTGTGACAACTTCGACGTATTGTTTGGAAGGAGTTTTTGCGGCGTTTTCTAACTGTGGATGAAACATGGATCCATTACAACACTCCGGAGACCAAGCAGCAGTCTAAATAATGGGTTTCTCCGGGTGAACCGGCTCCGAAGAAGGTCACGGACAATAAGGTGATGGCAACAGTTTTTTGGGATGCACGCGGGATAATCCACATCGATTACCTTCAAAAGGGAAACACAATAAATGGCGAATATTATGTCCACTTATTGGATAAAAAAACGACCATATGACCAAGAAAAAAGTTATTTCTCATCAAGATAATGCACGGGTGCGTGTAGTCTCAATGACAAAATTCCCTGAATTGGGCTACGAAGTGGTACCTCGTCCATCATATTCTCCAGATTTAGCCCCCAGTGACTATTTCCAAACCTAAAGAAATGGCTCGGTGGAAAGAGATTATTTAGCTCCAACGATGAAATTATTGATCAAACAAATGCCTATTTTTTGGACCTCGACAAATCCTATTTTTTTGGAAGGGATACAAAAATTGGAGAAACGTTGGACTAAGTGTATTGAGCTAAAAGGAGATTATGTTGAAAAATAATTTTAGTTTTTGGCAAAAAAAAACTGTGTTTCATTCAAAAAGTCACGGACTTATTGATCCCCCTCGTATTTCCACATTTTTAGTCACCGACGCCCACAGCTGAAATCAAGTTTGTTCGATTAGGTTGCCGTGTATGACCAACGATATTCAAATCGATCGAACAAGCATGCTTGTTGTGTATGCCCTGCTTTAGCGAAGACTTAGCGACCCGAACAATTTTCGCTAATTTTTGAATATTTTGTTTACATCTTTTACCATATTTTTGAATAATCTGACTTATCTCTAAACAGCCATTTTTTGCCACTTAGCGAGCGATAATCGCTTGCTTGTAACCAAAAGACGACTATTGTATCCAGGCACACAAAAAGCAGTGCAGTAGTATAGGAGATATTCGACGACATCGTTCTCGTCTTCACCCCCACAGCTTCTGCTGTAATCATAAGCTGAGATTGCAAGTGTAAACTCGAGTCTGCCTACGATATTAAACAGTGTCCAGTGATCGCCACTTGTCTACGACTGGGTGTCAAGTTTAGCGTACGATTCCGTTCATAACTTGGCGATACCTGATTGGTGATCCGCATGTCTGAGAGCTTCGGTTTTAAGCATGAGCTTGCAAAAATAAAGAGACATAGTCACATATCCCATATACCGTGGAACAGGTAAGGTAATCCCTAATCGCCCCAACTCATCCGCTCTTAGGTTCCCTGGAATGTTTCTGTGCTTCGGCACCCATATAAGGGTAATATCGCCTTTAGAGATGTGCGGCAGTTCTTGAAGTCAGGAATTCGGAATGCATATTTTATATCAGCCTGACGGATATTTATATTGGCCTGAAATACACTACAATAGTCTGGAAGCTTTTGTACAGTCTAGAACCACCTCTGCAGTAGAATACAGTCCAAACCCTACTTTGTCATCTAGTTTGGAGCCTAAATGCCTTGTATTACCTGGTATTAGTTCCTTATAGTCCTGCCTTCCCGGGATATGAGAGCAGAAGTTTCTCTCAAAGGTAGAAATGGGTGTCATCTTATCAACTTCTATTGTGGATTATCTCAGTTCCTTAAACTCGTCCTACCATCATGTGGGCTGGTGTTTCATCACGAAAAATGTTTTAGCCGGATTGTAGATGGTGCAGTCATTTGTGTTCCTAGCAACTCCACTGGTAACAGGTGAAGAATAACCCACAAACCGTCGGTAGACGTTTTGTGAAGGGCACCCGTCCAATGCCGGCCACAAAATGACAATGGCGTAGAGCAATATCGGGCAGACGACAACTGTATATATCCAGTAAACCATTTTCGGGGTTATTCCCAACCGTCCTCCGATGACCGTTTTATACGAATGAAGGCGCACTGTGGCTCTATTTATCCTATCCACAAAGGTTGGTTTGAAAATAAGCCATCTATCTGTCAAATTCACACCTAGATACGAGGGCGGATCAATAAGTCCGTGACTTTTCGAACTTCGCTCGTAGTTATATGAAATGCAACACTGCTCCCATCAAGTAAAAAAAAAAATGGTGTCCCTTAACATCCCATGAAGGGATTGGAGAGAGCTTCTCACAATCAGTGAGATATGCGCTTTCTAGTTTTACACTCACTGATTGGGACCTACAGTTTTACACCGGTTCCGAACGGTATTTTGAGAAGCATTTTCATGGCTAAGTATTCGATAGTGTCGCCATCACTAAGCGAGGTGACCGTCGTAGAAAGAAATGTAAGGTGGTCTGAGCAGGGATCGAACCCAGGATCTCATGTACAAGAGCCGCGCACACTAGCCATTGCACCACCAAGTACCACCTGCAATAGACTACTTTCAAATATTGAGCAAGTTCCGTCATTTACTTTGCGTTTAACAGCTGTTCAAAACATATAACCTCGTAAATGTTTTTCAAAATGGAAAAAAGTGAATTTCGAGTGCTCATTAAACGTTATTTTTTTCCGAAAAACACCGTCAATCAAACAAGGCAAAGCTTGATAAATACTATGGGGACTCTGCACCATCGATTTCAATGGTAAAAAGTGGTTTACTGATTTTCGTTGTGGTCGCACAATTAGAAATGACGCTGAAAATGTCGAAAAAATCCACGATATAGTGTTGGTCGATCGAAGAGTAAAAGTGCGTGAGAATCGGTACCTCATCCGCCGTTAGGGTACCCATTTAATCGAGTTTTTTGATTAATCGGTTAATCGTAAATTTCAATCTGACAACCGAACAAAACGCAATCAAATTATTCGATTAATCGATTATTCGAATAAAATAAAACAAAAAAAAAAGAAAATAGTGTTCAAACATTTATTAAAACAAGACAAAACGTAACAAAAGAAACTTAATTATAAAGTATAAAATATATGTAGGTACAATCCACAAATCGTAGTTGCAGCAACTTGAAAATTAGTGACTTTTAGTACCAAGCCAAAATTAAACAAATCTCAAAGTTTGGGCCCAAAAGTGCCACGCCATCGGGTACCTCCATACAAAGAGTAGGGTCACTCTGAAACTATATCACACTATAACATCCTATTGGATTGATTAATTTTTACAAAAATTTTACAAAACGTCATTCTCTGACTATTATCCTTATTGTATATAGTTTGAGCAGAATCGGACCAGGCATTTTGATACCCCCCATACAAAGTGACCAGTGGGTCTTGAAATTTCATCAGACTATTACACCCAATTTTGAGACAATTTTTTTGTATCTATGTCTATGAGCCAAAGCACTGTGCGACCCTTTCTCTCAATAAACTTTCAAATCTGTTCGAAATGTATGTAAAGTTACGAAATTTGTTCGCAAATCGTTGTTATATGAGTTGCCACATTGTAGGAATGTTTCAAGGTGGACTGATCGCAATCGATAATAGATTAATCGCAATGATTTGTTCTAGTTAATCGTTAATCGAAAAATTTAATTACTAAAATGTTCGGTTAATTTTATAGCACGATTAATCGAATAATGATTAATTGAATGGTTTCCCTATCCGCCATATTCTCCGGATTTAGCCTCCAGTGATTATTTCCTATTTTCAACCCCAAAGAAATGGCTCGGTGGAAAGAGATTTAGCTCCAACGATGAAATTAATCAAACAAATGGACCTCGAAAAATCCTATTTTTTTAGAAGGGATACAAAAATTGGAGAAATGTTGAACTAAGTGTATTAAGCTAAAAGGAGATTATGTTGAAAAATAATTTTTTTTTTGGAAAAAAAAAATTTTTCATTCCAAAAGTCACGGACTTATTGATCCGCCCTCGTATCTTACATTATCCCCTAGGCAATTTTTTTGTATCACACAGAGACAATGGCTGAATGAATATACGGAACCTTCTGCTTCCATGATAAAGGGTAAGAGATCAGGTTTTTCCGGATTTACCTCCAGTCCAGTATTCGTGGACGAATTAGAGAAACTCTCGATTAATTCCTCTAGCACATTTCTGCATCTCTGGAAACATATTTTTCCTGTAATGCAATTACAAGGTCGTCAGCATATGTTACGCCTGTACAACCTAATCCATCCAACTCAAGCAAAACATTATCTAGTGCTAAATTCCAGAGAAGTGGATATAAGACTCCTTGCGGGTTCCTTTATTCGCGTTAAAGTCGTGTGAGCCGGTGACGGGTTAATGATCCCACAAAGTGCCGATAGAGCCGATTTGATCGATCCAGGTAAAGCCAGGTATTCAGTTTTTATGAAATTTTCGTTGCCATAAGAAATACGTGTATAAAAAATAACGAAAATTTTATGAACCGAAAATTCCGCTCACTTTTCATTTGCATGGTACTCAGCTCTGCGAAAACTTTGTAGCCAAAATTAAGTACTGGGTTGTTACGCTAAACTTACATATATCGTACAAAACAATTCTTTGATAATTGTTTGGGACTGGAATTTTGACATTTCGATTATTTTAGTAAACAAACGTAATACCACATGCGTTGAAAATAAAATGGAGTGCAAAAATTAATTGTTAATGAAATATTCACAAGGTAAATCCGAGATATGTGGTAACTCTCTGTAACAAAATTTTCCGTTTAGAGACAAATAACAAAATTTCTTACGAAATTGTTCAAGAACTGAATACGGGGTTTAAGACATTGAAATTTGTCGTTGCCATCACTGATGGGAAATGTGGGGAAATTTTAAATAATTTCTAATCACATTTTTCTAATTTCATCACTGATATTGTCGCTTGTTAGACTGCAGAGACTAATCGGCGGGACTCCAGAGACTAATCGAGAAAGTATCGAAGCAATTTGATTTGTTTCATGCTTGGACTGGTCTACTCTTGGCTCCATTAACTTGTATTTTACACACATATGAATTTCAAATTTCGGTAGTTTATAGTTATGCCGGCATGTGATGAAAATCGATCGAGTCAAAATCGAATACGATTTGACTATTGGATGATTTTTATTGGCATAATTCCTTATATTGGTCAACCAATATTTTATTTGTGGATTATTTAGGATAGAGGAATAAATTAATTGATATCCATTATGTGGAAAAATAAACTTCATTATTATGTCAAATCGTATTCGATTTAAATCGATCGATTTCCATCACATACCGGATGATCTGTGTTTTTCTTGACACTACTTGAATTGAAATAAAACAGTCCTGCTTGGTATTTCTGTTTTCATGCACTTGCAGATGTCTACTGCCTACCTAAAATGTCTAGTGGAGCCAAATGTAGTATGACGTTTAGTACGTCATTCGGTGTCGTCCTCAACGCTTCAGTGATACATATACCAGCCATTCGCTAAACTTCATCCAGTATCGTGCAGTAGGTGGATTTCTGTAGAGACGTCCACCAGACGATAACGCCATACAACATTATCGGACTAACTACTGTCGTATACAATCTATTGACGATATTGCCCTTTTAGAGGTATATAACGCTATCACAACCCTTTTGGTTCTTTCCAGAATGTTGTTTCACTTCCTGTCGAGTAAAATACCTAAATATTTTGCGCTTTAAGACAAAGGTTATCGAAATACCTTATTTACTGCCTTATTTACTTTTATTGACTATATTACAACCTCATGAGGTCCATACGTCTTACACATATTAATTAAACAATCAAATTAAACAAATTTCAACATATTCTTCTAACTGGCTCTATCCTTCGCCTTTTCCCGCCAGTTGGTAACACCAAGGATAGGGAGGGATTCTTCTGGGCCGATTAAACAGACCTGGCTGGGAGCTATATCCATCCCAATCATAGGCTTTACACAAAATGTCGTTGTAATCGACTATAAACGATTCTAAACGATTCAGAAGTTCTTCTGAGTCGATAGGTATATATTACGATCTACATACATATATATATCTTATGTTTCTATATTTTACAAACATCAGCTCTAACTCATATCACCCTGTACTACAGTGTAGTGTAGGATAGAAAAATACACTATAAGCATTTTCTATCACTTCACAACGCACAGTGGGTCCGATTGTAAAAAAAGTGGAAATAATATCAGAACTTCTAAACTTTGGTTTGATTGTTTTAGAATGTACTAAATATTTGTAAAGGAGGAGATAAACTATCAGAATATGGTATGGTATATAGCAAGTGTGCGCAAGGATTTTCTTTCGCGGGCCAAAATAAAGTATTCAAAATATTCCGCGGGCAGCACATTTTAAAAAAAACAATGAGTGTTCGAACTCACGGGCGATGTGTTAACACCTTTTTGCTACACGGTACCTGTTCGATTTCTGTGAACACATTAGTAAATGTTACATTGGAAAATAAAAAACAGCGTTCAAACATATTGTTACGAATTTCCTTATTCGTCCTTTTTGCGTTGTTTTATTCAAAATAATAAAACAAGGTTCGTTTTAAATTACGATAATTACAACGGTTTAACTTCCTTTTATTTTACTTATATAGTACAACAGTTTACTTTATTTATAACACTTTAACAAGTCGTGTATTTTACTATCAATCACAAACTGAACTCTCCATTCCAAAGACCTCCGCTATTTAACTCACCATACTCAAATGAAGGTAGATCTAGCGAATTCAAGAACCTTCTAGACATTGTTGTCGTTGCTTATCTTTGTAGAACAATCTCGAATGGCGGAGAATTATCTTTACTGAGGTGAATTCATGCTACTGGTTTAGCGAGCTGGTACGTTGTTTCAATACATACTTTCAGGCGCAGCACTAACCGCCTGTTATTTACATACTGTTAGTAGAGTCATTAACAGCAAGCAAAAGCTTGTACTTATTCGTAACAATATGATGACGTTACATTTAAATAATATTAATACTTAAAATTATTTAAAGACCAGTGCAAGCACATGTGTCATTAGTTTCTTGCTCAATACTTTTTGTTTTATTCCCACAAAAATCAAAGAATGCAAAGCAACACTTGTATATACATACAGCTGCGCTCAACATAGTAGTATTATAATTTAGAACCATGAAAAATATTTATTAAAAAAGGCATTAAATTCATAATACATATTTTTTTCCTTAAACATTATAAAGGTACGTTTAGACGTAAAACACAATAGAAAGATTTCATTTCATTTTAATTTAATATTAATTATTTTTTTTAGTTTCTAAAATTTAGCTGCTCAGAATAATAGTAGTGCTGACAACCTTTATTGGAAACTTCAATAAAATCTTAGATTTTCCGTTTTATGATTAATATTTGGACATAATTAGAATATTTTAGTATTTAGTAGCGTGACCTTTGTTAGCAATTTCTGCCGCACAGCGCTTTGGCATCGAATCCACAAGATTTCTGTATCTTTCGGCGGTTATTGAGCTCCAAGCTTGCTGTACCACTTCCCACAATTGAGATACGCTTGTTGGTTGAGACTGGGAAACTGCCTTCTTCACACCACACCACAGATTCTCAATTGGATTGAGGTCTGGAGATTGTGCTGGCCATTCTAGAACATTTATGTTATTGTCCGAAACCACTCTTTAGCAACTTTGCCGGTAGTTTCGGATCATTATCCTGCTGAAAGACCCAAATCAACGGCATCTCTTCACTGGCATATGGGAGCATAATTTCTTGCATTATTTGGACATAGAGGTGCCTATCCATAATATCCTTTATCCAGAATATGGGCCCTACACCGTAATATGAAAAGCATGCCCAAATCATTATTGAAGCTCCTCCGGGTTTTATAGTTTTTAACGTGAACCTTGGGTTGTATTCGGTATTTGGTGGTCGCCTGACATATTGGCGGGAACCTTTTCCACCATAAAGTACTATTTTTGATTCGTCTGTCCACAAAATATTCCTCCATTTCTGAACAGGCCAATCCATATGCTCTTTAGCAAACTGTATCCTCTTTGAAACATGTTTTTTAGATAGAAGAGGTACTTTTCTGGGACTTCGAGCTGCCAAATTATTTTCTATTAAGCGTCTTCGTATTGTCTGCACACTTGCATCTACACTTAACTCATCTCTAATTTTACTGGAGCTTGAAAATGGATTCAGCTTTGCGTACCTTACCACACGACCAACTATTTTTTTTGTCATAACAGGTGGGCGGCCGCAGGTTTCAACGCGAGGCGTAAATTTAATGGCATTACGTACCATCGTTGGTGAGCAACCAACTATGTTTTGCACTTCTTTATATGTTTTTCCTGCCGAAATCAACTTTTTTTATCAGAGTACGCTGTTCTGAACTGCAATGCGCTCCACGTCCCATTCTAGCGGAAACTATTACATAAAATTTATTTAAAATTTGTTCAGATTAATGTAATATTGCAATAATAACCTTTTTTTAAACTTTTTCGGCACTACTTTCTTTAAAATCAATATTTTTGCGTGCACTACAATTATTTTGGACACTTCAAAACTAGCGACAGATGCAGACTATCACATTACAGACTCAATATTGACAATAGAATTCAATACAACGGCATTTTTTAACAAAGCTCCCTCAGCTTAGTAAAGAGACAAAGAGAAAAATAGAAAAACAAAAGACACATGAAGTAATTAGAAGAAGAAGAATTTTTATGTGCCGCACTACTATTATTTTTAGCGCAGCTGTACATACATTGTTATATTCGTACACACTGATGCCAACTTAGACCTTTTCGGGCTATTTTTAGCCCTTTTTGGGTTACCCAAAACCCGAAATCAAAATTGTAGCCCCAAACTAAAAAACGCGTAAAAGTAGCCCTTTGACTATTTTACTTTAGCCCTTTTAGCGCTTTTTGTATTTTTTTACAGCATGGCACCTAATTTTGCAAATTCTCCTTCTTTTTTGGTTTCGTTATTTCGCTTTGTATCCAAATGCATTTTGATGAGATGTGGCAGATAACGCTGAAAATTTGATTTATAGCTCAGGGGTACAGATTGCATTCAATATGAAAATTTGAATTTAATGCAAGTAAGAAAAAGAAATATAAAGAAAAAGAAATATAAACAATTATTTGTAGTGTCGGAACCGTCGATCGCACTCAGACTGCCGTGTTTGTCACATACTTGGTTTGGTGTATGATATAAGTGCTGCACTGACTTGTGTGCCCATAAAAGCGTTTTGTTTTTGTGTTGACTGCGTACAAGTGTTTTCCTGGTTTAAACACTTGTGTAGCGTGATCATTTACAACACATGCACGCAACGTAAAATGTTCGGTGTTGAGTGTTTGGGTGTTATTCTGAACGCTGGTTCAACGTGTGGAATTCCACAAGAAGACTGTTCAAAAATAAATTCCAACGAAACTTATAAAAGTTCGAAATATTATATAGAGAGTAATTTAAGGTCTAAAGACAAAGAAAACATACAATCTTTATTTACAAACAACCAATTTTGAATGTTGAACTTACAAAGTTTTCGTAACTATGTTATTTAGTTTATATATCAATTGAAATATGTATAACTATTAAATTGTACTTTACTTCAGTATTCAACTATATAAATATAGAAAACTATGTGTTTATCTCATATTGCAAATAAACGTTCTAAACTAATGGTCAGTTATTGATTAAGGTCAGAACCAATTTAGTTTGTAATTTAGCGCGTTTTAGCCCTTTTTCGAAAGTTGTCTGCGCGTTTTGCTACTCCGAAGTTGGCAACACTGCTTCGCACCCACACAATACAACTATTCGCTGCCGCTACATCAGTGTGTGGGTTTTTCGAAGTTTGACAATCTGTGTTTCGCAGTCGGACAACTCTGTGTTCTATATAGGGGTGGGTCACCCTTATCATTTAGGGCTATGAAAAATAGATGTTGGCCGATTCTGAGACCTACCCGATATGCACACAAAATTTCATACAAATCGGTCCAGCCGTTTAACAGCAAACAATGTGTGATCGCAGTCGGACAATCTGTGTGAGCGCAGTCGGACAAATTGTGTTTGGATGTATTCAGTTTGTGAATTTAGGCCGTACCCGCGCCTACATATATGTATGTTAACACATCAATAAATAAACATACACAACAAACATAAAACTTAATATTTCAACGATTGTATTTTGACCTCCGTTTTACCAATAAATAATCCAAATTTTTCGAGCTTGAGGTCAGTAAAAAAAGGAAAAAATTTTCGTTGCACACATATTCGCACTCTAACCATTGCGTCACTGATTTTCACGAGGCATTGAATATACCTTCCATTAATTCAGAGAAGAGTATCCTGAATATTATCTTAACTCATCTCAGCCCATTCTACACTATTTCTTCTTGTCTAACGAAGCCGAGACCTTAATAATTGGAACACTCCTTTCAAGTAGGAACCTTCTCTCTTCAGTAATGAGTCTTGTAGTGACAAACTAATAACTAGCTTTCATGACACTATCCGCTACATATGTATCTTATGCGATTTACGTCAATGATTTTTTTAGTTGATTCTGCTGCCAGAATCTTCTTGCAGATATTTTCGTAGATGGGCCGGTCCTTTCATTCCGACGAACTGATTCAGGATGGACAGTTTTCCAATTTAAATGGAATTCGAAAAAAAAACATTGTGTTTGCTATTCAATATTACATGTTGGAGACAAAATTACTAATAGATTATAATACTATATGCTTTTTGACCCGAATGTGGCTTTGTTTGTTGAAAACTGAAACTCAAAAACTTGGCAGACAACCAAAGGAACAAAAAAACACCAGATCTTCAATTCATGAAACAATGTTTGCAAAACAACAAAAAAAAGTCCAAAATATTTTTAAATTGCATAGTTCTCAACCAAAACGGCATGACAAATTTAAGTAAATAGTTCTTGTAACTCCACCTGGTGTAAGTTAATTTACATCTAACATTTCTCTGTTGCACCGACTTCACTACGAAGAGTGTGAAATGAAATGTTAGATGAGGCAGCTGCACCTCTAGGTGTCTTACTCTATGAAAAGAACTACATATCGCACACTATCAGATAAAGGGGGCACAACTCAAAATTTAAAAACAAAAATCAGTAGAGGCAAAAAACTGGTTTTGTTAAGAGAGAAAATATATGAAAATTCTAAATATTTTTTTTATGATGGGGAAGAGTAAATGATGCCAAATTTTTACAGTCGATAGATACGGGACTGGGTTATTATTTTGAATCAAAAAATTAAATTATGAATCTTTTGAGTTGTGACCCTTTAACTGATAGTGTGCGGTATGTACAAATAAGTGCGGAACTGTTAACGTAAATATAAAGAAAAATTTTAGTTGTAACTCCCTCAAGAAAGCAAAGTTAACACCTTTTTGATGTTCAAACTATCATGGGCTGTAACTTCTAAACTTGTAAGCCGATTTCAAAAACTTTTGGTTTCTGAGAATCTACTAAGCAGCACAAACAAAAAACATGCGAAGTTGTGTGTCGAGTCTGTAACCGTTATAAAGGGTATGGGGAATCAAAAATTTTAAATGTAAATTTTTGCACTATGTTAGTTTTTTGGTAATACATAACTCGAGCCCATAGCTGTATATTCCAAATAAGAGTAGAAAATGAAAATAATTTTGAATACAGTTTTATTTTTGATTCCAAAATAAAATATTTGTAAATTTGATTTTTTTTGTGAATACAATGAAAGTACAGAAAAAAACATTTGCGAGTGGTGAATAAAACTATTGAGATTATTTTATTTCCTTTCGCATGATTAGAAAAAAAAAAATATTCATTTTTGATATCATAACTGTTTTTAATTTTAGTTGAATAAAACTTTTCATCTTATTTATTTCAAATACAAACTAATAAAATAATATTTCCAATAATTAAATTTCTGTTTATGATCTTTAAACAAAATTATTTTTTTATTTTGAAAACAAATAAAATAAATTTCAGCTCGAATTTATTTCTAAATCAATAAAAATAATAATTTTTCCATCTATTTCATTCGAACCAGAAAAAATAAAATAAATAACAAAAATATTCGTATAAAAATTCTCAAATATTTTGAATAATTTGAATCTTAACATTTTTAATGTTTTTTATATCTGTTCATAAAGTCTATGAATACTTACATACACTCCTCCGGTTCACTTATTTAAAGGCACTAAAAATTCCATATTCAGCAGCATGTATCTTTTCCATTTTGTAACCGATTGCAGAATTTTAAAATGGAAATGGAAGCTAGACATCTTGAGATATAAAAAAATCATGACAATACTGGTTTCTTAACTAATGAACTTTTTTTGAGCAATTTATAAAAAAAAGTCAGAAAATGTTATATTTTTTTTTATTACTTTTAAAATAAGCGAGGATTTTTTGTAGGGAGCTTTTGTTTATTACAATTTATTACATCTTAATAATTTTACGAGTCAAAATGGAAAAACAACAAATTTTAACTCTATCGGAAAAAACTAAAATCGATGTTTACCGTTCTGAAGGATGTTCTAACCGCGCAATAGCTAAAACAAATCGACGGATCCCACCAGTTGTCGACAATTACATCAAGGACCCTGAGGGGTATGGAAAAATTTTTAAAGGAAGGATTTCATTGTCTTTGTCTACGTATGAGAAAAGAAAAATCATCAGAATTGCTTCTAATTCTGCCTTGTCCTTGTCAAAAATAAGAGCTCAAGCTGGAGTGGAAGCGAGCAAGTCACCAGTACGCAGAGTAATTAAGAGCTGTGAGTATCTTAAATACCTGAAATTACAAAAAACGCCCCCACTTAATGCTCCTCGCAAGGAAAAGCGGCTTCAATTCGCAAGAGACTACATGGTATGGGATGAGCAGCCAAGAGGTCATATAAATGACTGGAGAACCGTTGTATTTACGGACGAGAAGAAGTTTCATTTGGATGGGCCTGATGGCTACAGCTATTATTTCCATGATCTGGACAAAGAAAAGCGTTTTTTGAACCGACATCACGGCAGAGATTGCAGCGTTATGGTGTGGGGTGTTATTACGTACTATGGCACCATCGACCTTGAATTTCAAAGTGCAAAAATGGCTGGTGCAAGCTATAAATCGTTATTGAAATCGGCTTTTCCGAAGTTCAGTGAACTACTTGGTCCCATATCTTGAATATTGCAACAGGATAATGCCCCTATACACAACGCCAGAGTAGTAAAGGACTTCATTGCAAGCCAAAATTTTAATATTCTTGACTTGCCACCGTATTCGCTAGATCTAAACATTAACGAAAATGTCTGGGGTTGGTTATATCGTAAGGTCTATGAAGGAGGTAGACAATTTGATGACAAGCAGTCACTAATTCAGGCCATTAAGGATGCTTGGAATAAAATTTCGTTGGATTACATAAATTCTCTTTATCTCTCAATGAAAACCCGTATATTTGAAGTTATTAAAAACAAAGGGGGTTGTACCCATTACTAATAGTTCTTAAATAAAGTAAAATAAATTAAAAAACAAGAAAAACTGTTTTCATTAAAATTAGATAAAGTGTCTTTATTCAAGTAAACTACAAAAAATAGAACATTTTTGGACCTTTTTTATAAATTGCTCAAAAAAAGTTCTTTAGTTAAGAAACCACTATCGTCATGATTTTTTTTATATCTCAAGATGTCTAGCTTCCATTTCCATTTTAAAATTTTGCAATCGGTTACAAATTGCAAAAGATACAGGCTGCTGAATATGGAATTTTTAGTGCCCTTATATAAGTGAACCGGAGTGTACTTATCCGGTCTCTAACAACCCTGGGGGGTCAGGGACCTTACAAAATGGAGATAACATATTTCGCCAACTAGTTCGATCTTTTGCTTTATCTCTCCAGTTGGCAATACCAAGTGTACGCAGGGATTCGTCAACCTGAGCCCTCCAGCGGAGTCTTGGCCTTCCTATTTTTCGTCTTCCTTCGAGTTCGGTTTAGAAAACTCTTCGTGCTGGTTCGTCTTCATCCATTCTACTGACATGGCCTACCCAGCGCATTCGCATTTTTTCGATCAACTTAACTATGCCAATATCGGGATATAGCTCATACAGCTCATGGTTCATACGTCGCCAATACTCGCCGTTGTGCACTATAGCGCCATAAATTTTTCGGAGTATTTTTCTCCCGAAGACTCCAGATGTTTCATCAAATTGCGATAAGACCCAGGATTCTGCGCCATAAAGTAAGACAGGTTGTATGAGAGTCTGGTATAGTTGGACTTTTGTTACTCGAGAGAGGGCTTTATCTCTAAAGTGCTTACTTAGCCCAAAATAACAAGCACAATTCTCACGGCTGACGTTGTTGTTTTTGTTTACAGCAGATCCGTGATATATAAATTCGTCCACCACCTCGAAATTATAACGGTTATCAACGTTCACGCTTTGGTCTAATCGCGTGGAGGCCCTGCTCGTTGAAACCATTAATTTTGTCTTGTCCCCATTTACTGTTAGACCCACTTTTGCTGACTCCTTCTGAATTCTGGAAAACTCCGCAGTAACTTCTCTAACTGTGCGCCCAATGATATCTATATCATCAGCATACGCGAGCAGCATGTGACTTTTGCTGCTGATGGTTTTATTCATGTTGACTGCAGCTTTTCTCAGAATAATCTCTATTAAGATGTTAAAGAGATCGCACGATAGGGTGTCACCTTGTCTGAGGCCTCGCTTAGTTTCGAAAGGTTCGGTAAGATCCTTACCAACTTTCACTGCGGATTTGGTGTTCGTCAAGGTCATCTTGCAAAGGCGTATGAGTTTTGCAGGAATACCAAGCTCGGACATTGCTTCGTAGAGTTTATTCCGTATCGGGCTATCGAAGGCCGCCTTATAATCGACAAATACATAGATGATTGGTGTCGATTTGTTTTTCATGGGTCTTCTCCAGAATTTGGCGTAGCGTGAAAATCTGGTCAGTTGTCGATTTTCCAGGCCAGCGATAATTGGTTTTAGTCTTTCGGACATTACACTTGATAGAAACTTATATGCTATGGACTCGAGTCACCTTTTTAAAAATATTGGGGAATAGTACACTGAGACTCCAATCGCCGGGCATGCATTCATCTAACCAAATTTTGCTAATGAGCTGATGCATGCACCTAATCAGCACATCGCCGCCAGCCTTAAACAGCTACTTCGGTAATCCATCGGCTCCTACGGATTTGTTGTTCTTAAACCGGGCAATAGCTATTCTGATTTCGTCTTGGTTAGGAGGGGGTAATCGACGTCGTCGTCCAAATTGTGATCGATTGTCCCATCGTCATTAGATATCTCAGGTACCAGTAGCGCGGAGAAATGATCTCTCCATATTCCTAACATGCTCTGCACATATGCGATGAGATTTCCGTCCCTGTCTTTGCAGAAGGAGGGCCCTCAACCATGTCCAGTAGTCCTTTTGGTTCTTCGTTCTTCCTTCTGTATGTCTCAATTTTCTCACTCTCGCGCTTTCTCCACTGCCGTTTCTTACGCCTAAAGAGACGATTTACCTCCTTTCTTTTCTCCCTATACTGCTGAGTGGCAGCCTCGCGTTGCAATTGACTGAAGCATTTCCATGCGTACTCTTCATCATTTGCAGTGCAACACTCTTCATCGTACCAAAGCTTGTTGCGAAGAGGTTTTTCAAAACCAAGTACAGTTGTTGCGGTAGTTTTTATAGTCAGAAATGGGTTTCCACTGCGCTTTAGGATCGTCATCGGGAGGGTGTGGGTTCTGCGCCAACATTTTCGAGAGCTTCCTCGACTAGGCTGTGGCTACCCCAGCTTTCCGATGTCCAGCTTTCTCTGCGGCCGGTTTCGTACAGTTATCGGTTTACTTAATCTTATCAGAATCGATGTTAGCTCCTCTAATCACTCACACGTCCATTACACTGGATGAGTGCCTTCCATGAATTACCACGTGATCAATCTAGTTCATCGTTCTTTCATCAGGGGATACCCAAGTAGCCTTGCGGATGTCCTTATGCTGGAATCTTGTACTACTAGATGTCGCAGCCTTTTGCCAACTACAAATCCGCAACCAAATTCATGTTTTTTCTCAGGGCAACTGTAGTATATGTCGCAGTTTATTTTTCTTGTGCTTCCATGTCCTTTCCATCGCATTTCCTGGATAGCGGTAATGTCAGCCGTATAACTTTCCAGGACATCTGCCAATTGGATACTTGCACCGTATCTATATAGAGTTCTTACATTCCAGGGGTTGTTAGTGTTTTCTCTTTCGTTTTTGTATATACACTGTCATTATGAACGGTGGCGGGAAACAACCCCAGTTCACCGGGATTTTGCATTTTGCCTTCTGCCAGGATATTTGATTGCAGCCGCCCATTATGGACCAGATGCTGACCACGATGCAATGTCGAACTTGGATTTTCTTCTTTTTGTTTCTATCCGCCGTTGCCCCATGTGTTTAGCTCATCTCCCTTCTAAGGACAAAAGAATATGCCCGATAGTTTGAATCACCTACTAAACCTGTGACATATCAATGACCGCATAACCAATCAGGCTGCTCATTTGTTTCGCCCTCTGACTCTAGCTAGCTAACGGAGGTTTCCGACAAATCCATTGCCCAGGACATACTGCGTGGAAGTAGTGAGCTGCTTGAACTGCCCAATGAAGGAATAATTTCTGGCCACTCCCAAGTGAATGGCTATCAGAAACGTTCCACCTCCACAGACAGTCCCATGTCCTGCATATTGCCGGTTGTAAAAGTGATATTAATAATGTTTGATTGCCTATGACGTGTGGATCCAAAAACTGCCAAATCATTGGTATGTTTCAATCCACGAATGCCTAAGTGTTAGCGACATCTTAATATTTAAACAAGTTAATTTAAACTTACTCGTAAAATAATCCAAATGTATTCCACGCTCATTGTCCATACCCTTCCGCAGTGCGACGGATGCCAACGATCGGACCTGAAACAAAAATGTAAATAATAAATACTTGATATGCTGATGTGAGCATCTAAAGGTTATAGACCGGCTGGTTAATACAATAAGCCAGCCAAGTTCGAGATAGGACAATACTGCCCCTATTAGCATCGCAAGCTAAGGTTACGACTAAGAACTGTAACTCTTTTGCTACAACTTCATTCTGTAATCTGTTGGAAGATTGTTCACTTTTCCTAACAGTTGACGCATTTTAAATATTATTGCGAATTAGCCATAACCGAATTTAGACGTTGTAGCAACCACCCTAGAGGTTATCACAAACGACTTACAGGGTGGTATCACTACCGCATTAGAGTTTTCACTAACGCATTAGGGTTTTCACTACCGCATTAGGTTATCACAAAGTAACCACATTTTGTGAGATTTTAGCTACCGAATTACATTTTTAAATGGCATTGTTCCAACCTAATTTTACTTTTCTGCTAATGTTTTATTGATAATATAATTTCCTATAGTCTCATAAATAATTACAAAGCGAAGAATTAATGCACTTTATATGGTCAATTAGTTTTATAAGTCCCAGATTTAGATCTTCCACCCAACTATTCGACCGTTCGACCGAAATGCCCAAAGGCATAACCCTCAAAAAATAAAAACTGTTTTTTGATTGATAAAATAACACTCCACGCTAAAATATATATGTTTAAAATAGTAGACTTCCAAGTTCCTAAGGTAAGCTGTAGAATGAACGCGTTTAAAACTGAAATACTTTGGATTTCATAAGGTTTTTTGCGTCTCCTGTAAAATTTTGAAAATGAGGGTTACGTCTTTGGGCATTTTAGGTGACGATATACTACCTTACATTTGGTATGTACATATATATATCAACACATCTCAAACCACCGACCTTGAAAATCTTCAGAACTGATGACATCTGATTGTACATGCAAATCCATAATTACAATATTTTTACTTACGTTACGTTTACGAGTAATTATAACAGACGCCTTTTATTGGAACGACGCACAGAGGGATTTTGCCGGCAAAAATACCCTTTTTCGAGTGTCAAATATCAAAAATGTAATGATGCAGTTTTGTAGAGAATTGTTTAATTAAGAGAAATAAATCATTAGTTTTTTTCAACAAATTTTGTTTTTGTACAAAAAAAAGCGGCAAAGTCAACAAAATGAAACTCTCAGTAACCTGTCTCAGATTTTCATGCATTTCAATCGGCTGGAAACATAACTTCTTTTTGTCGTATCGATTTGGAATATGTATATTTGAAAAATATGGTATTTCTACATTAAGTTTTAAGAAAAAATAATTGAATAACAATAACAGATTAAAATATATTCATGCTTTTATGATGACACTCAAAAAACTAAGTGTTTTTAGTTTTTCTTGGACTAAAAAATGTGGTCGTTATCGATCGTTGTGGTCTGGTTGCTAAAATGTGAAAGGTGGGAGTGTATTCTTTTGATTTCATAAATAAAATTCCCATAATATTTTATACTGTTGAACAAAGTTATAAATTTTATAAAAAAAAGTGCCACGAAATTTCATTACAAAAATGGATGAAAACACCATATAAAATGGTGTATACTTGTAGGCATATGTGTTTTAATGCTGTCGATAATAGAAACGTTAGTTAGTTTTTTTTTACAGCGGTTGTGTTTTATATATCATATCCCTAAAAGTATGCACTGAGAAATGCTGAAAAATTAATAAATTTCGGTAATTTTATACACTATCACAAACTACAAAGAATTATATCTGTGTTTCCGAAAATTTTGAAAAATTAAAATTTGTATATGGGCGTTGGGCGTGGCACTTAAATTTTTAATATAATTGAGGACTCAAATGCAAGCACTGGCAGTAATTTTTATTGACATAGATATGAAAATCAGGAAAATACAACGATTTTTTATTTTACGTTATATGGGAGGTAGGCGTGGTTGTTTTTTTCTAATTTAGCTCGATTCCTTCTAATTTTTGCCGTGGCTTGTATGAAGAAATCCCACTGTGCGAAGTTCCTTCGGAGAAAAGACTAAACTTTAAGAGAGACACTGAGAACCTAGCTCAAATGTATAGGTACCTATACAATGGAAAAACGTAATAATCGACGTTAGTAGTCAGCGAGCTTTGTGCGTGATGTTCAAAATACATATTTATTTATTTATTGAATACATATTTTATAAATAAATTTATAAAATACAAAAAGGAAGCCGCAGGGTATCAGAGACCATATGCGCGCAAAAGAGAAGTATTTACATTGTTTATAAGAAAAATTGTACAAATAGAAAAAGCAAGACATAATCAGTATGTATGCTACTAAATTTATAAGAGATAACTTAAATTAAGATTGATATAAAGGGTCCGCCATCTAACGTTTTTTTTTTCAACTAGTGCGTATTTCGTGAATGGTACCGCTTAGCTCATGTCTCATTTGACAGATAATTAGTTTTATCCTTCCGCTGAACAAAACCGATGTACAAGTAGACAGTCAAAATTTATCTTCACTCAAATACCAACAAACAAACCTAGTGAAACCCTAGTACTTCTCTACTCTCTCTCTTACTCTCTTCATTGAATATTTCAAAACACGAGCAGCTTTTTGATAGTGTTATTGTATGCAAATTCCAACCATGTTGAAGTAAAATTACATAAACTATGCAAAAAGTATGAAATAAGCAAAATATGACACGAGAGAGAAATGCGTTTGAGTGAACTCCTAGCACTTTTTGGTTCTCTTTTACAAGGGTTGCCAAATTGCGCACATCTTCTGGTCGTCTAATTCTAAATCGTCTTTGCGCTGAACGAATATGGTTGTGTATACGCTTGAACAACGCTGGGAAATATTATTTGACACCGTTGGACTATTATTTGTGGGGTGCCCTCAAAGATAAGTGTTACGCCGACAAGCCAGAGACAATTGACGCTTTAAAGGACAATATTCGTGAAGCCATTGGTGAAATACAGCTGCACACAATCGATAATGTGCTTAAAAATTGGACCGATCGTGTAGGCTACTGCATGGCCAGCCGAGGCAGCCATTTGAATGAAATTATTTTCCATTATTAACCGGAAGGATTGTACTTTCAAATAAAAAAATAAATTTGAGAAAATATTCAGTAGTTTTTTTTTATAGCATTTTCAAAAAAAAAAATTATTTGGCGGACCCTTTATATACATTTTTGAAAATTTTAAATTTAAACATCAAAAATAGCATGCTTCCTCAAGGCTTCCAAAATTTTTCCGAGATACCCATATGTTGAGCAATCCAAAATATGCGTCAAATCTTCGTCAACTTTAGACAAAGGACAATCCTTTAGGACATGGCGAATATCCAAGACCGAATTGCAATGGCTACACTGTAGATAATTTGAATTTTCAAAGTAGTGTATTGAATTAAAAAGCGCTTTTCCAACTCTAAGGCGTGCGAGTATAATGCATTGTGATCTTGTATACTTATGATGATATTTCGGTCTGGAATAGTTTGGATTATGCGAACGAAGAAAAATTTGTGAGTTTTCCCATTGTATTTTTAATTTCGTAGTCTGTGGCCGTCGGTGGTGCAATGGTTAGTGTGCGCGGCTCTTGTACATGAGATCCTGGGCTCGAACCCGGCTCTGACCACCTTAAAATTTCTGTCGGCGGCGGTCACCTCGCATAGTGACGGCGACACTATCGAGTATCTAGCCATGAAAAAGCTTCTCAAATTACCGTTCGGAATCGGTGTAAAACTGTAGGTCCCAATCAGTGAGTGAAAACTGGAAAGCGCACAGCTCAGTGATTGTGAGAAGTTCTCCCCAGTCCCTTCATGGGATGTAATGGGAAACCATTTATTTTTTTTTTAGTCTGTAAACATCTAACGGGGTTTTTTATAATACGGCTTATGCATGGAACCTCGTATATGATCGGCAGCCTGATGGCGTTCTTTGCTGCATTATCAGCAAATTCATTCCCGCCTATATCAATACGTGATGGTATCCATAAAACTTGGAGTGGATGCGTCGTTGTCGTGTTTGTTAAAAAATTTTTATATAATCCATTTTTGTGATGTTGAAAAGCAGTAATTACGCTAAGGTTGTCTGAACAAATAATGGTTTTTAAATTCTTTGCAAAAGCAAATGTAATGGCGGTGTTGATAGCTGCTAATTCAGCAGCAAAAATTCCAGCGAGTTCTGGCAATAAGCTTTGTTTAATAATAGTGTATTCAGAGTTCGATGTTTGTTGTACTACTGCATATCCAGTCACGCCATTTTGATACGACCTATCAGTGCAAAATTATCGTGTCCGGCGAAAAATGCTCGATTCTTTCAGCAACTAATAACTTGAGGTATTCTGGGTTAGTGTTTGTCTTACTATATTCAGCTAAACTTATATCTATGTCAACTATATTATTTGAACAAACTTTGGGTAAAGGTTTATCTGGCAAAGGAATATTGCAAAGCACAGGGTTTTTTGTCTTGGGGTCAGCCCAAGCAGCTAATCCCAGAAAAGCACATGAAGTCCATCTGTGGGATCAGTTATGCTCCGAGCTGCCATATTAACAGATCTACTATGCAACAAAGCATGCAAGTCTTTGAGTTTAGACTCTATTCTAAGTGACTCTGTAGGTGTTACTCTTAATAGTCCTGTTGATGTTCGGAAACAGTTGTTTAGAGACGTATGTATTTAGTTTCTTAACGTTGGTGTTATTAGCCCAGCCGTATATGGTTATGCAATGCTGTATCAATCCAGAAACTAAAGAGGAGCAAATACCAATAGCAGTATCAATATGGGGGCCTTTTTTTCTTCGAACAAAATATTCTAAGTAAGTTATTTGTTTTATTCAGTTTTGTTTGAAGGTGTGTAACGTCATTATTCCATAGTACATTTTTTGAAAAAATATGCCCAAGTATTTTCATTTGTTTCGTAGTGGTATTACTGTACTTCCCAGATGTATGTACTTATATTATTTACATTGCAGTTGCGTTTTCTGCAAACATGGAATACCTCCGATTTGGCCACAGGTATAACGGCTCTCCGTTTGTCTGCCCAGTATTGTATTTTTTCGTTTACGTGATTTACATTTGATGATACTTCGTCTGTGGATCCGGATGCAAAAGCAAATACATTATCGGCGTACAGTCCCACATAATCAATTCCAGGAATATTTTTAATTGATTTAGCAAAGGAATTGGCATAAATAGTAAATAATACCACTGATAGCGGCGATCCCTGAGGAACTCCGTTCTCCAGAGAATGCTGAAGAGAAAAATAACCATCAATCTTCACCATAACTTTCCGGTTAGAAAGGAATGAAAAAATCAAATTTAAGGCAGCGAAAGAAAGACCCCATTCTTTTAATTCATCAATTACGAATATTGAGACACAACACTATGTCTCTTTCTGGATAAGTTGCTTCTAAGCTCGTGACAAATTATGTGTACTCCATGCTTTGGAAGGAAAGCGTGATGACAAGGTGATATACGATCCGAATAATATTTCCAAAACCGTGCAGATATTATTTTCTCCAATATTTTCGATAATACTGGTATTAACGAGAAGGTTCGGTACCCATCAATTTTATTAGGGTTTTTTCCTGGCTTAGGATTAGGCGTTAAGAGGGCCGTCTTCCAGTCATGGGAAAAAATTCCAGTGCGAAGTATGTTATTGTACAGTGTTATTACTCTGTATTTCATGGCCAGTGGTAGATTTTTCACCATAGAATACGATATTCTGTCCAAAGACGGTGTTGTTCCTTTTGTATTTCGCAAGGTGATATTAAATTCTTTGATGTCAATATTGGTACAAAGATGGTTATCAGAACCATACATGTCCCTGTGTTGATGAACAAAGCTATTTTTCAGAGCAACGATGTTCTCGTCAAATCTTTCATCGGACCCAATGGAACTCCATACTTCAGCAAATTTATTGGCAATGTCATTAGGAGCAGTTAGTGTTGTATTACCTTCGATGATGGATGGAAAGTTATACCTTTTCTCGGTCCTTATTCCCCTTACTCTGTTCCAAAGAAATGTTATATCCAGCATTGGATTTAAAGAATTAAGAAATTTTTCCCAGGTTTTGCGCTTTGCCAGTCGAGATTCATATTTAACCTTGGCACAAGCTCTTCTGTAACTTATGCAATTTTTTGTACTTCGGTGTCTCGTAAACATGTTCCAAGCCCGTTGCTTCGCCATAACAAGACCACCAATGTATGGGTTAAACCAAATGCGGAAGTTGTTAGTTTTCGGCTTGGATGTTTGAGAAATGGTCCCGTTAGCTGATTTTCCAATAATTCTTTTTATTTGTGCAGCTTCTCTGTTTATGTTGGTTGATTCCTCATGTTTTAGCACAATTACATTTACTTTTTCTTCAAAAGCCTGCCAGTTTGCATTTTCCACCAAAAACCTAGGTCTGAATCGTCTCATAACGTAGTCACTATTGTTAGATATAATATTAGGGTAGTGATCACCAACCTCGGGCATGTCCAATGTAGTCCACGAAAGAAGTGGTGCTATATCTGTACTTGCCATTGTTACATCAACAGATGTTAGGGAGCTCCTTGTACTCAAGAGAGTAGGGGAACCATTATTACGAAATACAAGCCCTTTGTCATTTGCAAATTCTTCCCATAAATTGCCAGTTGTCGAAATCGAACGTGAACCCCAAATTGGGTTATGGGAGTTAAGATCACCTAATATTAAATGATGTTCATTGTCGAAAACATTAATGCTGGATATAGTACTGGCTGATATATTGATATCACATTCCCGATAGATATTGGTAATGTGGAGTTTTTCGTTTCCATTAATTGTAACTGTTTGATAAAGAAGGTCCCCAGACGAAACAAGGTGCTGATCAACCTGGATACTGTTAAGTACTAATATCATGATTCCAGCCTTAGCGTACAGGTAGATAGTTCTTATTATGGTGGTATATTTTATAGCCGGGTAAATGCAAAATATATTTATTTCGCTTAATTACATGAGTTTATGTTTTAATGTTTTCATTGTGATACTTCTTACATGTAAGATTTACGATCTTTTTCTGAGAAGATTTGTGCAATGAATTGTATAATTGTTGTGATTCAATTTGTTTGTGTCTATCGACTTTTTTGTAATTAGAATAACTTGAATTTAATGGGTCGATTATGGATAGCAACCGAACCTCAGTTGCGTTGTCAACTGAGAACGCCACTGAAATAAAAATTAGTATTATGTATGACAACTTTCGCCAGTTGCCGTAGGTAATAGTGTTTCCCGTCGATAACAGAGTTTTGACACAGAGTATATATAATCTAATAATACAAACAAACAATAAATCTAAAGTGTGTGAGAAATAAACGTGTATTTAGGAAGAAAATAAACAACTTTTTAATAATAATAAGCCAAGTGGAATAATTTTTTGACGAGGAAGACAAAGTACAAAACGAGGCATCTATTAGAAGACACTTAAGATACAACTATAACCCTTTAGAATTGACGGCTACACTGCGTGAATGTTATTGCTGAGAATAATTGTTAATAATTAACTCCGTTTTAGGTTCAAGGCACATTTTCGCCTTCCAAAAGAAGAAATAGTTAATTTAGTGAAATTTTGGAAAACGACTTCAAACGAAGTCGTCGGGCGACAGCAATACCTCCGCTCTTAAAAGTTTGTGCAGCTTTAAGGTTTTTTACGAAGGGAAGTTTCCAAAAGTCTCATGGCAACGACTTCAACGTTGGCATGGCTCAACCTACGTTGTCGGTTGTTTTGAAGGAAGTTGGGCACCTAATTGAAACAGATGTGCATTATTTCAAAAATGACGGAGGAAGAAAAGACCTAAAATATAATCCGGCTTTATTAGGATGTATAGATGGGACACACGTACGTATCATTGGAGCGAAGGAAGAAGTTCGCCGTTTATACATAAATAGGAAAGTTCGCCGTTTATACATAAATAGGAAACGCTGGTTTAATTTGAATGTTTTGCTGGTAAGTTATAATACTATAATAATTATTTTCATAACAATGATCTAATTGTAGATGTGCGACGACGAAATACGAATCAGGTATGTGACGCCAGACATCCTGGTTCTAGTCACGATGCCCTCATTTGGAACAAAAGTCCACTGAAGCAACAGGTTGCTTATTTCAAGGCAAACACATGGCTACAAGGGCTAAATTGCCGGAGTTCGGGCGCAGCTTAAATCTCGATAAAAAAAAGGCCGAAATTGGAGGAAAAATATAGAAAACGAAAAATATGCTATTTTTTATCGGACGGACCTATGTTTCAGACTGGAAAATTGTTCCTGAAAGATTTTAAAATGACTAGCAATGAAACAGATTCATCATTCCCTTTAATTTGAACACCCACACTAAATATCAAGACATACTATAATATGGTAAATTAGGGTTATCTGGGTGCACAGATGAGTTCCACAAAAATAAAGACACCATTAAATTTCGGATAAAAATACCTTTCATTTGAGTACCCACAGTTGCTTGTTTCTAGCCGTCTCCAACTGGACTCGTTTTTTGGTCCCTGTGGGCCCCCTAGGTCTGTCCGACAACATAGATATATTTTTCGTGTTCTTATATTTTTCTTTAATTTCGTTTTTCATAAGCTTTGAGATGCCCAAGCTCCGACAATTTCTATTTTATATGAATAATATTGTAGTTATTATGTACAAATTTTTATAAACATTACAATTTAACAACAAAAAATTAGGCTTTTCTTTAGAACCACAACTTTTGACTCCTTATCGTTCACCTCAACGTTTTATTTGGTTTTAAAAACTATACTTTTCGGCAACTGGCAACGCAACTGCGGTTCGATTGCTATCGATAATCGACTCATAAGATAATTTCCATGGTGTTTAAGTTTGTTCCTTGTTTTTTTTTTCTTTTTGTAAAATAGATCCTTGATAATGACTAGCAATGCTAGTTGAAATATATCGGAATAGATGGTTATCCAGTAAAACGAATAAATGGTTTTTATTTACATGACCTTATGTCTTATGCCGAACTAATCACTGGTGTACAATCGAAAAGATTATAGGTCAACTATACATAAATATTAGATATTTGTATACATTTCTATGAAATTGTCATACGGTAACCCAGCCAACCAACTGAGTCCGCAAGGTGCTCCGTTAGGACTCCACACACAGTGCGCTAACGCTTCTAGGGTGGCTCCGAAAGGAGTCCCAAAGGAGCATATCGTCGGTGTCGTAGCAAAAGTACTTATGTGTTTTTCTCCAACTGGTCAGGAGAGCAAAAAAACTGTTTTATTTCGCGATTTCGCTATATTTTTCGGTTGTTAAATTTTTAATTTTTTGCTTGCAATTTCTTTATTAATTATATTTAAAAAAAAATTATGTATTTCTGCGCTGTTTGGCGGTAAAATTAATTTTTCCAAGAAAACTACACATAAGTATTTTTGATACGACAATTTTGTAAATGAATCGTGGTTTGTTCGGCTGCTTTAAACTCAAGAACGGTTGGACCGATTTGGCTCAAATTTTTTTCACTTCTTCGTTTGTGGATATTATACGCGATATTTACTATCGCCATAAAAATTATTATTTTATTCAGTATTTATACATACATTTTGGATCAAAAATTAACAGGATATTATAATTAAGATGATGCATATGCATGCAACTTTTTGGAACAATCCTTCGAGATTTCTTCTTTCCATATTTCTTCCCCAAAACGCGCAACTCTTTATTCTTCTTCCTCATTGCAACTTGATGTAGTGGCTCATCTTCACTATCCTCCTGATTCTCTTGGAATCTTTTTTCAAAAAATCCAGTTTCTTCATTTAAAACCATATCATTTTCCTCCTTCATCTACCAAATACAAATCGGTGCGCTTTATACATATGTATGTAAATATAAATAGAATGCAACAGATTTGGAACTTACCATGGATAAATGTTAAATTCAACTGAACTGAACACTGAACTTTTCGAAAATATAATAAAAATGTAGAACAAAAAAATTGTTCAATCAAAATTACTTATGTGATAAAAAACTCATAGGTACTTTTTTGAAATTTTTGTACAGAAAACACTTAGGTACTTTTGCTAACTTCTGAACCAATGCAGCTATCGAAAAATGCTTTGGTGGGAACATGTCTGACCAACTGGGAATTCGATTACAATAATAAAAAAAATCCGAAAATTTACACATAGCCCTTCTTGCTACGACACCGACGATATCCGTCGGAGAAAACAGCACGCTCAAAATATATGAAATAAGTGCACCCTAGTGACTCGTTAAATGAGTGTTTTCGGAGTCGCTACACGCTCCTTAAGATGACATACAAGGGCTCCATGCGGACTCCTATAAATGAGTGTTTTCGGAGTCCGTACACACTCCTTTGCATCGCCGACAAGGACTCCGTGTGGACTCCTATAAATAAGTGTTTTTGTACAAATAAATTATAAATTATAAAATAAGAATAAGAAAAATCCAAACAATAATAATAATAAAAATTTAAAACAATATTAATACTATTTTTTGGCCTTTTGGCTACTCTTCCTTCATACTATAATCCTGTTTTTCTTTAAAATAATTTTTTTAGACAATTAAGTACATAAATGTATATTTCAATGATTGCTTTGTTTTTAAACAATTTTGCCTCTTTCGGACGCCCTTTGTAGGCGTACTCCGTAAACATTCCTCTGAGGAGCGCTGTGCAAATAGGAGTATAAAGATAATAAAATGACAATGTGATTCAACGCTCCTAAAACAATCCCATTCGGAGCTCTTTCAAACGCCCTTTATAGATGCACTCCGCAAATACTCCTTAGAGGAGCGCTGTGGGAGTCCCTACACACTCCTTTTTAGGAGTACAAAGATAATAAAATGACAATGTGATACAATGCTCCTAAAACAATCCCATGCGGAGCTCTTTCGAACGCCCTTTATAAGTGCACTCCGCAAACACTCCTTTGAGGAGCGCTGTGGGAGTTCCTACACTCTCAAGGGTGGATTCACTGTGAGTCACTGTATGTGCGCAATGTAAAATCAATTTTCGGAATTCTTACATTTTAGGGTTAAACCGGGAAAAGTTACAAAACTTGTGTCATTTGGCAAAATTGATAGATTTTTTAGATTTGGGCGTACTTTTGATCTTACAGCGTAAAAGTGTGATACTTCGAAATTTGTAATTGAGGGTGTAAAACAGCACATGGGCAATATTAGTGTCCCCATTCTGGTAATAAGATTGGTCTCCGTTCTCGATTTAGATGTTAAATGTTAAAATAAATGAGTTCAAAGTGCACAAAATTCCCGGAGTGATCTCCGATTTTTAAGGAGAATCCCCAGAGTGTTGGTTAGATCCAAAAAAATAACAATTTTTTGGGAACTCTTAAACCTTCGAATTTAGAAAAAAAATCTATTTCCATCAATACAGCAGGATGTTCAGACTTCACTTTAAGTAATATCACCATTAACCGTGATTTGGCCACTTGTGGTCGATGTGGGGGAACATTTTTCTCAGAATATTAACAAGAATAAAAATTTCAAGTCCACACATCTGATCAGCCATTCCAAATCTAATACACACTTGTTTGTCCTAATAGAAGTGCAGAAGAATTTTTGTCGTCAGTCGAATTTGTTGATTACGGGATCTTACGTAAGCGTAATAGCGGTCACATTCTAGTAATACACATATCGGGAAAATTTCAGGCATCTCAATCCTTTTTTATGCTGACTTATTAACATAATGACGAACATGAACAGGAATAAATACGATTTATATGGTCCCGCCGTGATTATCCCTGGCTGTTACAAGCAGAGTGGCAAAGTGATGGGGGCATAAAAAGGCGACAAATTCAAAATAAACTTACTTGTTTGTATGAACCTGCATTGCCAGGTATAAAAATCACGGGGGCTCCATTGAGTCTCAAATGGTTAACGTCCTGTTGCAAACTACCCTCGTAGTAGTAATAGAGGCCATAATGAGGGTATTGTTTATTGTCATCAAAGTGTACTTCCTTCAAGGAAAAGGAATCAAAGGGGGAATTGGATGAGTAAATGTCATACATTTATTTATAAATAATATTAGACAATAATTTTTACTAGCAGTATATTTTTATTCATGCATACACATATGTACGTACTTATGCATACATGTAGTACCCAAATAAAAAAAAAACATATTCCGACACTCACTGAAAACTGAGGAACTCCAAACATGTAAGTCATGCGGCAGGCATTGTTCTCCACATCCAGAAATAAATGCCGTAATCCATAGAGAAAACATCCAAAAGATGCAGTAATTATTAAAATGCAAAGGTTTTTAAACATTATTTTCTGTTTACTACCAGTTCATTATTTTTCAATTACCAAAAACAACAATCGCGAATAACATATGTTTTGCCTTGTGACAGTTCAAAAACAAAAACAAAATTAGGATTTAGAGAATAATGTCGCTTTTACACCACAGTTTACCACAGCCGGGTTAAGCGACATTTACACCTTCCAAGATTATCCCATTTTCGAGATTATCGAGTTTGACATTTATAATCCCGAAAAAGCGTTCATCATGGTAGGTGTAACCATAGATAGAGGAAATAATAGATTTAACGCGCGCATTGTCAACTTTGTTCACTAGGTGCTGTCCTCTACTACTGTCACTTTCACTGAAGTTTCCCACAATTCTCATTGACGTTTATTCAAAATTGTGGGAAATTTGTATGAAAGTAATTTAAACAATGTAAAATGTAACAAAATGTATGTGATTTTACATAATAGCATTTGTTTCTTATATAAAAAGACAATTTCAAAGCCGTGATGCCGGTGTTGGGATATCAATAGGAGAAAACTCGTAAGACCGCCCAAAGATGAACATCCTGGAACGCCTTTTTGATCTAAAAAACTGTAGCAACTTCTGTGGTCGCAGATGCCAAAACCGTTAGAGTGTCTGAGGACTCTCAACAAGGAATGGTAGCTGAACCGGAGGAAGAACCAATTTATTAGAACATTGACAGTGGTGACATGGCTTTGCAATTCGATATGGCCGCCAGATATTCTACTTTAAGTATCTGGTTGTATTCTTATATTCTTGATATTTTTGTTGAAAACTATTTTTTCTATTGATATGAAATTTTAGATTTTTATAGTCATATTCTTTGACTTTTTGTTTTTTGGAACAAAAAAATCCCATTTATTGCTTTCAACGACATCTAGAAAATTACCCATTACAGTAAAATTTTCCCAACACTTATGCTTCATCTATTTGTTTACTTTATCTATGGATGTAACTACAGTTTTTACACCACCCAATTGGAGATTAAATTGACATTTCCGGTGGCAACTCCGTGCTTAGACCAACTCCGCGCCGAGACAAAAATATCGGAAACGGCAGCACAACAGAAAAATTTAATTGGCGGCTATTGGTTTTGCCAGTGTTGTACAAATTTGGGTTGTTTTTGAAACAATTGAAGCTTTAAAATTGGATCAGTCGGACAAATCGGGTCAGTTCCTAAAATCGGCTCACATTTTAAACCAATAAGGCCCAATTTTTGACTGGTTATTTAAATCGGTAATCAGTTGATTTTAATTTATGTTTGATACGAAATACGAAAAGAGTTTTCAGTGCTTTGTCAAATAATCTTACTACCATGTGGCAGCAATGGCAAATGCTACGAAAAATAACCGGTATTCATTCATTTATCGGTTAATCGTTACAATGGATCAAACTGCCGCCATTCGCAAAAAAAAGTGAAGTCATAAAATACAAAATATTTAATGAAATTGGAAAATATTTGACATGAATTAAAGTTCTAACTGCACTACGAGTTAAATGATACGGTTTTATTGTTATTTCAACTAGGATGGTGATTATAATTATTCACATTAACATTTAAAGAAGCTTTGTGTTCGTCCTTCTTGTTGTTTGCTGTCAAAATCATATGGTTACTTGATCATAGTTTAAATGCCCAACTTTGGCTGTTATACAGCAATCAACTGTTAACCTAAAAAATTAATTCAGAGTTTAAGTTATGTTTGATTGTTGATCAAAGATGACTAGTCAAAAATTGAGCCTAAGACGCGTCCGAAAATTATCGATCCGTTTCCGTCTGTCAAATAATTGACTGTTTGTGTATATTTTGATTATGGTTGAATTTTTAGTAATTAACAGTGTTGTATCAAATGTACACCAGTTTCAAATGAGGTTAAAAATTAAACTTCAGTTTCTAAAGATTAAAATTGTATGGTGTAATTGCCACAGCTGATCAAGTACATATACGGCGTTTACATACAACTAGATTATCGCATTATCAAGATTAGCGTTATTATTCTTCTCATACGGCATTTTCCCCATTTTCATTTTCGTCAGTGGTGATCTTCGTTTCTTAGTTAAATTCTGGTTAAACATCGAATTGTGTTGTTCAGTCATTGTTTAACTATGATTTAACCCACAATGTTGGTTGGTTAACTTTTAGTCAGAACCATATGATTTGACAATCAATTTAATGACTGTCAAAATGAGAAATGTTAGATTGTATAAATATATGCTTCTGTTTTGCGTATTTGTGCATATACATTGAGTCTAGATCATTAAATGATTGCGCCTATATAGAGTTTTACACATTTTTGTCAAAATAACTTCGATTTTATGCATCTATTTCTTATTTTACATAAATCTATTTTGTTTGTTCCTCTTTGTTGTTTTGGTATTTATACAAACCAGTTGTTTTTTCCAATAAGTATACAAGGGTTGCCATATTCGTTAACAATGTGGCGACTTATATTAACTCACCACTGAAAAACAAAATGCAGAGTTAACCTTAAATTAACTTTCAATTACGATTAAGTAATCTTATAGTTAACTACCCACTTAAAAACTGGCCATTAATCCATGTCCATTTAATCTCAAATGGGGCGGTGTAAATGACAGAGATTAGCGAACAAGGTTATCGTTAACCTCGCGGCTATAAACGGCGGTCTAAATGCGACATACAAAAAACGAAATCTCATTTTAAACTGGTCTACATTGTGATGCAGCACTGTTTATTACCAACAAAATCGATGTACTAAGGTGGACAGTCAAAATTTCTCTTCACTCGTATGCCACAAACAAAACGAGCGAAGCGTTAAGGGGCCCTTAGACCTGTGGATAAGTTGCTCGACTTCAAGTTGACATCAACTTCGATAACTAGACATCAACTTCGATTTTGCCCTTACACTCTTAAACTAGTTGAGGCAATTAAGTTGCCAGATGTCGAAATGAAAGGTTCTTTAAATATTATATTTTCTTTAAATATTAATAAATAACACTACAAATCATATTTATTTAGTTTATATCTTTCCGATAATGTTTAATTTATTAATTTTTTGATTCATTTATTTACATTTTGCCGATAATGTTTCCTCATGAACGTTTCTCATCGAAATGCGTATGATAGTTGATGCAACTCCCCCTTACACTGATGGATAAGTTGATATTAACTTCAAAAAATCAAAATTGCTTTGATTTTACATCAACTAGTTTGTACAAACCACCAACTTCACCTTACACCATGGATAAGTTTATGTTAACTTGAAGTCGCTGCAACTTATCCACAGGTCTAAGGGTCCCTTTAATCATTCCCTGCTCTGTCTCTCTTATACAGCCTTACTCATACTACCTCTGTCATACTACAACCTTACAAGGTCAGGTTGGTTTTTGTTGGAATAATAGACAATTCAGTTAAGCACACTCACTGGCATGACTAGTTTTGAACTCCGTGACAAGACCATCATCAGATGCCTAACCAAAAACGATGTACAAGTAGGCAGTCAAAATGTCTTTGCACTCAAATGCCAACAAACAGAACGAGTGAAACTCTAGCCATTCTCTGCTCTCTCGCTCTCTTACTCTCTTCATTGAATATTTCAATACACGAGCAGCTTTGCGATAGTTCTATTGTATATAACTATACAAATTCCAACCATGTTGAAGTAAAATTACATAGACTATGCAAAAAGTGTGAAAAAATCAATATATATCGCGAGAGAATTTTGCTATTCCACTGATGCATGCACCTTATCAGATCATCGCCGCCAGCCTTAAACATCTCCGTCTGTAATCCATCCGCTCCTGCGACTTTGTTGTTCTTAAGCCGGGCAATAGCTGTTCTGACCTCGTCTTGGTTATTAGGGGGCAATCGACGTCGTCGTCCAAATTGTGATCGATTATTCCAACGTCATTGGATATTTCAGGTACCAGTAGCGCGGAGAAGTGATCTCTCCATATTCCCAACATGCTCTGCACATCTGCGATGAGATTTCCGTCATTGTATTTACAGAAGGGTGGCCCTGAACCATGTCCATTAGTTCCGTTTTTGACTTTTTGGTAGAATTTTCGGGCTTCGTTCTTCCTTCTGTATGTCTCAATTTTCTCACTCTCGCGCTTTCTCCACTGTCGTTTCTTACGTCTAAAGAGACGTTTAACCTCCTTTCTTAGTTATATACAATAGCTTCATCAAAAAATGCGTGTATATTGAAATCTTCAATGAAGAGAGTAAGAGAGAGCAGAGAGGAGTAACGCTTCACTTGTTTTGTTTATTATCATTAGAGTCAGGAGGAACTTTGACTATCTACTTTTGTACATAGATTTTGATCATAACTTGATTATTTCATACTTTTTACATACTGCATGTACTTCTACTCAAAAACGATTGAATGTAGGTAAACAGGAAAAAAGTGTTGTCTTTTTGGCTCTCTTTTACGAGAGCTTTTGGCAGCCCAAAAAACACAGTCACTAAAACGTATTTCGCTCTGCGTCATAACTTGATTATTTCATACTTTTTACATACTTTATTGACCAGTTTTTAAGTGGGTAGTTAACTATAAGATTACTTAATCGTAATTGAAAGTTAATTTGAGGTTAACTTTTCATTTTGTTTTTCAGTGGTGAGTTAATGTAAGCCGCCATGTTGTTAACGATTATGGCAACCCTTGAATTATTATCGGAAAAAACAACTGGTTTGGGATAACTACCAAAACAGCAAAGAGGAACAAACAAAATGGAATTATGTAAAATAAGAAATAGATGCATAAAATCGAAGTTGTCTTAACAAAAATGTGTAAAAAACTATATAGGGGCAATCATTTAATGATCTAGACTCAACGTATATGTACAAATACGCAAAACAAAAGCATATATTTTATACAATCTAACATTTCTCATTTTGACAGTCAGTAATTTGATATCAAAATCATATGGTTCTGACTAAAGGTTAACCAACCAACATTGTGGGTTAAATCATAGTTAAACAATGACTGAAAAACACAATTCGATGTTTAACCAGAATTTAACTAACAAACGAAGATCACCAATGACCGTAAAACTGGTCATATGTAATACTAATTAAACATGGTTTTCAATTATGTTGATTTCTAACCATATTTAAGTATAACAATAAGGATGAATAGAAGTATAGAAGAAAAGATACTCATGGAATGGAATACCAACCACGAAATGGAATGGATTGGAATACCAACCTCTTATGGTCAGTTTTTCAGTCAGTGGTGATCTACGTTCCTTAGTTTAATTGTGGTTAAATATCGAATTTTGTTTTTTAGTCAATGGTTAACAATGATTTAACCACCCAATATAAGTTGGTTAACTTGTAGCCATATTATTGCGGGTCTTGTGAAATTACAAAAATAAAACTCCAAATAAGAAATAAAAAATAATGTAAATTTGTTCGCAAAATTTACCTTCACAAAGGGGAAATTTTTTTTTAATCGCACGATTTTGCCCCTTTTACGATTCCCTTTTTTTGTCCCAGAGGGCCCCATGGGTCCGATCGTTAAAAAATTTGTTGGTTTCTGAAATTGTCATATTTAACTCGATTTTCGGGTTTTTAGCCGGGACCGGACTCATGAATTTTTGCCCACATTTTCTTAAAGGCAAAAGTTAAATAACTTTATCAACAATTTTCTTTTGAATATCTACAGCAAACCACAGACCTGTCATTTATGAGCATGAGCTTAGGCGATAATTTTTATGTGGCTGATGAATTTGAAAAGTATTACAAAAAAAAAATTTAAACATGATAGTGTTACGAACTTCGATTACATTCGTATTTGGCATCAAGAAGGATGGTTTACCGACAAACATAAACAATAGCTGATGTTCATGAATGGCAAGCCTGTGGTCCGCTCGCGTTCAAAATAATAAAATACTTTTCATCAATGTTTTAAAAACATACTATTTATTTTGGTTTTCAACTACACCATTTCCAATTGAAATTTAAAAAAAATTAATCGATTTTTAAAAATTCTATTTTAAACTTGAAATACATCAATTGATATTTAAAAATACTATTTGAAATAATTGAAATTAAAAAACATCAATTGAAATTTGAAACACATCAATTGAAATTTAAAATACATCAATTGAAATTAGAAAAGCATCAATTGGAATTTAAAATACATCAATTGAAATTTGAAACACATCAACTGAAATTTAAAATACATCCAATGAAATTTAAAACACTTAAATGAAATTTATAAACATCAATTTAAATTTAAAAGAAACCAATTGAAATTTAAAAATCTAATACATAAAATAGGCTAATAATTTTTAAATTTCAAGTGACGAATTTCAATTGATGTCTTACACACAATTGGTAAAGTGAATGTATTGCAAACAATAAATAGGTTTGGATATATTCGAAAAATATGAGGTAGTAATTTCGGGAATTCTAGAATATGGGGGAAATGTGGAATCCCCTTTATTTCGGAAACTAAATACATGTTATTTTACAACTCCGTCTTTGTGTAGCCTACTAGAAAATATTAACATAAGGTGTTAGATTTCAGTTAGCCTGAAAGTAAAAACACATGTATTCGTATTTTTTTGTGTGTATTCGAAGTGTTATATTGTTCAACATATTTAGGATTTTTCTACAATTTCCATTAAGATATTGCATAGGGTGAACTAGGTGTCAATTTCATTCAGTAAATACGTTGATTTAATATGTATGTCTTATAATTTTTATAAGATTTGTTGTGGATTATTTGCTAATATATAAAATACTTCAAGTTGGTGGTTGTGGCACTACTCCACCTTATCCGCTCACTAATTTTGCGTTATTTGCTTAAAATTGTATTTACATGATTTTAAGCATATAACTAAAAGTAAAAAAAAAAAACTTAGTGGGCGGGTAAGGTGGAATAGAGTGCAACAACCACCAACTTCGCGTATTACACATTGTCTGATTAGCAAATAATCCACAACAAAACTTAAAAAAATTATAAGGTATATTAAATCAACATATGTACTGAATGAAGTTATTAATTAGTTCACCCTTTACAATGTTTTATTCAAAATAGTACAAAAATCCTAAATACATATGTTGAGTTGTACATCAATTCAAATGCACACAAAAATAAAGTCGAGTACTTGCGTTTTTTTACTTTCAGGCCAACTAGAATCTAACAGTATGACCATATTGATAGCTGAGCACCTTATGTTAATATTTTTTGGTAATCTAATATTTAGTTTCCGAAATAAAGCGGGGTTCCACATTACTCAAACTAGTTCACGCACTTGAGCAGGTTGAAGTAGTTATTGTGCCTTTAGTTCAGATGTAGGTGGAACTAAAATTTATATTTTTAAAAAATTTAAATGTTTTATTTGCAATTTTAAATGAACTGCAGAATATAAAGCTACATTTATACATAATAGTTATTTGATTTTATATTAATACTGTAAACTATTTTAACTTTTAAACACCAACGTGCATGCAGTTTACATTAATTATGTTTTATGTGAAAATAGTGTACATTTTTCTATGTATGTATACAAAATGGTGGCTTAAAGAGAGAAAGGTAGAAAAATAAATATTTAAAGTATTGAAAAATGTCAATATTGAAAAATTCTGTGCAAAATTAGTTAAAATAGTATTAAATTGTCATCAAAGATATTGTGGCATATAAATTTACATTACCTGCCTAGGGCGTTCCACATTGTCCTCCAATGTTTTTTAATATTAACCAAATATACTTTCTGTAATAAATTCCCTTAACCAAACGATCAACAAACATATTAGATTCAATCAGATGCAATTTTTGTTATTATTTTCTCGTAGAGCGACAAAATATAAAATGAGATTCCACTAATACTGTTACTGTACTTAAAAAACCATAATTTTGAAAATTGGAGAAAATTATCTTTGATGAATGTAATACCTATTTCTATCTTAGTAGAGGAAGGATTCACTAAACCATCATGCAAACAAAATTTTGAGCAAATAAATAAATAAAATTCAAAATCAAGATTATTGAGAAAGAGTAAGTTGTTCATTTTGAAAATTGGAGAGTAATGTGGAACGCCTCGGGCGGATAATGTGAAATTCTATACCACAGTATCTATGATGACAATTTGATACCTATTTTAACTGACTGTACAGTATTTTGCAATTTTGGCAATACTTTAAATATTTGTTTTTGTTCTTCTAGCTTACCAGATGAAAGGTTTCACCAAACCATCTCTTTTTAATAAAACATTTAAGAAATCATGTAAATACAGTTTTAAACAAAGAAATTAAAAAAAGTAACAAACAAAATTGGTAAGGTAAGCCGGTAATTTTAGGTATTCAACGTACTTATTTACTGAATGAAATTATTACTTAGTTCATTCTTTACAATATCTCATTGACAATTGTATAAACAACCTAAATATGTTGAATTATATACTTTATATATTCTTCGAATGCACACAGAAAATACGTCGAGTACTTGTGATTTCACTTTCATGCCCACTGGAGTCTATTGATATCTGAGCAGCTTGTGTTAATATTTTCTAGTAAGCTGTGTAGACAAAGACCGAGTTGTCAAATAACTTGTCAAACTTTACCAGCATATTCCACAATATCGGAAGTTACTCTATACTATGAATGATACAACTTAGCACATACTTTGGCAGAAGTTATTCAACATTATTCTAATTATCAATGTAATGTAGTTTGAAGTGCCTGTATTTACTGCTGATGTGATGGCGGTGGTTGTGGTTTTAAAGCAGCAAGTTATTGATGATGATGGTGGTTATGCATGGAAGGCAGCGGTGGTGGCATCTGCTGTTGCTGCTGATGTTGTGGCTGAATTGTAGTTGTCGCTTCCTGGGATTGAGGTAAAGCCAGCAACAAATTGTTGTTGCTGCAGCTATGCTGATTGACCATAGTTTAGAGATGACTGAGATGACGACTATAATGATGTGGTCTATGAGACATTCCTTGTCAATGGCTTGTGATATTTATCGGCATCTGTTGAATCTTGCCCTTGCCAACAAGTTTACCAAGTACGTAAAGTAAACCAAGATAATTCCATTCAATATGGCCCGTGTTCTATACTCTACATTTTGGAGATAGTGAATCTTCGCGGTATGGATCGATTTGCCATTTTTTTGGCAATTTTGAGCGCCTTCATGTAAGAGCGGTTGACATAAAAGGTGACACTCCCGAACCACTGGGATATTTATATTTACCCGCATCGATACCCTCATCCAACATCTTATCCAAACCTTCGCCAGTCAACTTTCCTGAAACAAATAGAGTTTTTGTAGAATCCAATATCTGAAGTATAAAACTTAAATATTTTAAATAGTACACACTTTTTTCTGCTGTAATTTTTTTCTAACAAAGCTGCTTGCAAACCAGTGTTGTAAAAAACATAAAGTTTTCCTCGTGAAAAAAAACATAGTATCGTCTGGTGGAAAACTTTCGCAAGAATTTCACGACCATTTTTTTATATGAATTTTCACCGTGGAAAGTCAACATAGTACCCACCTTAACGGAAGAACCAAACAGCAGACGATGTGGATTTTATGTATTCATTTGAGAATTTATGTTTTTGTATTTTGTTTACAAATTTTGACACTGCAACACGTGTTGCCACAAACAAGTATGAAAATCCTAAAGCCAGTCGATTGTGCAATGGCGGTAGAAAAAATTCTAACTCGAACGAAGAGTGATTTATGTGATACCATTTAACACCTTCGGTGGCGGAGTGAGCGTCTAATGGCCAGTTTTTCAGTCAGTGGTGATCTTCGTGTCTTAGTTAAATTGTGGTTAAACATCGAATTGTGTTTTTTAGTCATTGTTTAACTATGATTTAACCACCCAATATTGGTTGGTTAACTCATAGTCAGAACCATATTATTTTGACAATCAAATTACTGACTGTCAAAGTGAGAAATGAAGATTGTATAAATACATGTTTCAGATTTGCGAATTTATACACATACGTTGAGTCTAGATCGTTAAATTGTTGCGCCTATATAGTTTTTTATAAATTTTTGTTAAAATGACTTCGATTTTATGCATCTATTTCTTATTTTACATAATTCCATTTTGTTTATTCCCCTTTGCTGTTTTGGTATTTATCCCAAAACACACGTTTTTTCCAATAAGAATACAAGTGTTGCCATATTCGTTGACAATATGGCGACTAAAATTGACTCACCACTGAAAAACAAAATGCAAAGTTAACAACTAATTAACTTAGAATTAAGATTAAGTAATCCGATAGTTAACTACCCACTTAAAAACTGGTCATAGGTTAGATTCACTCACTCATGGCCAGTTTTTAAGTGGGTAGTTAACTATGGGATTACTTAATCTTAATTCTAAGTTAATTATGGCCAGTTTTTCAGTCAGTGGTGATCTTCGTTTCTTAGTTAAATTGTGGTTAAACATCGAATTGTGTTTTTTAGTCATTGTTTAACTATGATTTAACCACCCAATGTTGGTTGGTTAACTTATAGTGAGAACCATATTATTTTGACAATCAAATTACTGAGTGTCAAAGGGAGAAATGAAGATTGTAGAAAATACATGTTCCAGATTTGCGTATTTGTACACATACGTTGAGTCTAGATCGTTAAATTGTTGCGCCTATATAGTTTTTTACACATTTTTGTTAAAATGAATTCGATTTTATGCATCTATTTCTTATTTTAAATAATTCCATTTTGTTTGTTCCCCTTTGTTGTTTTGGTATTTATCCAAAACACACGTTTTCCCAATAAGAATACAAGGGTTGCCATATTAGTTGACAATATGGCAACTTACATTAACTCACCACTGAAAATCAAAATGCAAAGTTAACCTCTAATTAACTTAGAATTAAGATTAAGTAATCCGATAGTTAACTACCCACTTAAAAACTGGCCATTAGAGGTTAACTTTGCATTTTGTTTTTCAGTGGTGAGTTAATGTAAGTCGCCATATTGTCAACTAATATGGCAACCCTTGTATTCTTATTGAAAAAAACGCGTGTTTTGTGATAAATACCAAAACAACAAAGAGGAACAAACAAAATGGAATTATGTACAATAAGAAATAGATGCATAAAATCGAAGTCATTTTAACAAAAATGTGTTAAAAACTATATAGGAGCAACAATTTAATGATCTAGACTCAACGTATGTGTACAAATACGCAAATCTGAAACATGTATTTTATACAATTTTCGTTTCTCACTTTGACAGTCAGTAATTTGATTGTCAAAATAATATGGTTCTAACTATAAGTTAACCAACCAACATTGGGTGGTTAAATCATAGTTAAACAATGACTAAAAAACACAATTCGATGTTTAACCACAATTTAACTAAGAAACGAAGATCACCACTGACTGAAAAACTGGCCATCAGAGTTATGTGATAAGGCCCTTTGTTTAAGCCCCGTATTAAGTTCTTGCGAAATTTCATGTATCTCGAAACAGAAATTTTTTTGTGGAATGTTGCCACCTAATTTTGAATTACGTTGCAAATATTTCATTAATAATTCATCTTCGCACTCCATTTCATGTTTAACTAACGTGATGTTATATCGTATTTACACCGCCGTTTATAGCTACCAGGTTAGCGATAACCTTATTCACTAATCTTTGCCGTTTACACCACCCAATTTCAGATTAAATTAACATTTCAAGCCCGGTATTCAGTTTTTATGAAATTTTCGTTGCCATAAGAAGTACGTGTAAAAAAATAACAAAAATTTCATGGAGCGAAAAATTGGTGGAAATTCCGTGCTCAGACCAACTCCACGCCGATACAAAATTATCGACAACGACGTCACAATCGAAAAATTAACTTGGCGGCCATTAGTGTTGCCAGATTTGTGCAAACATGTGTTGTTTTTGAAATAATTAAACCGCTAAAGTTGGATCACTCGCTCAAATCGGGCCAGTCGATGAAATCGGCTCACATTTTGAATCAATAAGAACAATTATATCGGCAGCGACGTGAGGTTCAAAAAAATTTTGGTGGCGGCAACGCGTCGATCGGCTTCCGTCTGTCAAACAGTAGATTTTTTGTGTATATTTTTTAATGGTTTCATTCTTCTAGTAATTCACAGTGTAAATAAATGGTTTCCCATTATATCCCATGAAGGAAGTGGGGAGAATTTCTGACAACCAGTGAGCTGTGCGCTTTTTAGTTTTGTACTCACGGATTGGGACCCACAGTTTTTACACCGATTCCGAACGGTATATTGAGAAGCTTTTTCATGGCTAAATGTAAGTATGAAATGCATTTATTTATTACATTGTTCTACTTAAAATTGAGAATTGTACAATATGCTATAAACGCTGTCAATGGTCAAAAAGAGTTTGAGATATAAAAATGGGAAAACGGGGGATTCATATACTCTCAGTAAAATCAGGGCATATTAAGGCCTAATTTTTGAGTGGAAATTCATTTTTGATCAACGACCAAACATAATTTGAACTCTGAATTATTTTTTAGGTTAATAGTTGATTGCTTTTTAAACAGCCACTGTTGGGGATTTAAACTATGATCAAGTGACCATATGATTTGACAGAATACAACAAGAAGAACAGGCACAAATTTTCTTTAATTGTTAATGTGAACAATTATAATCACCATCCTAGTTGAAATAACAATAAAAACGTATAATTTAACTCGTAGTCCAGGGAAAACTTCATTTCTGCTCAAATATTATCCAATTTCATTAAATATGTTGTGCAATTTTCGTATGCCTGTCAAAATTATTAAAAAACACGACTTTTAATTTGTTGTGTTTAAACGTGCACATGTAAACCATATGGCATAACCTCTGCTTGACTTTAATAGCTGTTGTTGTCATGTCACAAAACAGAATAAAACACTCGTTAATACTTTTATTTAGAATTGTTAATAAATTACTTACCTTTCCTTGTTGGTTATCCATTTTATTACCACTCCTTGAAATTGTTCTCCTTCCACAACCGCTTTGTTGTTTATCAAAAAACCAGCTGATGCTATACGGTTTTACATACAAAAATAGAACACGCCCTATTTCAAAAATTGCCATATGTATTGCATGATGCATTGTTAATATGGCATGCTTGATAGGGTTCACACGACATGCATAAATTTTTCATCTGCAAAAGTGACATGCGATATGTAAAATACATGTCGCGTAAAACCACCTTAAGCCAGCTTTTCTTTCAAAAATGACGACAGGTTAAAAAAAATGTTTCACAATCGAAACCCGGTTTTTGGTATTGGCCTGTTTTTTATTACTCTGGGGTAACTAGGGTTAACCAACAGTGTAATATTTGCTGGACTGGCAACTCTGCTGATCACCAGTTTAACCAGTCTACTACTACAATAGTTGCGAAGATCGCGAATAGAAAAAAGGGAAGAGAAATATGATGTCGCAGCATCTCGTCATCTAATGCTTAAACATTCAAATTCATAAAGAAATTGGTTTAGCAAGCAATTGTTAGTAAATTTTGTGTGTGTACGAAACGTTTTTTAATTCTGCTTTCAGGCTGTGAGTGTTAAGCCGACCATTAAATTACGTTCGCCTACATGAGTGTCGTCCTGTGTCCAAATAATGCTTTGTTGATTTGTCCGTCCCCTCTTGTTTGTTCGTGCTATTTGTAGCAAGTACTACTACTGAGTGCTTTAGTTTTGGTCGATTCCTATTAATTGTATTCGAAATGGAGATACTGCGGAGTTTAACAGTGGGCGCATTCCTGCTATTTGGATTTGTATTTTTCTACAGCTCGGTGGAATCGTGCAATGAAGTGGTTTGTGCTCCAATCGTTTCCAAATGCCTGCTAACACAAAGCTGCAAGTGCGAGCTTAAGAATTGTTCCTGCTGTCAGGAGTGTCTGAAATGTCTGGGGAAGAAGTTCTACGAGGAATGCTGCAGCTGTGTGGGTAAGTCGAAAGATGTCAATCAACAAGTATAAGGGCAGAATATTAACGAGTTTTGAGTGGTGACTGACGACTTCTAATAGATACATCGCATAACAACACAAACAAGTAAACAGCTTAAGTGTTTCATTGATCGGTCGTAGTCGTTCAGTATGTATGATCGTGTTTGTTGAATTGGAATTTGATAAATTACAGTGATCGATAGCGCACACAGAAATGCTATCAAATATCGATACGAACACTGACATTGGGTTTAGTGGCCACATCGTAGCTCAGTTTAACCACTTCCTATTTCAAATTTCAGTCACTGTTGGCGCATTTAGCACATAAAAGTTAGTCGCAAAAGTAATAACAAACAGGAAAGACAAATCCGGACTACAGATTTTTAAGACACGCACCATCGCCGTTTTCATATGTCGGCAAAATTTGTAAAAACAGTTTTTTTTCTTTAAGTTCTACCGTTACTTTTTCAAAATGTCGGTTTCAATTTACCCAGCGGAAATAGCTCGAATTTGTAAGCCAAGTTCGGGTATATGTATGTATATGTTCGTATATGTATGTGCCTGTTTGACGCATTTTAATAGGAAAATATGCTACTTGGCATAATTTTACCAGTTTGGGTCAATGCGCGCTGGAACAATCCAAAAATCCATTCTCTTTAAAATCGATCGCGGAATTATGAACCACTTGTCCAAAACGAGGAAGTTGCCCTCAGATCCTTAAAAATTGGCCCATGTAGTAACACGTAATATATATTTGAAATATTTATTTATTTGTTTGAAAAAAGCTAATATTGTTGCCGGCTAGTAATTTGGCAACGGATGTAGGAAATATACAACTGCGGTGAAAATAATAGCAGTGCACGAATGTATTCAGTTTTTTGTCAAAATTTCGTAATAAATTTTGTCATTTATATCTATACGTAAATTTTTGTTGCGGAGAATAACCACGTATCTAGTTTAGCCCCAACTCTCGTAGTCGTTCGAAGAAAAGATATACCTATTCAATCCATCAAAATTTGGTTCAAAATTCCGAAGACCGGCAACGCTTAAAGCATTTTCTTAAATTAAAAAAAAATCAATATTTTCAACTCGATAACTACATTGATACTACGTAAGTTAGCGGTGGTTAATTTAATATAATTCTAGTTTCGAATTTCAATAATTTTTTTTTAAATTTTGAGAAAATCGGTATTTCTCAAATTTCTCAACTCCAAAAACTCGATAACCACGCAAGTTATCGACTTTTTTTAATTTAATATTTTATACTTATTGCGACCTGGTTTACATAAAACAACTGATAAGTCGGTTGCTAGAAGTAGTTGGAATCACATAATTAGTCACAATAATAAATATAATCACAGTATTTGAACTTTATATTTTAAATATATTTAAATTTTTTTATTTTAAATTTTTTGTTTAAAATAATGTGTTCTAAGTAGAGATGGGCACGAGTCATGTGATTGGCGTGATACACGTGAATCACGCGTGAACGTGAGCGGACCAAAGTTTGCTCACGTGAGCGTGCACGAGTGAGTGTGCGTGAGCACTATTTTTGGCGTAAGTCACGCATAGTTCCGAATGCTTGACATCATTTAAATTCGATTTTCTTACTACTTTCTAACACAATGTATTTTTGGAAGGCTTCTAATAACATTTCGTTGTTAATCAAAGCGTCGTTAATCATATTCTGTATTTCAAAGAACTCTGCTACAAGCGAAGGAGTTTTTATAAATTTTACAGTGGGACCGTTTGCAAAAAAGTGGTAATAATATCAGAACTTGTAAACTATAGGTCCGATTGTTTGAGAATGCACTAAGGATTTGTAGGGGAGAAATCAGGCTTTCAGAATCTGGTATTTAGAGGCACCTTGTTTCAACGTACGCTTCACTACAGGCAGACAAAACTTTCATGGGATGTAAGTTCCTAACTTGTGGTATGATTTAAATGGTCTTTGTTTTTGAGATTCTACTGAGCCGCACAAACCAAAAACATTTAGAGTCGTGTGTCGTCTCTCTAACCGTTACAAAGATATTTGGAATTATGAGTTTAAAATGTAAACATTCGCACTGACTTTCTTTAGTTTTTTGGTAATAACTTGTGTATGTAAAATGTAGTTCTAAAAACCAGCTACATTGGTAAGACTGCAACCAGACGTAAGTTAAAAAACCCATTTTAAATTATTTAAAACAGGTTGGTAGCGATAACTTCTCAAATTTAAAATGCTTTCAAACTGGAAAAAAATTAAATTTGTTAGGAAAGGTACCATCATTCTTTCAATAGTTTCTCAAGTTTTTTGTAAGAAAGACACAAAATATTGTATTTTTTAAGGAAGGGCCTTGCCGAAGGTGTTAAATGTAATTTAAAATTTTTTGGGCATTCACCCTACAGCCAGCCTTGGCAGAAAATTAATGATTTTTGAACAAACTTTAAAATTTTTGAGCTTGGGAAAAGTATCGCTTGTGGATTTTCATAATTTTGTACACCAAATTCTAGACTGAATGAGGTTAACTACGAGGCAGACAAAATTTTTGATTGTACGCATAATCTTGATCAGCAAAGCTAAATTTTTAAAAAAACTTGAATTTTCATAACAGATTTCTCATAACCTATTTCTCAAGTAATATTAATTTCATTATATTAAACATATAACAGGCTATAATACAAAATTGCGGTATTACGTTGTTATATACTTCAAATCGAATTTGTACAGAATTACAAAAAATATTTTTTTTTTTAATTTTTTCCGTAATTTTTCCATGCAGTGCTGTGGAGTGCTCGGAGTCGGGTATATGTGCCTTGAGTGAGAATTTGTGTCGTAAAAATTTGCACGGCTCTGACTCCAAGTTTAGAATTTCCACCTATAAAAATTTGTTCGGGCAGAAACTATTTATTTTATTTACTTCGGTTTTCAAATAAAACACAAACTCATTTAGGTTTAATATTTCATCTTTGGTGTTGGTACTTTCTAAAACATTCCTTTTTTTTCAGGTTTAAAAAAATTTGGTTACAAGTTTCACAATCTGTGGCAAACCGTGCGTTGTAACGGTGCATTTAGATACAATATTCTGAAGGCCTGACTTCTCCCCTATAAATACCTAGTACATTCTAAAATAATCTGACCAATAATTTAGAATTTCTGACCTTATTACCACTTTATTTTGCAATTGGTCCCATTGTCCATCTGAAAGAATACTAATGGAAATAAGAGGCAAACTTATTTAAGATAAAGGTGATAAAACGGGCTTAGTTCATTTGCTAAATTTATTAAAAATTACACTTAATTTAACTAAGGCATTTACATTTAAGTGGTGCAATGGTTAGTGTGCGCGTCTCTTGTACATGAGATCCTGGGTTCGAATCCTGCTCTGACCACCTTCAAATTTCTTTCGGCGGCGGTCACCTCGCATAGTGACGGCGACACTATCGAGAATATAACCATAAAAAAAGCTTCTCAAAATACCGTCCGGAATCGGTGTAAAACTGTAGGTGACAATCAGTGAGTGAAAACTGGAAAGCGTACAGCTCAGTGATTGTGAGAAGTTCTCCCCGGTCCCTTCATGGGATGTAATGTGAAACCTTTTTTTTTTATTTACATTTAAGTGTAGTAGTGTCTAATTCCTGAATATGTTTTGTATAGTTTTTAATATTGGTTTGAATATAAAGCAAGTGGTTCATGTTAAAACCCTGTTTTAGTTTTGTGAGTTATTTTTGCGTGATTGTCGTGAATCACGCGTGATTCTCGCGTGAATGTGAGTAGGACCAAATTCTGCTCACGTGAACGTGAGTACCGACAAAATCTTCGTGCGTGATCGTGCGTGAGTGGCTGTGTTCCTTTCGTGAGCGTGCGTGAGCGTGAGTCAAAATTTACTCACGTGCCCATCTCTAGTTCTAAGCACCCTTTTATTTATTTTTTGAGAGTTGGGACTAAAGTAGACGAGCTCCGTTTTATCTTTGTTTGTTAAAATAAAATGTCAAAATTCCGGGCCAAACAATTGTTTTCGTACGAAATATCATGAACATAACAAATCTTTAATTATGTTGCTTGCGAAATTTTTGCAGAGCTGATTACCAAGCAAACGAAAAGTGAGTTAAATTTTCGTTAGTTTTTGTACACGCACTTCTTACGGCAACAAATATTTCACAAAAACGGAATACTGGGCTTTATCAAATAGTAGATTAAAGAGCTTATAAAGATATATTAATGATATACTAAGATATATTAAATATATACTAATTTAATTTAATTTTTTTTTTAAAAAACTGTATCTATTAATAGAAATATAGAATGGCCTCGAGATTGAACAATAAAATTAAAAAGTACCAATAAAAAGGTACGGAATGGAGGTATACTCAGGAGCTTTGGGTTACGTATTGAGGAAGCTCCGCTTAGTTTTTAATAGAGTAATGAGATATTATTAATAGATATATGAGATATTTTTAATAGAGTAATGAGATATATTTTTAGGTTGTTCTTTTTCTAATTATATTAACATGAGAAGCTTGTTGTATCTTTATGAGATTAGCGTAACTAAAACTCCCTTGTTTTTGTTGAATATGATTGAATTTGGAAGATCGACAAGAAATAGAGAAATTGTAATACCCAGGATGTCATCTTGGATGGATCATTCTTTCCTTGTTAGGGTAGCACGGTTGTACAACAACTTGCCCGGCACACTCAGGACATTTGATTGTTCTTTCCATACATTTAAAAGAAGACTTTACCAGTACATGATGTAAGTAATTATTGTTCAAGTCTATCATGATAGTGGGTTTGGGTACCCAACGCCAATATCAGATATGCACTTCTTAGGTATTGATATCAACACTAGGTTAATATACAGTTCCCACTAATACGTCAACTACTTTTGCAATAAATTCACAAAATATGTATTAAGCCACATCATAGCATCCGCTGCTTATTATAATGATATGTTTGATGTTCTATGGTATACAAAGCTCTACACCTTCAGCCCTTTACTCTGGGCTATCAGATTGGTGGTAGATTTAATTGATTTAATTACTTGGTTTATAGGATATGTAAGTTTTTGTAAGTTTTTTACCACGTCTTGCTAATTCCGGCAAACATCCAATAAATTTCTGATTTCATTAGTCCTTGTGGATTTAACTTATGTTTATGACAGTTAGGTGAATAATTTTAAGATTGTTTAGTAACGCATGAAAATCGATGTGAACAGTAGCACTACCTTATTCTAACCTCCATTTATATTTTTATTTTGTGTGCCATATGGGATATGATTAACTATTGTCACTGTACAAGATATTACAAGATATTACATTACAGATATTAAACTATTATTTACATCGTTTATTGTTCAAGTTATTATTCAATTTCAGTTATTATTCAATTTATGTCAGTTGCAATTACATACATAAGTATGTATAAGCTGTTGTCTATAGTTTTGTTTCCGCACGTACTATTTTGCTGTTTTTGCTATTTTTCTATTTTGAATGAAATTTGTTTGACGCAAATATAATTCAAAATTGTTATAATGGTGAAAACGGTAGAAGTAGTACGTGTTGAAACAAATATTATATTAATCTAGTTGGAACTATATTGAAGTTTTAAATTCGAGAGCATAATTCCTTTAATCTTACATGTAATCGTTAATAGTTTTTGAATTTTTAAATTCTTTAATCAGTATGCCATTTGAAATTAAATATAAGCTATTGTATGAAACTAGTATAGGCTTTAATGTGAAGATTTAATTTTAGGTATTATATTTTTTGATAGTTTTTTATATGCTTGAAGATATGTTTAGTAGAAATTTGTAACCACATATGGCCTTATGGGCTCGGTTATTGAAATAATTAAATAAATAAATAAATAACGTGGAGCACGACGAAACTGCATGCAATTGTTATTGTATGTAAAAAAAAATTGTGTTATCTTTTAGGCAAAAACAAAAAAACATGTCTAATGGGGACCGATGGTTCTCTGGAGATGGAAAGAAGTTTCTGCAAATGTTTTCTTGTGTATTATGCTTGCGATATTTTTCGAACACTTGCATTATAGTGAATTCTCAATTCAGACGAGTTTTCGTTTACATTAGGTTGGCTGTATTTTTCAATAGCATCATTCCAAACAACCGCTGATGAAGATCTATGGCTAGATCTGAAATAGCTATACGGTGTGCCAGGAATCATAAGAATACATTTGCAAAACTCCTTTAACAAAAAACTATATCTCAATTAATAGAAATATAGAACAATAAAATTAAAAAGTACGAACAAAAAGGCCGAATAAATAAAAATCATCCCTGATGAATTTTAATTTAATTTATTTCAGTAAACTTACAAAACATGTAATATAACCTTTCGGGCTTATATAGCTTCATTGCCATTTATTTTTAACTTAGAAATCATAATTTTGTTAATCCCGGTATTTTACTTTTTATTTTTATTCTATTGGTATTGGTTTTAATGAAATTTCCATTGCCGTAACAAACAAGTACGTGTAAAAAGAATTACGAAAATTGCATGAATCGAAAATATCGCGCACTTTTCATTTGCATGGTACTCAGCTCTCTGCGAAAATTTCGTTGGCAAACTCAATTACAGAGTTGTTAAACCAAAGTTATTTCGTACGAAGACATTTGTTTGGGGAAGGAATTTTGACATTTCGATAATTTTAGCAATCAAAATAAACACCACATGGGTTAAAAAAAAAATGGAGTGCGCAAAGGAATTATAAATGAAATATTTGCAAGATAAATCAAAGATAGGTGATAACACTCAGCAACAAAATTTTCCGTTTAGAGATAAATGACAAAATTTCTTACGAAAATTTCGCAAGAACTGAATACGGGGCTTTAAATGGAAAAGCTTTTCAGAAATTTATTACGAAGAATAACAAAAAATTACAGCAGACAGTTGTCCGAGGCCTTCGGCCACGGACTGTCCCTGCAGGCTGTGTCAGAGACACGGCCATTAAGTTTAACGTAGAATACGCCATCCGATAAGACAGAAAACATATATAACAATAAATTCATTTGCTTATATTATTTATCATTTATTGTTATATATGTTTTCTGTCTTATCGGATGGCGTATTCTACGTTAAACTTAATGGCCGTGTCTCTGACACAGCCTGCAGGGACAGTCCGTGGCCGAAGGCCTCGGACAACTGTCTGCTGTAATTATTATATTTACCAACGGCATTTGATTCAAGTCCGTTTAAAAAAAAATATTATGTTCAATTTTTTTAAACTTAATTTAATTTATGTATTTTAATTAATATTTTTCTTGAAATAAGTTCTGCGAATGTTGAGAGGGCCGCCCTAATATTAAAAAAGGTTTACCTTATCGAGTCTTCGCATTAGCATTCGAACGTTGTGTGAAAGCTTTACGCTTTACAATTCAAAATTAATGTTACAACAGCTTTATTGAAGCTTTCGCAAAAAAGCTTTATTACGTTAGCTTACTGTTTGTTTCACTTTTTACTAGATACATGTTGCCAAGCAACATTAGCTTGCTGTTCGTTTCACTTTTTACTAGATACATGTTCCTAAGCAATGTTGAGCAACCAAAAACACTCAACCAAACACCACACATATGTTTGAGTGTATGTGTTTAAACAATTTTCATTTGAGAAATTAAAATACTAGAAATATATCAACCAATATGAAATGTATATCAAACGAAAGATAACATCTTCATTTACCTACAAAAAAAATTTTAAAAACATTCATCTAGCCGTTTCCTAAAATTCAATGAAATAAAGATTACAACAATAAAAACCTGACATGACTCCTCATACCGTAAGGTAAGACGTATTCTACGTCAAAAAAAATGTTTTTCTCATCAAAAAAACGAACATAAGAGCTGGAAAATCTACTTAATTTTCAAACGCTATTTCTGAATTAAACAAATGTTCAAAAAGATATTTAAATTTCGTGTTGAACAAAAATTTGAATCCGATGAAAAAAATAAAATAAAACACAAAGGTTCGGGAAAAACGTTTTTGAAACAAAAGCGTTTTTAGTAAGATATTTATAATGATATTTAAAATGTTGAATTTAAATACTTTTCAAAAATATTGAACATATTTAAAAACAATATTTATACACACAAAATAATTAATAATAAAATAAAATAAATAAATGGTTTCCCATTACATCCCATGAAGGGACTGGGGAGAACTTCTCACAATCACTGAGCTGTGCGCTTTCCAGTTTTCACTCACTGATTGGGACCTACAGTTTTACACCGATTCCGAACGGTAATTTGAGAAGCTTTTTCATGGCTAGATACTCGATAGTGTCGCCGTCACTATGCGAGGTGACCGCCGCCGAAAGAAAATTTGAAGGTGGTCAGAGCCGGGTTCGAACCCAGGATCTCATGTACAAGAGCCGCGCACACTAACCATTGCACCACCGACGGCCACATTAATAATAACTTCATTCAATTAATATTACGTCAACTATGCTTGGGTTGAATTTAAGAAGTAAAATTGTATCGAATTTTTTTTGTTGTTATTAAATGTCTTTATGCGTGGTCAAAACAACTGAAAGTGCACTGAAGGCTCATTGTTACAGAAACAGCTAGTGCAACTTCTGCTATTTCCACATTTATAACTCTTGTTGTCACAAACAGCAGTACAGATTTTGTTGACACTGCAACTGCTCTAAATATTTAGTTATAAATTCGTAATCGTCAGATGCTATACCATCATTATCTAGGATCTCACTTCTTGTTGAGTCTAAGGAGGTTAAGCTGAATGATTTTAGGGCGTTGTATGTCTTTTCTTCAGCCACATCCTGGTATATCGTCCTTTAACCATTTACCGGGTCATTTTACTGGCTCAACGATGGGGACGGAATATGACGTTGTGTGGTATCATAACGGTCCTCATTGGACTAAGTGTGTCAATTGTGACTGGCACTTCTACCAAACCTAACCTAAGACACTACATTATTTTCATTTGCTAAACCTTCTTGTATTTATTCACGGTAAAATGATTTTCGCGGTCCATATTGGAAATATCCAAAAAATCTTATATCAGATACCTTGTTAATACAAATTAAATTTATTAAAAATCGTATTTGTGTACTGTATATTTCGAATCAAAAGTATTTATCTTTTTGGCAATTGAAACCCTTTTTCTTCAACAAAAAAAAAACTTTTTTTTTAAACTTGAGAACGTTGTTCTAGTACGTAAACTTGTTATAGTACTTAAGAACTTTACAAGTTGAAAACCAAAATAAATTTTATGTTTTTTCAACATTCATGAAAAGTATTTCGTCACCTAAAATCCAAAATGACGTAACAACGAAATTCCAAAATTGTCTTTCTGATTGATTACGATATGTTTGACTAAAATACATGATTTGACAAAGTTGTAAACTCCTAAGTTCAAAATTAACGATTTTATTAAAAGGTTTAAATAGATGAATTTTTTGATAGAACCACGTTTTTTCTTTGAACTGTAATTTTTTATAAAATTTCGATGTACCTATACTTACAATTGACTAAACTGCATATGCCCAGAAAGTTTTAGCCATTTACGATCCAAAATGGCAATTTTATTCACGAAATTCCGATTCTATGTCGAACTATTTATTGCCTCCTGTAAAGTGATGAAAATGTTGTTACGTCTTTTTGGATTTTAGGTGACGATTTTGAAAAGTAATTTATAATTTGAACATGTGTGATAAATAATTTAATTAGTAAAATGTAGAACATTTCACCGAAAACTGTTTGATGTATCATTAAATTTGTGATTATGTAACTTTTCCAATTTATCAGGATGTAACTTTTTGAATTTATCATTACTTATGTACATTTATACTTTTGAGTTCATATTATTCGATCTTTAAGTTGTTATGTTTTTAATAATTGTTCGGTTCAAGATCAATAACTATTAAAAAGTACATTGAAATAGCTACTGTGTATCACAAAAGTAAGTATACAGCTGTAAACCCTATACATTTTGTTAAAAAAATGTCTATAAGTTATTTAAAACACAACAAAATATTTTTATTCCAAAAAACAAACGAACGCAGTATTCAACATTAATTTTTAAAAAAGTGGGATGCGTGTATGTATTTAATTGTGAGGGATAAAGCTCGAAAGGAACGAAATTAACATTACAAAAGTTAGTATGCAGTACGTCTGATATTTTGATTTGTATTAAAGATGCATGTGATTCATTTACCATATTTTAAGAAATCAATATTTAGTAAGGTAACCTCTATATTTTATAATTTCATGATTTCGTGATTGCATTAAATCTACCAACTGTGGGGTCACAGAACTTGGAATTTTCAACAATTATTTTACCATAAATTTTTTGAGATCATCTCTCCCTTTTATATCCCGTTTTCGTATTTGGCGATCAAGGTGATCTCAAATGTACTCTATGAGATTGACATCTGCCGATTGCGGAGGTGTTTTAGGTTGATTTGTGTGACACAACAGCGATTCCTTCACAATAAGAAACGTATGCTTCGGATCATTGTCATGTTGAAATATGAAAGTGTCCTAATTCTATGGCGCTTTCTTGCAAATTGGTTTCCAGAATATTCAGGTATAAATACTTGTTCATAATTCCGTCAATAAATACAAGTTTTCCACCCCAGATGCCGCCATGTATCCCCAAATTAATACCGAAACGCCACCGTGTTTTACAGTACAGTCATGGTTTTTGACTGTATTTCGGAATTAGGCTTTCTCTAAATTTTATCACGGCCAACAGATCCATGAAGATTTATTATTTTCTCACCAGAAATAATAATAGTGTTCCAGAACGTTTTTGGGGTAGTTTATATACCCTTTTGTGAAATTTACTCTCTTGACGGTTTAAGTGACTAATGAATCGTTTTTTTTTTAATACTTCAGCCACGATATCCAGGTCTGTGCAACACACGGCGAATAGTTTCTGAATGGCACGATTATCCAGCTTTTTTTTCAATTTCTGCTTGTATTTTTGGTGCATCTTTCTTTGGGTTTGCCGTAACTTTTCTTACTATAATCTTTTCTTCTTGGCTGTTAAACAATTTCGGGTGCTCCGAACACGGCTTATTTTTCGTAGAGCCCTCAGACTTAAAGTGTTCTAGTACTTTTTATAGAGTAGCACTACTTTCGCCTACAACGCCGCCAATTTTTCTTAGAGAATTATTGTCTTTGTACAATTTTATTATCAGATCCTTCAAATCCTGAGACAGTTCTTTGCCTCGTTGTGCCTAAGCAGCAAAAATTGATTTTAATTACTCAGACTTATTTTGTGGAGTTTATAGCCTGTACAGATTTGTCTGAATCCATAAAAAGAGAAACTTCCTTGATTAAAGTCAATTACCGAATGGATAACCACTTGTCGCATACTTACTTTTGTGACCACAATATTGGAATTTTCTAAGAAATCTCGCTACAAATCTCGCTATAAATCTCACTATAAATTATTGCTTTTGTAGCGAATATCGTAGTGAGTGTTGACAACTAGTATAGAAACTGGAGTGCGAAAGAGCAAAGTACGAAAAAATATCTTATTCGTAAAATTTACAACGTGTATACTTATTTTTGTGATACACTGTATATTCCCAACCACCCACCATAATGATCAATTTCACACATTTCTTTTAATATTTCTATTAAAATTTACTTTTTCATAGATTCGAACTTACATTCGCTGGACGATCGTTTCGATGTTTGTGAAGCGTCATCTTCAGCAGCGTCTAGCCCGTTAAGCCACTGCGGTGTGTATTCACACTAGTCACTAACCGAAGACATTTATTTTATTGTGCTGAGTGATTGTTTGTCGCTACTTACACATTGCTTTCCTACTTACACGCACTGATGCCGAAGTTTTGAAAGTTATATTTATAGAACGCACTATTCTAATTGTAGTTGTCTTGTTCTGTTCTGGTCTGGCCTTACCATATGATTCAAATAATTTGTTTCTATTTTTTCGACCTTTATTTGATTAATTATTCTCCACTAATTGTTCCAGCTTTAGGTCTCTTCCGATTTCATAAAACTTTTTTGTTCTTTTCGATATTTCGATTTCCTTTGGAAATCTTCTTCAGGAAAGTTTTTATATTAATTATAACAAACAAACATCAATACAAATTAAAATGAAAATTTTTGACAAATTGTGAAAAGTAATACTATTCATACATATTATAATACAGTAAAGTTTACAAAAAGTAGAAATATTAAATTGAACAAAATTTTAAAATATTTTAAGACATTTATGTTAATTTATCCTATTATTAACCTATTTGTTCTCATTAATGAAGATTCTACCATTTTTAGTGAAACTGATAAAAACTTGCGAAAATTAGCGAAAAATTACCAAAATTTAAACAAGTTACAAAATTACCTAATAATCACTATAACCAAAAGAAATGGTCAAAAACCACCAAATTCGCGAAAATCCGCAAAACCTTGCCAACCCCATTATGACAATGATTTCCAACATTAATTAAAAATCGCCAAAGCTCAAAAGAGTAAAAAATCTCACAAAATCACTAACATTGCAAAATTTCAAGAAATTGCAAACTTGATAATAAACTCTAAAATTTCCTAAATTGTTAAAAATTCCCCTATTATTAACATTTTTATTTAATAAACATCTATAATTTTGAGCTAAGTTATCTGTGTCTACTTTGAAATTTATCCTTTTTTCAAATGGAACATTATTAATCTGTAACATTTCTAACATATATCTACGTTTTTTATAATTCTCTGTGTTCAGAATAGATGTATTTTCGAAATCTGGATAGTGATTGAAATCTCTACAGTGAGTTGATAACGCTGTTTTCGTTGTTGAATTATAATTCCTATACTTTCTGGCTGTAACTTTGAGAAAATATTTGTACAAAATTTTTCTGATGGAAAGAAGTTTTTTGCCAATGTTTTCTTGTGTGTTTTGCTTGCGATATTTTTCGAACACTTGCATAGTAGAAAATTCTCAATTCAGACGAGTTTTCGCTTGTATTAGGTTGCTGTATTTTTCAAAAGCAGAATTTCAAACAACCGCTGATGAAGATCTGTGGCTAGATCTGAAATAGCTATACGGTTTGCAAGGATCATGAGGATGCTTTTTCCAAAACTTATTCTTATTGATGTGTTAACATCTATAGGCATGGGTAGGGCAATCTATCAAAGTGAACACATGCAAACAACACACAGCGTTAGCATCACATACGTGGTTGTTGTACAACAATAGTCTCTGGCTGAAAATAAGTATGATGGGATTGATGTAGCGCCAGCGAACAAACAAGCAGGTCGTCGTCGCCAAAGAGTATTGAATAGTATAGAGAACTCGTGGAACGAATTGTATGACTCAAAAGCACTGGCGACATCTAGCGAATGATTCAAAAGATATTACTCTCTTTTTGTGATAACTTGGTCCATTCATAATTTTTATGTGGAACATTGATGCCTTTGGAAACATTTTTTTTTTCATACTGTGGTTTTTTTTTTATTGAATATGCTCTTCGCTTTTTATTCGGATCTTATATTCTAATCAGTTTAATTCAATTATTATTAATTAAATTGTTGTTTAAGCGGGCCTTTGAATTATGGCGTCAGGGATTGGTAGATTCATAAAACTGATGGGAAATCTGTTCTTCGTAGTCGGGATGAAGTTGTTGTTATTGTCAAGTTTTTTGCCAGATGGTTTGTGTGCTGTTCCAGTTTTTGATTATGACTCTGTTTGATGAGCTGGAGTTCGTTACTTAAAGCAGGTATCGTTAAATCTTTGTGTAGGTTCTCATTTCTAACATACCAAGGGGCACCAGTAATTAACCGTAGTATTTTAGACTGCACTCTTTATATTACTTCGATGTTAATCTCAGCCTTGAGTTCGAGTTAAGTAGCCAATGCACTTGATGCGTCTTCAGTTTTATTTGTGTCGTCTTGGCTTCTATATGCCTTTTCCAGGTCAGTCTACGATCTGGATGTATACCCAGATAAGTAATATCATCACATAAGGGAATTGGTACACTGTTGAGTTGTATTTGTGGGCAAGTTCTTGCATTTAATGTGAACGTAATTTGTTTGCTCTTCGTCTCGTTTACTTTTATTCTCCAGTTAGCAATCCAAGATTCGATTGTTTGGAGAAATAAGCTAAGATTTTCGGCGGCTTTACGTGGGGTTTTATGAGAGCTCAGTATTGCCGTATCGTCTGCAAAGCTGTAAATATAAGAAAAAGGAAACGACCGAGAACACTTCCCTGCGGCATCCCGGCATATATTTTATATTTATCCGTAATTATCTCTCCCTGCTTGACTCTAAAATATCTATTTTCCAAGTAACTTTCGAAGAGGGAATGTGTATTAAAAAAATAAATAAATGGTTTCCCATTACATCCCATGAAGGGACCGGGGAGAACTTCTCACAATCACTGAGCTGTGCGCTTTCCAGTTTTCACTCATTGATTGGGACCTACAGTTTTACACCGATTCCGAACGGTATTTTGAGAAGCTTTTTTCATGGCTATATACTCGATAGTGTCGCCGTCACTATGCGAGGTGACCGCCGCCGAAAGAAATTTGAAGGTGGTCAGAGCAGGGTTCGAACCCAGGATCTCATGTACAAGAGCCGCGCACATTAACCATTGCACCACCGCGGTATTAACTGGCAGATATTTTCTAATTTCAAGTAATAGACCCTTATGCCAGGCCTTGTCAAATGCCTGAGCAACATGACCTGACTGAATACGTATAAAGTGTAAAAAATTTGAGTAAAATCCCACCACTCTAGGGGTTCAAACTCTTAATTTGAAAGAATTTTCCATTTTTTTGAAAAGTTAAATTTGGGGTTTTCGGTTTTTTCCACAAAAATTGTATCTAAATGCAAAATTATTCGCCTCGGATACCAATGCCTTCTAGTGGAAGTATATACATTAGGGTTATGACTATTTGCAATTTTTGCAAATACAAAATTCTTCATCGCATAGCCGTATAGACCATGAAAAAATATTAAGAAACGATGTATTACTTTTTCGCGATCGTTAAAAAAGTTCACCCACCGATCGCGATGAAGTTTTGAATTGTAGCTTTTCTTTGAAGCAAAAAAAAAGTGTAATTTAGTTGTTTTTCTTACTGATTTCATTTTTACTTGCAATTCCAAATCAGAACGCGCTATCAAAATTGCGCAAGATATTTTTGTATTATCTAAAACTAGTCGAACTTTGAACTTAAAATTCATTTCATTCAACCCAAAACCATTGTTATTTATCAGTATTATATTACTATTTATTTAAAATATATAAAATATGTAACATATATACCATAAAAGTACCATATACTTTAATATACATTGTATACATATGCATATATTAAAACAAATAATAAAAAATATTTAAAAAAAATCTTGGGGGAGTTTTAGAAATTGAAATCGGTGGGTGAACTTTTTTCACCAAAATGACATAAAAAAATGATTTTTATTATCAGTACAACATTGCCCATAGCGTGGTGCGATGAAGAAATTTTGTTAAAATTTTGTCATAACCCTAATATACATACGCTTACAATGAGGTATAACACGACATAGTCACTCAACGGTTTCAGGATGATATGGTGCGGCAAAGTAGGCGATCTCGAGGAAAAATCGCCAAGATGGCCATGTAAGTGTGCCAAATCATAAAAATAGCAAAAGATGAGCTAATAATATAAGTTATGTGCTCAAACCAACTCCATAAAATCGGACAATTGGTTACAATAACCAATTTTAGAAATTTTTTAATAGTTTTTTTTATTTTTATGTATTAACTAGCTGGCCCGGCAGACTTCGTCCTTTGATGCACTTGAATAGACTAGAAAAAGGAAATGATTATTACCCGCAAATTTCACTTTTTATTGTTTTAATATTTAGTACTACATCCTTTGCTTTCAAGTAATTGAAAAAATCCGCCCGAACAGGAAACCCATAAATAACAATATGACAAATAGTTTCATTAAGGGCAAATGCTAAAATAAAGCTGAAAATCGACGTGTTCTATATGTTATTTGATATAAACACTCAATTTTGTTCCTATACTTTGGAACATACAAATTTTTTTCCCATTACATTACATGGAGGAATTGCGGAGAGCTTCTCGCAAGCGGTAAGCTGTGCGCTTTTTATATTGAGACTCACTGATTGGGACCAACTGCTTCACACCTGCTCCGAACGGATTATGTATTTATGAGAAGATGTTTCATGGCTAAAGAAATGTAAGGTGGTCATAGCACGGGTCGAACCCACGATCTGATGTACCAAGGCGCGCACACCACCATTGCACCACCGACGACTACACTTTTTACAATTTTACAATTGCATGAAAATTACAATAGTTATTTGACTTTACTTGATAAGCTTTCAATTGCATTTGACTAAAAATAGAAGTGAGAATATGATTTTTTTTATATTAACAACGTTCATTAATTAAAAAGGCCTGGATCAGTTTTATTTTGTGAGCCTAAAAAGTTTAATAACTTGTATACTTTTTATTCGATTTTCATAAGCTTTCTTGATTCAAAATAAAATTCTTTTTAATAACATGTACAATAGGGGCATAACCAAATGATTACCTATCATCACGAGGTTGCCTCTGATGTGTATTTAAAGAAAACAGTTTATTTGGATCAATCAAAACGTTTTTTTTTTATTGCAACAATTTTCAATTTCAATTGGGTATCATTAAAAAATTATATTGTTTTTTAAAAACACACAAAATATTTCTAACAGACGAATATGGCTAATGTCAAAAAAATGTGAGTGGACACTGAATTTTTTTTACGAAATAAACGATATGAATCGTAATCCAGAAAAATGAAACACATCCTGCGTTTTTTTATAAGTTAATATATTTTCTTTTTCAATCTGTATTTTTGCTCTTTGTATAACAATACCTTTTTTAAAATATATTTTTTCTAAATAATATTTTTTAAAAATTATTATAAAATTATATTATATTGTTACGAATTTCCTTATTTGTCCTTTTTGCGTTGTTTTATTCCCAATAATAAAACAAGGTTCGTTTTAAATTACGATAATTACAACGGTTTAACTTCCTTTTATTTTTCTTATATAGTACAACAGTTTACTTTATTTATAACACTTTAACAAGTCTTTTATTTTACTATCGATTCGCGTTGCTCACTTTACGGGGTTTAATCACAAACTGAACTCTCCATTCCAAAGACCTCCGCTATTTATACCAACTCACCATACTCAAATGAGGGTATATCTAGCGATTTCAAGAACCTTCTAGAATCTGGATGTTGTTGTTTTTGCTTATCTTTGTAGAACAATCTCGAATGGCAGAGAGTTATCTTTACTGAGGTGAATTCATGCTACTGGTTTAGCGAGCTGGTACGTTGTTACAATGGATACTTTCAGGCGCAGCACTAACCGCCTGTTATTTACATACTGTTAGTAGAGTCATTAACAGCACGCGAAGGCTTTTACTTATTCGTAACACTGCCCCCCACTTAAGCCTGTTCGTCCCGAGCAGGCTCAACCCTCCGTTTTCCATACAGAGCTAGTCTTTCCAAATGCACGACTTTCATTTTAGCTCTTGGACTTTGGCTTTTCTGGATTCTATAAACCACGTCATTTATTCGTTTGACAACCTTGAAAGGGCCTTCCCAGTGAGTCTGAAGTTTTGGAGATAAACCCTTCCTGCGCTGTGGGTTGAACAGTAAAACTAGCTGGCCTTCATGGAATCCTTCGGAATTTGCCGCTGGGTCGTACCTGGCTTTCATCTTATTACTGACTAACTTCATTCTGCTGCGAACAAACTCGTGAAGTTCGCTAAGCTCTCCTGGGATACCATCATTCTTCCCACTGTCTGATGCTAGGCAGTTGCCAAACTCCAAATTTCTAGGGAGCTTTAACTCTGTCCCGAAGACGGCACTAGCTGGTGTTCGGGCAGTGTATCCTGGGTGGCCGACCGGTATGCCAGAAGGAATTTTGGTATGCGTTCGTCCCAGAATTTTCTATCCTTACTGACGATCTTGCTCAAATATTCTTCAAGAGCCTGATTAAATTTCTCTACCGTGCTGTCAGTCCGAGGGCGCACTGATGTCGTTCTTATACCACGAATTCCATTCCTCTCGCATATTTCTTTCAAGATGGCAGATTCAAAATTCCTACCCTGCTCCGAATGCAGTTCTAAAGGGACACCAAAACGACTTATCCAGTTGTTCACGATAGATTTGCTTATTGTTTTCGCTTTTTTATTCGGAATAGCGTGCACCTCGGGCCATTTACTGAAGTAGTCCATAACGACTAGGGCATATTGGTTCCCAGAGCTACTTGTTGGATATGGACCAGCCACACTCATGGATATTCGCTCGAAGGGAGCACTTGGCCTCTTGTGAAGTCTCTGTTCTCACTGAGTGCAGCCTGCAATCCACTCGGATACAGCTTTTTGACGACCAACCCAATAGAAACGTTCCCTCAGTTTCTCCATAGTTTTGCCTTTACCGAGGTGCCTACCACTCGGACCATTATGAGATTCTGCAATTATCTCTTTCACTTTCAAGGCAGGTACCACAATTAGATTTTTCTCCGTTTTTCCATCTTCACTTTCCCATACACGGTATAGACAGCCATCTAGCAATCTCAGGCTATTCCACTTGGCCCAATATGATTTTAAAACGGGGCTTTCTGAAGCGATTTCATTCCGCGTTAATTGTCTATCCTCTTCCTCTGCCAAAATAATTTTTGCCAATACTGGATCACTTCTCTGTGCCGTGAACCACTCGTCGTCCGATTCAATTCTCAGGGATCGGACGTCAATAATTTGCTCTTTTATCTCAGCCTTAGAATCCTGCTTACGCCCGATTACATGTGGACGGTCATTTACTCGTCCGGTATCGGCCGTTATCGCTGGAGATCTTGACCGTTTTCGCGGGTCTCTACAGTCCCGCCCTATACGGCCACGTTCGCCATGATTGTCACCTTTCAATTTTTTTGCTTGCCATAGCGCTTTCGTGAGAATCCGAATCACTTCTCTCAGTTCGCTAACGGCGCCTTTCAAATCTTCTGATTTGCCTTCCGTTTCTACCTTTCGCACTTGATGTGTCTGTCCTTTTATTTTACTTATATAGTACAGCAGTTTACTTTATTTATAACACTTTAACAAGCCTTATATTTTACTATCGATTCGCGTTGCTCACTTTACGGGGTTTAATCACAAACTAAACTCTCCATTCCAAAGACCTCCGCTATTTATACCAACTCACCATACTCAAATGAGGGTATATCTAGCGAATTCAAGAACCTTCTAGATGTTGTTGTTTTTGCTTATCTTTGTAGAACAATCTCGAATGGCGGAGAGTTATCTTTACTGAGGTGAATTCATGCTACTGGTTTAGCGAGCTGGTACGTTGTTACAATGCATACTTTCAGGCGCAGCACTAACCGCCTGTTATTTACATACTGTTAGTAGAGTCATTAACAGCACGCGAAAGCTTTTACTTATTCGTAACAATATTTTCACTTTTATTATTTCACTTGTAGTGTATAGCGTTTTAAATTAAGGTCCATGAAATGTTTTTTGTACACTAATTTAAATATTTTTGAAGTAAACACTATAAAATATTTTAATTTTACTTCACTGCACTTTAGAGTCACAACTTAGCACTTTGATGGCTCACAAAGGAAAAGGATGATACTAAAATCGGCGCACTTTAAGTATAGATTAAAGATCAGCTGACAACATGGTACCTAAAATATTGTTACGAATAAGTAAAAGCTTTTACTTATTCGTAACACTGCCCCCCACTTAAGCCTGTTCGTCTCGAGCAGGCTCAACCCCCCGTTTTCCATACAGGGCTAGTCTTTCCAAATGCACGACTTTCATTTTAGCTCTTGGACTTTGGCTTTTCTGGATTCTATAAACCACGTCATTTATTCGTTTGACAACCTTGTAAGGGCCTTCCCAGTGAGTCTGAAGTTTTGGAGATAAACCCTTCTTGCGCTGTGGGTTGAACAGTAAAACTAGCTGGCCTTCATGAAATCCTTCTGAATTTGCCGCTCGGTCGTATCTGGCTTTCATTTTGTTACTGACCATCTTTAATTTGTTGCGCACAAATTCATGGAGATCATTAAGATCCCCCGTATCATGGTAATTGGCATCACTGGTCGCAGGGTTAGACGCTGGTATGGTACCAAACTCCAAATCTCCAGGCAGCTTCAGCACATTTCCGAAAATTACTTTAGCGGGTGTTCGCCAAGTCGAGTCATGGGTGGCCGTCCTATATGCCAAAAGGAACTTCGGTATGTGTTCATCCCAATCTCTTTGATCTGCGCTGACTACTTTTCTTAGGTATTCTTCAACAGTTCGGTTGAATCTTTCAACCATTCCGTCAGACTGAGGATGCAATGGTGTTGTTCTTGTTTTCCGCATACCGTATGACTCACACATTTCTTTGAAGATGGTCGATTCAAAATTCCTACCCTGGTCCGAATGGAGCTCCGAGGGGACACCAAAACGGCATATCCAGTTATCCACAAACACTTTAATTATAGTCTTCGCTTCCTGATTTGGAACAGGGTATACTTCGGGCCATTTACTGAAATAATCCATAACCACTAAGACGTACTGGTTTCCAGAGCTACTGACAGGAAATGGACCAGCCACATCCATAGCTATACGTTCAAAGGGTGCACCTGAGTTGTATTGCTGCATATGGCCATGACTTCTTCGCGTTGGTCCCTTAGCTGTCATGCATTGGGTGCAATTTGCTATCCAATCGGCTACCGCTTGTTGACAGCCAACCCAGTAGAACCGTTGCTTTAGCTTTTCAATGGTCTTGGTTATTCCTAGATGTCCTCCACTCGGGCCATTATGGAATTCTGTCATTATCTCTTTTTCCTTGGAGGAAGGTACCACTATTAACTTTTTGACTATTTTACCATCCTCACTTTCCCATAACCGGTATAGGCAACCATCCAATAACACTAGGTCACAAATAACAAAATTTTCTCTGTTATTTGTTTCTAGCATACTTTTTCTCATTGATTTTGACCTACTAAACACGAAAATGAGTTTTAAAAATTTTTCTGTTGATTGGTTTTCGAGATACAAATTTTTGAACTTTTTTTTTTTTTTGGAGGTACACTTACAATTTTGAGCATATCTTTCGTCTTCTTTGACGTATTTGATCCTACTACTACTCAAATTAAAGCAAATTGAGCCGTCTACAACTCATTCTCAGAAAATTTTCAAATCGGGTGAGTAGTTTTGATGTTGGCGGCTTAAAAAGGTTAAAAAACTGCGTTTTTTTTAGTAAAAATGTGGCAGAAAAATTCATATAAAATATAAAACGCGATGCTAACAGCGATTTTATAGTGACGTATAGCTGGCATTTTTGCAAAGAAAATAAGCACTTACTTAACAAAATCTGACAACAAATGGCGGACTTATAATTTTTTTGGTAAAACACCGAAATTCCGCTATTTCACGATATTTTGATTTTCATTATTTGCACAGCTAACCTACTAGGAGGGATCGAAAAAGCAAGTTTTTTATAATCCTTTTGGAATAGAACGGAACAGTTGCTCCTATACATAAGTTACTTCTGTTCAAAATTTCACCACCCTGGGTTAATGTCTTCTGTTCTGGCAAGGGACGTGAAATTTCAAAAATTTAGTGAAATCAGCAATTTTTTTTTTTGGAAATTTTTTTCAAATGTCACAGCACTTCGCAGTTTTGATAAAATTTTTAAATTAATATTAATAACACAAATATTTCATAATTGTAAAAAACCTATTTACAATACCGTAGGGACGTTTCGTCGATGTTTTTTAAGAAAATGGTATAATGAAAATGCAGAACATAGAAACACAGGTGCATTTTACGATACGAATTTTGGCAAACCCACTTTACATGTACAAAATTGTTTGGAAAAAACGTTTACGTAATTTTTATGATTCTCAGAATTAAAAAAAATAAGTAATACACAAATAGTTATTTAATTTTTATGATTGTGGTTGCAGAGTAATATACGCTTCTGAATGTGCGTGGACGCTCTTCGTGTTCCTTTATGACTGCTACTCCGTTCACAGTCAATTAAAGGGAATTACACTTTTTTATTAATGTGTGTTTTCCCGATGGCTACCTGTATCGGATTTTTTTACAGAAATTCCCCCCACATTTGTGAGTGGTCATTATTTGGAAACTTTTCCACAATTTGAAACGCACACTTGCTGAATCAGGTATGTAGCCAGGTATAGTATTTATAGGTGTTCATTTATCGTTTTTTGTCATTCAACAAGTGTCTACGAACGCGAGTAGTACGAGTAAAAAGTGAAACAAATTGAATTTAAGTGCATATAATACCTACCCAACAAGTAAGACAATCGAGTGTTTGAACAATCCAGACAATTTCTGCAATGTTTGTGGCGAGTTTATAAAGAATAATCACGCACACACGTTTACTCCAGCAGTGCAATTGCACTATTTGAATTATTTTGGTATTTCACCAAATATCACAGAATCATGGACACCTAAGTCGCTATGTGATCTTTGCTATATAATCCTAACCAACTGGGCAGCTGGCGGAAGGTAAGAATTTTTATTTAAACACATTAAGCAAAGCAAATATAGTAATTTATTTTAATTTTAGGCGCCATATGAAATTCGATACACCAATGATGTGGAAAAAGCCGCTATGCCATTCCACAGACTGTTATTTTTGCCTCACCACAAACAGTGGGTTAGGGAGATTTTTAAAATGGAACTACGCTCAAGTGGGATCGTTTGCACTTCCAGTACCACATTCGAATGATGTACCATATCCAGTGTGCCCTGGTGCATCTCTTCAAAAAGCAGAATCGTCAGATCAAGAGTCCGAGTCAAGTGCAAGCGAATTTGGGGCGTGCAGAAAGCGAAAATTACTGTCACAGGCCGAACTAAACGATTGGGTGCGCGATTTTGGTCTCACTAAGGAGAAATCCGAACTTTTTGCGTCTCGGATGGTACAGTGTGGATTTGCGGATTCAGAAGTGAAAGTAAAGAAGTGAAAGTGCAGCGAATACAAAAAACAAAGAAGAAGTCAGCTGTTTTTCCACATGGCATAAAATGTACAGTTATATCTTTGTTTCTACTCACTTTTTATGGGCGTTGATTTGGTTAATTTCGTTAGTTTAGCTAACCTGGCACATCCATTTCTAATTGTGCCATACATTGAGTATGTAGTGCTCTAAATAAATTAAAAAATAATATACTAAGACTAATTTGTTTATTTTAAATTAAGTTCAAATGTATTTATTCGTTTGCGTTGGGTAGGTAAGCTGTGCAAATAATGAAAATCAAAATATCGTGAAATAGCGGAATTTCGGTGTTTTACCAAAAAAATTATAAGTCCGCCATTTGTTGTCAGATTTTGTTAAGTAAGTGCTTATTTTCTTTGGAAAAATGCCAGCTATACGTAAAAAAACCAAAATCGCTGTTAGCATCGCGTTTTATATTTTATATGAATTTTTATATGAATTTTTCTGCCACATTTTTACTAAAAAAACGCAGTTTTTTAACCTTTTTAAGCCGCCAACATCAAAACTACTCACCCGATTTGAAAATTTTCTGAGAATGAGTTGTAGACGGCTCAATTTGCTTTAATTTGAGTAGTAGTAGGATCAAATACGTCAAAGAAGACGAAAGATATGCTCAAAATTGTAAGTGTACCTCCAAAAATTTAAAAAAAAAAGTTCAAAAATTTGTATCTCGAAAACCAATCAACAGAAAAATTTTTAAAACTCATTTTCGTGTTCAGTAGGTCAAAATCAATGAGAAAACTATGCTAGAACCAAATAACAAAACTACTGTTGGCTAGTGTAATTTTAGGCTGTTCCACTGGGCCCAGTATGTTTTCATCAGGGGGCTCTCTGAGGCGATGTCATTGCGTGTTGGTCTGTCACCTTTTTCTTTTGCAGAAATGATTTTTGCCAGTATAGGGTCGCTTCCTTGTGCTGTTGACCAGTCTTCGTTGGATTCTAGTCGAAGCAGACGTACGTCAATGATGTTTTCTTTCACCTCTGCTTTTGAGCAGTGTTTGCATTCCAGCTTGCATGGACGACGTGACAGGGCATCAGCATTACCGTGTTTTCCTCCTTTTCTATGCTCAATGCTGAAGTCATAGCTCTGCAGTCTTTCAATCCAACGAGCAAGTTGGCATTCGGGGTTCTTAAATTGCAGTCGGTTCTTAACTGAAAAGGCTGGCCGTACAGATACTTGTGGTAGTGTTTGACACACTCAATGACTGCCAGTAGCTCTCGTCTCGTAACACAGTAGTTTTTCTCTGGCTTTGAGAGTATTCGGCTGTAGTACCCAATAACTTTTTCCTGGCCATTGATTTCCTGCGAGAGCACGCCACCTATTCCGTAACCACTCGCGTCAGTATCCAACATGAATTTCTCTCCAGCAACAGGATATGCAAGCAAAGGAGCCGTGCATAAATATTGCTTCAGTTGGTGGAATGACTCTTCTTGTTTTTCGCTCTAACAGTACGGCCGATTTTTCATTGTCAACTCGTGAAGACTTGCAGCCACTGGCGAAACCCGGCACAAACCGTCTGTAGTACGTGCAGAGTCCTAGAAAACTGTGTAATTCATGGAGATTCTGCGGCCGTGGCCAATCCTTCACTGTCAGGATTTTGTCTTCATCGGTGGAAATGCCATTTGCTGTCACTCGATGTCCCAAGTATTTTACTTCTTTCTGGAACAGAGAACACTTCTTCGGGCTGAGTTTCAACCCAGCCGCGATTATACGGTGAAGGACTTCTTTAAGATTCTTCAGGTGTTCATCGAATGTTTTCCCCATGACAATGATGTCGTCTAGGTACACCAAGCATGTTCGCCAATGAAGTCCTTTCAACACGCACTCCATTAATCGCTCGAAGGTGGCTGGAGCGTTACAGAGTCCAAATGGCATTACTTTGAACTGCCACAGACCATCCCCTACGCTGAATGCAGTTTTCTCCTTGTCTTTCTTGCTGATTTCTACTTGCCAATAACCACTTTGCAAGTCCAGCGTGGAGAACCATTTTGTTCCTGACAACGTATCCAATGTGTCATCAATTCTTGGTAGTGGATAACTGTCCTTTTTGGTGACGTCGTTGAGCTTTCTATAATCCACACAAAATCGAGTACTTCCATCTTTCTTCTTAACTAGTACCACCGGCGAGCTCCATGGACTTGAAGAGGGTTCGATTACACCATCCCTCTGCATTTCAGCTACAAGTTTCTTCACCTCATCTCTTTTTGCAAGTGGAAGACTTCTGGGCGCCTGTTTTATTGGTCTCGCTTCCCCTGTGTTGATGTCATGCTTTACCATTGATGTCCTACCTTGGCATTCTTTTTTTAGGGCGAAGGCAGACGCATGCTTCCACAGTAATTGCTTTGCTTTGTTCCTATCAGATGGCTTTAGTTCTCGCACCCACTCACTGAGATGCGACTCCAGTACTTTCTGCTCCTTTTCTGATAGTTTGCTGCAGTCCGAATTAACTTCACAGTTGATGACCGCCTCGGCTGGTATACATTCTGCAATTTCTGTGCGGTCGCTGATCATCTCCTCGTTGTTGGACAAATTTATAACTCGTACAGGCAAATATCCTTCATTATTATTAGTCTGTACTAGAGCTTTGGCAGTGATGATGTTACAGTTTTTTATATTTGCCGGTTCAACTACCCACAAACCGCCGATCTCACAATCTCCCTCCATTCGGGCCCAGACTATGGTTTCTGAGTTTTGGTGGCAATTTTACATCTTTGTGAGTGATCAGCCTTTTAATCTGTGTTGTATTGTCGTATCCCACATTGAGTGGAATTTCCACATTAGCCCACGTCAAAATTTGCTGCCCCATATCTAACTTGAGGCCCTGGGCAATCATAAAATCTGCGCCAATTATTAACACGTGGTCGATGCTCATGTTGGCGATGGCTAACTTCAATTTAACTTTACCATGTACAGTTGCTGGTTCACCCGTTGCTGTGCGGAGTCTTACACCATGTAACGATTCCATTGGTCCATTTATCAAATCTGATCTGATGATAGAGTGTGACGCGCCTGTGTCCATAGTCAATATGCGCTTCCGACCACCGATAGCTCCGTAGACAGTGAGGTTGTTGTTTTTCTGTTGCATTATTGAGATGGAGATCGTGGGGCCCTCGGTTGTGGGAGCCAGTCCATGCCCCTCTGGGCTAGCTCGTTTTAGTTTAACGGAGATTCATTTTGTACAGTAAAATTTGCCCGTTTATTGCCACGTTGAGGTGAGCTCGATCTTGATCGTTTTCGTGGCTCTCTGCAGTTTCGTGAAATATGACCAGGTTTCTCGCAATTGTAGCACTTTGGTCTGGGCTTACTTCCGCCTGGTAACGCCTTGCTGAGGGTTTGGGTGATTTCTTTAAGATCGTTTATGGCACCCTTCAAATCTCCTGCCTCCGACTCCATTTAAATTTTACTAACTCTTTGTATTTGAGGCTTGGACAGAAATTTCGCTGTCTCCTGTGCCAATGCGAACGAAACAGTTTCGGCGAATGTAGCTTTTTGTGTGGCACGAGTCACGTATTTTATGTCAGGATCGCGGATGCCGTTGACGAATGCTTCAATCTTAAATTGATCCAAGAATGGGTGGGACTTACCAGGATAAGTCATCAACACCAAACGTTCCACCTCGGTTGCGAAGTCCTGAAGCGTTTCATTATGCTTTTGCACTCGGCCTCTCAATTCCATGCGATATAAATCCTTCTTGTGATCGCCACCATACTTGCGTTGTAACGCAGCCAGTATATCCTCGTAGTTGTTTCTGGCACTGACGGGAATGCTCTGAAGGACTTCTGCTGCGTTGCCTTTCAGTGCTAAAATTAGCTCTACTGCTTTGTCGTTGCTGTTCCACAAGTTCTTAATTGCGACCATTTCGAATTGGAATTTAAAAACATCGAATGGTGTAGAGCCATCGAAATTGGGAGCTTTCAATCTACTAGAGCCTTCAGAAATTACTCGCACCGGACCCTCTTGCAACTGAAGTTCACTAATTTTTCTTTGCAATTCGCTTACATAATTTTTTAGATCCCGTTCGACTTCCTCGAACTTATGTTCGACTTCTTCAATCTTCTGCCCCATTTCCTCGAATTTTTCTTCAACCTTTTCGAATTTATCGTTCACTTGAATCTCCATATTGCTCACAACTTCGGAGATTTCTTGCAGTTTCTCATTTGTGGCATTTGATGTTTCTTGAATAATTCTAGAATTCTCGCTTAATTTATCGTCCATAATTCTCGCCAAATTTCTCGTCCATAATTCTAGAATTTTCACCAAATTTCTTTTCCAGTTTGTCGTTAATTATTCGAGAATTTTCGCTCAATTTCTCGTCCATAATTCTAGAATTATCGTCCAATTTGGCCATCATGGCAGCATCTACATTACCAGTTGCTTCTTTTGCACAAACCTCCATTTCGTCTTTGCACTCGAACTGATATGATGTTTCGGTGTTTAAATTCTTCTATTAATCGCCTCTGCAGCTCTACCTTATTACCAGCTGTCGGTTGATCCAAGTTACTCAACTCCTTTTTTAGCTGTTCAACTTTGAGTTCTTCAAACTTCATCGTTGTCCTTAATTCGTAATTTCACTTCGGACACCAATGTTACGAATTTCCTTATTCGTCCTTTTTGCGTTGTTTTATTCCCAATAACAAAACAAGGTTCGTTTTAAATTACGATAATTACAACGGTTTAACTTCCTTTTATTTTACTTATATAGTACAACAGTTTACTTTATTTATAACACTTTAACAAGTCTTATATTTTACTATCAATTCGCGTTGCTCACTTTACGGGGTTTAATCACAAACTGAACTCTCCATTCCAAAGACCTCCGCTATTTATACCAACTCACCATACTCAAATGAAGGTAGATCCAGCGAATTCAAGAACCTTCTAGACATTGCTTATCTTTGTAGAACAATCTCGAAGGGCGGAGAGTTATCTTTACTGAGGTGAATTCATGCTACTGGTTTAGCGAGCTGGTATAAATAGCGGAGGTCTTTGGAATGGAGAGTTCAGTTTGTGATTAAACCCCGTAAAGTGAGCAACGCGAATTGATAGTAAAATATAAGACTTGTTAAAGTGTTATAAATATAGTAAACTGTTGTACTATATAAGTAAAATAAAAGGAAGTTAAACCGTTGTAATTATCGTAATTTAAAACGAACCTTGTTTTGTTATTGGGAATAAAACAACGCAAAAAGGACGAATAAGGAAATTCGTAACAATATGATACTTTAAAAAAGTTGAAATAAAATTTAAATTCAAACCATTTGATTTTGACGACAGTACTATATTTTTTTCCCATTTTTGCCCTGTGTGTATCTCTAAAAGTGTAGATCTTGAAAATCACGTTTCTTCCTATGTCTGCATTATAAGAGGAATGTGCAACCCAAATTTCATGATTCTGTCTTCAGCCGTTTTGTCCCGGTTTGCCCTATTTTTCTCCCTAAAAGTAAAAATGTGTAAAAGTCACTTATCCCCCCCGTCGTTTGTATGCGTTTACAGGAGTGTACACTAGGGTGATAACTTTTTTAGACAACATTCTCCCCAGGGCTTTTCTAATGGAAAATATTGCATTAATGATAAAAAAAACTATTTCAGTTCAATTTGGTAAAAAAAACCGCGACGGCAGCGATTTCTAAAATGCCTTTAATATATTTTTTTTTAAATTTTTTTTAAATATGGTTTATACATATGTATGTAAATATGTAAACAAATAATAACAATAAATGAATAAAAGTACGTATTGTAAGATATAAACTTTAGGTTCAAAGTACGCGATGTTTTACAAAACGGATATACTATATATCTTGTACTATTTTTATTTTTGTTTGATTCAAAACTTTAACGCGTTTGGTGCGTAGCCTTTTTTAACGATAGCGAAAAACTAAAAACGCAGTTCTTAATATTTGTCCATGCCCTAAACGATTTTGTCTGGGGAGATTTGATATTTGCAAAAAATGCAAAAAGTTATTACCCTAGTGTACACTAGGGTGATGACTTTTATACAACCTCGATTCCCTGTATCATATTTAGATGAGTTTTTATTTAAGATTAGATAAAATCTTACATATAAGGTGATTCTATAAAAAAAACTCACGCACAAAATGATTTAAAATTTTTATTTATCATCATTTCCCTTATGGGAATTTCTATTCGGTCTGTTTTCCAGTACTTACAAATTTACCCAAGCTTTATATTATTTAAAAAGGTCTTGAGCTTGGGTAAATTTGTAAGTATTTTTATTTATCAGCATTTTGGGCAATTTTTTGAAGTCACACAAGCTTTAGAGCCACATATATGTAACATTACATAGGATCATCAAACACACAAGGAAGTTAAATATTCACGTTGTCATTGGAGAGGATGAAACTCAGTGGGAGGTTGTCCTTGTTGAGGCAGGAGTTGTAGTTATAAGTCTTACATAACTTTGATCGCACGCTCACAGCACTGGTTGCCTCGGGCAATGTTGATTGGAGATTCATTTGTTTTCCAGTGGGCCTTCAAGCGTTTGCGAGCTGTTGGGTAGTCATTCAGGGCTACAGATAGTTCTTCAAAATCTTCAGCGCGGAACAATTGACTACTGAACCAATGATCAGCCCATGAGTAAGAAATGAATGAACAGATTTTACGCAACCTGTTCCGGGTTTCAGGCATCAGAATAAACGCAAGAAGAGCTAGAATGGCACGAGAGTTCCAGCGTGCATTGGAGATGTTCGGGATCTGCTTAAACTTTACAAAAGGGATCTCACTCCTCTCAGTGAAGTGACGGAAGATTCGAGTGAGGTGGAAGAGAAACTTCATGTTGTCTCCCCAGCCGCCTGTTTCCTTATTCTCAGTTTTACCATTGCTGAAGGCTGCTTTCAATTGATCAGAATTGTTCATCAAATCCTGCACAAAGAAGTACTCGATGTTTGGTGATTTAGTCGACCCATGGAGCTCATGGTCCATGACAACGCGAAGAACGCGATACAGCACATGGTGCTGGCAACTGATGAACTCAGGTTTGTGGTGACCTTTCTCTTCGAACATTTGCTGGAGTCGAACTACAACGCCTGTCTTTTTGCCGGTATTCACGCTTGTTGTATCGGCAATAATCATCACAATTGATCCCCACAGGTTGAACTCATCTAACACATTCTGGAGTCCTTCTGCGATTGTTTGAGCATTCCCATCTTTCAATTTGAGCGCAGTCAACTTAACTTTTTTAGATTCATTCTTGAGGACCACGGCCTGATATTCAACGCTCTCAATGTGTTTGCCGTCAAAGTGCATGCTCCACTTCTCCAGATAAAGCGTGCTTACCAAGTACTTCTTCACCCGAGCAGCTTCCTTGTAGATAGCCTTGTGGATTCCGGAAAGGTGGTGGCACACCGTTGCAATGTCTGTTGGGTTATGCTTCCTTTTGCTCGTTGAAGCTGCATTGTCATCCTCCCAAGGACTATCTGTACTGTTGTCGAATGAGTCCGTGCTACTTTCGGAACTGTCAGGTATCGCTGAGCTGGTAAGTGTGGACACAGTCGCTTCCATTGCCCTCTTTCGCTTGGATGGGTGGATGGTATTGGTACCTCTTTGCACATCCATTCGCCTTTTACCTTGGTCATGTCAAACAGTTCCTTCAATGAATCAGAGTATTGTTTTTTTCTGCAGCGCTCGTAGTCTTCCAGAAGTTTTTTTGTTGTGCACAAATGGCTTGATCAGATATATGCGGGAAATTCAATGTTTTACTCCATAGGGCTTTAAGCTCTATAGCAATTAGACCGATCCTCTCTCTCCGTCCTTTGGCAGTGGACTCAAGAAATTTGAAGCGTCCAATGACGTGTTTTTTCAGGGGCATGCGACTCCATTCACTCAATGGTGCTTCAACAATTGCCACGTTGCCTCTTCTTGATGGCGCTTGAAACTGAACTAGGTTCTTTGTGTAGGGTTCCTTGTTCTTCTCCGTGTTAGACGAGCTCTTCTTGAATGACGTGTTGTATTCTACTCAACAACTTAAATGGAAAAGGCCTTGCCGTTATTAAAGGCCTTAATTATAATTCACTATTCACTTTCAAAAAACTAAACTACTTGTATTCTTCGTGTTCGTCGCCACTTGTATGACACAAATCGATCAATGAACACCTATTTATACTACGTATTTTTCAATATTTTAGTGACATACACTTATGAATGGGCGCATCTTTTTTGACGGTGGCTATATACCTGATTCAGCACGTGTGCGCTGTAAATTTTTCAAAACTTTCAAAATAATGACCGCTCATAAATGTGGCTTCAGTAAAAAGCATATCAATAAAAAAATTCACTTTCCTTTTCCCCCCTTAAATTGAATGTAAACGGAGTAGCTACCATAAAAGAACCCGAAGAGCAATTCAGCATAAATTTATGAGAGTTTATTAGTTTCCTACCACAGTCATAAAAATGACATAACCTTTTGCTTTTCACTAATTTTCTTTAATTCTGGGAATCATAAAAAAGTCGTCAACGTTTTTTCCACAGAGATACATTCGATTCAAAACAAGATACCTTCACTTAATTGTAAATAAAAACGAAAGATGTTCATCGATTTCTATGATCAATGTCTCATTTTGTTCATAGGTTATGCGGCTTTTCGTGAAGGCTATAAGACTTGACATTTTTTCCGTTTTGGATTTACAATATGACCTCGGTTACTGCAACTAATAAAAACCAAGGCAGTTGCAAGAACCGCGGTTGTTGAATTGGCCGAGTCACACATACAGTATCGGCCAAAACCTAAGCACCCCCTCAGTACATTTTTTTTAAATGATAATTTTTTTAAGAAAACAGAGTAATACAATTTTTTTTTTATTATTTTATTTATTTATATCTTTATTATTGAAAAACACAAACTTAAGGAATTCAGAATTTAATACAAAAAAAAGTTATAGTTCAAAAAATATTTTAAGTCAATGGGGGGTGCCAATCCCCCGATCTTAACCCAATCGAGAACTTGTGGGAGATCGTTAACTTAAAAATCAACCGAGAAAAGTGCAAAACCAAAGAAAATTTATTTGAAGCCGCAAAAATAGCCTGGGAAGCAATATCACCTGATATAATTAATAACTTAATATCTTCTATGCCTAAAAGATGTGCGTGTGTCATCCAGAATAAAGGATTCGCAACGAAATATTGATTTCAATAGTTTTTTTTGTACCTTAAATTGGGGGTGCTTTAGTTTAGTCCGCTTATATTTGCGACTTAAAATATTTTTTGAACTATAACTTTTTTTGTATTAAATTCTGAATTCCTTAAGTTTGTGTTTTTCAATAATAAAGATATAAATAAACAAAATAATAAAAAAAAAATTGTATTACTCTGTTTTCTTAAAAAAATTATCATTTAAAAAAAATGTACTGAGGGGGTGCTTAGGTTTTGGCCGTTACTGTATATAAACACTGCTTTAAGTATTTATGTATATACAAACAATATCTAGTTTGTATTTTCCTAAAGATAATATTGTGCATAATTAATATATTTTTTCAAATAAAAAAAAATCCAATGAGTGTTCGAACTCACGGGCGATGTGTTAACACCTTTTTGCTACACGGTACCTGTTCGATTTCTATGAACACATTAGTAAATGTTACATTGGAAAATAAAAAACAGCGTTCAATCATATGATGACGTTACATTTAAATAATATTAATACTTAAAATTATTTAAAGACCAGTCCAAGCACACGTGCCATTATTTTCTTGCTCAATACTTTTTGTTTTATTCCCACAAAAGTCAAAGAATGCAAAGCAACAGGCACTTGTATATACATACATACATACATTGTTATATTCGTACATACGCTACACAAGTTCACAAAATTGTCGTTGCTCTCTTGCTATCTCATTTTTATATACGTATAATACGTCATTACTCTTTGCTCTGAGAGTGCTCCGCACCCACATTTTATTGAACTTACCTTTCACTATAATAAAAAAACAACAACACCAACAACAACTACTACTACTACTGATATGTTGGTGATTTATTTGTGCTTGCTGTGTCGTGGAGTGTTTGTGTGGGTCCGAAGTAGCTGACGTATACGTGTGTCACATACCCACATGCTTGCCATATCAACAGCAACCAAACAGCCAAACACACATCACACATACTTTGTACGAAGTAGCTGACGTATTAGTATGTCACCATAACGTCGACTGCGATGGTTTTAGCAGCAGCATAAAATATGGTTTCAGCAGATTTTGACTTTGATAGATTTAGTCCCTATACACCGCTATAGATGTTAACACATCAACAACTTTAGTGTTAGGGGCAAGTGCTTCTCTCTTTGTTTAAACAAAAAACAGTTAACTATTCTAGAACATATTCAATTTATCCAATATTTGTAAAAAAAAAAGTGCTAAAAAGCATTTAGCATATTTTTTCCAAACAATTAGGGAATTCACATGGTCTCCTAAAGTCATAAGTCGTAAAGTTGTATGTGCTAAATCATAAGTCATAAAAACGTCAAGCAACAAAAGAAAATTATTAAAAAAAATTAAAAAATGCCAACAAGAAGCGAAAAAGATAATATTTTTACGGTTTTGTGTGAAAAGTTTGTGCACAAAAACTTACCGAAGTAGTTTCTTCTCCTTCCATTTGTCCAATTTCCTTTTTTTTATTATTTTACCAATTAAAATTAATTCTTGCGGTAATGTTGTAAAAAATGCAAAATTTCTTCAAAACACAACAATATATCTGATTAAATAGTAAACAAAAAACAGCTGACACTGTACATACAACATAGTACAATGGAAAAACAGACATGCTCAGGTTGTATATAATAGGTCTGTCTGCGTACACGTATTTTGCATCATTTTGTGCAAAATGTTGTCTGCGTACTCCAAATCTCTTGTAGCGAGAGAGCGAAAAAGAGAATTTTTTGACAGTTGGAAGTTAGAGAACTTGCAAAATGTTGCTGGAGAAATTTCTTCTTGCAAGATTTTGCAACTTTTTGCAACAGCTGTTTTTGTTTACTGTTTGAATGAAATAATTTTTGTGAAATGAAAATAAAAATTTAACAATGGCAGAGATAAGTAGTTAGAATTGTGTTGATTTTTAACGTTTATAATAAATTATAATAAACAAAACATTTTACTTCATGCTAGAAACGTGCAAACATACAGTGCGACCGTGCGACACATATGCTAAAATTCTTTTGCTTTGTTATTTCAATTGTTTACACACCGATCAGCTGTTTTCTTGCAAGATTTCACTGGATGCTGTCTGCGTACTTTTTGATATATTTTCAACCGAGAGAGTAAAATTGTTCTTACTCTACCAAAAAAAGTTACTGAGTATTTGCTACTGGAAAAGTACGCAGGAGACCTAATATATTTACATGAAGAATACCAACAACATATTTACAACTGTTGTATTATTTTAGCATATACGATAAATACAACACAATAGTACACCATGTGAACTCCCTAAATGTGATAAAAGCATTTAGCATATTTTGCAAAAAAAAAGTGCAGGAGCCCAGTTACCGCATCCGTTTCGTATCATAATCTCATTTACGCAAGTGTTTTTAAAGAGACAATTTGATGGAAATTTTAAAAAAACTAATTGATGAAATACTATTCCTATTTCTTACATTTTAATTCAAGGTTCCATTTTTATCGAGTTCCAAAATAACGATTACGATACGAAACGGATGCGATCATTGACCCCAGAAGCCAAAAAAAAATAAATGTTAGAATTGAACTAAAAATGGGAAACTGGCAACATTTTGTGGGACACCGTAGGCATAGATGTGTTTTTCATACGCTCTTAGTTTAACAATTCGTTTTATTTATATAACAATTGAATTGCTATCATCATTATTAGGTTAGGACCTGTATTAAACATAGGTAGTCGAAATTCACCTATGTATTTGACATTGTACTCGGAGGTCGGATGGTGGACCCATTCCAATTGTGCTTTAAAAGATAAGGGCACAAATTACGGCTATAGATAGATAATTAGATACAATTACCACGTAATCATTATTGTTACAGTAAATGTACGCGTCATCTGTATGAATGCCTCCTAAACATGTATTGGCACATAGCAAATTTCGTTTTATTTTCATCGGTGGTCACTTCTTTATGTCAGTCTAAAATAAAACGGGCAAAATATGCTCGAAATAGTCACACACACAGAGCGGTCATTCCTAACAATTGACTACTTTTTTTTATAAGAAGCAAACACTTTATATAAAAATGAATTCTATATAATAAATTTCAAACCCGATTTTATTTAATGCTAAAACAAATTAAAATTTTTCATTTGTACACGGTTTATTTTTATTTAGAGTTATGCCCCAAACCAAATGATACACGAAACATGTTATCTAAAAAGTCACATGTGGAAGATTTTGAAGGTGTACCCGAGCTGTTTAACGTATTGGTCTCTTCGCCAGCAGACGAGCTCGATTTTAATTGGAATGTATTCACATTTCAATTGGATTTCGATAAAGTTTTGGGTGGTCCCAAAATACACAGTTTTCCAATTGACACAAATGATAAAGATTTGGAAGAATCTTTGAAGGAAAGAGAAAACATTATGACGGTCAATTGCACTGTAATTTATTTCGATCAATGTACTTCATTTGGTAAATGTCGCCAAAGTTGTCAGAGTACTGGCGCAAGTAGTTACAGGTAAATCAGGAAAACACCAACAACGTTATATGTTGTATTATATATATTATATTCTTTCAGATGGTTCCACGACGGTTGCTGTGAATGTGTTGGGTCGACCTGCATTAATTATGGTATAAACGAGAGTCGTTGCAGAAATTGCCCGGAACCAAAAGATTTGGTAGATGATTTTGATGATGCCTTCGACGAAGACATGCAAGATTACGGAGATAACATGGGACCGTTTGACGGATCTGTAAATAGCAACTATTAATCTACATTATAATCAATACTCTGTCTTGGTTTTTTATTTAGTATCCATTCAAATACATAGAATTTATGTATGGTCGTTATATTAGAATTAGTGTACTATATTAAAAAGAAGAGAAAAATCAAATATATATAACTATATTTTTACAAACATGTCCTAAGCAAGCAAGAATTATTTAAAAGTAGTCTAAAAATTGTTTACCTCGTATTTATTTATTTGTCTTCCACCACAAAATTGTAATTGATAAGATTCAGATAGTTGTTGGCAATATTATTTCAGATCGATTTACATTTGCGTTGATGACGCCATTTTCTGCTAATTTCAAATGCAGTGATGCAGCGCCTTAACGTAAGCTAAGTATATCAAATGGGTTTTCAATACACTGCGTAGGGTCATAATGATATTTTGATATATTGAATCTATTTTGACGAATGTTGCAAAATATCGTTTGTTCGTCGGCATTACGAGTCTCTTGATGCTGTGAAAGACATATTTTCTTTGGAAATATATTTTTGTAGTTTTGGTTGGCTGCACAACTGTTAGGTTTGTGGATCAAATCGACGCTTGATCTGTCGTTTTATGAAACCATGTTGGCTTCTAATTCTAATTGAGCAGAATTTTTTTTTTGTTTGAGAAGTGATGTTATTTTTAAAGTGACAGCGGTAACCTCCAAGAACAAAAAATTTCATAAAGGAATATTATTACAACTAGTGAGTACCCTTGCCGTACAAACTATATATAGACACGACTACGGGCGGTACGACAACATGGCTTTGTATTCTGGTTGCCACATACAAACGTACAAATTCGAAACATTTTTGAGTGAAAGTTATTTGGACACGTGACAATAAGAGATAATATACAACTTGTTCACCCATATTATGTATGTCGTAGTCGAATTGTGACAACTGTCGCAGTCGAACCCGAATTTACATAGATTGTGGGTGCACATTTTTACAATTTATGTGTCACTCTGCCACTAAAACCGATCAACTGATAGAAACAAACCAAAATTTACCCATTGTGATTGCCCATATATATGAGGAGGAAATAGAGAGGGGAGCGATATAGTGAACATTTTTGAAAGATAGATAGACGGAGGAAAGGCAGAATACCCACTCAATTATGTTCCCAGTGTATATATACATACATCAACTGATAAGCCCTGATAAATACATACAATACCATCCAAGATGAGGATTCATATGTGCAGGTCAAGGTTTACCATTCCATATTCCCAGTGGGATAGAAAGAACCAATAGAGAAATCATCAGATGATGGTATCGCCTGCCTGGATCCATGGCAGCCCCTCGAGAATTCCAGCAAATCCTCAATGGCCACATCGCGCAAAGAGTTGCGAGTGAAGCCTCCAGCATCACAGTGACCCGTGAGTTGCAAGTCAGCCTTGATTAGTCGAAGTAGGGACTTAGTTCATCCTGAGTCCACTGCCTGCCATATGCCCCTCGAAATTCTGTAATCTACTCTGCCCTGAAAGACAGCGTTGATCGCGTCCAGCGACCTGCCATCGATCAAGCCATAAAAGTAACACATCGATAGATTTGCAGAGGCAATCAATCACAAAACAGCAGAAGTGCATCCTGCTCTTGCACGACAGTCTGCTTCAACATTCCCTGTGACATCACTATGTCCCGGAACCCAGCAGAGTCTTAGTTTGCCGGGCACTACACTGTTCAAGATCCGCTTGCTATCAACGCATCACTAATTCACCCGCTGGGTAAAAGCATGAGTCCATTATCTCAATTGCAGCCCTCATAATTGCCACGATTTACGCTTGGAAGATACAAACTCATCAAGAGCCTGAGTTGAAGGTCCTCATTGAAGATCCCCGCTCCTGTGCCCGATTCCATTTTGGAGCCATCTGTAAAGATCAGATGACGAGAGACTGAGGAAGGTATACCTCCCACCCAGTCACTCCTATCTGGCATCATAATCTCCGGGCATTGCCCAAAGTCTACAGTCGGCAGCATGTAGTCAGTGGCCTGACTCGAGTGATTCTCAATCAACTCCTGGAGAATGTTGGCATGCCCCTCAGGGGCATGCCTCCAGATGCCCAATTCTCTCATGCGAAGGGCGCTTCTGACTACACCGTCTCGCATAGACATCCAGAGTAGTCAAATTCAGGATAACATCCAGCGCCGCCTGCGGAGTGCTTCCCCTCGCCCCACTAATAAACTTCGACGCAGTGCGCTGAACCTTACGGAGCATTTTCAACTGGTAGCTGTTCCCCAAATGCGTTCCACCAGACTACGCAGCCATAGGTTATAATTGGGCGGACGATAGCCGAAAAAAGCCAGTGCATGATTTTTGGACAAAGAGCCCATATTTTGCCAATCGAGTTCCTACATGCGTAGGGTACGTTCAATCTCTTCATTCGCTCCTCAGTATTTCGCTTCCAGTTAGGTTTTTGAACAAGATCGATACCGAGATATTTCGCCTCAGAAGATAGAGATAGCTCCAAGTCCTCCAACCTAGGTTTCCTAACAAATCCAATCTTTCTCTTGCGCGTAAAAAGAACCAGCTCCGTCTTGCCGGGTTAACACCCAGGCCACAGTGTCTGGCCCAAACTGACAACTCACCCAGGGCATCCTGCATGAGGTCACTGATCGTAGGCAAAGATTTTCGACCAACAAGAATAACAACGTCGTCCTCATAGGGAACTATTCTACGTCCACTCAACTAAAAGTCCCTAAGAATGCCGTCAACCACTCCACCCTCCGTCGTACCACTTTTAGTCAGCTTCCGAACTGAGCTCACACCAAGGTTCGAATTTACAATGCGATCTCTAATCATGTTCGTAATCCATTCGACAAGAAGTGAAGTCACCCCAGCAGAATCCGGAGATTCCATGACAGCGCTGGATTTCACACTGTTAAAAGCACTCTATATCCAAGAAGGCAGCCAAAGTGAAATCCCCAAACTTCAAGTTGTGCTCAAGATAACCCACAATATCGTGCAGAACAGTTTTTACAGATTTACCCTTGAGGTAGGCATGTTGCCTACCACTCAAGTAGCATGGACCAATTCGATTCCTAATGTACAAGTCAACCATTCTCTCCAAAACTTTCAGTAGAAAGGATGAGAGGCTGATTGGTCTGTAGTCCTTAGGAGAGACATGACTCGTCTTTCCCGACTTGGGAATAAAAACGACTAATACCTCCTTCCATTTGTCTGGTATCAGGGAAAGTCAAAGACAAGCTCTATAAATACTCAGAAGATAAGGGGTGACAAAAGCATCACATTTCTGCAGCATAAACGGCAGGATCCCGTCAGGACCAGGGGATTTAAAGGGCTTGGAGCTATGAATAGCCTAATGCAACCTCGATTCATCAACTATGTCCTCAATTACTCACAGTTGCGAAATATCTGGAGTGGAAGTCGCTAGGTGATTCCTCCCCGCGCAGTCTATATCCACAATTTGGAAAGTGAGTTTCCATAAGAAGCTCAAGTTTCTCTTCTCCGGAGTTGGTCCATGACCATCGGATTTCTTAATGTCACCAAGGACTATAGGGTCCTTGGACAACACGCGACGAAACCGCTCAGCGTCGTTTACCTCGATTATGGACTCACAGAAGCTGATCCAGGCGGCGCGTTTTGCCTTTTTAATATCCTTAAACTGATTAAAGCTGTTTTTGTACACAGTCTAGTCCGATTACTTTTTCGATTTCTTGCCCTTATTGAATAGTCTCCTGGTGGATTTACGCAGACCACACAACTCCCGTGTCTCTTACCCGGGAAGATAAGAGGGCATGCATCAATAAAGCATTTATAGGGATGATCTGTGACTTTGTAAACTTTTCTATTAACATCGTCACTTGTGGTGCAGGGATTGGAGTCCAACCCCGACAACCTAGTGGCAAGTTCATGAAATTTCACCTAGTCAGTTCTTCTAGAATTCCTAAAGGGACCTTGCGATCCCGTCTCGAAGTCAATAGTGAAGAGACTTGTACTATAGTCAGAAAAGGAGTAGTCAACCGACACCCTCCAATCCTTTACAAGCAATTCCCTCATATCGGTTTTTTCTCATGCAAAAATCATTTCTGAAGGATATTGTTCCAAACGAAATCCGCAGACACCTACATAAATGCAACAATCAGCTTTAGTATCTTCGTTGTTTACCCCACGTACGGACTCTCGTTCCCTCTCGATCGAAACGTGAAAGAGGACAAACCCCGTTGGTAATTTGCAGAAGAAAAACAAGTTGTGCTAATTCGTGGTAAATTTTACGGGTTTTAGTTAAAGGCCGATTTTGGAAAAAATAGTGCCTAACTAATTTCAAAATTCTCGAGTGTGCCCCTTTAAACTGAGCTTGGGGTATTGTAAACTCCCTAAGTTACATTTACATAATTTGAGCCAAAAGTCGGCATATTTTAATTCGCTAACAAGCATTTTCCCTCACGTTAATCGTTTTAGTGTTAAGTCCGGTTAAATGTATTGTGTTGCTTAATAGGTCGATTATGGAAGGCAACCAAACTTCAGTTGCGTTGTCAGAAATTAGTATTGTGTACGGCAACTTTTTCCAGTTGCCGTAGATAACAGTGTTTTGACGTCGATAACTGAGTTTTGAAACTTCGGCGACTGTAAATATTGTCAACAAACAATAAATCTAAAGTGAGCTTGAGAAATAAAAGTGGCTGTAAGGAAAAAAAAGAAACCCTTTCTTAATTACAAAGACGATGAGTCCAGTGGATGTATTTTTTGATGAAGACAAAGTACAAAGCGTGGCATCTATTAGAAGACAATTAAGATACAAAGTAAAATAAAAAAATCGGTGGCGCCTCCTATTTTCGGAGTTATGGATTCCCAAAGTTTGAGCGTGCTGGAGGGCGTTACATTTGTGGAACCATCTTAAGTGCTCAAGGTAATGTATTTTTTGAGTAGATACGTCAAAATAAACCAAAAAAAAAACTCAATAAAAAACTTAACCCACAAGTTATAATAAAGTTTTTGTTATAAAGCTTTCTGCGTGATCGGTCTTAGGGATATTCTCTCCTGGAGCCTCGCTGCTTCGGTATAATATTGTTTGCGTTATAAGCTTCGCATGGCTCAACTTCGTTGTCGGTGGTTTTGGAGGAAGTGGTGCATCGAATTTAAAAAAAACATTTATAAGTTCTAGATTATTTAAAAACCGACAGAGGAAGAATAGACCCAAAATAAAAATTTGTTTTACTCGAAAGCGAAGTTTCCTGGTGTTGTCGGATATATGGATGGGACTCACGTATCATGGGCCGAAGGAAGAAGTTCGCCATTTATACATTAACAGGGAAGGCTACTGAATGTTTTGCTGGTAAGTTATAATAATATAACAATTAATTTCGTAACAATGATCCAGGTAACCCCAATTTACCATATTATAGTATGTCTGACATTTATTAAAAATTGAGAAAACTTATTACAAAAATGTGGAAAGTTATGATGAGACCGCTCGCAAACTTCCACGGATTTTCAGTCGAGAAAGTGCACCTAATGTGTCAACCATTCGAAGAGTGGTAAATTCCGGAAGCTGGAAATTGGTTCAATGGGTAATGGAGCAAAGTGAAGTCAATGCCAATTTTTCAACAAAAAAAAAGTCGTCTCCGATGAAGGGCATTTCCATCTGAATGGCTTCATGAATACACAAAATTGTCGGATTTGGGGCTCAGAAAATCCTCATGAAATCCATTAGAAACAGAAACGAGCAACTTTCTGATGCGGATTTTGGTCAGGCGGTGACTGCAACGATTTCCAGAACCAATTACCTCAACAAATTCTAATGTCAGCTGGCCACCAAGATCATGCAATTTAATGCCGTGCGATTTCTTTCGTTGAATTTTGTGAAATCTCGGGTTTATGCAGAAACAGAAACAATTCCTCAGCTCAAATCCGACTCGTCGTCGGTGAGATACATTCACATTTCTGTGAAAAAGTCGTGGAAAATTTCATGAAATGAGCAAAAGCCTGCCATCAGAGCCGTGGGGCCATTTGACGGAAATTTTATTCCATACTTAATTGGAACATGTTTACTTTACAATCCAATAAAAAATCACTACTATCTCAAATATACGTGATTTTATTTTAAAATAAAAAAATGCATTCTTACTGAGACACCCTTTTATAAACATTAAAATTTAACAACAAAAAATTAGGATTTCCTTTAGAACCACAGGTGTTGCCTCCTTATCGGTCAGCAGAGCGTTTTGATTTGTTTTAAAAACTATACAGCAAGCAAAAATTCGTGGTTGCCAAGATAACCACTATCAAGCAACTGAAGTTGCCAGCTGTCAGTTGCCATATGTAAAAACTTTTCGGCAACTGAGGTTCAGTTGCTATCGATAACACTGTGGAACACATAAACAAGTTCTGACAACGGATTCTGGTAGAGGTGGAAAGAAAATATACGTGCATCGGCGTTTTAAAAGTTTACATCTGAATGTTTTTTTATTTATATATATTAATCACAGCTTTCTTTTGTTCGGTGACTTATGTGCGAAATTGTTCGTAGAATACACACCAACCCCCTAGAATGCAGTTCTGTGGGACATTTTAGCACCATATCGGAATAAGTACAAAATTAACCCTTAAATGAATTTTCAGTTTTGACTTATCTTTGGCATTCAAGTTGAGTTTTGAGCTTTGGTCTATTAAGAAACTTATAGTAGAATTTTATTAAGAATATTTTTGTAATTTGCAGAAACATCAACTACGCTTAGCTATGGAGCATAGACTACAACAACATGCCCATCAACTGTTTGTTAAATTGTCTGCCGCGCTCACTACCATCGAAACAAAATTGCTGGACAAAATAGAGTGTGGAATTAGACTAATAACTGAAAGATCAAATTAGATATAGGATCGTGTTGGTTCTATCGAAAGTGATACATCGAATATCGACAAACTGAGAACTGAAATTGACGTTTTAAGGAAGCAAATATAGGAGACATAAAAGATCGAACGCCTGAGCACAAGATATTGCAACTGATGTGATCATTTTTGGCATACCGGCAAGTGACTCTGTACAAAAGAACGTATTTAGCATATCTGGATCTAAATTACACTGATATGATGTACGTGAATAAACCCCGAGTTTTCTTATATTATTCCACAGCTGACCAGGAGGTAATGACGTATTTAACTTGCGACTTAAGTATTTGACTTTCGTCAGCCTAGTCACGATATTGGCCTTATTTCTGGCTCTGGTATAAATAGTCCTATTCAGTGATGAGGGATGTCTCTTCCAGGTGTTATAGCAATGATTACGTAATTTAATCACCCCTATCGCTAATACAAAGTGAAATGTTTGCTCCTTTAAAATTTCCCTGCAGGTAGAATTTGCTATCGGGAATTTCGCCCGGACCACCTTATAGAAGTCCCACATCTAGGTCTATTGAACAGAAGTTGAATGATATCCACTCCAAATGTAGAAAGGACAAATGGACTACTAAAAACAGATGGAGGTACTTACTTGGTGCTAAGAGCTCCATTATGACCCATTAATAATAATATTTGCATAGCTTACGTATAGGTGCGAACACAATAGTATTATTGTACCTGAATTGGAACAAACCGAGCCGCCTGCTATTGAAAGTGACTATTTAATCGAAACTACCAGATATCTGGCTGCAGCTCAACGTACAAACATATCAATCTCGTTATAAATTTCAATTTATATTTTATTCATTAATATTAGTTGTTTATCTACATAGGCTTTTAAAACCGAATAAAAATATGCAGTTGAAAGTCATGGCTATTCTTAAAACTCTAAATATTTTTTAATGTCATTAAAAGAGATCTGTGGTTAATACTATTAAAATATAAAAATTCAAGTTGATACTTAATGCTATATATTTATATTTGCTTAAACTATTTATCTGCATAATTTCAATCTTGATCTTCTCAATTTTTTCCACCTTGTTTGTTTTCAAATTTTGCTTTTAAGTTCCACTTGACGTAATTTTTTACAAACTGCATGATGACGCTCCATTCCCTTTAATTTACGAGACTTTAAATCGTTGTTTTTCAGCGCGCGTTACACCCTTTTCACCATGGTCTCCATTTCCCTGTTGTGATTTTTAACCAACTCACCTATATCTGAAATTTTGGAACCCTTTAGCTATAAGGTCGGATGTACCGAGTTTATTTTGCGGCTCAACATTCTTTCGTTTTAAAGAAACACTGGAACAAGTGGGTTCTTCGCAGACGATGCGTTTCTGTGGTGGTATTCTTATTTGTTTGTAGCAGGTGGAAGGTAAAACTTGAGCAACGAGATCGTCAAAGACGAGGTGGAGTGTGTACGTGGTTAGTTTTCCATGTCTTTTCCATCGAAAGACATGTAAACCGAAAACACTCGAGTTTTTCACTCACTCAACGGATTCTTTCATGCCTACAAGCTCGTAAATACATTGTTCGGCCTCTGTCATATATTTACTTACATACATAGGTTTGGACCGACTCCCGTTGGTTCTGGGAGTTACTGGAAGCTTTTGACCTCACGTACCGCTTCTGGTCTGTCCATACCTTAAGGTATTTTTTTAAATAAAAAACTCACCTTTTTCCATTCAGAAAAATTTTTTAATAGGTGGACGGACCAGCTCTATTTACTTAATTTTCCAAACATGCTCCACCGTCTCCTTAGACTCCTTTATATGCCCACCGCCAATGGATCTGGTACTCTGCATCCCATTTAAAATTATTTCTCTTTGAATTTTATTTACTGATTTTGCCCTGAAGAAACAAGTCGGTACTTACATGATGATTGTGTTCTTTTCGACACCAAAAAGAAAGTGAACAAATCAAAGCGAGAAAGTGAGCAAATTCCCCTAAAAATTTTATTCACGATAAGGGGATTTTTTTCGAACAGGGAAATGCTTCGAGGGAATCATTCACGATTGAGATATGAGGAACAACGAAAACATTTCGAGAGAAAAGGGTTCGAGGTAGGGTTAATCAGATTTTTTCAGAACATGTGTATACCATGGATAGGAGTTGTTACACTCCGGTTCACTTATTTAAAGGCACTAAAAATTCCATATTCAGCACCCTGTATCTTTTGCAATTTGTAACCGATTGCAGAATTTTAAAATGGAAATGAAAGCTAGACATCTTGATATATAAAAAAATCATGACAATATTGGTTTCGTAACTAAAGACTTTTTTTGAGCAATTTAAAAAAAAATCCAAAAATGTGCTATTTTAATCAAAAACAGTTTTTCTTGTTTTTTCATTTATTTTACTTTATTTAAGAATTATTAGTAATGGGTACAACCCTCATTGTTTTTAATAATTCATTGAGAGATAAAGAGAATTTATGCAATCCAACGAAATTTAATTCCAAGCATCCTTAATGGCCTGAATTAGTGACTGCTTGTCATCAAATTGTCTACCTTCTTCATAGACCTTACGAGATAACCAACCCCAGACATTTTCGATAATGTTTAGATGGCCAGTCAAAAATAATAAAATTTTGGCTTGCAATGAAGTCGTTTACTACTCTGGCGTTGTGTATAGGGGCATTATCCTGTTGCAATATCCAAGATATGGGACCAAATAGTTCACTGAACTTCGGAAAAGCCGGTTCCATTAACGTTTGCACCAGTCATTTTTGCACTTTTAAATTCAATATCGATGGTGCCATAGTACGTAATAACACCCCACATCATAACGCCGCCCTCTCGGCTGTGATGGCGGTTCAAAAAACGCTTTTCTTTGCGCAGATCATGGAAATAATAGTTGTAGCCATCAGGCCCATCCAAATTAAACTTCTTCTCGTCCGCAAATACAACGCTTCTCCCATACCATGTAGTCCCTTGCGAATTGAAGCCGCTTTTCCTACTCACAGCTCTTAATTACTCTGCGTACTGATGACTTCCTCGCTTCCACTCCAGCTGGAGCTCTTATTTTTGATGGATAAGGCAGAATTAGAAGCAAATCATCAAAAAATCATCGCTTACTTTAAAAATAATAAAGTGCCTTTATTCAAGTGAACCAAAAAAATAGCACATTTTTGGATTATTTTTACAAATTGCTCAAAAAAAGTTCTTTAGTTAACAAACCACTATTGTCATGATTTTTTTATATCTCAAGATGTCTAGCTTCCATTTCCATTTTAAAATTCTGCAATCGGTTACAAATTGCAAAAGATACAGGCTACTGAATATGGAATTTTTAGTGCCTTTAAATAAGTGGACCGGAGTGTATGTACAAGTTATACGACTAGTACCATGATAAAAATACTCATGGTAGACGCAGGAGGTGTTGTAGCTGATGGCAAATTGATGCCAACAACAACATACATTTTGTTTTTGCTTCTCACTCACGTTGTGTCAAATCCAGCACATACCAACAATAAATGTAAACAAACACACACAAAAACAAAATACATACATGTGAACTTGACAGTTCGGAAGTGGCAAAGCAAATCAGCTGTGCTTATGCGTTCACCATATATATGAATCCACCTTGACTAGTACTATCATCTCTACGAAGACTTATGCTGCCCATACACGTTACAACCGTTGGTACAACTCTATGAGTAATCAGGTTGTGTGTTTTGCCCACAAACGATACAACTTTGTCTACAACCTTTTTGTACAACTTTCATTTTGAGTTATGATGGCATCGGATACAATTGTGTGCGCTATTATCGGTGAAGAAAATAGAATAATGTTATCCGACACTGCGAGCACTGCAAAGTGATGCGTCTCCCTCAACGTCAAAATGAAAATGAAGAACGAAGTAGCATGAGATGCCCACACACGTTACAACCGACTAGTGCAACTTGCCAAAATATCAAAAAATTTTGATTTTTCGTACAACCGAGACCAGGGCACACTAATCAAGGTAGTGGCAGTAAATATGTGTGTAATCATGTGCAAAATCGCACTTGGCTTCTGTCAAACTCAGCTGATAAAAATGTAAACAAAATGTGCATTTTTGAATCAGTTGTGATATAATTGGAAAGAAATATTTGCCAAATTAATGAAGATTGAAATTAATAAATGAAATTGTTTGATGCTGCAGTTGAATTGGTTTTTCCCGGTGTGAATCTCTAACTCGTATTCGCGTCTGTTGTTTAATTCCGCGTCTGTAAACAACTTATAACCAACAAATGTAAACAAATTTGACATTTCCCCAGTGCGTCAAATGAAAAAAATCAAATCAGCTGTTCTAACGATACAACCTTGTCTTTCAACCATGACCGAGACACAACTTCATACAACAGGCCCACAAACGTTACAACCTTGTATACATGGTAAAATTATCTATCGGGTAAACGCTATTTTGTTTCGTTTTGTTTGTTAACAAAATTCAAAGAATTTCAATCAAAATACAGTTTAATAACATAGACTTTGTATCAAGTAAGACAAGCTTATAAAATTTTTCACATTGTGTGCTCATAGTGTTTTTCATTATTCAGCCAATTTTGAATCTCAAAATAACAAAAAAAGGGAATGATTATATACAGGGTGATTCAGTCATGACCCGCCGAATTTCACTAGCGTACTCCTTGGCTCATTTCATGAAAATATAAATATATAACCAAACTAACCAAATTTTTTTTAGAAAATGAATGAAAGTAATAAAATAAATAAATGGTGCATGAACGTTAACATGAAGCACTGATTCTATCGGTTTATAATTTCTTCTCACAAGTCTATGTTTGAAATTTTATTTTGATAAACGAGGGGGGAAACATTTGTTTTATTTGCTGTTGTCATTTTAGTAACCACGTGTTCAGTGAACGAACCCCACCCATAATTATCGACGGCGTTAGAGCAACAAAAACAAATTAATCGACGGCGGCAACTTAGTTTTTATTAAATGTGATTTTGCAGCAGACGTTACTCATCTTGTTGGTTGTGTAAAAAATTTGGATATTTTTCTCAGTTATTCGGTTCTTAAAAGCGGCTTAATCGATAATATCGGCTAACATTTTAAGCCGAAGCGTGCCTTATTGACGACGGTGTGAACTTCAACAAATTATCTACGACGGCGGCATACCTGAATATTTTCTGTCGGTTTCGTTCTCGTGCACATATGCAAAAAAGAATACCAAGTTAATTTTGTTGAGTAAAAACAGCGTTGTATACAATTTCAAAAAAATGGAATTTTGTTTTTACCGTTTTTTCGGCCTTAGTAAATAGTATCTCAATTTCGTAGTTATCAAAATATATGCGAAATTGAGTAACTTCAAATCAATTTCAACCCAAATTGTGAAAGACTTAAATTTTGCGGCAGCGTGCACAAGGCATAATTCGCATCCATATGTAAATTGCATAATTGACTTTGTATATAGTATGTATACGATTGATGATCTACCGATGATATCAATTCAGGCACTGTAGTTAGGCATCTGATGATAAACTTGTCACGCAGTTGGAAACTAGTCATGCCATGCCAACCATTTTTCAATTAGAAAAATGTTCCTGACCTTGTAAGATTGTAGTGTGAATTGCTCATACATTAACCAAAAACTAACAAACTCGGTAATAAAATTCAAATTCAAAAAAATTTTACGTTTTCCGCAAAGTAATTATATTTTCGGATAGTAAATCAGAAGATAAACGTGTAAAATTAAATAATTTATATCGATAACTGTCTTAGGCCTACTTTTTGAGTGGGAAATCATCTTTGATCAACGATCAAACATAATTTGAACTCTGAATTAATTTTTTAGATTAATAGTTGATTGCTGTTTAAACAGTCAAAATTGGGAATTTTCACTGAAAACAACAAGAAGAACAAACACAAAGCTTCTTTAATTGTTAATGTGAACAATTCTAATCACCATCATAGTTGAAATAACAATAAAAACGTATCTTTTAACTCATAGTGCAGTTAGAACTTTATTTGTGCTCAAATATTCTCCAATTTCATTAAATATTTTGTATTTTATCACTTCACCTTTGTTTTGCAAATGGCGTGAGTTTGATGTATTGTAACGATTAGCCGATAAATATATGAATACTGTTTTTTCGTAGCATTTGCCACATGATAGTAAGATTATTTGACAAAGCACTGAAAAACTCTTTTCGTATTTAAAGTCAGATCAAACATAAATCAAAATCAACTGATTACCAAATTAAATAACCAGTCAAAAATTGTGCCTGCCATCCATTGACGAATCCAACCGGCGAACACATTCGATTCGCTGGAATGTTCGTCGTTAGTGGGGGTGTTCGCGTTGTTCGCCGTTTTGATCGCCAAAAATTGAAATGATTCAATCTTCTCTGTGTTCGCCGAGACGATTCGCCAATGGATGGCAACATTAGCACGAACATCATTTGTGAACAGTTTATGTGGAAGAAGTATTTATTGTTGTTTATTTATAAGGTCGTTAACAGACATACGCTCTGTACGCTAAAGTAAAAGGTATGAGCAAACCTTGCTCTCACATATTAATTTGTACTCTTGTGCATTCGCTGTCTCACTTAAGCACTTGCTTATACACATTATCATGTGAATTAGAACGTAATCAATATAGTTCTAAGAACACTCTGTTTATTATTGTTAGCCCAAAACAACTCTGTATTAAGCGAAAAGTCTCAATAAAGTATACTTACTTACTTACTATGTGGAAGAAAGACGTGCACGGAATCTTGTGTTATTCTTCTTCTTCTTCTTCGGCATCTTGTGTTGTGCGGGAAAAGTGTTTGAAGAAAAATAAATTTAAAAAAAATCAACATAATTGTTAAGAAGTTTTTGAGAAAAATAAAATGAATATGTCAAAGCAATTTATAATAGAATTTATTAATAGAATTCTTTTTTTCCATTAAATACGCGTTAATGGCCTTCATGGCAATCACTACTTCATTTTCGTTGTTATCCGCTGACATGTTTACACATTCACAATCTGCTACAAATGATGTTCGCAGAAATGTTCAACGTCGTTGGTGGGCAAATGTAAATTTGGTTCGGCGAACAATTCGCCGTTTGGATTCGTCAATGGATGGCATGCTTTATTGAGTTATCGAATGTTTATTATTTAAAAAAATATATTATACCAATTTGATAAGTTGTTCGCAAAACATCATATTTTTTTGCGAGGGGACCTAAAATAGGGAAGTTGGGTTTTTAATTTTTGTTGAAATGACCGATTTTATGCATTTAAGTATGTCATATTTTACAAAATTCCATTTTGTTGTTTTTTGTACTTAGCTCAAAACATACATATCGTCACCTAAAATGCAAAAAGACGTAACAAAATTTTCATCACTTTACAGGGGAGGCAAACAATAGTTAGACATAGAATCGGTATTTTGTGAATAAAATTACCATTTTGGGTGGTAGATGTCGAAAAATTTTAGAGGGATACGTAGTTTAGTCAATTGTAAGTATAGGGGCATCGAAATTTTATATAAAATTTCACTTCAAAGAAAAAGACGTGTATTTATGAAAAACTTCATCTTTTTAATCCTTTTAATAAAATCGTTGATTTTGAACTTATGTGTTTAAAATTTCGTCAAATTGAGTATTTTAGTCAAACATATCGTAATCAACCAGAAAGAAAAATTTGGAATTTTGTTGTTACGTCATTTTGCATTTTAGGTGACGATATGTATGTTTCAAAGTAGAAACGGTGATAAGTGGCTGTGTTGCGTGGTTTGATTTTCATACTTTTGTTGCCGCGTGTGAGGCCAAAAGTACAAAACACATCAACTGGGAGCAGTGCTGCCAGTTTAGCACTTTAAGTGCAATTCTAGCTTCTTTTTTTTGACTTCTGCACTTTTTTTCTGGAAAAGCATGCTAAATGCTTTTAGCACTTTTTTGGGCAATTTTTGTTACCTTTGCCGTTTCTTGCTTCATTTTCAGCATTATTTGTCGATAAACTGCATTATTTCAATAATGTATGATGTCATATATGGACGTAAGTTGCCATGTAAAAAAACCTTTACTGCAAAAGTATGTTGGTTAAGACTTTTTATTCGCAATTTCATTAAATGTGATGTACGGAGAACATGAAATTTGTATTTGTCTCTAAGTATATTACTGGTCAAAATCGAATAGACGGTTCAACCACAGAGCAATACTAAAGAGCCTCCATTACTCTCTTCGATGCCTCTTCATGACGACGAGGTACTTGGCCATTTCATCGAGTTCGAGTTGCTTTGGTAATTTACTCTTAAACATAATTTAGCTGTGATTAGTATCAATCAAACACTTTTAAACTTAGTTTGCTGCATGGTCTGTAATCTGTATGTCTTCTTTGGTCTTTCATTCTACATCATTTCCCTAGTACTTTTTCGATCAGCTGTGCCATAGAAACCTCCTGGTTCAACCTTCTAACTATTTTAATAAGTTTAAAAAACGGGAACAGCTTTCATTAAAGAGGTAAACTTGGTTAATCGCTCAGTTTTTGTGTGGGAGGACGGAGTGACCACGTCAATTTTCTCGAGTTAAGTACAAATTTGCTGATTAATCAATTTCAGTTTACATGCTGACAGTTCGGACAACGGTATGATACAGATTGACTTTGCTGCGGCAAAAAACATGGTCTTTAGTGGCACAAGATTCCAGCATGAAGACAAGGCTACTTGGGTATCCCCTGATGAAAGATCGAAGAACCAAATTAATCCCGTGGTAATTGATGGTAGGCACTCATCTAGTGTAATGGACGTAGGAGTGATCAGAGGAGCTAACAGCGATTCTGATCACTACCTGGTAGCAGAAAATGGTTCGCACAAGATTAAGTTGCGCGAAAATCGTACGAAACCGGACGCAGAGAAAGCTAGATATCGGAAAGCTGCAATTACCATATATAGCCAGAGCCTACTCCAGGAAACTCTCGCAACTTTTGGCACAGAACCCACCCCTCCCGATGACGATCCTGAAGCGCAGTGGAAAAACATTTCTGACTCTATAAAAACTGCCGTAACAACCGTACTTGGTTTTGAAAACAGCTTCGCAACAAATACGATGAAGGTTGTGGCATAGCGAATGATAAAACGAAGTCTGCACGTATGACAATGCTTCAGTCAATTGTAACGCGAGCTGTGACTGAGAGGTATTGGGGGAAAATAAAGGATCACAATTTGGACAATTGATCACAATTGGACAACGACGTCGATTGCCCCCTCCAAACCAAGACGCAGACGTTGCAGACAAAATCATTTTTTGTGTGTGCGGTTTCATGTCAGTTAGTTCGGATCATTTTCGCAGTCACAGTCAGCAAATCAATTTAACAATGAAAATCAGCCAGGAATTTTAAACCCTGATCTGAACACCCATTTTCAATCCCAAACTAAGTTTGGTTAAATAATAGGCAAAGACAAAATTTCATTGTGGTCGTTAAAGGCTTACGCCAGTTATCCTGTTGACCAGTCAGCCAGTTATACATATAGACGGGCACGGCTCAAAAGTCCCAAAACTTCTTCTATGCGTTCCAATTTTTTACGTATCAAATGATATATACCAAATCCCTATGGGTGAGGGTGTTCGAATATGTATGGTTTACAAAATTGTGTTTTTTTTATCGAATATACGCCGTAAAGTACTACAATTTTTGATTGTTTAAGTTTTAGCACTTTTTTTTTTGCAAATTGCACTTTTTTGGCATGTTTTTTTTTGACAGCTTCTGGCAACACTGACTGGGTGTAAATTTTGCCAACTAAATCGATTATAAAAAACAGATATTCATGCTCTGTGTTTAACGAACCAAATAATTTGGATTGACTAAGATGTTGACATTAGCGTGGTGAGTATTTATTGTCAAAATTTTCACTAGCCCCAGGGCTACACAAAATTTTGACAAGTAGTCTAAATTTTGACGTTTGTCTTTTATGCAGCATTTGCTCGGAAACATGGTATTAGCAGCAGGTGTTGTTGTAGTTGTAGGCAGCAACAACATACATTAGCAGGTGTTGTTGTATTAGTAGCAGGTGTTGTTGTAGTTATAGGCAGCAACAACAGACATTTTGTTTTTGACTCATTCGCTTCAGTGGAACAGGTCTATTTTACAGCTTACACACAAAAAACATACATTTTGAGGGACGGCAGAACACGTTATTTTAAGCAAAAAAAGTAAAATAACAAAATCCGGGCAAATGCATTGTTTCGGAGTTATGGTCTCCAAAATTTCGGATGTGTAAGTGGGTAATGGGGTTAAGGTACTGTGTAAAGCTATTGATATCATCACTTTTTTGTATAAAAAAGTCAAAATAAACTCAAAAACTTAGCAAGCATTTCTCGATAATTCGCTTAAAAAATTATCGAGGCTATAGAGGTTTCTGCGTGGACGGGCTAAAGGACTTTCACCTCTGGTGGACCTACGCGAATAATTTTTTATTTAATTATCGACATTTTTATGTGAAATTAATTTAGAATTTCTTGAAATTTTGTTAGTATTTAGAAAACTAAAGAAGAAAGCAATAAACTTGTTTTTTTAATTCCTGCTAAACTAATTTTTCGACGACTTTGTATGGGGTGCCGCTTAAAATCGCTTAATATCGCTTAGCTCCCCATACAAAGTGATCGAAAAATTAGTTTAGCAGGGAATAAAAAAACAGGCTCTATATCAGCTGTCCTGTTAACACTTCCTCTTATATTAGTCATGTTGTATGCGTTGTCATTAATGTACATGTTCAGTGAATTACGTTTCCTTTACATTCCCATTTCCGTTTCATGTTCACACAGTCTCATACTCTGCGGTTGAAATGATTTGCGACATGATAATAGCTAGGTATTTCACAAGGTCTCGTACTTGTCGTACTGTCGTAACTTCTCACAACAGTTGTACGAATTTTGTTGTTGGCTTCCATATAAAACTAACTTACGACAAGTACAACATCGATGGTATGTTTACTGATTATCGTACTTTACTAGTGCTGTTCTTCTTGTACCGAGTTTGTTATTACCGAATACATTTGATATGTAACATCACTACCATAAGAGCTGTTGTTGATATTTATTACTTATTTTGTGATATTATTATTGTGATATTATTATGTTACGTTATTGATGTTATTATTTTATCCTTTTCGTTTAGTTTCGTCATTTTAGTTTCAAAAAATGTTTTTCTTCAATCAGTTGTTTATGCAATCAGCTGAATACGTACGACATACAACAAAAAAATGCAATAATGGTTGTTCACAACTATCGTACTTAGGCACTACAATCCAGTACAACATTACGAGAGCTTGTGAAAACCCTAAACATTATCGAGGTAAATGTACTCGATCTTGGGTACAACAAATGTATGAGAAATCACATGATAATGGTGTGATTTGTCTCGAGTCGATCTGCATGATCGAGTGCATTAGAGTGAAATTATTTGTACAAAACCCAATTAACACACAAATTCTTAAAATTACAGATTTCTTTCATTCCACTCTCATTCTCTATATGTTTTCCACGTGTCTCACGGTCTCCGTTTAGTACAAAAAACAGCTGTTGCAAACTCTTGTTAGTATATTATAGGGCGCTAACATGCACTCTATTAGCATGTGACTTCTCATTCATTTCTGACCCAAGATCATAGTGTAATAATATAAGTGGAAGCATAAGCCCAGCTGATCAGGCATTTTGTTATCGGGTTGTTTCTTTTTATCATTCTTTGTTTACGTAATACACTCGAAGTGTCAAACTTGTCGCATCATTTGTTTTGAATCTTCCTTGCCCTCTTTGCTTACGCTGGTCGTTTCACCGCCTGTAGTTTTTTTGATGGCTAAAAATTTATAGAAGAAGTAACTAAAATTACCTACATACATATGTATGGACTTACTGATGGATACTTACCAATTTGGATCTTAAATGCGTTCCAACTTTCTGCCTATTACTTTTTTTTAATACATGTAATTCTATGCATGTGATTATTTACTTTGGCGTTTTTCCTTTGCCTCTCTTCGTATATAAAATGATTTTGACATATCGAGTGTATTGTCATAACAATAGTACAACAAAATTCTGTCAAAATCGTTTATTATTACAACAACACGCCACGCGTCGACTTATATTATTAGACTATGCCCAAGATCGAGTAAAATTACCTCGATAATGATATCATGTCACACTTCACTTCATGAAACGGAAATGGGAGTGTAAAGGAAACGTACTTCACTGAACATGTACATTAATGACAACACATACAAACATGATTAATATAAGAGGTAGTGTTATAAGACAGCTGATATTGCTTTCTTTCTTTGTTTTTTAAATACTAACAAAATTTCAAGAAATTGTAAATAAATTCTACATAAAAATATCTTTAATTGCATAAAAAGTTATGTCTACAAACAAAGAAATAGAAAAAATGACTGACTGACAGAATTGTATGATTCTAATACATACAAATCCTCTTGTCACCACCTGGTATAATTCCATAAGACGACGTCTACACGAGAGATAAAACGTAAAATAATATGAGAGATACCGTCGGCAGAATAATGAAAAAGTGTTTTTGTATTTTGTAAATACTTTTGTGACATTGTATTTTTATTTTAATTTTTAATTTTATTTCACTTAAACAAATTGTTATCACCTTGTCTATGTTTTTGTTCACAATGTTTACCTTTTTCGCGCTGTTGTTTACCTTTTCGTATCGATTGACAGTTTTGATTTCATAAAATGATTGCCATTAAAAATTGCTTCCAAGAGTTTTCATAATATGTATTATGAAATTTTTTTGGAGTCTACAGGTAACATAGTTCTCTCAGCAATTGAATTTGACGTTTGCTAACATAAAAATTTTACGTTTTATCTCTCGTGTAGACGCCGTGTAATGGAATCATGAAATACAAAATGTCAAAATTAAGGCCCAATTTTTGACTGGTCAATCATCTTTGACCAACGATTAAACATTATTTAAACTCTGAATTAATTTTTTAGGTTAATAGTTGATTCCTGTTTAAACAGCCAAAAGTAGGGCATTTAAACTATGATCAAGTGACAATATGATTTTGACAGAAAACAGCAAGAAGAACAAACAAATCTTCTTTAATTGTTAATGTGAACAATTATAATTACCATCCTAGTTGAAATAACAATAAAAACGTATAATTTAACTCGTAGTGCAGTTAGAACTTTATGTCTGCTCAAGTATTTTCCAATTTCATTAAATATTTTGTATTTTATCACTTCACTTTTGTTTTGCAAATGTTGTCAGTTTGATACATTGTAACGATTACCCGATAAATGTATGAATACCGGTTATTTTTCGTAGCATTTGCCACTGTTGCCACATGGTAGTAAGATTATTTGACAAAGCACTGAAAAACTCTTTTCGTATTTAAACTCAGATCAAACATGAATCAAAATCAACTGATTACCAATTTAAATAAAAAAAAAAATGGTTTCCCATTACATCCCATGAAGGGACCGGGGAGAACTTCTCACAATCACTAAGCTGTGCGCTTTCCAGTTTTCACTCACTGATTGGGACCTACAGTTTTACACCAATTCCAAACGGTATTTTGAGAAGCTTTTCAATGACTATATACTCGATAGTGTCGCCGTCACTATGCGAGGTGACCGCCGCCGAAAGAAATTTTAAGGTGGTCAGAGCAGGGTTCGAACCCACGATCTCATGTACAAAATGCATCATTATCATGTAACCGCGCTAATACTCTGGTTTTCCCCAATAAGAATACAAGGGTAGAATATGACAGGTTACTTTAACTTGCCACTGAAAAAGAAAATGCAAAGTTAACTTTTAATTAAACTTCAATTAGATTAAATAAACCCACTTAAAAACTGGCCATTAATACTTGTTAATTTTACTACAGTTTAATGGAATAAAGAAAACAGTCCTATTACTAGCGACGTATTCAAATTGGCTCTTGGCAACTCTAACATATGTTTGCTTAAGGAACAGCTGATTAAGCGGCTTTCGGGCTAATGTAATTTCATAATTTATAGAGCATATTCGTAACTTCATGCTAGAATTATGTGGAAAACTTTGCGGAAAATTCGAAACATTAGTAATGTTGTAAATAAAAGTAATATTTTACAGTCGTGTCTGTACAGACCAAAGCAGTTTTCCACTTTGATGTCGGCGAAAAAGGTAAACATTGTGCTACGGATGTGGTATGGGTCTTTCCACAATTATTTCATTTACATTTTAGCTGAAACAATTTGAGGATGAATATAAAGCAGTTGTAGGCCTACTGGCCAGATCCCTAGGTATTTGTCCGCAAGTTGTTCGGCAGTATCATTTAAGCCTATTCTCGAATCCAGCTAAGCCTGGTGGTGATGGCGGCAAAAAGCCCCCTGAGTCCCCGCAGAAAGAACCTGACGGCAGTGGAGCGTCAGGAGGTGGTCCAAATGACAACAAAAATGACAATGATGATAAAATTAAGTCCGTGTTGACGAAAACAATAATGTGGATGTTTACTATATACATGTTTGTGGCATTCATTTCTCTGATTTTGTCACCGCGCAGTGAGCGACCCGAGGTATGTACAAGCAAAGATTTATGTAAGTAGGTCAAAATTCGATACTATGTAATTGTGATTATGGAGGATTTGCAGGGTTCAACTCGGTATGTGTCTTGGAATGAATTCGTCCATCATATGCTGGCGACCGGAGAGGTAAAGGAATTAATCATTCGTCCAGATATGGAAATGGTAACGATAATTCTGCACGACGGTGCAATTGTTAAGGGTAGAAAGGTATCGTCTACCATTTTTCATATGGCCGTAGCTGATGTGTCCAAATTCGAGGAGAAACTTCGGGATGTTGAGAAACGTCTGGGAATAACGGAGGGTAAGTGTAGGAAATATAACTGTATATACTATATTTAAGTTGATACATAATGAAGATCTAAATTAATTTTCATATTAGGCGTTCCTGTTACATATGACCGCCAGAGTGATGTTACCGGACGCATCTTATTATTATTGTTGTTTGTGGCTCTTCTTATGGCAATTTCATCTAGAATGCGAGGAGTAAAGAATCCTCTTAGTATGGATTCATTCGTAAGTTCAATTCTAAAACATGACCGAAAGTCAATTTTCGTTAAAAATTATAACTTCAGACTCAAATGGGCAGAGCAAAATTTACATTAGTCGATCCTTTCGATGGTGGGCGTGGTGTCCTTTTCAAAGATGTAGCGGGTTTGCAAGAGGCAAAACAAGAGGTCAAGGAGTTTGTTGACTATCTTAAAGATGCCGAAAAATACCAAAGACTGGGTGCAAAAGTCCCTAAAGGGGCACTGCTACTAGGACCTCCCGGATGTGGCAAAACTCTTCTGGCAAAGGCCGTTGCCACAGAAGCACAAGTCCCATTTCTAAGTATGAACGGCTCAGAGTTCATTGAAATGATTGGAGGCTTAGGTGCAGCCCGCGTACGTGATCTCTTCAAAGAGGGTAAGAAACGAGCTCCATGCATCATTTATATCGACGAAATTGATGCTATTGGCAGACAAAGATCCGGTACTGAGGGCTTTAGTCAAGGCAGTTCGGGTGAATCGGAACAAACATTGAATCAGCTCCTAGTGGAAATGGACGGAATGGCTTCAAAGGAAGGAGTACTTATGTTGGCAAGCACAAATCGAGCTGACGTCTTGGACAAGGTAAACAAAACTAATATGTATATTTTAACATCTTCTATATTTATCGTCCAATATCTATATTTTATTTTAGGCCCTATTGCGTCCTGGCCGCTTTGACCGACACATCCTTATCGATTTGCCAACTCTTGAGGAGCGAAAAGAAATTTTTGAAAAGCACCTGTCGTCTATACATTTAGAGGAGGAGCCTCCAAAATATTCACCTCGATTGGCACGTTTAACACCCGGATTTTCTGGGGCTGATATAGCGAACGTCTGCAACGAGGCCGCTCTTCATGCCGCGCGCAACAGCCAAACTAAAGTTAAAAAGCAAAATTTGGAATACGCCGTTGAACGCTTAGTTGGTGGCACAGAAAAGCGTTCCCATGCACTTTCATCCGCAGAACGCAAAGTTATTGCCTACCATGAGTCTGGGCACGCCCTCGTTGGCTGGTTATTGCCCAACAGTGATGTACTTTTAAAAGTCACTATAGTGCCACGCACAAGTTTGGCCTTGGGTTTTGCTCAATATACTCCTAGTGAGCAACAGTTGTATTCCAAAGAAGAATTGTTTGATAAAATGTGTATGGCTCTAGGTGGTCGTGCTGCGGAAGATTTAATCTTCAGTAGCATAACAACTGGAGCTCAAAATGATTTGGAAAAAGTAACAAAAATGGCCTATGCCCAAGTAAGTACTGAGCCATATGAATTTTGAGTGTCCTAAGAACTAAACATTTTCTACGCTGCAGGTAAAGAAGTTCGGAATGAATGAAAAGCTGGGACCGATTTACATTACAGATGCCGAAGAAACTGGTGCTTATTACAAACCATTTTCAAAAGCTTTCGACAGTATAATTGACCATGAAGCCAGAAATATTATTTCCACTGCATATGCAAAGACCGAACAGCTTTTGAAAGACAATCGGAGCAAATTGGAGAAGGTATTCTCTTTTCGTTTTCTGTTAAACAAATACTTAAAATTATTTTTAGTTGGCTGAGGCATTGCTGGAGAAGGAAACTCTGAACTATGATGAAGTTGTCAATCTTATAGGCCCACCAGCTTATGATGCTACGAGGCGCACTGTAGAGCCCGTAGAATTTGAACAATCGCTAAAGAATCTAAGCGACGAAACGAAATAAGATTTCTGTTGTTAATTATTTATTAATATTGAAAATTTGATATTTTACAATAAATGTAGGAAAATAGATAACTTTGTAATGCTGTAATAAACAGTTGATATTTGCAATTTAGTTTTTCAATACTCCAATAACAATCTCTACGGGAACAATCCAGAATTTCAAACTGTGAAAGGTAAAAAGAAAAGAATAAACACACATACACATATTGTTGATTTGTCTTCTGTAAGTACCAGAGTAAGGAGAGCCATTCATTTTCGATTTGCTCGAAAAATTTAAATCGGCAAGGGAGTTTAATTTCCAGCTCTTTGAAAATTTAAATCTTTTAAACTCCCGACTTTTATTTTTAGCTCGGGAGCCGAATTTTTATCAGAGTAAATAAAAGTTTCACTCGCGAGCCAAAAAATTCAGCTCCTTAATATAAAGCTCTCACTCCGAGTTTAAAAACTATTAAAATCTCGAGCGAATTGAATTTTTGACATTTTTGTTTATTTCAAAGTAAGTAAAAATTCCGTAGGTGGTGCAATGGTAGTGTGCGCGGCTCTTGTGCATGAGAATGTAGGGTCGATAACTACTCTGACCACCTTACATTTCTTTCGACGGCGGTGACCTCGCTTAGTGACGGCGACACTATCGAGTATTTAGCCATGAAAAAGCTTCTCAAAATACGGTTCGGAATCGGTGTAAAATTGTAGGTCCTAAACAGTGAGTGTAAAACTAGAACGCGCACAGCTTAGTGATTGGGAGAAGCTCTCCCCTGTCCCTTCATGGGATGTAACGGGAAACCATTTATTTAAGTAAAAATTCCGCTCCCGAGCGAATCAAATATAAAAAATAAAAATTCGATTCAGAGTTTAATTTTTATTTTACTGGGAGTGAGACCTTTATTGTGAAGAGGAGCCTAATTTTTCGACTCGCGAGTGAATTTTTCTTGAATTTGGATATACATAAGAGGCAACTGCGACATAAATCGATTGTAATGTGGAAGGTGCAGAAAATAATAAACGTCTATCAGAAAGGGCGGAATTATAAAAAGACTAAAAAATTGGGTGGAACAATGTGGATTGTACCTACTATATTAAGTAAATAGTACATGCCATGAGACACTACAAATAACGACATCATTAGTATGGAATGTTTGGGTCTAGAGGTCGACTAATACTTGCAATATAAGTTTAAATATAGCTACTAAAGGCAGACAAAAATTTGTTTTGGACAATGACGGGGGATATATTAGATATATCACGACCTTTGAACAAGTGCACCAAGTAATTTTTGAGAAGAACCAGATTGAATGCACTTTGTTAACCAAATAACTGCAGGAACATATCTAGTTAGTTGTTTATTCCAATAGATATCTAGTTAACGATAAGATATATAATTATGTCGGTAGCAGTAATCGAAAGGCATGTCCATTTTAATACGATGAGTTATGCAGATGAATTTATCAAAAATTGTCAGTTAGAACCTTGTTGTTCTAAGGTCGCGATATTGTACGTGGTTAGAAAGGGGTAAAAATTGGCGAAAAAGATTTAGACTTCAAAATGCAATATAAATCGTTTGGAATGATTTGGAATATGTTGAATATAGTGTATGTGGGCAAAAAACGTAACAACGGGTAAAAAGAGCAAACCAAACATAAAACTTGAAAGTGCAAACAAAAATTGGCATCATTGGGAATATGTATGTATGTATATCATAGGTACTATATGGGTGAACGAAAGGGTAAAACTTGAAAAAGGAGGAACATTAGGTTGAAATGATTGGGAATGTTTGCGGCTAAAAAAGGATAGAAAGGGTAAATATTTAAAAAAAAACGAGAAATTTAGTTTGTAATGGTTGGGAATTTATTCAAAATAAGTAAAAAAAGGTGAAAACTTTGTAAATGCGAGAAAAAGATTGGGAATGTGTTATTAATAGTGTACGTGGATAAAATGGATGATTGAAAAAGGGACAAAAATGGTTAAACTTCAAAAATTTAGAAATTCGATTTGGAATGGTGTATAATTTATTAAAAATAGTGTATGTTGGTTAGAAGGGGCGGTAAAAGCTCAAAATACGGGAAAAATAGGTCTTGATTGCATGGGGTTGTGGATGTTTTGGATCTAACGCCGAGCATATTGTTCCTAATTTTGAAAATTTTTACAAAAACACCTGTGTTTACTTTTAATCAAAATTTTTAATATGCAATTATTAGTTTTGTATTGAACAAAATCACGTAAAAGAATTTTTATCGGGTACAACAAACACATTTTAAGTGACGGTTAACGTGCTTTTTATTATCTGAAATGGGTCGGCACAGAAATTTTGTGTATGAAAAATATGTTTTGTACGACGTAGACAATAATATAACACTCATCATACAATTTTTCATTCCCAATTTTCCAAACTATTTGGTCGCATCTTCAAGTTTTACCCCTTTTGCCCGTTTTTAACCACATTCCCAATTTTTCCACGTTCCTAACCTTTCCAAACGATTTTGCTCGCATTTTATAGCTTTACCTCCTTTTTGTCCACATACACAATTTTTGCCTCATTCCTAACCTTTTCAAATGATTTTCTAGTTTTACCCTTTTCGCCCTCCTTTTTACAATTTTTAACCACATTAACAATTTTTGCCACATTCCTAATCAATTCAAACGATTTTGCTCGCATTTTAAAGTTTTACTCTTTTTGCACACTCCGCTCCCCCCCACCCGTTTTATCCATATTCACAATTTTTGACACATTCATAATCTTTCCAAACCATTTTTCTCGCATCTTCAATATTTACCCTTTAGCCCACTTTTTTACTGCATTTTGAAGTTTTGCATTCATAATCCTTCGGTACGACTTTTGTCGCAGTTTTAAACACCTTTTCACCCTTTCCATCCTTGCAAATAATTTCCCGTATCACAATTTGTTGCCCGCTTTTCTATTATACAGGGTGATTCAGGAAGTTCCGAACAAATTTCTCCAGCGTATTCCTTGGCTTATTTCATGAAGAAAAGTCCATTAGGACCATGTCCGAAAATGCAAGGGTGCGAAATGGCAGCGGGTTAAAAATTTTCGGATTGGTGGTCGGAGGATAGTAGGGTAAAGTTGCTAACTTCTGAGCCAGTGGTTGGTTTTTTTTGTTTTTGGGCTTGTTGGAAAGGTCTTTAAGAGGCCTTTCAGAATCAATAATGAAATGACAAAATTCATACTACTTACTTTTTTAGGCACTGATGAATGGACTGGAAAATAAAATCTTAAACGTGTTAATTTACAAAAACAAATAAATGAGTGCTGTTATTTCGCTTCCAAAAACAAAAACAAACATTTTTGCATTGCAGTAAAATGGTCATCACTTTGGAACGGTAATCCCTATGGGCTTTGTTTAGGTCATTTTGGAAAGGTAAGAGGTATGGCTATCTTTCAAGAAAAAAATAGTTAGTTTAGTTTGAAAAGAGGGGTGCGGTGTTGAGTGTTCAGAAGGAGCACTCTAAACCTTCCCATGTCAGTAAGACATACACTTAAGCCGCTAAGTTCGACCTGTTGTGCGCTCAAAGTTTATCCTACTACTTCACTATATCCCTTATAGGAATTCAGTGCTATTCACGAAATTCCTTAGTTTGTTCCAGTCCATACCCACAAGTTTGGTTATGTCCGGTATCGTACTATCCGAAAGATATCTGGATCTAGCTTGTGTGAAGGCCGGGCAGTGGCATAAGAAGTGCTCCAACGTCTCATCGTCCTCCATGCATGCCCTGCACTCACTGTTCGCCACTAGTCCAATACGGTACAGGTGGGCTCGTAATCCCGAATGCCCCGTTAAGACTCCCATCATTTTGCTCATTTCGGCTTTTTCCAGTTTCAGCAAACCTTTTGTCCTCAATCCATCTGAGTCTCCCCATAGGATCTTTGTCATCCTGCCTACTGATTCCCGGTTCCACTGGGCTGTATGTGCCGACTCCGCCCATTTACTTAACTCCGCCTTCGTCACCCCAAAGGGTTTCGCTCCATCTAGGCTCACCGTTTGAAGTTCCCTGGCGTTCTTTGCCAGGAGGTTCGCTCTCTCTTTGTCGAATACTCCGCTGTGCGCCGGCACCCAGATGATGCTGAGTCTGTCGTGCATAGAGTAATCGTTTATCACCTTCTTACAGTCAAGGACCGTTCTAGATTTGACAGTTTCCGATTCTATTGCCTTTATTGCCATTTGGCTATCTGTGAATATATTTGCCTCGGCTGGGATTGTATTATCGCCGAGCCATTTGATACACTCCGTAATCGCCCGAACTTCCGCCTGAAAGTTCGTATTATGATCCGGGAGGCGCAGGTGGGATTCGGTTGCTGGATTTTCAATGAAGAATCCTAGACCCGTTGTTTCTCCTAGCTTTGAGCCATCCGTGTAGCAGCAAGTCCCATTTGGCATTGGTGTCAGGGTCCCATTCTGCCAGGCGTCTCTAGTTTTCATTGGGGTCACGCAGTTCGCCTTAACCCTTATCTCGGGTATTCGGTCAGATTCACTCGTATCTTGCATGTACCCGACTAAGGCCCCAGTTATCAGTTGGTGTTTTGACGTGATATCCCTGTTGATCCATTCACCTGTAGCTTGTAGGTGTTTTGCAGCAAGGGCAGCCTCGTATTTGATTCTAATCTCGATTGGCTGGATACATAAATAATCTCCATGGCTCTTGTCGAGGTTGTCGTTATTGCACCGCTGATACCAATGCAGGACATTCTCTGAGTTTTGCGATGTTACATTTCCTCTCAACTGCCGTCCACCATACTACAGAAGAATATGTTAGTACAGGCCTGATTACGCTTCTGTAGAGCCAGTGTGTGATAGTCGGTCTGAGGCCCCATTTGGGCCCTATAGCCCTTCTGCATAGCGACCAGCATCTGTAGGCCTTATTGGCCCTTTCCTCTATGTGGTGCTTCCAATTCAGTTTCCGATCTAAGATTACTCCTAAGTATTTAACCTTATCGGATATTTTAATCGTCTTTTCCAAGAATCGTGGCTCTTCATAATCTGAGATTTTCGACTTCCTTGTGAATAGACATATTTCTGTTTTGTCTGGGTTTACATTTAAGCCCCTTGGCTGTGCCCATTCATACCCTCTCGGCCTCTCTGCATAATTGGTTTGGGTTCTTTCCCTTAAGAAGTATTATAACGTCATCTGCGTAGCAGATTAGTTAAGTCCTTCGTCGGCAAGTTTCCTTAGGAGACTGTCTATTGTGAGGACCCATAGGAGTGGTGATATAATCCCTCCCTGTGGAGTTCCACGTTATACTCTGTCTCTAATATTTACATCATGGGAACCACAGTTTATCCATCTATTCCTTAGCATATGGTTAATCCAGTCTTTTAATGCCCGGTCCACCATAAACTCTTCTAAGGATTGGATAAGTGTTTCGGTCCGGGCATTATTGAACGCTCCCTCAATATCTATGCATACAGCGAGTGTGTATAGTTTGTCATTGAGAGATTGCTCAATGTAGTAGGTTACCTCATGAAGTGCGGTATCCACTGATCTGCCTTTGACATAGGCGTGTTGTCTAAACTTCAGCATATCGCTCGGTATTCCACTTTTTACCATGTCGTCCACTATTCTCTCCAGGGTTTTGAGTAGAAACGAGGTGAGGCTAATTGGTCTATAAGCCTTTGCCGTTGGATAGCTTGCTTTTCCAGGTTTGGGTATGAATACTACCCTGGCCTCCTGCCAGTTTCTCGGTGTATAGGCGTATTTTAAGCATGCGGTAAAAATTCCTGCCAGATGGGTTGTTATTTGGTCAACCCATGCTGTAGGATAGCCGGGAAAATACCATCCGGTCCCGCCGCTTTATATGGGGAGAAGCTCTATAGCTTTTTCGACCATTTGGTCCATAATGATTGGCGACTGATGTACTACATTCTCACCTTGTGACCTAAGTGTTTGTTCCATTGTATCCATTCACTTTCCCGTGTCATCTTCTAGCGTTTCCGCCTGTACGTGGGTCTTAGAGAGGATTTTTTTCATCTTCGACATGTCGTTGACGCTATACACCTGTTCACTGAATAGTCTCCAGGAGTTGCGTTTCGCTTTTCTCAATATTGCGCTGTATTCACTGAGACTCCTCTTGTTGTCCTCCCAGTATACGGTGATTTCTTACGCGTGGCCCTGTTGTAAAGTCTACGGACGTTCTTCCCCAGATTTCGTATTTCCCCTGTAACCCAGGGTTTTTCTTGGGCCGATTTCCTTTCCCGAAGTTGGCAGCTGTACTCGAAAGACTTTATTAGTGCTTGCGTTGTCTTTGTCACTATGTCGTCTAGTTCGTCCCTGCTCGAGTCTTCGAGCTGAGGGTGATCTAGTCGATTCCTAAGTAGGCTTCCGAACTTTGTCCAGTCTGTCTTGGTCCTATTTCGGAAACATATCGGTTTCGGTGGTGGCCGTGTTATCCTGAAATCTCATCTATAAGGTGTTCAGAACAGATTGTAATATCTAACACCTCCTCCCTAATCTTGTTGACAAAAGTGGCTTTGTTCCCAATATTCAGTATGAAAAGGTCGTTAGTGTTCAAATATTCTACTAGGGTATGACCCCTACGGTTACAGTTAGTACTACCCCACGACGTGCGGTGAGAGTTAGAGTCACTACCTATTAATTCTTCGATACCTGGCTGTTTGGCCCTCTCTACCAGTAGCTGTAATTCCGACGAAGGTAGTGGTGTCGGCGAATCGTATGGCAAGTATACTGATGCCAGGTATATACTGTTGCATCCGATGTTGACAACTCTGGGGAGAAGAGAAAACAAAGGTTTTTATGGCATAAGATACATGTTCTCGGACGGGAACCCGTCTTCATTTAGAATAGTTGGTAATTAATATGATTTAATCCAATAACCTTGTCTTTAGTGGTCCAAGGTTCTTGTATTAAAGCAATGTGTATTTTACCTTTATTAATTTTATCCAACAGAGCGTGGGTTGCCGTCTCGCTCCGGTGGAGTTTAATCTGGATGACCTCTAACATTGGCCCTCCAGTAACCGGTCTTCTTGGGAGTTGGTGATACATTCGGCCACATCCTCCTTCTTGTTTTGCGGTGTCTGCTCCGCCAAGCCTCCACTCGCTTCATCGTGCTTCGCATCCTCCGGCTGTGTTCCTCCGGTCGTCATGCCGATTGACACTTTGCCAACTTTGATGTAGACAGCTTTGGTCACAAAGAACACCATACCTTTAGTCTTGGCAAGACCAGCCATGGATGCCGGGTCTATTCCGATCACAAGGAGAGTGCCCTCCTGCCCCTCCTCCCTGTGGAAAACGACCCATTTGTCCACGGTTAGTCCTGCGTTTTGCTTACCAATGACTTTAAGTATGGCGTCCGATGCAAACTTGTTGCCCCATTCTTTTATATATACGGTAGCCTTCGTCAGCCTTGGGATGTCCTGCTTCCTTACGAGGACTAGCTTACCGCCTTCCCAGGGGGCAGAGATTTCATCCACCAGCTTCTTTAATGTCTCCGCACAGTGTTGTGAGGCCAGCTGTAAAGTGAGTCCTCCCCTTTGAAGCCGCTGCTGACGACTTCTATGCGAGGTCCACTTTCGGCCTTCATTATATAGTCCATTACCTTCGTGTTGACGAGGTCCTCCACGGTTTGGTGCTGGTTATCCGGTATTGAGCCAGTTGGATTTCAGCTGTCAATTACTGCATCGTCCAGTAGTTGCCTTTTTGCTACCTTTGCGTAGGATGGCAGTTCTTTGCCTGTGTTTGCATTCAGCTTCCTCTTCCGAGTTGGATAGGCTTCGTGTTTACGCGCCCTTTCCTTCTCGGTTGATTTGGCTGATGTGCTCGCCTTTCCGGTAATCGCATTGCTCCTATTGTCCCTGGAGCTCTGTTGCATGCCCTGGGTAATATGAGGTTTGGGCGTCTCCGAATTACCAGATGACCGGGAACACTTTTTCCTTCTTGCCATTATTTTGACAGTGTTCTGCTCTTCAGGTGATCGGTTTCTCTTCTCAGCCTCTGTTGAGGTCGAGGGAGGCACCGACAGGTCCTTAGGAACGTCCTGTTTTTCAGCTTGTTTGGCTGAGCGGTTCCTCTTTGCAATCTTCCTGCGTTGAGCCCCCGAGAGTCGTTTCTTTTGTGTAGATAGCTTCGCTATGCTCTCGCTTACTTCATCGACCATTCTATTTACCTCGTCATTTTTTGGAGTTGCTAAAATGGTAATGTTGTTTTCATTATTATCGCTTTGGGAATCAGAGTTGGAGTCACCACCTGTTATTGAAGGCTGAGGGCTTATGCAGCCCCGCTTGGTTTCGTCCGCGTCATCATCCTTGTTTTGGTTGCGATTGGCTTTTCGTGTGCTTGCCACAGACTCTACTACTGGGGTCAAAACACCACCCCCTGTAGAACCATGAGTATGATGAACCCGACTCTGCGTTTTCATCATCATCGAAACGATCTCATGGTGTTGTTTCACAATGCTATCGTGGATTAGCCTGTGTTCCGTTTCAAATGTCGTATTAGTATCGTTTCGTGTATCAGTTTCGTTTGCAGTGTTGTTACCATTGTTTTGTTTTCCTGTTTTTAGTTTTTTCATTAGTTCTTCTTTTTTGTTCATGTTAGTCCCACGAGTATGCCAGTAAATATACTACAGTCCACCCCAGTGACGGCGTGAGTTGGACCGGGCAACATATTTCATTACTACCGACCCGTGTCCTGGCGTCGGAGGGAGCTGTTAGGAACCAGTTTGTTTAAACACTAACTGGCCATTCTAGGTCCTCGGCACTGCTTCCAACCACCTTGACCTAAAAAGTGTTTTTATTATTATTATTTATTAATAGATTCGTAATATACATTACAGTTCAAAATAATTAGTATTAGAAAATAGAGTTATGATCTATAATTGGCGAAGCATTTATTGCTGTAGCCAGATTGACAATTAAGTATTACACATTTTTAGCAAATTTCTTTCTTTTTATATAATGCAAATGTAGTTAAGTATTATAAATGACTAAATATCAAGTTCTTTCATTATAAATTTCATTATTTCAAACAGGACATACACCAGCTATAAAGATGAACATCTCGATTTCCCAACATCGAACTAAAATATGCATAAAAGTCATCAACATCCAAGTTCCCATTCGGCAAACGTCTTCGGGACTTTAAAGAATTGGAAACTTTCCACCATTCTTTGCTACAGGTGACCTTATCAAGCAACATAATATTATTATTTTGATACTGCAGCTTTTCGGAACTGCACAGCACAAGGTATCTGGACTTGGACGATAGAAAGCGAGATCTGTTATCGACTGTATGTTTTCTTCTATACTCCTGAAGAGTTTTCTGCATGTCAGAGTGAAACCGGAAACACTTCCAGTCGAACCACTCCTGTCTTGGTTTGAAGAAAGATCTACCTGGTTTTTTGACATTTGCCTTCTTAATTTTATTTTTTATCGCATACACCATCTCATCAACAGAATGGTTAGTTTCAAACAACTGATTATTTGAAAAGTGTTTTTGCATTCAACGTTGGATATTCTAATGGCGCCAATATCGCAAGAATCGCCATGTCGGGGAAGCTTCATTGACATTCGTTATTTAAGTAGGCCTGATTAACAGATAGACCTACAACGAGACTCAACTTCCCCCTGGAGTAACCTTTAGTTCGCGCAGCCAAGGCCACACTTAGGCAGCCTCGGCCACACTTACGCCCCACATCGCGACAAGATTGTTACTCCAGGTGGAGGCTGCCATCTGGCTGAGCAAATTGAGGTTATGTGAATTTTTTTTCAATTTTTTCCGAAAGCTCTGTATCTCGGCGATTTGACCTTTTTCTACTTTTTTTATTGATTCTGAATGGCCTCTTAAAGACCTTCTCAACAATTTCCAAAAATCCGACCACTGGCTCTGAAGTTAGCAACTTTACCCTAGTACACTCCGACCGCCAATACGAAAATTTTGAACCCGCTGCCATTTCGCACCCTTGCATTTTCGGACATGGTCCTAGTTGACTTTTCTTCATAAAATGAGCCAAGGAATACGCTGGAGAAATTTGTTCGGAACTTCCTGAATCACCCTGTATAAATTTTTCCTATACATTTAATAATTAAAAAATATGAAATTTGACTTGCGAATTAAATCGGGAGCGAGTAATATTTGAAAATCTTTGAAAATAAAAATTCGGCTCCCGAGCTAAAAAATAAAACTCGGGAGTTTAAAAGATTTAAATCTCCAGGCCTGTTCTGATATCGCGACGATTTTAAACCACGAACGATTTTAAGATCACGCCGGTGATTTGTAATTGTTCTGAAAATCACGTGATTTTATATGTTTCGGCGTTATTTTTTGTTTTCGAAATCACCAAGCGAACTGCTTATTTTATTGTTTGCTTTGCTTTGTTTCTCATTTCCTTTGCGTCCCAACATATGTTTGTGGTTATATTTAATAAAAATTTGAGAATTTGTGAAAGATATTGGAAAAGAACGAAAGATAAAAAAACCCAAAGCTGCCACGTAGATATTAGTCATATAATTCACACAGAAGTTAGTCATTTAATTATGCTACTCCAGCATTTTGTGGCTCTGGCAACTATATTTTCATTTTCGAAAAGTAATGCACGGGACCATAGAATAATACATACCGTAGAAGCTTTTATTCGCTCAATAAATTAAACGTCATACATAGGTACGATGGAAAGTAAACATTGGATGGTGGAAAATATGGGTTCAATAATACCAGATAGTGGCAATAGTATACAGCGATCAACAAAGGAACAACAACCGAATTTCGTGTTTTTGTGGCAAACTAGTTGTGTTAAATACAATACAAATGTATACCAACGATAAAAATCAACAAAAAAGTGCAAACTACTTTTAAATTTTTCAGTTCTACACCAAAACGACAGGAAAAAGTTAAGTGAACATATTTTGTAACTACACCTGGTGTAAGATAATTTTAAATTTAATTGCTCTCATTTCCACAAACCTACGATGAGAGTGTGAAATGAAACGTCAGATGAGAGAATAAGTTTATCTACGTATGTGTTAGTCTATGCACGGGACAGGCAAAGAGGAACAAAATCACGAAAAACAGAAGAATAATGATGAACAAATGTGAACCAAAATAAACATAATGTTTAGAAATTGTGAAATTTATATGTTTTTCTATTAAAATAAGTTATTTTAATGCTAAAAAAAGAAAAAAAAACATTTCAAATGATGTTTTCAAATTATGTTTGTTTAAATTTTTTGCATAAAACAAGCAATTGATCTGTGTGCACCGTCATTTTCCTGATCGATTTTATATCACGTGATTTGGAAAATCGTTGCTTGCAGAGCACCCATCCCGGTGAATTAAAACCATATCAACGTGAAGTGATATCAGAACAGGCCTGTTCAAAGAATTAAAAATTAAACTCGGCAAGAGTACGATATCCGAAGCCCCTCATTTCGATATCTTTGGTTTAGAACACCCCAAAATAAGCCGAAAAAAATTAAATAAAAGTTATCGATAACTCGCTTAGTTATCGAGATATTGAGGGTTAAAGTTATAAAAAATCGATAACTTTTTTTCAACGTTTTACTCAAAAAGATAATTTTTTCTGTAGAACTGAAAATTATTCGGCACTTTGAAAATTAATCGATAGCTGTAGTAGTTATCGAGATATTGCCAAGAGTGGCCCTCATTTCATTAAATTTTATTTTTATAACATTCGAAAGAAAGCCGAAAAAATTAAATAAAAGTTATCGATAACTCGCTTAGTTATCGAAATATAGAGGGTTAACGTTTTAAAAAATCGATAACTTTGTTTCACCGTTTTGTCAAAAAGATCATTTTTTTCTATAGAACTTTCAAAATTTTTCGGAAAATTTAAATAAAATTTATCGAAAACTGTAGTAGATATCGAGATATTTAATATCGGATTGGTAAACTTCAAATTTGATTTTGTTTCTTTTGGAACGAAGTTCTGTATGGCACGTTGCGGGATGGGGGCTAAATGAAAAAAAAATTAAACAACTTTTTTTAACAACTTTATTACTTCCCAGTATTATCAGCTATATTGGGTACTTTTGCTTTGGTTTGTACATATGGTATTTTTCTTGTTTTCTTGTTTAATGGGAAGTTTAATAGGTGGAGCGCCTATAACCAATATCTATATATCTACTTATGTATACAAAAATTATTTTGTGTTTGTTTGCATTTTTTAGTACCGTATAGACACGAAAACATTTGGACCGATCTTTTTGAAACTTTCACAGAATGTAGCTGTGTGGTCGGTGATGAAAATAGGGTACTTGCATTTTCTGGTATATGAAGTGGCCGTGGCCCCGCCCATTGGACCCTATTTTTGAAAACGCAATATCTGGAGGAAAGTTTCACGAATCGCCTTGAAAATTTGTGTGGATGCATTTTGCAGAAAAATTCGTGATCCAATAAAAAATGGGCGGGATCGGATGAGTGGGCGTGGCAAACAACTTGAAACTTTGTACGGATGTATCTCATGAACTATCAGAGGTATGAATATGATATTTGACATATAAGTTATGAATATGATATTTGACATATTTCCAACATATCGATTGTTATGAAATTTCAGAATGTGGTACTGATGACCTGCTGATAGATAAAGGGGCGTGGCACCGCCCATACAATTTTAAATTTAAAATGGCTATATCTCATGAACAATCAGAGGTATGAAATGAAGTTTGGCATGTATATATGTTGTTGGTACAGTATGAATTACAACCAGGGTGAAAGTGGGCGGTGCCACGCCCTCTTTTCCAAAATTACTCCGGCGGCTTTTGTAATATGCCGATTGGTATACAAAGTTCACAATGTGGACTAATGATGTCCTTGGCTATACTTGGTAGTGATTGGATAAAGGGACGTGGCACCGCCCATACAATTTGAAATTTAAAATGGCTATATCTCATGAACTATAAGAAATATGAAAATGAAATTTGGTATATATATTGTTGGTACAGTATGAATTACAGCCACGGTGGAAGTGGGATGTGCCACGCCTCTTTTATGATAAACCGTTATAGCAGTCATAATAATAGTTTGATCGCCCTGAAAATTTCACAGTATGTTACAGTTGGCCTACAGATTCGAACAGGCTATTTGGAAGCAAGTTAACAAAAATGGTCGAGGTGCCGCCCACATACGTCAATGTTTGACTATTACATAAAGTATATTATATCAAACAATTGTTCGTACACCAGGCACTTCAGAACATATTTCAATACATCTCAAAAAATATATGGCCGATTCGTTTTAAATAATTTTTTAAGTTTAATGCTTCTAACTTTAAAAAAAAATATGTGAATCAAATCGGCCATATATCTTTTGAGTTACATTGAAATATGTTCACAGCTCCCTGGTGTGCGGACAATTGTTTGATACCGTGTAAAAATGTGAGGTCCGGTACATATACTACTGACATGATGTAAATTACTTTCGGCGAAATACGGCTGTTGCCGCCGACACTATTTCATTTCAATTATAAATTTAATCAACATAAATTTTTAATTTGTTTTTGCTGCAATTATATTTCAATATCAGTACTTATTCGATTTAAAAGACACCGAACGTATGGTGCAATGTGATCGTTGTGATAAGTGGTTCCATTTTGAGCGCGTTGGGGTGAATAGCGACGTCGCTAATATAAGCTGGTGTTGCCCTTGTGGTCTTGGCCAATCCGTTGCCCTAAGGGGCAAATCTACGACGGCTCAGCATATTCCGCAAGGCTCATCGTCACCTACCAACGAAGTATTGGCTGTAAGTAATGAAGCATCATGCCAACGGAGAGCGAGTCATGACGAAGGTGTACTTCATCAGATTCTAAATAATCATGGCTCCAGATTCTAAATAATAATGCCTCGAACAACCGTAATACCGCCGAAAACAACAACACAATCGCCATTTTGTGAACACCAGTGGTTCAAATATGTCTGCAGCGAACCTATCCTCGCAAACGCAGTTGCAAATGTTGGAGGAGGAAAAAGAACTACAAAGCCAATATTTGGTAAAGAAATTATTTCTCAATGCAACGTAAGCCTGCCATCTAGTTCTTTGTCTAACACCTTTACGTCGTTCCAACTAACAGCGTCACAAATTGCGGCTAGACAGGTAATCCCTAAGGAGTTCCACAGTTTCGACGGTAACCCAGAAGATTGGCCACTCTTTATCAGCAACTTTAGAAACAGCACTGAAATAGCAGGGTACACTGATGGTGAAAATTTTATGCGTTCCGTTTTCCGAGGACATGCAAAGAACTTGTAAAAAGTAAATTGTTAATATCTTCAATGGTGGGTGAAATCATTCAGACATTGGAAATGTGTTTCGGTCGTCCAGAGCATATTTTGGACAGCATGATAGAGAAAGCAATGAAAATTCCTCCATTAAAGGACAGACTCGACAGCATTATCGAGTATGCATTGACAATTCGGAATATTTGCTCAACAATGGAGGCGTGTGATATGGTGGCCCACTTAAATAATCCCATGCTTGTGAAGAGTTTAGTGGACAAATTACCAAACAATCACAAGCTCAATTGGGCAATGCATCCAAAAGACTCAAAAGTTCCTATTGTGGAAGGTTTTAGTGATTGGATCTATGCTATAGGAGCCGCTGCCAGTCAAGTCGTGTCCCCGGTCACAAGAAAAAAGGGAGCGTCGGTGTACACTCATCAACAAAGTAGCCCAAGCAAACCAACTTGCATTTCCTGCAAAGGCGAGACTCATAAAATCCAGAACTGTGGTGAATTTCAGTCCATGAACTTGGACGCCAAATGGAAAGTGGTGAAAGACAACAAATTGTGTCGTCAGTGCTCGAACTTATGTACATAGTCGGAAGTGTTTCTCCAATAGAGTGTGTGGCGTCGCTGGCTGTACAGCAACACATCACCCATTATTACATAAATATACAATAACGGTCGGCCCAAGTATGAGTAATATTGCAATGGCTGAAGGCAATGGAAGTGTAAATGCACATAATGACAGTGGTAGAGAAAAACCATGTTTCAGAATTTTGCCGATACGTGTTTTTCATAATGGTGGTTCAACTAAAACGTTTGTCGTTTTAGATGAAGGATCTTCAGTGACCCTAATGGAGAAGAAATTATTCGACAAACTAGGTCTTAAAGGCAAAAAGGAGCCCCTAGAGCTGCGCTGGACAGGTGATACAACTCGCTCGGAGGACAAGTCAGTCAAAATAAATTTAGAAGTCTCAGGTACTCAAAATGAATCACGTTTTACACTCCATGATGTGCGCACTGTAAATAATCTCGGTTTCCCAACACATTTACTCGATTTTGATGAGATCATCAAGGGTAAATCATATTTGAAAGGGTTGCCCATACAATCGTATTTCAAAGCCAAACCTATGATTTTAATAGGCCTAAACAATTGGAGGGTAGCAGTACCTATAAAAATCAGAGAAGGTGCACGCAATCAACCGATTGCAACAAAACCCCGTTTAGGTTGGACTCTTCAAGGTAGTGGCACAAATTTGGGAGATTCTGCTTCGTTGAATATTCATACATGCAAGTGTGAAAATCGGTATCAAATTTTACACGATGAAGTGAAGGAGTATTTCGCCCTGGAAGAGTCCCAAGAGATAAATATCTTATCAGTCGAGAACGAAAAGACCGTGCAGATTCTGGAGAGCAACGTTATGAAAAAGAATACGAAGTTCGAATCAAACAATAAATCGCTAAATGACTTTTTAACGAGTGGCCCTGATCTACTTACGTCACTTATGAAGATTTTATTTGAATTTTGAGTTGGACAGATAGACAGACAGATTGAGTAGGACAGATAGTAGGATAGATATTGCTGAAATGTTTAATAGTATCAACGTCAGAGATGAGGACATGCACGCTCAAAGATTTTGGTGGCTCGAAAATGGAGACGTACGTAAGCCTAGTGTTTTTGTGATGAAGGCCCTAACATTTGATATAAGCTGCAAGTAAATGTCAAAACGATAAGCAGTATTACCTAGTAATAAGATTGTACCAATTTTTTTGGTATTTGGTGATATAATAACTGGAATTATTACTAATTTTGTGAACATTTGTTCAAAAAATATGGAAGCACAACACAAAATATGTTGATTGTAATTAAAAATATGAATTTCATAAGTTTTAGAAAGTTTTAGAAGAAAAAACATATTAACACCGACTTTTTTCTAGATGTTGAATACATGGCAATACGTGATGAACAGCTAATTTGGCGATGACTTTTGCCTTCGACGGCATATAAAATAAACTTGCACTTGACCGTGTAGACAGTACTAAAATTTTCTTGTGTTTTCAATAATTTTCGATGATAATACGTATTCTCAACTTGCAACAATTTACTTGCATGTGTAAACGGTGGGTAACTAACGGCAGTGACTTCTTTCCTGTACAAAACAAGAACCTAAGACGGGCAACGAAGGAAAGAGGAACATCAGTTCGATTTTATATACAAAAGAGAAAAATCGTTTTAAGCGCTACGCGAATAAGCGGGTTTTTAAATAAACACTAAATAAAGCGACTGTAGAAAATTTGTTTTCTTTTGTTTTCGAATTCAACAACGGCTATTAAAAAGGTCAGGCTATGAAGCTAAGAAAGTGATCACAGGTATGAATGAATATGAATATCATTGAGGTCACTTTCGAGAGCATCATATATATAATGCTTTTTTTAAAAAAAGATCAGAATAATCTGATAGAGGCTACTATAATCACTGGAAATTATAAAGGAACCGATGACCTGATTCCACGCATTCGTATGATACCTACAGATATGCCCATCGATTTCAATAGATTATAGTTTCCGATTCGGTTGGCATTTGCGATTTCCATAAATAAAGTGCAGGGGCAGTCGCTTCAAGTCTGTGGCTTAAATTTGCCAAATCCGACAAATTGATATTTTTAAAAGCAAGTTTATGCTGCCCCGAAATCATTAGATTTCGAATGAAAACTTCAAACGAAATCTAAGTCGTTTATGCCAGCGCATTTTGACGATTGAATAGATTTAAAATAATTTTGATGTCTCTATTTGTTCAGTTAGATATTTTTGATAATGTAAATAAACAAAACAAAAAAAAAAAAGATTTGTTTGTGGTATTAATTTTGCTCGCTGATTTTGATGGCTTTAAATCGTTTTTGTTTTGTTTTAGACATTAGCCAATAAATAGGACAAAGAAGTCCAATTTAATAACCAATTCCTAATTCCCCACCCTGACCCACTTTTTATGTTTTAAAATACCAGAAGGGATCGAATTTCCAGAATAAGTTTGCCACACACTACGATATCGTGGAACCGCAACTCAAAACTTCGACCACTGGCTTGGTCACACTGGAGGTGAGGATGTCATCAGGGAACGTGAGACAACTCTGGCGCGGAAAAAGCACAATTGAAGCAAGTGTAAATGCATCTGGAGGACATTATGTCCCTGGACATTATGACACCACTGAAAGTGGCATACATTTTCAAAAGTGTCAACGTCCATGGACTTGTGACCATTTAACAACAGGAAAAACGTACAGTGGTGTTAAAATAACAATATTTTACTCCAAAGTTGTATTTTGATATATTGTAGAAACTTTGAAAAGTGTTACTATGTCTATAGACGCAGTGGCACCGATTTTAAGGACATTGCGACACTTTTTGTGGTGTCATACTGTCCATGGACATTGTTCGCTACATTCTTTTAAACTCCATTTCGTGGGTGGGAACATTGCCTCCGCCACATAGATTGCTCTTCTGTACGTCCAGAATCTCCTCGTTCTGGAGACATGAAAAACAAATTCTAACACTGGACAGGGCGACAATGGATTCAGAAAATCATTGGCATAGGGCTAAGTGCCCAAGTCCATACTCCTTTCAAGGTACCCCATAAAGTCGTTCATTATTTATTTTTCAGAATTTACGAGGTTACGAAATTAAATGCCGCCTTCAATTTCTTCTTTCCGCGACATTATTGTGGCTTTCAGTTATTTTATTTTTTTGACACAAACGTTGATGAGGTCGTGCTGGTGTTAGTGAAAGGATGTAAAAATTTGTAGTTTTTGCGGTGGTGAATTTAAAAACAGCGTTGTATGCGTTGATTTTGTATTGTTTTTTGAGAAATCAGAGAAAATTACTAGATTTAGCAGTTGTCAATATGTATGGGAAATCTAATAGGTTTCGACTAAATTTGGGCCGAAATCAAAAACTCTAGATTTCGACGGCAGCATAAACGCAGCTTAAAACCAGTATATAAAAACATTTAGTAACTAATTGAGTTTCAAATATTTAAAAAACACATGTCTGTTATTTGAAAAATCATAACTGTGCGTACTTTATTTCAAATGCTGCAGAGTTACGCATTTACAGTGATCAAACCCGAAACTGAAAAACCGGTGAAACATGTTATCCGGTTTTTTTATATTAACCATGTGTCGGTTTTTTAAAAGTCCTAACAGATGTAATTGGGAAATTTTTACAAATATACTATTATTATTAATATACTTATTTTTGTGTATATTTCTTAAGAAAGTAGCAAAATAACATCGCTTAATAACTGGGTAGTAAATAAAAATAAAGTTTCATAGTACTTCCGAATAAAATGTATTAACGCAAATTTTCCCCATATGCGATGTAGAGCATTTCGACTATAGGCAACTCTAAATTATAGAAACAATTGTAAAGGGATGACAAGTTTACAAAAGACAACTAAAAACATTAATAAAATGTTAATGAATAATAAATATATTAAAAATAATTAAAATAATAATTAACAAATATTAATAACATCCCATGAAATGACATCTCACAAAAAGTGTGCTGTGCGCTTTCTAGTATTACACCCACTAATTGTGACCTACAGTTGTACATCGGTTCCGAACGACATTTTGAGAAGCTATTTCAGTGAGTGAGTGAGAATCAGTGAGTGTAAAAACTAGAAAGCGCACATCTCGCTGATTGTGAGAAGCTCTCCTCAATCCCTTCATGGGATGTTATGGGACACCATTTTTTTTATTTCATGGCTTAGTACTCGATAGTGTCGCCATCACTAAACGGGGTAACCGTCGTCGAAAGAAATGTAAGGTAGTCAGAGCAGGGATCGAATTCACGTTCTCAAGAGCCACGCTTACATTGTACCACCGACTATTAGTAAATTATAGTTTTATTTTAATCTACGTATTTCCAGGGAATTTCGTTAATTTCAATTCCCGCTTTCCCGGGAATTTTATCCGTTAATCTCGGGTAAGTTCCAAAAGAATAGAATGAAATATTTGAGCAAAAAAGTGTAATCTTGGAAGCGCTTCTTGCATTGGGGCATTCTATATGCTTTAAAATTTAAATTTATATTTTCGTAAAATATTAGTATCAGTTCACTGAAATTAAAACGATTATTCGTAGGGCTGCGATATTTTCGTTAGTTGGTTTACATTACTGTAATCAAAAGTTTCATACTCCCCACGATTGTATCGTTGCTGCAATAAAGGGTGTTATACGATACAAGATTTTCTGAATGTTCATCGTTGCTGCAGCAACTCAATTTTTGCTGCAAAGAATACATCAACTGTACATTTCGGAGAAAAAAATTTAATAATCTTATTGTTAAGCTTTGGGGTTAAGGTTCTGACGTTTGGGCATCTTTTGCTTTTTTGAAGTTTATTTGTTTATTACATTTAAAGTTAGGACAACGGATGTGTTACTGCAGCGTATCAGTCATTAAAGCGACGAAATCAAATAAGAGCAACTCTGTTTTTACACCAATTTTTACCACGTTTTCAGCAACAATGCTCAAACACATAACCGTTAAATTGTCAGAAACTACATACTGCGTAATTTATCAAAATAAAAGTAAGAAATTTAAATTTTTCCATGAAATTGCAAAGTGGAAAATATAATAGAATGGGCAAAAGAAGGGTGTTGATGTGAATGTTTTTACATCATTCATATATGGATGATTTAATTTCCAAACCAGCTTATTAGTTCAATGAAACATATTAATCGCTACAATGGATCATATTCATTACAGTAATAAAATCATTTTCAAAGCGGCGATGTATCTTCTTGTATGCATATTTATCTAAGCAATACTTTTAAATTTATATCAAAATTGTATTTTTATGCCAAACTCAGAAATAATTAAAAACAATTCCAAAACCTTTCGAACCTCTTTTCAACTCAATCTTCCACACAGGAACATTTAAAATTTTTTAACAAAACTTCATCCTGTAGTTACTTTCGTCAGTATTATTATTTTTGTTAATATTCAATGAAAGGCGCATGCGCTTATACAAAATATATATCGAGAGCTTATATTCAATACCAGCTATACGCAAAAACACAATTTTTCAGGAGAAGGAAAAAACAATTTATTTTCCGAACTCTCGAAGATTGAATCTTTAAATAATTTTTGTATGCAGTACCCACTAATAATATTTAACAAAAATACTAGAAGAAAATTTACTTCAATCTTCGAGAGTTCGGAAAATAAACTGTTTTTTCCTTCTCCTGAAAAATTGTGTTTTTGCGTATAGCTGGTATTGAATATAAGCTCTCGATATATTAATTTATATAAAAATAGTCATATTCCTGAAATTTAGCTAAAAACACTGCAATCTTTGAAAAAACGTCATTTGTTTGGTGGACTTGGAAAAAGAGTACGGAATATGTGGGAAACTGTCTAAAATTTAGTAAAGAAGAAAGAACCCTACGGAAACCTACAAAATATTGTCAGTACTGATCGGAAATATGTGACAAACAAAATTGAAGATCGTTCCATTCTTAAAATATTCGCAGAAAATCCAGTCGCAAGTCCCTTTAAAGTTGCTGCAGAGGCAGAAAACATCATTGGAAAACATGTAAGTGAATCCATAGACATAATAATAGACCAATCTAAAAAAAAATGAACAAAAAACGTCTAGAGTTTGCCATGGAGTATATCCATAAACCAGTGGAGTTCTGGCACAATGTAGTATGGACGGATGAGTCGTTTTTTCAATTTGAAGGGTCATTTGGAAAAACTTTTATGCACCTTTCCAAAAGGTCGAAGCATAAAGCAGTACAACCTATTAATATTTTGGGGATGTGTCTCATACAATGGATTTGGAGATCTAGTACCAATACAAGACGCTCTAAATCAGGCAGGATTCTATTCTATTCTATTCTATTCCTTCGGTTATTATTATTTTCTGACGAAAATTGGATTTTACAGCATGATATTGCTCCATGCCACAAAGCATGGTTACCAACAACGTTTTAAATCGAGTTGGACAATATGTTCTTCCATGGCCACCCCAGAGTCCAGATGTAAACATAATAGACTGTTTCGGCCACGGACTGTCCCTGCAGGCTGTGTCAGAGACACGGCCATTAAGTTTAACGTAGAATACGCCATCCGATAAGACAGAAAACATATACAACAATAAATGATAAATAACATAAGCAAATTAATTTATTTATTTGATAGTTACTTTTGATAATATACATAAGCTTATGGTAGGAAAAATAGGTTAAATATGTTTTTAAATTCAAAGAGTAAGGATAAATGATAAATAACAGACGCAAATCAATTTGATTTATATTTTTTATAATTATATATCCATGTTAAATTCAAATTCACATTTAACATTTTGTTTCACTTAAATACATAAGTAAATATACGAAATTTCAATATTTCATCAATCAAAACAACAGCCGAAGGTTTGTGTCCACACTGAAACAGCAGCATAGTTTGTGTTCACGCTACAAACTCAAACACTCAACCAAACACCACACATATGTTTGAGTGGATGTGTTTAAACAATTTTCATTTGAGAAAATTAAATATTAGGAAGATATCAACCAATATGAAATGTATATCAAACGAAAGATAACATCTTCATTTACCTATAAAAAAAAATTTAAAAAAAGTTATCTCGCCGTTTCCTCATAATCAATGAAATAAAGATTACAACAATAACAATCTGACATGACTCCCTATACCGTAAGGTAAGACGTATTCTACGTCAAAAGGCAGAGATCTATCCAAATGGACCGAAAACAATAGAGAAAAGAATAAATATGTGGAACAGCTTAGAAATCGAGTTTGTACGCAATTTGATTGCATATATTCCAGCTAGACTACAAGATGTCGTAGATGCTGAGGGAAGTGTATTCGGCTACTAATTATTTTTGTTTTTTTTTGTGTTTTATATGGTTTTTTCTGTTGTGTAAATACTTTTGTATGTAAATAAATTTGTGTAAATAATTTTGAAAGATGAGGTGCCGATTTCTTTTGTGTTTTTAATCAATAACTATCATGTTTATTGCTAACAAGTTTAAACTAGCATAATCTATACATTCTGCTGATTACAAATTTATTCCTAAAGCAGCAAAATTTTGTTCTATTTCTAAGCATACTAAAATTTTTAATTTGTGTAAATATATATGACTATCGCCCAATTTCACCAAACAAAGTTAAAACTAATTGACAGTTACAAATTATAAATTCCATACAAACTGACAGCTAAAACTCTTCGTTAGCTCTAACTGAAAGATAACTGAACATGGTGAAATCGGCCGTATGTCTGTATATATTTTAATTTTAAACTTTAATATCTGTTGTCGTTGAAGGGTAAACAAATCATTTTATATGTTGAAAGAAGACTGATCTTTGCAAATACTTTCCAAAACATTGTGATGTTTAATTTTTTATTAAATATTTTTATTAGATATTAAATTAGATATTTAAAAAAGTTTTCAATAACATAAAGTATACATACGATATAATATAATTCCGATAGGATACGAAATGTCAGAGATACACCCGATTATACATTCAAGCTTTATAGAAAACTAATACTTTATGTACGAAATCGACATCAATATTGTGTCACAAAGCGGTCAAAGTTCAAAGTGAGTTTGTCGCCGCATAGCATGCTGTACGCCATTGGCAAGATGAAGTGACAATGTATAACATAGTTATATCCACATCCTGAAAATTAGGTAAGTTTCACAAAAACTAGGCTGCCAAATTTAAAATCGAAGTACATCCACGTCGGTATTAGATGCATTAAATATTAGATTTCATAACAAATTGCAAAACACATGACTACGTTATTTATGATTTTTGTACTATTTTTTCTCTTTTGTGGTACAAAATTGATATTCAAAATTCGGAAAAAATTTAAAAATAAAGAACTCACATTTCAAACGGGAATTATTTATTTTTCCAGCTTCCCCGGGAAGTGAAAAAGTCTGGGAATTTGAATTTCCTACCGACGACACTGTGTAAATAAAATTACACTTGCAAGTGTGGCTAGGCAACGTATTGCAGGAAGTTTTTCGAAAAATATCGAAATTTTCGGTTATAATATGTATTAATTTCATACACCGGGTGTTTAGTAATTTATATTTCATGCTCGTTTCAAAGCCAAATTCAACAAAATAAGCTAATTTAAAATTTCGATTTTATATGAGAAATTTTATCTAATTTCGTCGAAATTACAAAAACTGTGCGTAATCATACAGTGGAGATGACTTATTAAATTAGATCATTTCACTGAATTTGCCATTGAAATCATCATGAAAATAAATTACTAGACATCCTGTGCATCAAATCCACTGTTAAAATCCAGTACTCAGCTGATCGATCTCCTAACTGCAAATTTGATACAGGATAGACTTTCAAAGAGAATGTACTTATGACTTATGACTTTTAAAAAAACTTTATATGCAATAAATTAGTTTTGAATTCTGGCATAAATAAAACGAGTCAAAACTAACGTTAGCCCAGTGAAGTTCGACGAGAATTTGGTGGAACTGAAACACACATGCAAGCTCTTTATATCTTTCTCTATGACTCAGATGAACCTGAATTTCAGGTTTCCATATGAAGCCCATCTAAAAAAGCAGCTTTCTACTTTACATAGACTTTAAGGTAAGGAAAGCTGAAATGCGATTTCAGCTGAGTATTGCGCTCAAACAACAATATGAAATTAGAATTTACCGGTGTAGTCGGGTTGAGACAAATTTGATATTAACTAGTCTTTGGAGACATGGCTTTGTTCGAAATCGTCTCAAATCAATTTGGTTGTGACATAATATAAACTAATTTGATTTTTGAGTCAACCTGTGTGTTTCATTTGCATTCCAGAGCATTCCCCTCGCTGCAACAAACCCAGCTAACGTCTATTATGACGTTCGCGCCTTTTTCTTTGTGACATTTGTTTTTCTTTCGGGGAGGTGAAATAGAATATTTTGTGTTTTTGCTGAAAGTAGACAAGATTCTAGCACCAGCCAATATTGGCCGCAAAAGTTGTAGGATTTTCCTTCATAGAAAGTAAAATTACTTGGTGGGGAGTAGGGAAGCAGAAGTGTATCAACGTTTAAATGTGTTGCAGCCCGCAATAATTGTGAAAACAGTGCAAGAGCTCCTAATTTATATTCATTTAACTGGACGTGCTAACGAACGACTCACAGACACCAATCATTATGACCCAATCTCGCGAGGATGGAAGCGACACGATACGTTCCAGATATGAAGAACTATGTCGCGAGCTTAATATGGACCGGGAGACCGAAGATTTGTCTTGGAATAAATTTCTTGAAATATCGCAGAGGTTTTCGCTGGAAGTAAGAACACGAAACGTTTCCTTGTTTTGGATGGAGAGTAATACACCAATCACGCAAATTTTTTCCATCTTTAGGGCGATCCATTGCACTGGTTTTGTTGTGCTCTTTATGCAGCATGCCGTGGTTCGTATACACCAACTGTAGGTGGCACCAATGACGTTGTACTGGGCAATTGTATCTCGGTCATTAAGTTACTGCGATGCTGCAATATGAGGTGAGTGCATAGTGCAGAAATCATTGACATTAAGTGATAGCTCTTACGTGTGCAATTGTATTTGTATCATCTTTTCAGCATTCACGAGTTTACAACCAAAATGAGGAAGTGGCACGAAATGGCAAAGTTGCCAGAATCATTTCTCAATCAAATCAACAAGATGGAACGCAGTTACAGTATTACATCGAATGTATTCATGAGATATGGAGATATTTTCGAACAGCTATTTGTGCCTCCACCGAATGAGAAGAAGAATTGTAAATTTAGGTGAGTGCAACAAGTGTTCAAATTTCCAACACATCACCTTAAGTCGATATGTCTACCTGCATCGCATGCATGCAATGGATAGAAGTTGCGAAATAACCTAATGCAAAATATGTTTTTGTCAATAGGATTATAGTTTCTACACTTCATAACTGTGGCTTTCTTTCACACATGACGTCTCCTATATTTTTTTTATTGCTTTTCTGCTAATAATTTTTCTGAATCATTCGATTTCGGGATTTTAATTCCATAAAAATCAGATTTTTGTCCGGCAAACATGTTTCGTGGTTTGAAATCTCGGAAATTTCGACATCTCGGTATTCCTGAATTCTCTAATTCCATGATAAGTTAACATACCCAGAAAGTTCAAATTTTGATGAGTTTTAATTCGGTATTCTAATTTGAAATGCCGTTTTCCAAATCAAAATAATATTAAAAATTACCACTACTATCGGACTTGCCTTTGAAATATGGTGCCTCGAAATTAGTATTTGGATATGGTTCTCTCAGAAAATGTTATTAAAATTATCTCTTATTTTTCATTTGGTACTATACGATTTTCACATTTCGGTCGTTCCATACCCCTTAATTCCAATAGCAAATGGTGTAGTGTGTTGTTTGAAACAGAAGTCCATGTATTGTTAAATCATTGTATTCTTCAACAAGTTATTTCAAAGCACATCCGAAGTGGATGGTTTTTAAAATCTAGAAAAAGCGACCAAAGTATATACCGATGATGATCTATGATCATCCAACAAATAAATATAGTAAAAGCAATGTGCATTTCTATTATCTATATTTTATTTTCAAATGCAAACATCAGAATCGAAATGAAAATAATACCATTCGATTATTCACCATTTTCATCAGATGACAATGGCTGTTTTCGTGCGCCCATTTTTCACTCCTCAAAAATCATTTTTATTTCGATTCTGTTGTTTGAAAAAAGACGAAGTAGACAATGAATCTTACTTAGTGCGCTATTTTGCAACCCTCGTAAAAGAGAACCAGAAAGTCGATACTATACACTTTAGCGTATTTCTCTCTCTCTTATTCATACTGTATATAATATTACTTATACATGGTTGGAATTTGTATAATTATATTCAGTAACATTTATCAAAAACCGTTCGTGTATTGAAATCATACGAAAAGTACCAAGTAGTCGCAGTAGATACAACAACAATTGTGGGCAAGAACAACAGACATTAGGTTTTTGTTTAGGCTCTCCTCATGTCAAAGTCAACACATACGTATACCAACAAATAAATGTAAACAGAAAAGTAAAAAAACAAAGCCTTTGAATTTGACAGACGCGGCGCGGCCAACTATACATGGAAAACAAATTGAAATCAGCTGTCTAATGAGCTTACCTTCTCATTCTACCATGATTGAATCATAGACTAATACATACATAGATACTATTGTAACCATTCTATTAATCATTATTCGGTTAATCGATTAATCGTATTATAAAACTAACCGATCATTTTAATAATTAATTTTTCGATTAACGATTAACTCGATCAAATCAGTGCGATTAATCGATTAATAAAATATAGGTACGGGTTTATGGCAAACAGTCCGTCTTGAAACATTCCTACAATGTGGCAACTCATATGACAACTCATTGCGAACAAATTTCATAACTTTACACACATTTCAAACAGATTTGATAGTTTGTTGAGAGAAAGGGTCGCACAGTGCTTTGGCTCATAGCCATAAATCAAAAAACAAAGTTGCCCCAAATTTGATTCATTAAATTGGTTCTAATAGTTTGATGAAATTTTAAGACTTTGTATGGGGGGGTACCAAAAACCCTGGTCCGATTCTGCTCAAGCTATGTATAATAAGGATTACGTTCTGCAAAATTTGGTGAAAATTAAACAATCATTTTATATAATGAAGTTGCTTTTGTTACGTTTTGTTTTGTTTTAATAAATGTGCCTAGTACAATGAGCAATACTAAAGAGCCTCCATTACACTCTTCGATTCCTCTTCATGACGACGAAGTAGTAGGCCATTTCATCGAGTTCGAGTTGCTTTGGTAATTTACTCTTTGGTTTATGGACAAAAATAAAAGGGAATGCGTATTTTCGTTCTATGCAAACATAATTTAGCTGTCATTAGTATCAATCAAACACTTTTAAACTTAGGGTGGTATTCTAAAAGTCGCGAAAGTGAACATAAACGCAAAAGTCAACGCAAACGCCAAAATCAAAAATTGTAGTTTATACATCACTTCGCACTTGCGTTTGCTTACAAAAGCTGCCACTGACATCTATGGTTTATAGAGTTGCCCAACTAAAATAAACAATTATAGATTTGAAAAAGTTATCTTGAATGAAATACGCAGAATGAAAAGATTAAAAAATGTAGCCCTATATCAATAGTTCAACAGATTTTAAGATTGCTTTTATTTATAATGCTGGAAATACCAACAATATTCACATAAAATGTGTAAAAACCTATGTTATTTTGGGGTACAATGTCCAATAAATATCCCCATCTATATTAAATTAGTTTTTTCAATACAGATTTTTTAAATTTTTTTCAATACATTTTGTGTTCAGGGAAATGTGCCCATATATACCATTCCTGCGCCATCTAGAAAATTTCTATGGTTTTCTATCATCTTTGCCTAACAACAAATGAGTCATAACTCTAAATTTACAAATTCCTCTGAGACAAGAGTTCGTATTTACCCACCCATGTGTTACCCATATACATCGCCGTGTGAAATGGGTACCGATCGTTTACTTTAGAGGTGTGGACGTGAGTGAATTTTGTCCCGCGATCACGAGATCAAAAAAATTTCAATCTTACACCATCACACGACAAATTCGTGTCACACGCACGTCTTTTGTAGTTACCCAAAGCGATAGGTAATTACCCATTTCGACTACCTATTGCTACATGATATGAGGAAAATAGTAGGTAACCCAAATAATTAAGTTACCTACGACGATGGGGAAATTTAAATATGTCTAACGCGGAAACGGTGCGTCCAATCGCAAAATAACGCAGTCGTCCAATCGCAAAATAACATTTTTGGCCTTGCTAAAACTACAACTTTCTCAAATAAAAAAATCGCTAATACTCGCCCATACTCAAAAGTGACATTGCGCTAAATTTTATTGAATATCCAAATTAGTTAGTTTCCCTCCCAATATTTATATGCGAGGTACAAAAATGGGCATGGCAAGTTGTTGCCAAAATTTTGATCAGTACCCAATTGTATTAAGATCGGTTATGATTTATTGGAGATATCGAGTCGGCAAACCCCAAATACGACCAACTTTTGTATGGGATGCACGAAACTAGGAGTGGCACAAGTTATTAGTTACACAGTAGTTTTTAGCAAAATATTGCCTAGTACCGAATTTTATTAAGATCGGTTGTTATTATGAGAATTATCGTGTGGATCATCCGGTCATCCGCCCAACTTTTATATTGGAGGTACCAGAATGGGTGTGGCAAAACAGCTCATATGCTATAAGAGAGCTTTATTTGGCTAAATACTGACTAGTACAAACTTTCATTAAGATTGGTTTGATTTTGCGGGACTTCTCATGCCGAACAACCAGACGCCCAAACAACTTTTGTATGGGAGGTACCACAATGGGCGTGGCAAAATCACCCTTGTTTTAATCGGTGATTAGCTTTTGATAACGTGAAGTCTTATACCTAATTTCATTAAGGTCGGAAGTGTTTCACGCGATTTACCGGATTGACAATACGGTCGAACACCCTGTTTTGTATGGGAGGTACCAGAATGGACGTGACAATCTCGCCCATTTTCTCCACTTAAGTAGGCATTTACAGATTATTAACCGGTGTGAGAGTTGAAGCTAATCACATCTACCAGAAGAAAG